>CM073003.1:8116997-8716997 GCA_037038555.1 Rhynchonycteris naso
AGTCCCCTTCCTTCCCTGAGTCCTGGGGGTCTAAGGCTCCCCACAGAGGCTGGGGGGGCCTCTGTGTTCGGCTCCTCTCTCCGTGTGTGTCCCACATGGCTGTCTCTCTCTGTGTCTGTCCACACTGTCGTGCCTCTGTGTATGTCTGTCCCTGTTTCCCTTGTCCTGGGGCGCCAGTCATGCTCGATTAGGCCCCATCCGAACAGCCCACAGCTCAGCCCTTGCGCAAGAGCACGCAAGGCACAGTGAGGGCTTTGGGTTACACAGCGCCAGGCTCCCCGCTATAGACAGGTACGTGGACCCCGACAAATGTCTTCCGATATGTAACTCAGATAAACCTGAGTTTGCGTGAGATCAGCTTCTCAGCTTCTACATCCCAGTGGGTTTTATGGCTTAAGCCCTTCTTTCAGCCTCAGTGGGATGTGGGTGGTCTGAGGTGTTCCTCTTGACTGCCTGCCTTCTCCTCCTCTGGCATTCAGCTCACCCACGCATGCCAGGGGCCTGTTTATGCCTTCCTAGGCCTTAGCCACGGAGTGTACGCTTCTAGCTGTGTGCAGTGGTCAGGAACAGGCCCTAAATAAAACAGCTCTGAAGTCAATGCCTTTTACTGTCTAGAGGTTAGTAGCAATAAAGCCATTCACAACTTTACAGTGCCCTTCCCCCTGCCTTCCTGCCTTCCTCCCTTTCTTCCTTCCTGCCTTCCTACCTTCCTCCCTTTCTTCCTCCCTCCCTCCCTCCCTCCCTCCCTCCCTCCTTTTGGCCTTCCTTCCTTCCTTCCTTCCTTTTCCTTCCTTCCTTTTTCTTCCTTCCTTTTCCTTCCTTCCTTCCTTCCTTCCTTCCTTCCGTCCTTCCCTCCTTCCCTCCTTCCCTCCCTCCCTCCCTCCCTCCTACTTTCTTCCCTTCTTTCCTCCCACCCTTCCCTCCCTCCCTCCCTCCCTCCGTCCTTCCTTCCTCCCTTCCTCCCTCCCTCCCGCCCTTCACCAGTCAGCTGGTGCATGTCCTCTCTGTCCCATTCCAAGTGCAGGGACTACAGAGTTGAGCACTGTGACCTCACAGCTTCGGAAGACAGTGTCAGAGGGGACAGTTTTTGGCTGGTGCCTCTTCTCTGTCTTCCTCTGTTGCCCGCTGACTTTGCAGCTGATTCAGAACCAGCTGTGCTGTCAGTACAGTCTCTCCCGCATCAGCTCAGCCTGCGTGCTTGGCTATAACACTGTGCTTGTGACAGGTTTCCCCGTCAGACTGGTGGATGGAGAGAACGAGAAGGAAGGCCGCGTGGAGGTCTTCCACGCCGGCCAGTGGGGGACCGTCTGTGACGACGGGTGGACCGACGCGGACGCGGCCGTGGTCTGCCGGCAGCTTGGCTACAAGTAAGGGGGACCTGGCTATGCGGGCGGTACCTCGTGGACACTGCTGATTTTCTCAGCCTTGTTCTAATGAGTTGTTCTTCAACATTAACCTACATCATGTAGCTGGAAATCCTGGCAGACTGCTGACTTAGTTCAGAATTGTAAAGAGTGTTAAGTAGAGTCGACTTAAATTTTTCTTTCTTCTCTCAGGGAACACACTCTGTCACATCTCACGTGGGGCTTTTATTTCATGACACAGAGCAGCGTGACTCTGTCCATCACCTGCTTCTGCCAGGGAGAGTTGTGGCCTCTCCTCTGGGGTGTGTGTCAGGACACAGCCCTCTAAGCGACAGGGGAGTCCCCGACGTCCCAGTGGTTCCCATTGTACACAGCAGTCATGCTCCCGGGAGGCACTGACAGCAGATGCTGGGCCTGGCTCCCGACGTGGCCCAGTGGACGCTGCAGAGTTGCGTTCCAGCTCTTGGACTTGCAAGTCCTGGCTCTGTGTGGCCTACCAGGGGCCTCTCTTGTGCCTCTTTGTTGCTGGTCTCCGGCACGGGCTCAGTGCTGTCAGGCTTTTGCAAGCGCAGAGGTCGAGCTGGGGCTGCGGAACGTCCCTGCGCTCCCAGGATGTTCTCAGCGCAGGCTCTGACGATGGGGCGGCTCTGACTAGACCGGGAGGAGGGCGCTGGTTTACAGTGGGAGCAGGAGGAGAGGTGGGCCCTCCTGTGAGGCCTCCGCAGGCCCGGCCAGCAGCCTGGAGGCATAGTGCTTGTGTGCGAGTGTGCAAACACCTGGGACAGGTCACAGGCCGGAGGGCTGTGGGAGCTGAGCTGTCCCCACACACTGTCCCGCACGCCCGGTGCAGTGTTAGTAATGATTTGGACTCCAGAACACGCCTTCATCACTTACCCACGTGTACCTCAGTCATGACAGACTCAGCTGGTTACATCTATGCTGCAGAATATGTTTTCATTTTTCAATTACTTCTACTTTTGAAAAACTTCAAAATTTTTCTAATGTTTTGAATGTCTCTAATTCAAAGTTTTTTTCTGTCACTCAGATGCTACTTTCAGTTACTGCTTGGTTTTGGACCTTGTTTCAGTCCCAGTTGTCCTGTGGTCAGTGAGCGCAGGACCTGTGATACTATGTTCAGGGTTCAGAATGGGCAGGTGCCATTGATGTTCAGCTCTCAAGAGCTGGGCAGTGAAGACAGACGGGAAGAGCCTGCCGTAGATGCCACCTGAACTTAGTAGTAGACTATGTTTCCTTTGCTCACTACATTTCTATACTCCTTCCTCCATGTGAAAAAACATATATATGTATGTGTGTACTCATATACATATATGTGTGTATGCATGTGTGCATATATATATATGTGTGTAAATGTGTATATATATATACATATGTGTGTATACATATATATGATGTGTGTATACATATGTATAGTTATTCTTACATTACATTCCCAGCGAATTTTCTTATTCAGCATCAACCATTGAAGAATATTGCTGCTTAAGCTTGTTTTCTTGGTCACACGTCAGTCTTCTTGTGGACACCATCCAGCACAGCTCACGTAACCATAGGAACATGAAGGGAAGGCCGGGTTCGCTCCTCGGAGTGTGTGTCTGAGCCGTGTGCACAGAAGGAAGAAGTTCCTGAACACACCCATCAGCCTCTTCCTACAGTTTTCATTGCTTTCACTCATTGTCACCCAGTCCATCCGACTCTCAGCTCACATGGTCAGCTTCGTGAGAATCACCCAGCTCAAGTGAGCATCCGTAGCAGTTTTCAGTAACATGTCTGTCACAGTGATCAAGAAAAATACTGACATAGATTTTACTTCATGCCTTTTCTTTTAAATAAAGTCTCTGAGTAAGTTAATTAAAACAGTAAGCCTGACCAGGCGGTGGCGCAGTGGATAGAGCGTTGGACTGGGATTCCGAAGACCCAGGTTCGAGACCCCGAGCTCGCCAGATTGAGCGTGGGCCCATCTGGCTTGAGCAAAAAAAAGCTCGCTGGCTTGGACCCAAGGTCGCTGGCTCCAGCAAGGGGTTGCTTGGTCTGCTGAAGGCCTGCGGTCAAGGCACATGTGAGAAAGCAATCAATGAACAACTAAGGTGTCGCAAAGGCAATGAGAAACTAATGATTGATGCATCTCACCTCTCTCTGTTCCTGTCTGTCTGTCCCTATCTATCCCTCTCTCTGACTCTCTCTCTATTCTTATAAAAAAAAACAACAAAAAGAATAGTAATTTAATGTTATAACAAATTAATCACCTCCTAGTACATAATCTACAATTTCCCATCAAATAGAATATAGTTCAGTGAGAATCATTTAGATATTGATCAATCTAAATGTACTTGAACTTTTAATCATTTCCCACCAGGGGAATGGTTTCACGGAAGCACATGTGTGTCACTGGACCGGTCGTGTGTGACTAGCTTGGGGATCTCTTCCCCCGTGTGCCTGAATGGTTGCATGTCTCCAGTGAAGCATTTTTTTTGTAGAAGTCAGTCCAGAAACCTTGATAGCTGTCGAAGGTTTGAACCTTATTGATAAGAATTCCAGAGGCCTGTTGCCCTGCCAGCTGCCTCATACTTGGGGACGAGTCCTTGGAGACACTGAGAATCAAAATAGTGTCAGAAAGCATTTTCTTTCTGGGGAAACAGGAATGAAGTAATAAAACCCAGGAGATGTGATGGTCACCACTCTCGACGTGTGCAGAGCCGACAGAAAGGGAAAGGCGTTATTTTACGATGTGTTACATCCTGTCTGACGGTCTGGCGTGTGAGCACATTGTTGTTAGAGGCTAGGGGGGAAATGTGTTGACAGCAGGTAGCCTCGTTCAGACAGACTAAACAGCCACGAAGGAAGTTCTGTTCTATTTGAACCTCATGTCACTCCGTTAGCATATGTTCCAATACGGCGTTTTTCTGGAACTGCGTATTTATTCAAGTATTATCCTGTGAAAGAGCTTGAAAAATGGTAGACCGTTACTGTTCATGTGAGGACTAAAGTGATTACATTTCCTTCGTGTTCCGTTCTGCCCACCACCCGCTCTGATGCTGCACATTATGCGTTCTTATCTGTTCTTTGTGTGCCCTTCTGTTTTTGGTTTGCAAGCAGCCAAATTTTCTGCTTTCTTTCATTTCTCTCCTGTTCTGTGAGTTCAGCATTCTTACTGTTTTACTAGAAGTTCTCTGCACATTTTTAGCTAACACACTGCCGTGTTATCTTACCAACTTCAGAAATTGTAACTCCTGCCTGGAAAATACGAAGACGTTTAGCACCGTTTGCTCTCAACATTGTGTCCGCCCCCCCCCTGCCCCCGCCCAAACTGCCGAGAATCGTTTGGAATATTTGTTTCTGAATGCTGTTACATTTTTATTTTCTTCGTTCATCCTATGCCTATTTGGTATTTTCAAACTGCCTTACATTATGCATCCAAAGATATCAGCAATTAGTCTCATTTGTTAAAAAGGTAGATAAAATGAGCAATTTCTGGCAATTCTGAGTAAGAAAGAAGGATAGGACAAGGAAACATTGGGGAAAAGGACTGTGAACCCAGAGACACCGAAAGTTTAAGAACCATAGAACACTGTGAGCTACTTCTCCTAGGAAATTGGGATATCTAGGGAGGGCCTGGATGTCCAAATTCATGTGCAGTCAGACCAGGTGGTGCTCGCACGGCCCAGGCAGGGGGCCCGGTGACACTGTGGCCGCAGCGGTGTTCATCACAGTCACTCGGGACACAAAACCGCTACCCGTTCCTGTCCCCCCCCCCCCCGGGATTCTACTGTAATACTGTAACTGCTGTCAGGTGGGGCTCAGGCTTTGCTGTATTCGTTTTTTTTTTTAAAATTACCTTTTACATTCGATATTATTTTATACCAGTTTCATGTGTCCAGCACCGTGGTCAGACAGTCACGTCCATTACTAATTGTTGCCCCGATGCTCAGTCCCCACCTGGCATCATGCACACAGAGGCTTTGCTATAGTATTTAAAGTCCCCCAAAGATAATCCTATTGTGTCGCCAAGATTGGGAATTCCTGAACTGTAAAGACCAATAAGTGGCGTTCATGCATATAAGCTTGATACACAAGTAAGTAAAATGCCCTTCAGAATAGCACGAGAAGCCCTGACCAGGTAGCTCAGTGAGTGAAGATTGTCGTCCCGATATGCCAAGGTTGTGGGGTTTGACCCCCTGTCAGGGCACATAAAAGAATCAACCAATGAATCCATATATAAGTGGAGCAACAAACCAATGTCTCTCTCTCTCTCTCTCTCTCTCTCTCTCTCTCATAAATGAAAGAATAAAATAGGAGAAGTTATTCGCACAGTTACCTTAGGGACTAAAATCAAGCTATATAGATCTCACACTAACACTGGACATTCCAGACATGAAGACCTGTGCTATACAAGATAAAACAGAATAGAGTTTCATCTTAGTTATATATGTTTCAGATGCACAGCTCACTTCCCAAAGAGCTGCCTTGTTCAGCAGTCTGTATTCAGCACCTCCAGAAGGGCACATGTGTGATTGATTCAGAGGCGTGGTTGGCTGACTTCCCGGCCCTCAGACCCTCTCTGCTTGCAGGGGGCCGGCCAGAGCGCGGAGCATGGCCTACTTTGGGGAAGGGAAGGGGCCCATCCACATGGATAATGTGAAGTGTGCCGGCATTGAGAGGTCCCTGGCCGACTGCGTCACCCAGGAGATTGGGAGGCACAACTGCCGTCACAGCGAGGACGCCGGCGTCATCTGTGATTACTTTGGCAAGAAAGCGGCAGGTAACGGGAATAAAGGTAAGTCAGGAGATTCCAGCCCCCAGTCAGGGCTCAGCAGTGCTGGTGTAGCACAGGTCCCTCCAACAGAGATGTCCCCAGGGCAGGGGGTGGCTCTGCAGGGACAGTGAGCACAGGGGCAGGGCCCCCCTCCTCTCTGCAGCCCCCCTTCTTGCCCCATTTCTGTCCCCTACCTTCTCCGGCTGTGATGAGACCGTCAAAAGGGGCCAGTGTCCTGGACAATCCGAAACTGACACTTCCTAAAAGGAAGGAAGGAAATGAAAGTAGGAGGGTAAGAGAGAGGCACTTCTTCTTAGTCCCCCGACTATTTTAGACAGCAGGGAGCATTTCCGAAGTGAATGACAGAAAGAAAATGACTTTCTGTGGATTTTATTAGGTGAAATTTAAAAACATAAGGAAGACACAAAACAGCCTTTCAGTGTAACATGGGAATGGACGCATCCTACTTCAATAGAACAGAGAGCTCCCGTTTAATTTCAGTGTAACACAGGAATGGACACATCCTACTCCAATAGAACAGAGAGCTCCCGTTTAATTTCAGTGTAACGCAGGAATGGACGCATCCTACTTCAATAGAACAGAGAGCTCCCGTTTAATTTCAGTGTAACGCAGGAATGGACGCATCCTACTTCAATAGAACAGAGAGCTCCCGTTTAATTTCAGTGTAACGCAGGAATGGACGCATCCTACTTCAATAGAACAGAGAGCTCCCGTTTAATTTCAGTGTAACGCAGGAATGGACGCATCCTACTTCAATAGAACAGAGAGCTCCCGTTTAATTTCAGTGTAACACAGGAATGGACGCATCCTACTCCAATAGAACAGAGAGCTCCCGTTTAATTTCAGTGTAACACAGGAATGGACGCATCCTACTTCAATAGAACAGAGAGCTCCCGTTTAATTTCAGTGTAACGCAGGAATGGACGCATCCTACTTCAATAGAACAGAGAGCTCCCATTTAATTTCGGTGGAACAAATACTGTTTTATATGAGTAAGTGGAAGGCCTGGCTGTTTTGGAGAAAACTGGTTATGTTTTATGAGCAGAATAGTCACCTCTTTATTAATGTGGATTAAAAGTTCACAGTTTTGATACACTGGATTTTTGTGCATCTGTATTTGAATTCTCCGCTAGCGGTGTTTCCTAACTACCAAAGACAGTGAATACAGTGGACGTTGTCAGTACAGCTCTCTATCTGAGGGTTTCTGAAGCTGGAGAGAAGTACTGAACCGCTCTTGGTGCTTTGAGGTGTATGTGTTGATATATGTAATGAATAGGATTTGGCAATCCAGTAACTTTCCTAAGTATTGATTATAATTTAGGATTAATAAATCCCCTTCAGTAATTTAAATCCAGTTATAAGTTACATATAACTGATATAACTAATGACACATTCTTTGGGGTATTTCTTAAGCAAAAGAAAAAGGTAAAAATTCAATAATTGTAAAACACTTTACTTCTCTATTTCCATGTAAACCTGTTTTAATCTGTGACACACTGTATTTCAATTTATTTCTCCGTTACTTATGTATCTGTTCTTACACCTTCCTAGAGTTGTACCAGTCCTTACTTTGATACACTTCCATGGCTCCACTGCTACGTTAGCTCAAATAAAAACATTGTCTCAGACCAGCTAGATTATAGAATCTGGCTTATTCACACGTGTTTGTGTTACTGCTAGAGACCTAGTGACTTCTTGATGGTGTTTCAAACTCCAGCCATGGCTGTCCGCTGGGATCCTTTTATAAATGAACTTTACTTTGCTATTAAATTTTTTGTGGCAGTGGATGGCGTGGTGAGCGGGTCCTGCTCTCCTGCAGTCTGGTGTTGTGCCCCAGGGGCCCAGTCCTCCGCCTGGCTTGCTCAGCCTCTAGCGCTCAGCATTACATCACCCTGTCTTGGCAGTGTACACACTGGCCTGGCCTGGAGCGTTATTGGAAACTGATGTTCTGCTAATGTCTTATAATTTGCAGTGTCATCTAGAAGACAGGCTTCCTCACCGGTGGGGCTAAAGTGTGACAGATGCCTCTGAGATCCGGGGGCCGCTTGGGCTCGGGGCTCACTCTCCTCTCGCACAGAGAGCAGTGCACATCGGCCCTTTACACACCCGGGCTTCCCCAAAGAGCAGAACACTCCTACATAAATCCTACTCCTGAAATCACTTAGAAAATGGGTCGTGCCCTGGACAGCTTCTTCCTTAGGGCACCACCTTAGATATCTTTACTTAGCTCTTCTGTTCATGCTAGTGACAGACACTTGTTACCTGGGAAACCGCCCTGGGCCAGGAGGCTGAGCACATTTAGACCCAGATCAGGGTCCCCTCCTGGGATGCGCATTGTTCCCCTGGTCTTGTGCACACAGGGCTTGGATGGAGCGGGGTGTGTAAAGCGAGCAGTTTAGGCTGGCACTGCCCTTGTTCTCGTCCCTGAGACACTGTGCCACAGGGGAGGACGTGCGGGTGCTGACCAGGGTGATGGGCGGACAGGGGCCAGCTGCATAGAGCAGGGCCCGCGAGCTCCTGCTGCCCCAGTTAGATGAGAGGAGTATCCCGTAATTTGGAGAGACAGGCATTTGAAACACAGCAGGAAGCGGCAGGTGTGTGTGACTGCCCCCTTCCCCAAGTGACAGGAGACAGTAACTAACGCACGGCTGTTCCCTTCAGCCCTGCTCCCGTCTGTCTGTGGGCTCCGGCCGCTGCACCTTCGGCAGAAGCGCATCATTGGAGGGAACAACTCGCTAAGGTAAGGGTTCCTCAGCGGTGGTCCCCGCAATACAGGACTGTGTGTTTATGCGCGCACGGGTGACAGATTGGGGCTTCTCTGCCCTTCTCCCGGACATGCGTTATTTTCTAATTAAACACGGCCATGCTGAGCATGTCCCTGCCCATGGATGTGTCCTCATGTTACTGTCCCACTCTATGACATGGATGTGGTGCCGGAACGGTACGTGGCAGACACGGTCCCCTCCCCCGGAGAGCTGCAGATGCGTGAGGGCGGGAGTCCTCGCATGCAGAGTGCATTCATCTGGACCTGACCTGTCAGGGTCAGCCTTCCGCTTGGGGACTTGCTCACGGGAACCAGAGTTCTGCTGACTGAATGGGCTTCAGGCGGGGCAGGGAGGGGACAGCAGGGAGAGCAGGGGTCCTGTCAGGAGGTGTGCCGGGGACTCAGCCTACCTCTAGAGTATTGTTGCAGCAGGTGGACCCTTTCACCCTAGACTGGGTCACTGACTCCCTGGGCGCCCTGCTCTCCTGCCTCCACAGAAGCTGACAGGCGGCTCACTCTCTCTTCTCCACAGGGGCGGGTGGCCTTGGCAGGTGTCACTGCGGCTCAGGACATCCCACGGGGATGGCCGGCTCCTGTGTGGGGCCACGCTCCTGAGCAGCTGCTGGGTGCTGACCGCCGCGCACTGCTTTAAGAGGTAGGTGTGCCCCTTCTGGAGTGTGCAGGGGCCCCGTCCCTCCCCCTCCCTGGCTCTCCCCTGTGTGCTAGTGCTGGGGTCAGGGTGAGGCTCGGCCTTCCTCCTTTGTGCCAGTAGCCCAGGGAGGTGGGGGCACAGGGCGCGGGCAGAGAGCCCCCAGGATGCCGCCTGCTCCCTGCTGGCAAAGCGCAGTCTCGCTTTATGAGAGCAAAGAGGGCGTTAGGGAGGCAGCTACAATAGTGCTTCCCCGAGACGTGTCCAGGGTGCCATCGTGTCCCCAGGGAGCTAGTGCAGCCTCCTGGTCACCTAATTAGGAAGGCTGAGGAGAGGGGTGCGGTCTCCGTGTCATTGACCCTTCAGGTCTCAGGGTCTGTGTCTTTTTGATTTCTCTATTTGTGCCATCGGGAAGGTCAGGTCGCCTCCTGATTATTTCCTCTTGTCCCAAACATTTTGTCAGTCTCCCCAGTTCAGTGGAAACCAGCAGCTAGGGCCCCAGTACTCTTGAGGGGGCTGCCCCTCCCTGCCCTGTGCTCTCGGAGTCCTGGGTCCTGGGTCCTGGGTCCTGGCCATCTCCCTGGCAGGCTGATTGCAGAACACTGAGAGTTACTGAAGCCGGTGATGAGTGTGGGAGTCTCACAGTGCGCTTCTCAGTCTGTGTATTTGAAAATGCGCCCAATAAAAGTTTTAAATAAAATGTGCACCAAAATGTTCAGAAGTTCTTCCGAGCAAAATCTCGTTCTATATTTCTCTGTGTGTGATGTCCTGTGGTCTCACTGTGCATATGCAGTCCATCATGGGGACAGCGTTCACTCTGAGCACCGCCTGGACTTTAGCTCCTGTGGTCAGGCTAAGCCAGCTTCTTTATTCCCCTGCGGATGGACAGTCAGGCGGTTTCCCCCCGCAGCAGGTTGGATTGGGTACACACAGGAGCACTGGCTGGGTCCTGGACCAGGGTGCCGCTCAGTTGCACGGGGTAGTCCTCCGTTACTTTCAGAAGTGACAGCCTCCACGTGGAGTATAGCTTTGTGGCTGATGGCCCCTGGGTATGGCGGTGACACAGGTGGGGGCGTCCGGGTGGAGCAAGCCGACAGGGAGGTGGTGTGAATCTGATCAGACGGGTTACCTGTTGCTTCATATAGCACAGAGGCTAATGGGAGACAGGTGATTTCTGTTCTAATATAAGAAATTTCTTGTTGTCATTGATTTTTTATTTCTTTAACCATTGGACAGTTCAAAGCCGGCTGTGTGGTAGGAAGAGCCAGGTCAGGCAGAGCTGGCTGCCCAGTAAGGAGAGGCCGGGCAGGCAGTGTGCCATGGGGCCAGGCATGTGTGAAGGATGACGCTGTCAGGGCCCCAGGTCTGGAGTTTGGGACTTAGAAGCAGGAAAGGCCTGGGATGCCGGGTAGTGGGTTCTGTCCCAATCAGTCGGTGGGAAACCACTTGAGGTGTTTGAGGCTCAGAAAGAGGAGTGTAGGCGGGGTCGTCTGGAGAGGCTTGGGACAGGTTCGGGTGGGCAGAGGCACTAGTCTAGGGGTCTGTCACGTGCTTCACAGTGGGTGAGAAGTCTTCACTTCTGTGCTTGTGCGCCTTCTTCTGGAGGGACCCCGGTGGGCCTGCTCAGACCCCAGTGGAGGGACCTGCAGGGAGGCGCTGTGAGGCTGCTAGAATGGAGACGGGAGGGGAGAGGAGAGGGGGAGGTGGACACACTGGACAGTCCCCACAGCGTGGTACCGTGAACGAGGGAGGTGGGCCCGACCCCTGTGGCCCTGGTCCCAGCTCCTCCAGAGGTCAGTTGTTGGACTCTGTGGAAATCGTTCACCCCTGGGAGCCACAGTTCTCTAATCTGTGCCGTGAAGGCCGTAATGTCCCACCGTCAGGAACAGACAATCTGCAGGGTCCATGAAAGGCTTTCACAGTCGGAGAAGCTCAGAACCAGCACTGGCCTCTGTGATGCTGGGGTCTGAAAAAAGGAATCGAAGATCATTCTCAGTAAAAGTTGGGGACGGGAAGCTTGTGCTCCACGGGCGGATGAGGTGGGCGGCTGAGGTGCTGGGCGGGGAGTTCAGGCAGAATAGTTCAGTGGCATCAGTCCGGGCCATCGTCCTGTTCAGGACTCCTTGTCCTTCCAGTCCAGATGTTAGAGACTTAGGGGTTCAAGGTGGAAAGCGTGAAAGTGGGAAATTGCCAGATAATTGCCTTTGATGTTGAAAACTTGGACCTGACTCAGGTTCCCGGGAAGATCTTTAGGTCCACGGTTGGTGCTGTTTGCTCACTGGTCATCACGGCTCCCTTGACCCGTCCCTTCCAGATTCTTGCTTCAGTCGGCAGATCGCTGCGCTGGTGTTTGTGAGCCGAGTGTCTGATCTGTGCCTGGGCTCGCAGCGGAGGCTCCTGCGTGGCGGCTGCGTGATGACGGGCTGCGTGGCCGGGGGCGTGTGCAGAAGAAGCATGCAGGACTCGTGGAGGACACGGGTTTCAGACGTGGAGCACACGGGTTTCAGACGTGGAGCAGACACAGCCGCTTCCATGTGCTCCCCTGAATGCCTGTCTCCCCGTGTACGTGCCACCGACGCACGTGAGAAAGCAGAGGAGCAGGTCGTGAGTGGGCGTGGCGCTGTGTTCCGTATGCAGCGCGGAGGAGGGCGGTGGAGACGCGCGCACTGTCCAGCAGCGGTGCGGAGCCCTCACCGGCTTCCCCGGCGTCCTGCGTCTTCAGTGCGGTCAGGTCACTGCAAGGCACGAGGACAGCCGCCAGTGGTTAGAGCAGCTGCTGGTTGCGCTCCTCTGGGCTCAGGGACCTTGGAGTCAAACAGCCCTCCTGTAATCATGAGAAGCTGGCTTTCTCCCGGGAGACGAGCTTGCTGGGGAGCGAGGAGACTGCCGTGCAGGGCAGCAACCCTCCCAAGAGGCCACCTCCCTTGCGGGTTTCCTGGCAGTGGACTTGCGGCCGCCATGGGGCGTAGGTGTGCTGTGCTGTTAGCTCCCGCCCACCCCGGGTCCCCTGTGTGCCGCTCGCGGACTCCGGGCAGCTGAGGTTCCAGGTCCTCGGCTTTCTCCGCGCCTCATTCTGGCAGCGGTGGGACAGGCCCGCGCTCTGGGGCAGTGTCTGAACAGGACGGTGTGCGCTGCTCTTTCCATCCCTGCTGTGTCATGTGACAGGATGACAGGGGGGCTGGTCCCTCTCGCTGCCCTGGAGAAGTCGCTGTGTGATAGAGTCCTCACATTGGAGCCTTGGAGCGCTGGCCAGGGAGGGAGAGCCCAGGTGCGGTGACGCGGGCCCAGCCCGGCGCGCACAACCTGCGCACCGTCTCCAGTCTCCACGTGACAGGGTCTTGGCGGGGCCCTGGCAGAGTGTCCAGCACGGCAGCTCTGGCCCCTCAGCTCGCACGTGTGTGAGGGACCTGGGCCTGCTTGTGAGCACACGCAGCAAGGGTCACTGAGGTAGCCGGGACTCACCATGTCCAGACCTGCCGTGTCATGTTTGATTATCTCCCCAGAGCTGACGCAACACAGACTTGGGCGGGCGGTGTCCCTGCTTGTGGAAACTTGGAAAAGTGAAGCCTCTTGGAGTTGCCCCATGACTCTTACTCAGTTGCCTGTTTATGCTGTTTTCTACTCTGAATCACAGCTAAAGTATCTGAGATCACCATCTCTGTGGTACCGCACCAATATAATTGAGAAGAAAAGCCCTGGATATTAAACTGTTTCCTTCAGCTACTTAGTCTGTATGTAACAAACACTATTTTGGAGGAAAGAATGCACCTAACACAAGGACTCTCTTACTTTATTTTTAAATTATTGATTTCAGAGAGAGAGAGGGAGGAAGGAAGGAAGAGAGAAACATCTGCATATTTGCTCTCCCACCCCTTCGTGCATTCGTTGGTTGATTCTTGCCTGTGCCCTGACCAGGGATCAAACCCACAACCTGGGTGTTTTGGGATGACGCTCCAACTAACCGAGCTACCCAGCCAGAGCCAGGACTCTTATTTCTGACATTCTACTGCAGATTTGATTTCATCAAGAACACAGCTTTATCTGATTCTGTCATTTTGACTGTTTGCCTAGAAACAGCCCAGCAGCTGGAAACTGGCAGAGATTGCAGCTCTGAGTATCAGAGCTGTCTAGACCCTTGTAGTTAGAGGGCTAGGCCACAGAGGTCATAGGACTTTCTTCAAAGATCACCGTGTGTCACGTGGTTAAGACGTGTCCCTGGGGACCTTATCGATGGCAGAGCTCGTCAGAACTCAGTCCTGGTGACACACGGGTCCTCCTGTCGGTCACGCTGAAACCACTTTGGCATGCACATCACAGGGCTGTGCACGGCTCTACCCAGAAGGCCGCGTGCCTCCGAGCAGCTGAGAGTGTTCACACAGCAGCTCTGCCCCTGTTGGTTACTCTCATCCACACGGGCAGCGGGACAGACCCGCGCCGGAGCAGCTGTGCACGGGCTGGTGTGCGAGGCTGCCGCTGGCAGGGGGGAGTGCAGAGAGGACACAGGGTGTGACCCCCGCAACCTGCGTCATTGGTGCCATCGTTAATTCTAGTGACTACTTGCTGCTGTTTGTTTCACTGGAGCCTCTCGGAGGGGTCAGGAGACGGGATTCTATGCACCGCTGTGTGCGCCTGTCCACGCTCTCCCGAGAGGCCGTCCAGGCCTTACCGGAGGGGGATTTTTAGCAAAGCAAACTGCCGGACGGGGTGTCAGCCAGAACCTGACATGTTTATTCTAGGAACATTTCTCAATATAATGAAGTATGTCCAAATAACAGCAGCGCAGCTAGAAAGACCTTAACATGTTGCAAAGGAGGATTCCTCAGCATGTGTTCTTGAGAAGCCTGGGACACGGCGAGTTTTCCAAGTCCCTGGTCCTGTTAGGAGCCTCCGCCTGCATCGACCCTGAGGTGGTCATCCCAGTGAGTGAGCAGGGGGACGTGGTCCCTGAGCCTTCCGCACCTGCGCGTGTCCTCAAATCTGCTGCCGTGCTGGACGGCGCTGTTGGGAGTGTCGGCGGGTTGGCCTGTCCCGGCGGGCGGGGCAGGGAGAGCTCTGGGTGTCCTCCAACAAAGACGTGAAGGACAGTATCAGCTCCGGCCGTGTCAGGAGAGCTGGTGGTGGCACTGTCGACGGCTGGAATAGAGACAGGGTCGTGAGGCACTTCTTCCAGCAGCTGGAGTGACGGACGGGCACAGGAATGTGGCTGGAGGGAGGCAGGTGGACAGGGGCCATCAGGGATGGGTTTAGTTGTGGTAGAAGACAGTGGAGACAAGGGTGTCCGAAAGAGCCGTTGCCATGTGGGAGAGGAACTCCTCCGTGGCCGTGGCCCAGGTGGAGCGGCACGTGGGGACCGGGTGCCACGGAGCTCAGCGTGCGTCTCAGCCACACGTTTCGTCACCTGCGGCGAGGTGAAGTGTAAGCCCCGGTGTCCCTGGTGTTCAGGCAGCACGCAGTAGGCTTACACAGCCGGTTCCCACGCACGGGTTACCAGTCCCGCCTCGGATCGCTTTCAAAGAGTGGAAGATGTGGCCACGAGAGTTATTTTGTTTTGCTTTAGATTGAACAGTCATGTAATTAAGGGACATGAAATGTTGACATGTGGAGGGAATGTCCCATAACTCAAGCTTAAAAGTTATGAGCGACACAGGAGCCTGCATTAAAGATATGTCACAAAATGCGGTGCGGACTGAGTTCTCCAGACCAGCGCTGTCTAGCAGAAACACAGTGTGAGCCACGAATACAAGTCCTGTATGTAGCTCTAAATGTTCTAGTAGCCACATTAGAAGACAAAACAGGTGAAATTAATTTGAATAATATGTTTTAACTTAAGTGTAACAAAAACATTATTGTAAAATATAAAAATTGACTTATTTGATTTTCTTATTAATGATCTATAGAGATATATATATAGAATCTTTTTTTTCACACTAAGTATTCAGAGTCCTGAGCCTCTTTTATACTTGAAGCATTCGGACTGACCACACGTCACGTTCTCCAACTGATACATGGCTACTGGACAGGGAGCTCGAGGGAACTCCTAAAGCCCTGTCCCATCAGCACCTTCCAGGGTGCGTTCACAGTTATTGTGAGAGAAGTAATCCATCGCTTGGCGTTTCACTTTAAAACCCCAGTCCATGAATTGGGCATGTTGAATCTTTATAATACAGTGATAATGTCAGTGCACAGGAAGTGGCAGTTAGGTGAGAATCCCTTAGTTATCTGATTACTGCCCGTGACTAGTGCTTTTCCCAGTTCGGGGAGTTCGGGGCGTGCAGCAGTCAGTCCTAACTCGCACCTCAGTTTTGAAGGGGAGCCCACAAGAGGATGCCCTCTGGGCGCAGGGTGCAGTGCCTCCGGGCATTGCTGAGAGGCTGTGATTTTAACGCAGGCCCATGGGAAGCAGAGGCGGTTGCTAGTCTGACAGTAGCTCCGTGGTAGGTGTGTAAGCTGGGTCGGCTTTGTCGCATGGTTGATATTCTGAGCTTTATAAACTACTTCATACAAGACAGAGGTATCGGAGACCCACGGGAGGGCCGTGAGGATGTTTGAGTTACTCACAGCTTGCAGCAACATAGAGGAGTAAATGGGAGGTTATACTTCAGAGCTAAGGAGTCACTAGAAACCACCACCTTCTCCGAATTCACCTTCAAGTATAGTTCCGGCATCCAGTCCAAGACTTTCTCATGTTTTGGGGAAAAAGTAAAGATGAGAGCCGTTCCATGTCCTTTCCCCCGTCTGCAGTCTGGGAGGTGGCGAGCGGATGAACCGGCCTTGGGGTTCTGGCAGACAGAAGGAAAGAGGGGTGGAGAGTTTCTGCAGGGTGATTGTGGGATCCACGCCTGGTGAGAGGGAGGTCAGAAGCAGAATGAGACTGACATGGAAAAGGTAGTGGGGTCAGAGGACGGGCGTCCAGTGAGGCTGAAGGGTGACTGCTTTTGTGTCCCGAGAGTGCTGGGGGCAGGGAAATGGAGAGAGAGGTTCAACGCGCAGAGGCGCTAATGGTGTGAGGGACGGGTCTCCAGTGTCTCAGGGAGCCTCCCTTAGGGCCGTGACGGACTCCGCATTGGAAGCACGCCTCTGATCAGCTGTCTCCTCTCAGGTACGGCAATATCACGCGGAACTATGTGGTCCGGGTTGGGGACTATCACACTCTGGTGCCCGAGGAGTTTGAAGAGGAAATTGGAGTCCAGCAGATCGTTATTCACGGGGCGTACCGACCGGACAGCAGTGACTACGACATCGCCCTGGTGAGACTGCAGGGGCCGGGCCAGCAATGCGCCAGGTTCAGCAGCCACGTGCTGCCAGCCTGCCTGCCCCCCCAGAGAGAGAGGCGGCAGAAGACTGCCTCCGGCTGTTACATCACAGGATGGGGAGACACAGGTATGGATCGCACGGAGAGCCAGCCCCTTGTGGAGTGGTGGAGCTCTGCGGAGGGCGAGGTGCACGCCTGTGGTTTGGATTCACATCCGGGGGGCGCTGTTGGTTTCCCATAGTGGGCAGAACTCCATTGGAGTTTAAGGGACTGAGAATCCTCTACGAACTCCTGGTTCCCCAGACTAGTGAGGAGACGAAGGAAGAGATTTCAGGACCCCTCCCCCCAAGACTTGGGCCTGGCTGTCCGTAGTTTAGAAAGATTTTGCTGACGATTGTGATGTAGCCGCCCAGCCAAAGGCTTTGGTGTGAGGCAGTTTGCTCCTTCGTAAGGGAACCCTTGGTCAACCCAATCCATGAAACGTAACCAACACCGATAACTGTACTTTGAAAGGAACATCTAATCCATCCTTCTACAGGGATCATTTCAGTGAGGCGTCTTAGTCATTTCCAGCATGTCTGGGTTCACTTTATGCCGTGCTCCGTGAAGTCAGCTTCACACTCACCTGCCCCATAGCCGTGAGGCAGAGGGCACCTGTAGCAGGTGCAGAACCCCGAAAAGGCACTGGTACTGGCCCGCAGGTAAACTGGACAAGGGACACACTTCCTGGGTGACGTGTAAGATCAGGTCACCATGCCGGCCCAGGAGGCAGTCGGCCCTGAGAAGGTGTGCGTTTGTGTTAGATATATGATCATTTCATCGGGGAGGGTCAGTTCCCTTCCTGTAGACACCCCGTCCGAAACCACAGAAATGACACAGGAAGGAAATGTTGCAGGTTCTATTAGGGATGAGTTATTCCCGATGAGTCAACTAGAGAGAGGATAATGCTGAGGTTTTTAGATGCAAGAAAAGGTTGTTGAGGACGACACAGCAGTCACCTACTGTAGCCACTCAGGAGCAGCGTTTAGCAGCCCTCAGGGAACACCACGAGCAAGGAGCTGGCTGCACAGACCCTATTTGTACATGGGGATGTCTTGTTGCTACTCAGGAGTTCTTGTCACCTTCCATGCTCTTATGTAATTGTCACTTTTAATTAACCCTCAAGTCCGTGACGCAGACGGGTCTTAGAACTGACGTGCTAATACAAAGCAGCACGAGCACCCTGAGTTCTCACGCACAGAAGTCACTCCCTGACGCCTGCACCGGGGCTTTCTCTAGGTTCCCTTACTCTGTAGCATCTCCAAAGTGCTGCTGGGTCACTCTTCACAGTAGGCACCGCTGGGACACAGGGAAGGGCCAGGGAAGGTGCTCAGCGCAGGCCATGGCACTGCCCACCATTTAAACTGCGCTAACGCCGCAACAGGGCTGGTTCCGCAGCCTGAGCCTGTTCAGTGCAGCTCTTTCTGGAGGTCTGGCCTGAAGCTAATTCGGATGGTTTGGTTTGGACAGGACGAGCCTATTCCAGAACTCTCCAACAAGCAGCGGTCCCCTTGCTTCCCGGGAGGATCTGTGAGGAGCGCTACAAGGGCCGGTTTACAGGCAGGATGCTCTGTGCTGGGAATCTCCGTGAACAGGGCCGCGCGGACAGCTGCCAGGGAGACAGCGGAGGGCCCCTCGTGTGTGAGCGGCCGGGAGCCCGCTGGGCTGTGTATGGGGTGACCTCCTGGGGGCACGGCTGCGGAGCCAAGGATTCGCCGGGCGTCTACACCAAAGTTTCAGCCTTTGTACCCTGGATAAAAAGTGTCACCAAGCTGTAAGCCATGGAAACCTCACGAGAAAATGGTATTTAACACATCTCTCAGAAATGGTCAACCTCGTTAAGAGCTCAGCGGGAGAAGAGAGGTCATCCACTGGAGGCTGAGGTCCCTGTACTCTGTGCTGTGGTCAGGTCTGTGTCCTCTGATGCCTACGAGGACCTAAGATGGGACATTGTGATACCTCATTGTGCTGGTCATCCTTAGTTAGCCTAATTGCCTCCCAAACCTGGAGACTAAATTTTATCTCATTTGAACCTTATTTATCTCTTCTGCCCAAAGCTCAGAGTTCCCTGGAGATGACTGTATACTAATCATACACTAAGGCTATTTTACCTTTAAAGAACTCTTTATAACTGAATCAATGACATAGTAGGATTCATAGTAAGTGCCCATGACTACTCAGTAAGAGTGGCATTGTTTTGTTTACTTAAATTTAAGCTCAATGTTGTTAAAAGCTGACAATCTTCATGCACCTGATCTTTGTATTCTTTGTCAAGTGAGGAGCCCAGGGGTCAAGAGGTGAAGGACTTCTACTGAATACCTACACCTGAACAGGTTGTCACAGTGCATTTCTGGTTGGAGCCTGTGTACCAAGCACTGTGGCAATGAAGTGTCTTAGCTCCCTTGTATGCTACCAGCAACACGCGGAGAAATTCCTGGTCATGCAATCAAGGATGTCTTCCAAGTTGGAGCCCAACCTAATTTGCCCACCCTCTTCGTTAACCCATCTATTCTGGGTACTTTCCAACCACTTCAAATTCGTAACTGGGTAAAATTATGCTCTTTTGCACTGTGGCCTGAGAGTGCCATCTGTTGTTGACTCTGGTAATTGACTTAAGCTACCTGGATTTCCTGACTAGCCAGATGGCCCCATTTAATAAACTATTCCCTGCCTACAAGGTGGGAAAGCTGCAAAATGTTTCATTCAATTTAACTTAAATGCCCACTGTGTGCTCAGGCACTCTTAAGTGGCCTTCAACGCTCCACTCATAAAAAGCTGGTAAGATTTTACAGCCCTATTTAATGAATGAGAAACTGGCCTAGAGGTCAAGGTCAGACAGCTGTTAAAAGGATTTACATCCAGACTGGGGTCCTGAAGCCAGGTGGTCTGGCTGCTCACTCTGCACCCGTGCAGGACCTTCTTGGTGGCACTGTGAAGCCCTTGCCCAAATGCAAAAGGCTTGCCCCTCAGGATACATGAATAATCCCATTCGGACATGTCTCGAGTCCTTCCCAAAACCCCATGTTAGTTTACAGTTCTGTATCCAAGGAACAGATGATATAAACAGGTGACAAGGTCAATGGTTAAAGGGACTTCTGCACCAAAGTGTGTCCTTTTGTAAATCCTCAGCTTTGTAAAAACACTGGTGCTGATGTAACGGTGCTTTGCTTTCTAGTCTACCACTGTACAGGGACTGAAATACTGCAGAGAGACACAAACACTTTTCTAAAAGCTCATGCGTTTGCTCAAGTGCTGTTTTCAAGCATTGGAACACGGGCACAAGGCGTGGGAAAGACATGCTCGCAGGCAGAAAACTTAAGTTCCTTGACACTTCCTCACAGGCTGCCTTTGAGATCCAAGCACAGTGCTGGTAACGAGCAGTGCTTGCACCAGACCCCAACAGGTGATACACAATTCCCGCAACTGAGCAGCAGCTTGGTGCATAGAATATGCCTTGATTCTAGCTAGTTTGTTAAACGTGCGACTTTTGTAAGATACAGATGTTCAGTGCACATTTGTATAAATAAAGTGCATAGCTTTCCACCTTCTGCAGCTGCCTTCATCTTTCGTGTGTAAAGTGACTGCTCTTCCTTAGGGATTACCTGGTTTTCAGATCAGCTCCCCCCCCCCCCAAATATCTTACGTACTCACACCAGCTGCTAACGGTAGACTACCAGCAGGTAGCCTGCTTGCTATTACCTTAACCCCCCCCTCCCCACTTATTAATTCGTCAGGGCACAGCGAATATCCGGACAAAATCAAGCAGTTTATTTCACAACGAGGAAGTAACTTACTATCTAATTAAAAAAAAAAACACATTCAGGTCTATACTGAAAATACTGATTTGTTCCAAAACATTCTTTTGTTTCTATCACATTATTTGCCACTCAATCCTGGAGCTGCCGAAATTTGAAACCCCATCTGCGCTGTGCACTGACTGCCAAGGAAACTTCACCAGGTCACCGACCGGACTTCCTGGTCCCTGCAAGAGAAGAACAGTCTCATAAAACCCATCCGTGCAGGTAAATCAGAGCGGAGGTCTCAGTAGGCTCTCCAATTCAGTTACTTCCTTTTCAGTCGGCTAATCCTCCTTCCCAATTACAAAATGCCAGCAAAACGGGCCATTTTTGGCCTCCCGATCCCTCTGCAGTAAGACTGACTCGGAAATACGAACAAAAAGGAACGTACCTTCTGTTCAACTTCGTAGAAACATTGCAAAAGAACAGACGTGGGCGCGCAATTACCCGGCCCCCTCCCGGTCGTCAGGAGAATGTTACTTGTGCAAGTCAGAATCTGATACCAATTAAATGGTGACAGCTTTGCCAATAAACAAGAACATGCTCTTCCATGGCTAGGAAGGGAGGCTGCCACAGCTGACAGGTCCCAAAGACACATGGAGATTGCCGCCGCGAACCGGCCGGCAGGCGGGCGGTACTCACCGGGCGGCCCTGCGGGAGTCCCGTTCAGCGGCCCTCCGACGGCCACGCGGCCCCCACGGCGGACTCGCGCGCTGCACTCAGCCTCCGGGCCCAGGGCGCATGCGCGGCGCCGGGGGCTCAGCGCCCACGGGCGGCACATGGCGGTCGCGCGACTTGAGCCGTCCCCGAGTCCGCGCAGACCTCCCGGCCCGCGAGCTTCCGAGGCGGCCTCGACCTGCCGCTGTCACGCCCCCGATTCTGGTGCATTCTGACTAAGCAACCAAGTTCTGTCCTGACTTTCATTTGAGCGTCCAAGACGGAACACTCAATCTGAACAGCTTGCGACGCTGCCCGGAAGTGAAAGGCTGTTTGCTTCTGCGCACGCGCTCTTATAGAGTCAATGACGCAATTCCGGGACGCGCCGTGAGGGGCGGGGCCTGCGCGATCTCTTTTCCCCGCCCCGCCCGCGGTCCCACCCCCTACTTCCTTCCTGCCGGCTTCCAGCCTTTCGCCCCGCCCCTGCGCACAGCGGGGCGACTCCCACGACTTCCGACTCGGACGCATGCCCATACACGGAATCTCCAAAGTTCTCGCGAGACCCGAATATCCCGACGCTCGCGGTCGACACCTGAAGAAGGTGGAGAGGTGGTATCTGAGCACTTCAGGGCAGTTCCTGTAGCCAATGCGGGTTGGAAGTTCCCCGCGTGTGTACCTTTTGGTGGGTTCATTCACACGGGACGAGCTGGCCTGTGTCTGAAGCGCCGCCCCCCCCCCCCCCCCGATTTCCTGCAATGGCGGCCTTTCCCGCAGGTGCGGGCTCGGCTTGGCGGGCTCCGGAGTTTGCACACGGTCCCTGGGAAGGTACCCCCGTGTGCAGAAACAATCCCGTGTGCAGGGGCGGAACTGTGTGCAGGGGCCAAACTGTGTGCAGGGGCCATCGTGTGCAGAAACAATCCCGTGTGCAGAAACAATCCAGTGTGCAGGGGCCACCGTGTGCAAAGGCAGCCCCGTGTACAGGGGCGGAACTGTGTGCAGGTGCCGCCGTGTGCAGGGACTCCTCCGTGTGCCCGTGCGGGACTGCCAGGACCAGGGGAGGTGGGGTGCAAATGTCGGGGGACACTTCCAGGGCCGGGCACGTGCTTAATAACTGCCTGCCTCCCGCTGTCCTGGATCTCCGGGCGGGTCCGCCGTGGCTGCGCGGATCCGGGTCGGGGCTTCCCGTCGCGGGTACGGACCCTCTAGGGGCAGCCGCCCTGTCGCGGGCTTCAGCGGCTCGTTCCCGGGAAACGCGTTTCCTTGTGCGAGAATCAAGCCGGCTGCGGGGTTTCCTCCACCCTGTCTTACTCCACTGGCTTCCCGGGGACGAGTGCAGAGGCCGAGTCCCCTGTGTGTGACGCTGCTCGGGCTGTGGTGACAGTGACAGACTCCAGGGCTGGGGGCTCGGTGTCCCCAGGGTCGTGTTCTCTCTCTGACCTGTAGACGGCGCCCCTCTCCTTGGTCTCCAGGCGTCTCCCCTCCCCCGTCTTACCTGTCTGTGTCCCAGTCTCCTTGTCCAGCCCTCACCTGAGGCACTGCTTCAGGGCTTCAACAAATACATTTGGGAGACAGGGGGACCAAGCCAGCCCCTGACTCACCATCAACATACTGAGCTATAAACACTTACTGGAGATTTTCAGATGGGTGTTTCCATTGGGTTAAGGGGCCAAAACGCCAACGAATGAGAGGGAGACAGAACCCCCATATTTTGTGTGTGCTCTCTTCTCCATCCTCAGTTTCCACCCATCCTTCCTTTTTTAAAATTGAGGTATAATTGACACGGCATTCTATTAGTTTCAGGTGCACAATGTAATGTTTGATATTTTATATATTGTGAAATGATCACGCTGAATAGAGTTAAACTCAGTCCCTTAGATAGTTGCAATTTTTGTCTTCTTTTAAGAAGACTTTCAAGGCCTGCTGTCCCCGCAGCTTTCAGATATACACGATACAGTCCTATTAACCCCGGTGAGCACGCTGCACATGGCATGCCCAGGACCTGCCCTGGTTTCATAACTGGACGTTTGCACCTTTCGACTCCCTGCACTGCCCACCCTCTACCACCGGTCCGTCTCCAACTGTGCACTTACTTTTCGACTCTTTTGTACCTGTAAAGCTATTTAAAGGTAAAGCTTAATAAAGAAAGCATTCCCAACATTGCCAACTGTGATAGTTTCGTTTTTAGCTATGCTGTCGTGATGGTCTCTTATCTACTAAATAGATGGTTTCTACCTACCTAGTGTGGAATTTGTGGCGAAGTTGGCAATAGATTGGTGGGGATTTGAAATCCAACCTGATGAATATATCGACTGTGAAGCCAAATCTTTTGAAACTTAGAACACTCAGGAGAGTTAATGTGGTATTGTAGGAGAATTAAATATCAATTATAATTAACGGTTGGCTTAAGGAGCTTGACCAGGCGGTGGCGCAGTGAATAGAGCGTCGGGCTGGGACGCAGAGGACCCAGGTTCGAGACCCCAAGCTCGCCAGCTTGAGCGCGGGCTCATCTGGTTTGAGCAAGGCTCACCAGCTTGGACCCAAGGTCACTGGCTCAAGCAAGGGTTCACTTGCTCTGCTGTAGCCCCCGTCAAGGCACATGTGAGAATGCAATCAATATGAGAAAGTCATCAATGAACAACTAAGGTGCCACAATGAAGAATTGATGCTTCTCATCTCTCTCCCTTCCTGTCTGTCTGTCCCTCTCTCTGATTCTCTGTCTGCATCACAAAAAAATAAATAAAACATTAAAGAAATTCATATGTAGCATGTGAGGTGAAGCTGTTAGAACAAATAAAATGACGTCTGGACTGGGATCCAGGTCTGCACGCGAGACTCAGACTGAAACAGTTCATTATAGAAATACTTTTCAACTGTGCTGCTTCTCCCTACTCTGTCTCCTGTGGTTTTGGTGTAGAGACTGGTAATCATCAGAGAACCAGAAATAACCTCCCTGCACATCACTCCTAGGAACGTGGAGATGAGCAGGAGAAAATGTAGTCAGGAGATAGCCTGCGGGCTTTGTTTCACTTACTGTGCTTAGGGAGCCATGCTGTATCACAGCCGTGTACTAGCTTTGTGGATTAAGATGGTAAGCACAGGCCCTGGCCAGTGGCTCAGTGGATAGAACATTGTCCTGTGTGTACATGTCGCAGGTTTGATTCCCAGTCAAGGCACACAGGAGAAGCACCTATTACTCCTCCCCCTCCCTGTCCACTTTCTGTCCCTCTTCCTCTCCGCGGCCAGTGGCTCTTAGTTTCAGCATGGCCCCAGGCACTGAGGATAGCTTGGTTGGTCTGAGCATTGGCTCAGACGGGTTGCTGGGTGGATCTAGGTTGGGGTGCATGCGGGAGTCTGTCTCACTATCTCCCTCATAAAGAAAAAAGAAGTCACATGTCACATCGTTTGTGGGTGTTGAACGCAGGTGTGGCTGAAGCGTCTCTATTTCGGGAGGTTGCAGTCAGGAGGTTGGCGGGGTGGAGGGCTGCTCCAGCCTCTTCTGTGCTGCCTCCCGCACTTGCGCCTGGCACGGTACTGCTAACTGGGTCTCAGCGGGGCATGGCAGCTGCCCGCCGCCAACCTGAGTGACCCCAGAGAGGAAGGAAGTCCCAGTGCTTTGAGGACGACGTGGTCTGAGAAGTTACACACTGCCACACTGCCACTTGTCGGAAGGGAATTGCTGAGTCCTGATCACCCACCAGCGAGAGGAAACCAAGCGCTGCCCCTTAAGGCGCGGACAGAAACGCCTGTCGTGGACACCAGTGAAAATTGCCGCGGTCAGAATGGATGAGGTGGCGTTGCAGTGAGCACACCGACCGAAACCCCTGTGGCTGAGAACAACAAGGGCTTGTTTCTTGACTCGAGCCGAGGAGGACTTGGCTGTGTGTCACGTCTCTGGGCCTCACCTGTTCCTACAGACTTCATTCTGCAGTGACGCCTGTCACACGACCTCCTGGTTCATGGGTGAAAGTGAGTTGCGTGGCCAGACCTCACGTCAGAAGGGCGGAGAACTGGAGCCTTACCGCGGGCTTGGAAGGAGGGGCGTCAGAAGTAGCCGTGATCGGCACGGGGTTTCCACAGCCGCCGCGCTATAACCTTTCTTTTTTTTTTTAACTTTTATTTGCCTTTTTGTCACTGTCACCCTGCTAATCTAAGGCGATGAGACTGACCTGTCTCCCTCCTTTCCAATCAGCTGGGCACCATCCTGAAGGACTACGTTTCCTGAAGCCCTGTTTTTCTCCACGGGAGCCACCTGCTACAGAAACGGGTGACTCACCCGCTGATTATCCCGGGATGGCGTCCCGTGTATGTGACACGGAGCCTGCTTGTCCCGGCGACGTCCGCGCTATCTCACCGCGAACTAGATTTCCCGTTCTTCCTCCTCCTCCAGGAAGGCCACTAGGTTCCTGTTTGTTCTTTACAGGAATCCTTCTCCTGGAACATCAGTGCATGTATCAGTCCGCGCCTTTGTGTCATCCTCAACACTTAGTCTTGCACCGTGTGTGTGTGTGTGTGTGTGTGTGTGTGTGTGTGTGTGTGTGTGTGTGTGTGTGTGTGTGTGTTTTAATACTGTTTGTAAGGCCGGTGACTGAGGCCAGGCAGGTCCACTCTGGATTGGGCAGATGGCCGGAATGCAGTGGGCCGTTCTGGGTTAATAAAGTCTCCCAAGGGCGGAGGAGCACACAGTCAGGGGAACCGCCCCTCAGGCAAACAAACAGCAACATGGCCCCTCCCGCACCCACGCAGCAATTGGGCAAAGTGCTCGCAGCCGGTGACCCCGTGAGCGAGCCTCACACAGCGGTCCCACCTGTTCATCCATACATACTCAACGAGTGCCCATGAGATGCCAGGCCCCGGCTCGGGCGTGGGCAAGAGCAGTGAACAGAACGGTCAACGGTTTCTGTCCACAGAGTGTGCGTTTTAGTGGCGAACACGGACTGCCGGCGCGTGGCTGGGCGCGGCACCAGGAGGGGACTGTCGGTATAAGAAGGTCAGGTACCAGGTGCCCTGGAGGAAGCCGGACACACGGGAAGCTGCAGGGTGATCCGCGATCAGTGAGGAGTGTCTTGGGGTCTGCACTGATCCCTCCCGGGGCCCAGGGGTTGCACCTGGACAACGGAGGAGATTGGCAGGAGGGGCAGGTCCTGCGTCACAGACCCAAGGCTGCCTACGTGGAGGGGGCGGTGGCGGCGGCCATGGAAGAAGGCATAGACCCGCCTGGGGCCCCCCAACCTGCCTGTGGCGCCTGCCCCGCCTAGCAGATGGGCTGGCACAAAAGGGGCAGCATGCCCGACCTGCAGCCTGGCCTCGGGCGCTGTCCGCCCCGGAACATGAAGAGTCAGATGCCGCCTGCTCCCATCCACCGGCCTCAGGCAGACAGCCCCGGGGGCGCTGGCCTGTGGCTAGGCGGGGAAGGCAGTGGGGACACAGCCCTGGCTCAGTCAGTTGCCGAAAACTAGGTCACCCCCATAAGTAAGTTACACAGTGGAGTCACTGTGTCCTGTGGAGGAAAATAAGGCGAGGGAGGAGTGAGAAGTATCTGGGGGCAGAATGGAAGTTTTAAGTGTTCAGGGAGGGCTCACTGAGAAGGTCCCATTAGGTCAGAGGCGGAGGAGGGGAGCGTGCTGATTCCTGGAAGGAGGGTATTCTCAGCACCAGTGCGTCCAGTCCCGAGGGGCCCACACCAGCCACGCTAGGCAGCTTTTTACAAGGCTCCCTATGGTCCCCATCTCCTGCCCCCCCCCCCGTCCCCCGTCCCTCCCCTCGCGACCGCCTTCCCTTGAGGAGCAGGATGATGAGACGATGAGATGTCACTCCTGAAATGACATTGTGAAGGACTCTGACTTGGGTCTGGCCACCATTCCACACCTCTCCTCTCCGATGAAGCAACTTGGTATACGGGAGAGGCCCCTGGCCCACACCCCATGGGGGCTGAGGCTGCCAGCAGCGAGGCTAGTGAGCTTGGAAGTGGATCTTTGAGAAGACCGGAGCCCACCTGTTGGTGGCAGCCCATGAGGCCCTGAACCAGAGACTGCAGCTGAGCCAGACGGGGACCTGTGACCCCAGAGAGTGTGCCAGGTACTGCTGTTTAATCAGTCAACACCGGGAGACTTTGTTATCCAGCCATCGACAGCTCCTACCTAGACTTGGTGCATTTGAAGGGCCAGGACGGGACGGTTTGGCTGAGCGAAGTCGAGACTAGGAAGAGAGGCTGGAAGGGGAACAGGCTGCTGCGGGCCTTCCAGTCGGGGTGCTGCATTTGGGGTATTTCCAGAGCCGCCTTTGTGGCCCCAGGGAGCTCTGAGGGGTAACAAGGTCAGACCCAAGATTTCATGTTCTTTCTCCAAGCCCCGTGGAGAGGAGCCCCAGGGTGGGTTAGGACGGGAGCAGGGACAGGTAAGAGATCGGGTTGGCTGGGGTGACCAGGAGGAAGTCAGAGATTTGGCTGTGGGTATGTTTTTGTATGGAGCAGACAGTATTTGGTTACAGACTGGTGATGGGCGGTAAGGGAAGAGGACACAGGAGGCCTGACAACGGCCCCAAGGCCTTCCGTTGCTTGGGTTACTTGCTGAGGGGTCGGTGCCTGCAGAGGGCAGGCGTGTGCCCGGAGCGCAGTGCACACAGTGAGTTTTGACACCTCTCAGACACCCGGGCGTAACTGAGCAGCAGTGAGTTCATGTCCCGGGGAGGCGTCTGAGCTGGGGGAACAAACGTGGCAGCCGTCACACTAGCCTGCACTCCACACCGTGGCCCTGCGCACTCCTAGCAAGGGACCCTGTGCGGACAGAAACTAGGATTGAGGCTTAAGCCCCCATCATGGATCAAGGTTCAAATCCCCGGGCCTGCTGGCCGACATCCGTTTACCAGGGCACAGGGCAGGGCAGGAAGCTGGGAGGCAGGTGATGTGAGGGAGGTGACTTAAGGGAGGCAGGGAAGCCGGTGGGGTGTGTCTCCTGAAAGTCTAGCAGGACATTTTCCAAGGACAGGAGAGTGACCAGCTAGCTGTCCAGGGTACCAGGGAGGTGGGGGTTGACATGTGACCTTGGGTTCAGCGCTGGAGGTCATCTGGGACCCTGTTAAAGAATGGCTGCAGAGAGAACGGGGGTGGGAGGGAAGAGAATTGGAGACCATGGGTTTGATGACTGGCCTGAGAGGTTTTGCTCTAAAGAGGTTGAGACATGGGGCCGTATGTGGAGAGGAATGCGGGATCAAGGGGGTGATTTCTGAGCACAGGTGCCAGTCAGGGGGGTTTGTGTTCTGATGGGGAAGGGCCAGTGGGAATGGAGACGCTGCTGTGAGCTGGGGCCTTGTGCAGAGAGGGGAGTCAGCCTGAGAGGGCTGCGTGGTTCACCTGTGGAAATCGCAGGAAGCGGGCCCAGGTGCCGGCCGGTGAGGACGTGGTCTTGTGACCTTCCCGTGTTCTCTTCTGTTCACCCCATCCCACACACACACTCCGAGTAACAAGGCGAGTCCATCAGCTCAGAGTGAGGGCGGCAGTGAGGGAGTGCTGGGCATTGGAGAGGAGAGGAGAAGGTAGAGTTAGGAGAACCTGCCGAAGGACCCCTGGGCCTCATCAGGGCCCATTGGGTTCTTATCACGAATCTACGTGCTTTCCCATTTCAGCGTGAGCGTGTGTCGTCTCCACAGCGAGCTCAGCTGCCCAGGGGAGGCGCGGGGCTGGCAGAGCGCTGGACGGAACTGGGGTGGGGTTTGCCCAGAGAGGGAACCATGTGAGCAGGCAAGGGCGGGGGCAGGCATGTGGCTATGCCCGCTCGCCAAGGATCGGAGCCAGGGACGACAACAGTGAGAGGTGTGGGGACAGTGGGAAGGTAATGCTGATGGGTTTGGAGGTCACGGTGGGTCAAAGGAACGCTGGAGCTGAGGAGCTGCCTTAAGTGGCCGCATGACATGTCTGTCACATATGTGTTCACTGAGAAGTTTCGCGAGAAACAGGCTGAGACCCGTGTGGTGTAGCAGACAGACCAGACCACGCAGGTGCCCGGGCGTCCTGTGGTCTTGACCTCTGTTGTCACCTGGGTCAGAGGTCGCCGTGGCGTTCGCGCGTCGGCGAGAAGCCGCACTCACGGTTCATCAAGTATCTCCCATCTCAGAAGCTGGACTTTTTCTTTCTCTCCAATGACTTGGGGTCCTTAATCTTTGGTTTCGTCTATTTATTATTGAGGTCTTTTTTTTTTGTTTGCTTTGGTTTGCACGCCTTTATGGAAGAGACTGTTTATTTAAAATTAACATAGCGGCATGTACGTTACATTAAAGTGGGAGACAGCGGGACTGTTTTCCGGTATTTACAGGCCGAAGGCGAGTGGTTTTAGGCTAGGCATTGAAATAATCTGAAAACCTAACGCTCACTTGTTGAAGCTCTCTTTGTGTGTGTTCCTTTCTCTTCCCTAGGATATAACTGATACATGCTTTATGATGGACTGTAATACATAGATCCAAAATTCCACCCATCCACCATCTATGAGGGTTGCATCTATATTAATGAATCCTTAAGCTTCTGTTTCTACAATAAAGGAATGAAACTTAGAAGCTTTCTATTTGCGTCAGGCCACTAGGTGGCGGTGTCGCCCTATTATCGAGGTCTGCTGAAAACCCTACAGGTGTTAAAGTGAAACGCACTCATTTATGCCGGCGCCTGAATGTTTGGTAGAAGAACGTGTGGATGTTAACATGAAAATGTCAGCATAGGTAATGGCTCTCCCAACCCACCTTCTGGGCTCCCGCTCTATGTGGTAAATATCCACAGGGAATATGGAAAAACCTTAGATTCATCCAGAAAGAGGACACCTTCTCCAGCCGATGATTCTAAGAATAAAATTGAAATACCGCAGACCTTTTTTTTTAAAAAGATACAAAGTTGTTATTTAAAAAAAAACAAAAAACCAAAAAAACAAACCTAAATGAATCAAGGAGAGGGTTAGCTCATTTCCTGATATCCGAGGTATTTAAGTTGATACTTTTTTAATGTTGTGGGTGTTATCAAAGTGCAGGGATTCTGTTTGAGCGACGTGCACTTAACTTCCTGTCCAGCCTGCCCCTGGGCCAAGACACCATGGCCCGGGTCTCAGGGTGGCGGGGCTGGTGCGTGGTGTGCGCTCAGTGAGTGTCTGTCCCATGGGGACGCTGGGACGGTGACAGCAGGGGGGACATTCTGGGCAAGCATCTAAACACACTGTTCAAAAGAAAAAACGAATTGCAAGGAGGTCCATTAAAGCAAAAATGACAATTTTTTTTTTTTTTTTTTTACCTTGGGCACATCTTACCTCTGTCTTTGCCAAAAGTTTTAAATTGAGGAGTTTTTTTCTTTCCTCCAGTGTGGGTATATTTCAAATTTTATAATGGAAATCATTTCACAGAGAAAATTTTATGACAAACTTCGGAACTGATTCCTGTTAGTCAACATTTATAATTGGCATAGATTTTCACTGCCTTGGACCTCAGTATTAGAGGTTTATATCCTTCATGAGATGGTGAGGACTATATTGATTAATTTCTATCGGATCCTCAAAGAATTGTCAGGACTTCTATTAACTCTCTCTCTGAAAAGTTTAAGCTTCAGCTGAATCTAGAAATAGCTTTACATTCCTTTACCTTAAAACTAAAATAAAAGACTTTACCTGGTAGATGAGAACACTCCAATTTCATATATAAGACATTTTAGTAGCTACTTCTTAATTTTATCCAGGTAAATATATAGAAAACCAAGGACCATTAATTAGAACCAGAGAAACGACTGTTAGATTTCTCTGACTGAAAGCCCTTCTAAAATTTATATGATAATTTATGTCATTGGCAGTATGTCTTAGAAATCAGAAGAGTCCTTAAAGAAATCCCTGAAATCCAGTTGGTTTGATAAGAGAATGGGAAGATTTGCACACGCATCCTTCCTCATCCTTCCTCAGGGAGCTGACAGGAATGACCGAGAAGGCCTAAGGAGAGAAATCGAATGAAATGAACAGACGCAAAGGGGGTCTTACAAGGACAGCTGTTTGCTGTTGTCATCTCAGGGGCGTGATGACCGTGGTAGTAGTGATCACAGCTCATGTGATCGAGTGCTTTTCTGCTCCCCAATGAGCCCGTTCCATCCTCACAGCAGCTGTATGAGGGCTGCGGTTACCTGTCGTCTACCTTGAACAGGTGCGCGGACTGGGGTCCGGAGGGAGGAGGTCATTAACCTAAGGAGAGGGCTGGGATTCGGGTGTCCTCTGACCGGCTCAGAGTCCACATTCTTGCCTGGAAGGAAGGAGGGTGATATTGGGTATAAGATTAGAGTGTAGCGCTGGGCTCAATCTCCACTCTTCTTTGACTTGGCTTCTTGTGTACCCCAGGAAACCCACCCATCCTTTCCCAACCCTCTCTTCGTCGGCACGAGGAAGCCAGCCAGCGGCACCTCCCTTGAGGCACGGTTGTTAGGTGATTCATAAGAACACTCTGGTGAATACAGAGCTCTCTGTAAAGGTTAGAATCCTTTTTTTTTTTCTCTTACATTTAAAAATTATTTTGCTAGTTTTAATTCTTTATTAGGAATTTACTATTGTTTGAAGTGAAACAAATCTGAATTTGTTTCTTGTTATTTCAAAGAAAGACATAGAGTTGTAAGTCTTCACATGATTGGGGCAATAAATTATCTTCGGTGAATTCACTCATTTGGGCCCTAGTCAGTTGGCTCAGCAGGAGAGCGTTGGCCCGGCGTGTGGAAGTCCCTGGTTCAAGTCCCGGCCAAGGCACACAGCAGAAGCACCCATCTGCTTCTCCACCCTTCCCTCTCTCCTTTCTCTCTGTCTCTCTCTTCCCCTCCCGCAGCCAAGGCTCCATTGGAGCAAAGTTGGCCCCGGGCGCTGAGGATGGCTCCATGGCTTCTGCCTCAGGTGCCGAAATAGCTTGGTTGCCAAGCAACAGAGCAACAGCCAGATGGACAGAGCTTTGGCCCCATAGTGGGCTTGCCAGGTGGACCCCAGTCAGGGCGCCTGTGGGAGTCTGTCCTTCCCTCCCTGCCTGCCTCTCACTTAATTTAAAAAAAAATTCACTGATTTGTAAAAATTTGTACTTTTTCTACTTAAGTGTAGAAAATATGCAACATTAAAACTACAGCCCTTTGCCTGTTTCCCTTCCCCAGTTATTTATTGCTAAACGGATCCATCAGTCAGCAAGCATCAGACACACGCGTGTGGACACACGCATGAGAGAGAGGAGACAAGTACACTGCATTTGAGAAGTTCATTTGAGCCTGACCAGGTGTTGGCACAGATAAAGAGTGTTGACCTGGGACGCTGAGGACCCAAGTTCAAAACCCTGATGCCGCTGGCTTTAGTGTGGCCTCATAGACGTGACCCCAAGGGGTCACTCACTCTGCTGGAGTCCCCTGGTCGAGGCACATATGAGAAAGCAATCAGTGAACAACTAAGGTGCCGTATCTATGAGTTAATGCTTCTCATCTCTCTCCTTTCATCTATCTGTCTCTTTCCCTTGAAAATAAGCAGCTCATTTGAGGAGAAGAGAACCACAGGTGTGGTGAAGTCAGTAAATTACGCAGTTACAAGATCACAGGGACTAACGGGAACCAGGCGTGCAGGGAAGGGGGCCTGGGGGAATTTTTACTTAGGGTCAGCACTGGGCTTTTAAAAGAAATGGCATTTGAGCAAAGAGCCAGCTCCACCGCCGGAGTTTGCTACATGGGCTTTGAGGGACCGTCCCCGTGAGGGCGCTGAGAGAGTCGCAGGGAAGCCAGCCTGCCCGCTGCAGGACGAGGGCGGGAGAGGGACTGAGGTCCTCAGTCCAAGGACACCAGAGCCGTGACCTCTGATGGAGGAGGGCTGGCACGGGGCTGCTAGCACAGGAACGTCCTGACTTGACTTGGACAGCGGTGACTTTGGGGGTTGATGGACAGTAGAGGACAGGGGACACATCCTCAGGGGAGAGAGGATGGCATCTGAGAACAGGGTGGCAGCATGGAGATGGGAGAAGCGGTTGGTTTGGGGTGGAATGGAGGATGTGGGTGTGACACAGTCACAGGCTCTGTCCCTTCTGAGAAGGCCATGCTGTCACAAAGGCGTCCCTCAGGGTATGTCCGCCCCGGGACAGAGCAGGTGGTTTGGAGGGTGCTCCCCCTGCAGCCCGAATCCCTCTGCACCATCTCAGCGGGGGCCGAGCCCACAAGCAGGGTCCACCCTGGCCAGTCGCTGCTTGCCCACGGACCTCTGTGGCTGCCAATCTCATCTGGACTATCAGGCTCACACTGTGGGTCCATGTTCCCAAACCCACCACCCCGGCAGGAATGTGGCTTCCTTTGGTTTCCAGTAACTCTGCCCATCCAGGGCAGGTTTCACTGCTTGAGGAATTCAGTTTTTTTTTGTTTTTGTTTTTTCTTGTAGGAAAGCCCAGTCAGATTCGGGATTCTTTTCTCCCTTTCTCCCCAAGGTGGTCAGGACAATGGACGTAAGGTGAGAGGGTGACTTCTGGGCCTCTGCCGTCACCTGTCCTCTGCTGGCATTGAATGAGCCTGCTCCAGTTTGGTCTGTGGTAAGTGGCCTCTGACTCCCGTGGCCAGGCGCCTCCCATGCCCCGCTTTCAGCAGCTGGCACCATCAGCAGGTGTCCTCCTGGTCCCAGGTCTCCGTGGACTTAAAGCTATGTTCTCAGTGAGTTCTGCAAGAACCTGCTTTTGTGTGTTCTGTGTCATTGTCTCTGATGTGAATTTTGGCTTTTGGAACTTAAATGACTTCCGCCCTCTATACCAGTGACTCTCTCCCTTTTTTGGTCTCAGGATTCCTTTATATTTAAAAAGTTATTGAGGACCCCAAAGGCCTTGTGGTTATAAGGGTGTTACATCTATCAGCATTTGCTGTGTTGGAAACGTACATCAAGGAATTAAAAAGATTAATTAATTTAAAAGTAATAAGAGCAAACCCATAATATTGTAGTTTTAATGGAAAAAAATAAGTTTTTCAAAACAAAAATTAGTGAGAAGAGTGGCATTGTGTTACATTTTTGCAAATCTCAATGTTTGGTTTAATAGAAGAGAGCTGAAGTCCGATACCTGTTTTTGCATCTTCAGTGACGTTAGATATGTTGTTCTGGTTGACTATATAAAGAAAATACCACCTCACGTGCATATCTGGGAAAAGGAAGTATATATTTTTGGCCTTTTCAGATAACGGTGGGTGTTTTTCTTTGATACTACGCTAAAACTTGACAAGTGCTATTTTCATTTTATTTATTTGTTCATTTATTTCCGAAGTGAGAAGTGGGGAGGCAGTCAGACAGACTCCCACATGCGCCCGACCGGGATCCACCCGGCATGCCCACCAGGGGGCGATGCTCTGCCCATCTGGGGTGTTGCTCCATTGTAACCAGAGCCATTTTAGCACCTGAGGCAGAGGCCATGGAGCCGTCCTCAGTGGCTGGGGCCAACTTGTTCCAACTAAGCCATGGCTGCGGGAGGGGGAGAGGGAGAGACAGAAAGAGAAGCAAGAAGGGAAGGGTGGAGAAGCAGATGGGCGCTTCTCCTGTGTGCCCTGACCGGGAATCAAACCCAGGACTTCCACCCGTGGGGCCTACACTCTACCACTGAGCCAATTGGCCAGGGCCAAGTGCTATTTTCTTAAAGGATATTTGTAACATGAAATCTGAAACCAAATCAATGAACTTCCCACCTTCTGCCACAGGAAAACTGTTAGTGCCTCTATCCCTAAGAAGGGGTCCTTCCACATCGTAACAGTATGTGCCAGGAGTCAATATCTTGTCACCATGCATTGGTCCTTAGGAAACCGGGGTTTCACTGAGTTAAGCAGATGTTCCAAATGCCGACACATTTCGTTCTCTAATATTTGAGACCATCGGGAAGTCTCATTGGGAAGAGTGTTTAAGGACCAGTCGGCTGTTAAGCTTCTGGTGGTAGCAGGTACAAGTTCTACAGAATCCTAGTTTTCACCTGAAAGCTCAGGTTTCCTCATGGGTGGGGAGCACTGTCACGTGTGTGTCCGCAGTGACGGGCCCCCTTTGTTCATTTTCCAGAAGTGTCTGGTGGTAACGCGAGTCTGAGTAACCAGAGCGCCGTCAGCCGCTCTCTCGCGGAGAAGGTGCTATTCCATGAATAAGCGAGCTAGGTTTTAAAATTCCTATTTATTTAAATAAACTGAATAAGAATTTAAAAGACAATATGCCAAGCGGTTCATTCAATCTGCAACATTCATGACCGCGCATGCCCGACCTTGGGCAGCCGCCCGTCGGGGCACAGACGTGTTGTTGGCGCACCCCACCTGTTGCCACAGAGAATGGCAGCAGGACAGGCGGTGACAAGAGTCTTCCCGGTGGAGCTGACTTCTTTCAATGGGTGTGTGAGGGTGAGGAACACGGTGCCCATCAGTTCAGATGGATGTCCCTGCCGTGACGTACACGAGAGTGTCAGCGGCGTGACCCCTGAGTGCTATGACCACATCTGTGAAAATGCCACCACACTGACACGGGAACAGAGAGTGGTTTTGGCCTGCGGCTGTGTGGACCACCGGGGGCAGCTTTAGAATCAGCACCCCGTGGCGCTCGCCCCGGCTCTGACGGGGAGTCTCCCCTACGGGTGACCGCCCCGGGGAACCTGCAGAAGTCCCCTGCGGCTCAGCTCTCCCGCCCCTGCCACCTCCCCACCAGACCCGACACTGCTGTTGGTCGTGAACGGGTAGACTTACTGATTTCAAGCGAGAGGTGACTTCTCGTGCTGTTGTTTTAAGAGGAGCACGGGCCCTTGGAAATACAAATTCAAACGTGGCTCCGTGGTCCCACCCTCCTGCCCCAGCCATCTCAGGCAGCCTTTGCCATTTCTGTGAAGGTTGTGCTGATTTCCCCACTGTCTTTCCCCTGGATTCCTGGGTCTGCCGGCTTGCGGGGGCCTAGGAGGGCGCCCCCACGAAGGAGGAGCCGCGGACGTCGCTGCTCCTGTGCACCGCCCTCAGCTCTGACCACACCGTTTTACTTGTATCTTTGTGTCCAGCTCTGCTGTGTGCCAGCACATTGCACAAGGTACCTAGACGCGGATTTGTGCTGAACTGACCGCGGGCCAAAAGCAGGCCGGAGGGAGGAGGGGCCCAACCCCTCAGGCTCAATCTCTGCTTCCAACCTTATAGCCACGTGGGTGGTCCCTGCAGACTGTGTGTGGGCAGGGGGCCAAACGTCAGAGTAACTGATGACAAAAGGGGAAAGGCCATTACCAAAGGTCACAGTCGACTTTTTCCCTGGACAGATAGATAGGAGGATGGAGGCCTTTTTTCCAAAAGGCAAAATGACCCACCCCACGTTTCCCCGTTAAGGAAAGACATGATTAGACTACGTCCTATCCATCTTCTTTGTGAGCCCAGTTTTACCAAGGACACCCCTGCAGTTACCTGGGGGCAGAAACACCACACTCTATCAAGAGGGCCATCGGCGGGAGTGAGAATTTGTTCATATTATATTTTCATAGCTTGTTGGTTTGTCGCTTTTCGGTCTATTCACTTGAAAGTGAAATAAACTTTACTTTTTGATAGTATATCCTTTGCGGGCCTTGAAAAGGGGTTTTCGCTTTGAAGGACATGGATTAACTGAGTTCTGAGAAGACACAGGAAACCCCTAGGAGCATGAAGCACCGTGGGCAAGCCTTTCTGTTCAAAACTGGTCCAAACTGAAGAAATTCAGATTCAGAATATTATTTACCAAACAGGGGAAAGAGAGCCAGGCTCCTCTGGTCCAACTGTATAAATTATGCATAATATTTAAGAGTGGGAGCTGGTTTCCATTTTCAGTTATTGATTTGAACGAGAGCACTCTGGCACCAGAATGGCGGACAGAAGGCATGTCCTGCGTCCAACTCGGTCCCTCCGTGCAGAGAAGCAGCTTGCTGGAGCGCGTTTTACTGGGGGGTTCGTCACGGATCCTGAGTGCTTGGGAAGTGTTTCTCGTTCCGTCCGTTTTCTGTAGGATACAGAGTGGTGAAGACATCCATTCTTACAGCGTCTGGGAGAGTTCACGCTGTATTTAATTTGTGACGTCTGCTTTGACTTTCCTGAGAGGGACGGGTAGGCAAATCAGGCATCTGACCCGAATCCAGCAAGAGAATGTCTTTTCTTAAACATGTATTAACACAATTTCTGCCCCGGCTTCTCCCCAGGCAGCAATTTTCAACTACTGGGCCGCAAGACATTTTGAAACATGTGACACCAGATTATTGAGTCGGGGACACTGACCTCTTTTCTCTTAGATTGTCAAATAAAACAATGTATATATGACAACAGCCAACACAACAACAATAGCTATTGGGTGTGAATGAATCAAAATTATACCTACTTTTCTTTGTAAGATCGGCAGAAAATATATATTTTGGTGTGCCGTAGAATTTTAGTCTCTGGTTTATGAGTGCCCGGAGATGAAGAAGGTTGAAGATCCCTGCTCTATGGAGTGGTGGTCCAGAGGGGCTGGTGAGATACAGCTGGTTCCAGTTTCAGGGATCTGTTCATCTTGGTACCTTCTGGGAATAGACTGAGACATGATAAAAGTTCAGAGAGGAAGATCGTGACAGGATTCAGGGCAGGGGGTGCAAAGGGGTGTGAAAGAAAATTCATCCCCTAAGAAGAGACTGACTGCCTCCTCTGTGACACTGGGTGAGAGCACTGGCCATCCGGAGGACTTACACCCAGCCAGTGGAGGACAGTGAGGGACCAGGACCCGTAACAGCTCTGGGTGGGGAAAGTGAAGTCCCCTGGGCCACAGGGCCAGGCTTACTCACAGCAGAGCCTAGCCTTTCTTGGGAAAGGCAATCCGTGACACAGTGTACTTAGTTCTCACCGTCAAGGCTAAAATTCACGGCCTGTCCTTCGGACATTTCCTCCGCCCTTGGATCGAGTGAGTGAAGAGAAGGTCAGCATGTCAAGCCAACCCAAAGACGTTCTTTCTGCGCCCTCTACATTTTTTATTTTCCTTTGTTAAATCTTTCATTTACAGCTGACGTACAGTATTATATTAATTTCAGGCGTATGGCCCAGGGATGAGGCATTATTTAAGTTACCACGTGAGCATCCTGATAAGTCTTCTACCCATCTGACACCACGCATAGTTATTAGAATATTCTGGACTGTAATATTCCCTGTGCTGGACTTGACATTCCCGTGGCTGTTCTTTAACCACCGATTTGTGCTTCTTAATCCTTCACCTTTGTCACCCAGCCCCCAACCCCTGCCCACCTGGCAGCAGTCAGCATGTTCTCTGTGTCTATGAGTCTGTTCTATTCTGCTTATTCATTTCTATGTTTTCAGTGCAATTCTTGGTATGAGTTTATTGCCATTTTATTGTTTATGTTTTTGACCTTTTTTTCCTTTTTCTTAAAGAAGACCCTTTAACATTTCATGTAATACTGGTCTGGTGGAGATGCACACTCCTTTAGCTCTTTCTTGTCTGGGAAGATCTTCATCTATACTCTGATTCTAAGTGACAGCTTGGCTGGGTAGAGGAGTCTTGGTTGTAGGTCCTTACTTTTCATCACTTTGACTATTTTGTGCCAGTCCCTTCTGGCCTGAAATGATTCTGTTGAGAAATCAGCTGGCAGCCTTATGGGAGCTTCCTTGTAGGTTACTAACTGCTTTTCTCCTGCTGCCTTTAAAATGTTCTCTGTGGGTTTAACATTTTGCATTCTGATTAGGATGTGTCTCGGTGGGGGTTCCTTTGGGTCCATCTTGTTTGGGACTCTGTGCTTCCTGGGCCTGTAGGTCTATTTCCTTCAGCAGGGCAGGGGCATTTTCTGTGCTTTTCTTTTTCAAACAGGTTTTCAATTTCTCGCTCTCTTCTCCTTCTAGCATCCCATGATGCAGATGTTGGTGTTCCTTAAGTTGTTGTAGTGGCTTCTTACACTGTCTTAAATTTTTATTTATTCTTTTTTCTCTTTGCTGTTCTGAGTGGGTGTTTTTTGCTTCCTTATATTGCAAATCACTGATTTGATTCTCGGCTGTATCTACTCTACTGCTGATTCCCTGTAAATTATTCTTCATTTCAGTGAGTATATCCTTCATTTCTGACCGGTTCTTTTTAATGGTTCCTATGTCTTTTTTTTATTATTCTTCTTATTTCTTTGTTGAAGTTCTAAGTTCCTTGAGGATCCTTAGAACCAGTGTTTTGAGCTCTGTATGTGGTAGATTGCTTGCCTTTCTTCTGTTTAGTTCTTTTTCTGGAGACCTCCCCTGTTCTTTCATTCGGGACATGTTTCTCTGTCTCCACATTCTGGCCACTTCCCTGTGGTTGTTTCTATACATTAGGTAGAACCGCTATGTCTCCCAGACTTGGTGGCGTGGTGCTGTGTAGTAGGTGTCCCGTAGAGCCCAGTGGCTCAGCCTCCCCCGTCACCCAACCTGGGCACTCCAGGTGTGCCTGGGTGGGCCGTGTGCATTGTCCTGTCATATGAGCCTTGATTGCTGCTGGCGTCCCTGGGAGGGAATGGCCTCTGGGACAGTTGCCTGTGAGGACCGGCTGTGACTACAGCAGAGGAGCTGCTGTCAGGAGTCGGCCCTACAGAGCTGGACTCGCTTCAGTGGGACACTGGTACTCACTGAGTCAGCCCCTGGAGTGTGTTGTGTGTGGCAGGGTTGTAATCCAGTGTGGCCTCAAGCTGTCCACCGCGTGCCCTGGCTCTGGGACCCCTGGGAGGTAGGAGGTCAGCCACTGTCTGTATCCTGCCTGAGGCCGCCCTAGCACAAGCTATGGAGTGATGTGCCGATGGCTGCTACTTGTGCTGGGCTCGGAGGTGCCCCGGGGAGGCCACGCTGTCTCGTGTGGCTTCTTCTTTATGTCCCTAGTTGTAGGTCCTCCAGCCAGCCAGCTCTCAGGAGGTTCTGAATGATGGTTGTGCTGCAGTTTAGCTGAAATTTTGATGTGAATGTGGGAGGATTTGAGTACCGCACTCACCTACACCACCATCTTGACCGGAAGTTCCAAATAATTTCTTAAGGATTATTCCCACAAGTATCTCGTACCCTTCCCATGACTGCTGGGTATTTGGGGATGGGTGTGTGCATGCGTGGGGTATGTGCACATGGGGTGTGTGTGTGTGGGTGTGCATGCACGTGGGCTGTGTGTGCATGGGGTGTGCGTGTGTGTGGGGTGTGTGTGGGTGTGTGCATGGGGTGTGCGTGTGTGGGGTGTGTGTGCATGTGTGGGGTGTGCATGTGTGGGGTGTGTGTGCATGTGGGGTGTGTGCATGGGGTATGCGTGTGTGGAATGTGTGCACATGGGGTGTGCATTTGTGGGGTGTGTGTGCACGTGGGGTGTGTGTGCACATGGGGTGTGTGTGCATGGGGTGTGCATGTGTGGGGTGTGTGTGCACGTGGGGGGTGTGTGCACATGGGGTGTGTGTGCACGTGGGGTGTGTGCACATGGGGTGTGTGTGCATGGGGTGTGCATGTGTGGGGTGTGTGTGCATGCGTGGGGTGGACCGGAAGTGGGCAGCATTAGTGTTGTAGGTGGGAAGCAGCAGATCAGCTGGGACAGTGGAGCTCAGCCACAGAGTGTGAGATGAAACAAGAGAACCCCCCCCCCCCAGGTTGGAAACGTCTGAGCAGCCTGTCTCTCCCCAGTGAGCCTCTGGCTGAGACGAATCTTTGGGAGACTGCAGGGCTAGGCTCTCCGGAAGGGATGAGACTATGTCATTATAAGCCAGTGACACTGATGGGGCTGGTTTATTAAACAGTCACCTGTTGAACGGAACACAAAGTGGCGTATTGATCTAGCAAACTGGGGTGAGACGTACTCCAGATGGGAGACGTCTGTGGGAGACAAGCTGTCAGGACTCAGGGGGGCACCGGACAGGGTGGGTATGACCCAAGAGGCTCTGATGTCCAGAAAAGGAGGCGGCTTGAACAGAAAGGAGAAAATTAGAGGAAAATGTTGATAAATGTCTTAAGTTCCTCACCCTCTTTTTCTGTAGGGATGGTTTTACTAGATTTTTAATAAAAGAGAGACCAGCTAACACTTCATTCTAGATGAGTGGAGTCCACTTATGGGGAACAGAGGAGAATCTGGAATAAGAAGTTCTATGATCTTTCAAGTATGTGAAGTAACAGCCTGGGGTTTGTCCTGGGGTCCCCCGGTGACCCAGCAAGCTGCTTTATGTCTATTAGAACTTGAAAGAAATGACTAGCAGGATCCTTGAAAGGTTGTATTAGTAACAGGAAACTTACTTGTGTCCTTCGGGATGTTTTCCACACCCCGGCCCATTCAGAATCAGACTAGTGGCCTCTCTGTCCTCTGACTACCTCCTCCTCCTCTGTCCCAGGTGAACAAGGAGTTCATTACCTACTTGTTACCTAAAATCACCAGGCCCAAACTCTCCATTCTCTTATCACAGTTTATTGTTGGACATAGAGAGGCACCATGCTACTATCAGAATTAGATCTAGGTTGTTGTTATTATTTTAATTAAAAAAAAAAACCAAAGCAAGAAACTGTTTCCAGTAATTTTCATTCAATGTGAATGACAAGACTACCATAGCTATACACACGGAAATCACCGTTTCATGTCTTTCTGAGGAAGTTTCATATCTTAAGCCATGAGAAAGGAATTCCGTACAAAGCTAGTTTAAAATCCCATCCTCTCCCGGTCATTTTCATGGGTCCTTGTTACTTTCAGAACACCTTCTCAGCCAGCAGGAGGCTGTAAGGTGGAAGTACGCTCGGCCTCCCACGGACAGCGCGCGGCCACAAGTCCTCTCAGGGCTCCCACTCTGAGCAGCAGGACCCTCTGGACTGCGAATGAGTCTATTTTGGTGTGATCTCTTCCCTCCTTCCATCACGCAAGCAACGTTTCATGTAACGTTGACCTTAAAGGATGAGCTGTCCGGCTGACCCCGTTGACCAAGACAAAGTCATGCCGTCAGCTGTTTTGTTCAGAAGTTTCAATGCCCGTCTCGTCATGACAACATAAATGTATCTGTTTTCTATTCTGCCCTCCTTTTATCAGTAGACATGTTGTCAAAGTGAGAACACGGGTGTATGTAATGCCCGGGGTCTAGTCCCTATGTTCGGCCCCCCTTGGCCAGTCTTGTCAGTGCCCCGTGCTCATGGTCCGGGCACAGGGGACATCGCTGCTTCGGGAACGTCGGCAGGGAGCCTGAAGACAGCTCACCACGCTCGCCCAGACGACGTTGATTTTGTTCCTACAGTCGGGGGGGAGGGGCGCGGAGCAGTGTGGGGGGGTCTTCAATCAGATTCCTTCGCAATTCTTTGTGCTGATAGCTTGTTTGTGTAGGAACTCATGTGTTGTTTGGGCACATGAAACTTCAAGAAACACTGAATTTATCCTTATATTGTAATTTAAAAAATGTGCAGTGAGGGGAAGGACCTCACAGTTTGTTCTATCGTTAGTGAATCCTGGATACAGTTTAACATGTACTGACTGAAAATATCTGGGTTATCCATTTTCCTCGCATGTTTGTTTTTTTTTCTAATTATACTTTTGAGCACATTTTATAAAGGTTATGTGACCATGGTAGGAAATATATTTATTTATGACCTAAATGTTTTCTGGGGTGGCGTACATTTAAAGATTAAGTAATATAAACACAAGAAAAGGTGTATGACAGTCTTTTTGTTTGAATATTTTCTTTTTCATACAGTTATTTAAAATTTATGTGTAAATATGTTTGAAGGACTGTGCCTGGTTCATCGCTGTACTTCATTTAATCTAACAAAGTTATTCATTTCCATAAACGTCACCGTGTCCTGTTGTGTTCCGGGACAGGGACACGTGACGTACCCGGACATGAGGGGACTCTGCCCGGCTTAACTTCTTTCCTGCCTCATGCGGACAGCGTCTCTGCCACCATCAGACCAGCAATCATACATTAATTTGTTCATTTTTATTTTCAGTTATAAATCTCTACATTGTACAACTTCATCTGGAGCTGAGAAAAATGTAGCTCTTCTATAACTTAGGTGTATATAACCTAACATATCCTCTAGACCAGTGGTTCTTAACGTTTTTTGAGGTACCGAACCCACCAGTTTCATATGCGCATTCACTGAACCCTTCTTTAGGGATAAATAAAATAGGATTTTTTTTCCAAATTCAAGACATAGGTATATGTTTTTTTACTGGTGCACAAAATGAGCCGTGCATGAACATCACCTTGCTCAAAGAACAAAACCAACAAAGTGCATGAACTCACAACAAATTACAGGATTACTTTATTCTGGCCTCCACGGCAGAGGCTTCTCCGAACCCCTGAGACTGACTCATCAAACCCCTGGGGTTTGATAGAACCCAGGTTAAGAACCACTGAGCTAGAGAAAACCGTCCCTGGTTTTCATGTCATAGGTTTTGTTCTGAGGAACATTTAAAAAAAATGTTATTCACCCTTAGAGGCCAGTCTGTCTCTGGCGCGGGCTCAGATCACAGCGTCTGCCCCGGCATCCCTGCAGATCAGGGGGACGGCTGGGGACTTGCGGCCCAGAGTTAGGGGACACGGCTGTCAGTGGCCCGTCCTCAGACCTGACAGTGTCTCCCTATGACAGGAGTCCGTGGCCACCAAGATCATCTTTCATGGGTGCAGGGAAAGCCACTACGTACGACAGTTTTCCCCTCTGATCTCACGCAAATTCTGACCCATGCTATTTGAAAATCACGGGTGGATTTCTATTTGGGAAGTGCAACATTAATTTTCTTGTTGTTTCATAGTGTACCTTCTTTCTGGAATCAAAGAATAAGAGGACAAGGTACAGGCAAACATACACACCTACAGAGACCCCGCCTTGGTCGACACGGGAGTGTGGCTGTCACTGGGGAACCGGGCATCCTGCGTGTGTGCCTGGCATCCCTGTTGGTGGCTCCTGACCTCTGTGCATGGGCACCACCGTCCACAGTGAGCCCAGGCTCGGGCACCGCCGTCTGCAGTGAGCCCAGGCTCGGGCACGGGCTAGGAGAAAGGCCCAGGCCCCCAGCTGCGACAGGTGCCTTTTCTTTCCTGTGGCCATCCACCTGCCGACACACGGAGGGAGCTCTGTCCTGCTTTCTCCTTCGGAGAGGGATCGCTGTACCTGGCCTTCAGGTAGCTTCTGGACGCTCCGGGCAGGAGCGTGGGGGCGGAGGCCCCAGGCGCTACCTCACCTTCTGCAGCTCCTGCCGCAGCCAGGCGGGCAGCGGCTGGCCCAGCCTGTGCAGCAGCCTGGACAGCTCCACGTTGTGGTCCCGGTAGTAGCTGGACAGGAAGGCTCTGCTCTGCGGGGTTGGGAGAGGTAAGCGCACTCTGCTTTAGGCTGGGTGGCGGCACGGTTCACCCACGTCACACACGTCACACGTTCTGACGGTGCCCGAACCTGCTTTACCTCTGTCGTCCCTGAGCTCGCGGACTATTTATTTAGCCCAAGATAAATGCGGGGACTCTTCTTCAGAACGCCCACCCGACAGCTACACCCTGTTTCCCTAGGGAGAGAGCTCTGTGTAGGAAACCAGCGGTTTATTTCATTGTGCAGAATTAAATGTTAAAAGTACTCGACTGAGGGCTAGAGATGGCACGTAACAACTGACAGCGTTTAAGGGTGTGCTCTGGGAACACCGTCCGGCCCTGGAGCGGGAGTGAGTTTGGCAAGTCTGTACTAATGCACAGTGCTTGGCCGTCACTCATTCACGTTTATATTTTTAATATTGTGGGGTTCCTTTTAGGTACTTACAGGACACTGATGGCTAAAACTGCGGGGTAAGCCCTGCAGGTAGAGCAGGTGTGCAGGTGACTGTAGCCTGGCACGCTTGTGCTTGGTGAGGTGAGGAGGAAAAGGATGCCCTGGAAGCTATCCTGACATCAGCGAAGGCAGACGTTCTCGTAACCGACGCTGTCAGGAGTGGGGTGGGTGGTGCTGGGCGGCCACCATCGGTGGGCTGACCCACGCAGCTTGCCTGGCCGTGGTCGGGGACTCTGCCAGGGGGTGTGTCTGTGTCTGCGTCTGCACCTCACCACTTCAGACTAGGCTGAGATTTCTTAGCTGGGTTCAAGCTTCCCAAAGGTTTTATTCAACTTCCTGTGCTCTTCCCTTTAAATGGCATTGGGGGCGCCCAGAGAGAAAAGTCGCATCCTGTGTTGATTTCACACAACACGCTGGCTCTGGACTGAGCACCGGTGCTCCGTCTGAGCCTCGCTGGGACTCGGGAGAAAACCGGACCTCTGTGTGGCTACGTGGGCACCTGTCTCCTCTGCCTGGTTCTGGTCCAGCTCAGCCCATGGGCCCGGCTGGCACACTGCAGCCCAGACGCAGGTAGAGATGAGTTATGTCTCCCACCTGGGTGCCCAATCGTTCTGTGCCCTGCCCGTGCCGGACCAGGAGACCAGGGAGGAGCTGGAGTCACCGGGGACAGTCTGAGTGTCCGCAGGTCCCTGCGCGCCCTCTCTGAGCGGCTCACTTCATCTTGTCCCTCTTTGTGATGGAAGCCCTGCCTGGAACAGTGCTCGGCCCACTGGCTGCCCACGTCCCCATGTGGGACAGAACCGAACTACCGGGCTGCGGTTCTCCCTCTGGTGTTCGGACTGAACCTTATGGGAGTGAAGATTGGCACAGCCACCTAACTGGCTGGCCTGGCGGACACCATTTCCAAACCTGGTAAGGGTGTTAGTGTCCCGTTGACAGTTCACAGCCTTAGCCTACCAGTAGTTGTTATGCCAGCCACACTCTCTACTCTGGAGAGACCTAGTTGGGGGAAAAACTGGAAATCCTTTGGTCCTTTTTTTCATTTTCCACTTGACTTGTTTCCTGCCCGGGTTTCAGCTAACACTTTGAGTGCCACTGTTTCTGAGGCTGTCGCATTCTCTTTTGGAACGAGATGCTGCCTTCTCTGTTCTGAGTCAACGTGGGAAACGCTAGAGTTTTCCTTCATTCTCGCCCGACAGGTGATAATAGATCACTGGAAAAATCAAAACAGGTCAGCCGGAAGCAGTGAACGCCAAACACCACTTTATGTATTTTAGGAAGGCTGGACTTTGCTTTTTAACCCCCTTGTCTAAGCCACTGGGTCCATTCCCGGCCAGGGTTTCGTTCAGGGAGCTTGTGTGTGAAGCGGGCACTCACCTCCGGGTCCATCGGGGGGTATCTGCGCCCCTTGCTCCTCATGAGACATTTTGTTTTCCCCTCTTCCAGTAGCTGACACCAGAAACCTTTGTGGGAATCAAATCTAAAAAAAAAAAAAAGTCTTTTTTAAGCAATGTATCAGATAGAATGACCCTAAGCACGAGTATTTTCATTTGGGTATTGATCTGTAACCAGGGAAACTGGCCTGTTTTGGACCACATCCCTGGGTGTGAAGTCTTTGGCATGCTTCTGAATTCTTGGCCCATCTGTCATATTGGTGCGGCTGCCAGGTTCCTAATAGAAAAATTGTCAGCAGAAGGCTTCCTATTAATAGAAATTAATAAGCCTCGCCCTTGCCTCTGGAAGGAAAATGTCCTCTAAGGTTGAGAACCGCTCTTCCCCTTTACCGGGGTGTAACAGCGACCAGGGAGGCTGCACCCGCACCCGCCTGGACCCAGAGTGCTTGTGCCGTACAATCACAGGGACCCAGGAGAGAAAGCATTTAGGGGCAGCGTGGAGAAATGACCTTTAGGATTCTCCAGTGACAGATATTTAATTCTGTTCCAAAGCTACTTTCTTATTTATTTATTTATTTATTTGCTGTGGGCTCTGTGTCAAAGGAACAGCCCCTGTAAAGTTGAACCTCCGTGCTATCATTTTGTAATCAGAGTAACAGTGGCACATTCAATTTATATTTTAGGTCCTGGTTGGTTGGCTTAGCCATAGAGTGTCAGCCTAGTGTATGGAAGTCCCAGATTTGATTCCTAGTCAGGGCACAAAGGAGAAGCAACCATCTGCTTCTCCACTTCTCCCCCTCTCACTTCTCTCTCTCTCTCAGTTCTCCTACCATAGCCATGGCTCAAATGGTTCAAGCAAGTTGGCCCCAGGTGCTGAAGATGGCTCCATGGCCTCCGCCTCAGGCACTAGCTTGGTTACGGAGCAACGGAGCAGCACTCCAGATGAGTAGAGCATCGCCCCCTAGTGGGCTTGCCGGGTGGATCCCAGTAGGGTGCATGCGGGAGTCTGTCTCTCTGCCTCCCCTCCTCCCACTGAATTAAATAAATAAAAAAATAAAATTTATATTTTAGTTCACTACTATGTTTCATTAGAACCCCTTAATGATCTGGAGTGAGGTTTCTCCCCTTTTATGGCACTTAGCCTCCTGTGGGCGGGGCTCTGGGAACGCACACCCCATGTCAGGGAAGCAAGAAAGAAGAAGTCCGTCACGCTTTACTTCTGACGGCAGCTCTTTGAAGGTATTACTTGCACATCATGACACTCACCCCCTGGTCAGTGTGCCATTGAGCACAAATCTCTGTAGTTGTGCAGCTCCCGCCCACAGTCCAGGGGCGGCACATTGCCCCCCACCCCCCACCAGGCCAGCACTGGTCTGCCCGCTTCTCTAAAGCTGTCTCTTCTGGAGAGCCCCATGTCCCCTCGCTGTGAGGCTCGGCCAGCTCTTGTTAATCTGTTTCCCAGTGGGTGGACACGTGGCTTGGTTCCAGTGTGGGGCTGTCAGGAAAGTGCCGTAGTGAACGGGTCTTTGGGGGCTTCCTGTTTCTCCTGGGGGTGCACCGGAGGGTCTGTGCACATCTGCTTCATTTTAATAAACACCAAAAAAACACTTCTCCAGGGTAGCCACATAGCACACCTCACCGTCAGCCACGTAGGAGGGTTCCCATCTCTCCACATTCTCGCCCACCGGGGCTACTGTCTTTTTGGGATGATAGCCATTTGGGGGTATTTCCGTTCGCGTCCCAGCATGGTTATAAGTTTGTGGTGCGGAGTGAAGGTCAGTGTGTCTCATGGGGGGTGGGGGGCTCTGTTTGCAATCAAGCTGGAGGCACCTTCCAAAGCCCCTTGTCCGGTTTCAGCTTTTTTAAAGGGAAATACTTCCTGGTGGTATGTTATTTATTAGGAAACATACAACATTGTTTTTCTCGGGCGCTTCCAACTTGGCCCAATCCGATGAGTGTAAGGGGGTGGCCACGTTGCTGCAGAGGACGAGCCGGGTTCCAGTCCTGTGTCCTGTGCCCCATTTCTTTGCTGAAAAACGGAGCTGGTGGTACCTGCCATGCAGGGTTGTTGTGAAACAGCGTGTACAGTGTATATGCAACATGTGAGCCTGTTCCGACCTGCAACATGTGAGCCTATTCCGACCTGTGACGTGTGAGCCTATTCCGACCTGCGACGTGTGAGCCTGTTCCGACCTGTGACGTGTGAGCCTATTCCGACCTGTGACGTGTGAGCCTATTCCGACCTGTGACGTGTGAGCCTATTCCGACCTGCGACGTGTGAGCCTGTTCCGACCTGTGACGTGTGAGCCTGTTCCGACCTGCGACGTGTGAGCCTGTTCTGACCTGCAACAAGTGAGTCTATTCCGACCTGCGATGTGTGAGCCTGTTCCGACCTGCGACGTGTGAGCCTGTTCTGACCTGCAACAAGTGAGTCTATTCCGACCTGCGACGTGTGAGCCTGTTCCGACCTGTGACGTGTGAGCCTGTTCCGACCTGCAACATGTGAGTCTATTCCGACCTGCGACGTGTGAGCCTATTCTGACCTGCAACATATCAGTCTATTCCGACCTGCGACGTCTGAGCCTGTTCCGACCTGCAGCATCTGACCCTATTCCATGCTGAAATATCACAACCACTTTGGAAAACAAATCCATCCTAAGAAATGGGAGCAGACAGCTTTCTCCTCCTTCCCCACTCTGCACGGGAGCTCTCTTTCCAGGGTCACCGACAGCTTTTAGCTTCTGCGACCGCAGCTTCTGCTACGCGCAGAGGTCTTAGGGCAGCGCAGTACTACCCACACTCTGGCCTGGCAGGGGGGCCTGGGCGATACCCTCCCGGCCGCTGGGGAAGTGACGTTAGATGCAGCAGATGCTCCTGAGTCTGGTTCTTTGTCACCCTGCGAAGCCCCATCCACACGACAAAACAAACACAGTGTCTCTGTTCCGCCTTCCTTTCCTTACCGCCCCTTTATTGCTCGATGGTTTCCCCAGAAATTCGTATTAAAGCCCCACACGGTTCACCCTGGTTCAGCTCATGCTAACGGGTCACGTGACGGAGGAGGGAAGGCAGGAAGTTCCGGTGTTTAACTCGCTGGCATTTCCGCACGTGACTGCTCCTGTCGTGGTCCTTGATGGCCCGGCGTCACCCATCCCGTGAATGGAGACGCTCACGGGAACATTGAAAGTTTCTATTTTTCTTTCACTTCGGCTTCTATCAATCAGCGCACATCCACACTAAGCACTATTTCCCCTGCTCTCTTTCAGATGATCAGTCACTCTCTAAACCACTCGACCCAAACCATGAAAGCTAAGATAATGCCTGTATATCAATCCTATCTGCAAGGCAGGGACTGACGTTACGCCGAGCAAGCATCGCAAAGTGTTCATTTACTTAATTGAACGAGAAGGTTCCCGTTTATATCATTTAAAGCTTATCCTGCTTATTTCCAATCCCACCCACATGGGTTAAGAAATCCAGGTCTTATGTTTACGCACTCAGCAGGTCCTGCGACGTCCTTGACGAGTGTTAAGTCATATCGAGACATCACAGGCATCCCGACGCCGCGTGAACGCTGGTGGAAGTCATCACCCCGACCTTGGTGCTGGTGGAGAGGGATGAACCCTATTCTTTTTTTTTTTTTTAATTTTATTTTTATTTTATTCATTTTAGAGAGGAGAGAGAGAGAGAGAGAGAGAGAGAGAGAGAGAAAGGGGGGAGGAGCTGGAAGCATCAACTCCCATATGTGCCTTGACCAGACCAGTGCAGGGTTTTGAACTGGCGACCTCAGTGTTCCCAGGTCAACGCTTTTATCCACTGCGCCACCACAGGTCAGCCTAGATGAACCCTATTCTTGATGGGGGAAACTTCCCACCACTCCTTTGAAGATAGTTTTGAAAGTGGAATCTCTTATGTCGAGGGTGATCATATCACAGACCTCTTGAATGGGAGCGTTCCTTCTTGCCGTGACCATGGTGCTGGGACCTCTGGTGGTGAGCCCTCCGGGAGACCCGGTTCCAGTCACGGGCTCAGCCGCGTGCCGAGCTGACGTGCGCGGTCAGCTGAGGGTCCACTTCGGCCATCAGTTCCCTGCACCACTGAGGGCGTCCGACATGTCTTCTCTAAGAGCCAAGGAGACAGGCTGCCTGCACTGTCTCTAGCAGGAAGAATGGGAATTGCTAAGTGACAGTCCCGAGAACACGCATCTCGTTCCCACACGTCCCCAGCACGTCGGGGCACCACGGAGCAGCTTCTCAACCCAGCCGCCTTCACCAGTCACCGAGGGCAAAGGGCACGGGCGACAGAGTGTCCCGGCCGATCTAGACTCCCGACAGGGACATGGAATTCCAGACATCCGGCAGCAGGTGCCCTGCTGCTGTTGACCAGGTGTGCCCGGCCCACGAATGCCTGACAAGAAGGGACATTCTGGGAGGGATTAAATGGCTGTCCGTTATCTCCATGGACAGGCTGTGCTGGGCCAGCCAACAGGACCAGACGTGGGGCCTTCAGAGGAGACCACACGTGATTTCTCCTGCAGCTTCACTCCCTGAGCCTCCAGCAGGTCCAGAGAATCCCGAGGGGGCAGTTCTAGCCCGCCCCGCCCCGCCCCAGGTGCACCATGGGCCGCAGCCCTCTGCGTCCGGAGGGCAGGGAGCTGGCCGCAGAGCCTGAGCCGGTACAGAGGGCCCGCACACCACGCAGGACAGGACGCGGGGCCGGGCCCGCCCTGTGGGAGGGAGAGCATGTCTTTACAGAATACTACGACCCCTTTCTCTGAAATACAGTGTTCCTCCGCTCGATCCCCAATGACAAGGACCCCAAGGTAAGCCCACATGGAACAGAAAACTCGTCAGAGAATGACAGCTTTCTCCCTGATGAGATACTTGGAAAGAGAGGAAGCCGAAAAAGGACTGGGATTTCCAACTGCAAATGGAAGTCCCTCGGCTTTCCTTCAGGTCAAGCTGGAAGCCCAACCCCCAGGGATCGTGCCTGTGTGGGAACTCAGGGTCTGCTCCTCCAAGCCCCCCCCAAGTCCTCGTGGCCTGGAACCCTCAGAGGACAGCAGGCCGGTGGAGCCGACAAAGGCAGACTCCAGGACGGAGGCTCAGAACTCAAGTCCACCGGACTCCCTTATGCTCAAAACCCAAACGCCTCTCTCCCACGAGTCTCTGCGCGTGGTTTGAACACGGGCCGCACTGCGTGTTCTGCTGACACTTTACCGTCAAGGCTGCTGGGAGCCAAGGAACCCCGCTCCTCGTTTTGGAAACTGCTGTCGGGACAAGAGCACACGGAGAGAGGACCCCCGCTGACCCACAGACCCGAGATCTCTATGGACACACACGCAGGGAGAACCCCACAATCCAGTCTTCTCCAGTTTCTTCAAGGTGCCGTCCAGGACTCTAGAGTTGAGGGCATATTTCACGGTCAGTCAGGTCCTGCCTCGTCCGACGTGGTATCCTCCAGTGGCTGCAGGCTGGTGACACAGGAGCAAACACGACCCCGGTCAGCCTGGTGGCTGACCCTTGTCCGGGGACAGTGAGATGCAGGTCACACTGGGCACACTCAGTGAGGCCCCAAGTCAGGGTTCCGATGATGAGGGGGGTGCACAGCCCTGAGCGGACCTGCCTCCTAAGTCCTGGTGCCCATGCTAGTCTCAGCCTGGTCCCTGCCCAGTGGAGTCTGTGCCTCAGAGAATCAGAGGGGACCAGCGAGAACAAGACACACCAGAGTGGCGACCGTTGAGGCTCCCGCCGGGGAGGTGACAAGTCAGACCTGCTGCGGGTGGTGACAGAGAATCAAACATCGCCACGGGCCTCACAGCCGCGCCCGCACACCTCCCTCTGCCTACGCCCCGTCCGCGGGGCGCTCTGGCTCTCACACGCTGTCCCCTAACCCTGCAGAAGGGAGGGAGCAGCCTGTTCACAGACCGCTGGCTGACCACCTCCCAGGCCTCCACGGGGTCCCAGCGTTGTGTTAAGTGGCCTCAGCGCCCCCAACTTACAGGTGGTTGGTTTCGAGGTTCACGACCGTGTTCTTGTTTCTCGACTTCCCTTCCAGGGGAAGCAACCCTTTCCTTGTTAGAAATCGACTGAGGACTCAGGACCCTTCTCGGCCACGCGCTGAAGCCTTCTTCCCCGAGCGGCGGACGTGAGCCCGGGCCGGAATCAGCGAGTGAGGGACAGCGGACCTGATGTTTGTGTCCCCAAATGACAGTTTCTTTCAACCCAGTTCTCTGCTGGAACCCCAAGCAAGCCACGAACGAGCACATCAACTTACGTTAAAGCTTCCGAGTAATTGTAATGGCGGGGGACCCCGAGAAACTTCTGGATGTCATCCATCACAGGGGCAGGGTCCATTCTTAGCTGCTGCCCGTCGATAATTAGCAACTAAATCACCAAAGAAAAAAAAGAAAGAGGCAGTGGACGTTGAGAAAAGGCACGGAACCGCACAACTGAACTCTCCCGCCCCGACTTTATTCAGCGAGAGGCCAGGCCGGCATGCCGGGGATCGGCGTGCCCTGTTCTTAGACAGCACCAGGCCATTGTCGCTCATGACCGGGAGCTAGCAGCAAGTCTCATGAATTTATCTGAGACGTCCTGCAAAACACTGTGAAAACAAACAAGTGAAAAGCCCTTGGAGGAGACCGAGGGAGCTTAAGAAACGTGACTATAAAATCACAAATGGGAACGAGTCTAAAACCTACAAGACTCAGACTGCCTCCGTTGCACTGGGAAGAGGTTTATAAGGAGACCTCGTGTAATGACAGAGGACACGTCATTCTCCAAGGTTCCTTTCCCCTCGACGGGGGAGCACCGTCAAGTTTGAAGGAATACTTTGCTAATCCGGTGACGGAGAGAGAGATTCCCAGAGACCTGAACGTGGACATTAGTTCCTCAACCAACAGCCTGAGCAGAAGACTTTGCTTCTGGCTTTGGTGAGGAGGGGGTGTGGGCCCCCGAGAGGGGGGACAGCACACCGTGACGGACAGCCACCAAGCCAGCAGCAGCGCGAGTCTCTCACACATGTCCTCGCCAGTGTCTCTACTGAGCCCAGACCAGCGCTGCTCCGTCCGGTGTTCTGGGAAGACCGTCACGTTCCCCGGGTGTGACGTCCCCTGGTGGCTAACGGAGCAGTGGAAATGTGGGTGATGGGACCGGGGAGGTGCGTTCTTACATTTTCTACCACCGTGACGCACATTCAGACAGCCATGTGTGCGGCCGCCGCTGTTAGACCAGACCAGACCACGTGGCCCCAGACACACAGGCACATCTGCTGTGAGGTCGGCCGTGACTCTGTCCTGTTGGCAGAGGAGAGGCCCAGGCAGCCAGGGACAACGTGGCACTTAGGACCAACTCAGCAAGGTGGTTCAGAGGGACATGACGGCATTACAAAACAGCCTCTGCCCCTTGCTTGGTTGAGGGGGGTTCCCGCTCGCCCCTCCGAGTAAGGGTTGGGGGTGTGAAGCAATCAGAGCGCTGAACAGTCAGGAAGGGTGGGAGCTGGGACCCGAGCTGGAGAGTGACCCCTGGGTGCTCTCAGAAAGCAAACTGACTCAGCTTTCCATCTCTGCCTCCTTTTCATCCACTGCCACCACCTCGTTATTGACAAGTAAGGAGTAAAGGCTAGTGGCCCTGTGAATGAGGTGACACTTCCCTCCATCCGGGGGGGGGGGGGGGGGGGAGGGGGGAGGGGGCAGAGCCGCCCAGGTAAGGAGCCTGTGGGGCCAGGTGCGTTCTGCCTGTGCGTACCTGGAAGGGGGGGAAGTACAAGAGCCATCTCTCCAGGTGGCTGGCGTACCAGCCTGGGACCAAACACCGCCTCTGCAAGGCCCGCAGCTCGGGGGGCGCCCGGGGCCCCGCGGAGACCACCTGGTGGAAGCTGAAGCTCCGGGCGGCAGGGTTCTCGTGGGACCGCTGGTGCTGCAAGGGAAGGAAGACGGTGAGACCGGCAGCTCAGGGGTCAACAGTCGCAGGCCAGTTCCTGAGGGGCCTCCAGGCTCAGGAGGGGCCGCCTCCCTGCGGAGGGGTGGCTGTTTCCCTGTGGGGGTGGGGCGGGGAAAAGAACGGGAACATGTTCCCAGAGCGTCAGGAAGTCAAGCCCGAACCCCAAGGAGAAGGCAGTTTTGGAGAATTTTCTGGTGGGTGCTAAATTCTTATCGATAGGATTCCCTGATCGAGCTTACGGAGCCCAGTCCTTAGTGTACAGACACACGTTTCGTTCCGGAAGTAAACTTGTTCAAAGCTGCGCGGAGGCTCCCTTGGAGCCCGTAGGAAGCAAAGCATCTGCCACGTGCAGGGAGGGCACAGAGCTCACGCCCACCACGAGGCTGGTCCTGCCGCCCTGGGGACGCTCTACTGTCTATCCAAAGTGGGGAGAGGGCGGAACACCCCGACAGGTGCACTGTCGGACACCCTCAGCTTTAATCACGTGCACCTCGCAAACAAAAGCCCACGTTATATTTCTTGGCGGTAACCTTGACGACTAATGGGGGGTGTCTATTGTACAGAAAATGCAGAGTGGCAACCCCAACAAAAAAGTGTTTCAGGGTGGCTCAGGGAGGGGGTTCTGAGGAAACCCCCTTTTCCCAGAATGGCCCCATAAATACTCGGGCTCGGGGCTGGGTGCGTGGTGTGGCCGCACCTGAATGGCAAGTTCGGAGCAGCTGAGATTCACACGGCCGCACGGCACACAGCCCGCCGGGCTTGGGGGAGGCTTGCATCTCGCCACTGCACTGATTTATGTGTCAGAGTCGGGGTGTCCCGTTGGCCTGCAGCCTTGCAACCTCCCTTTTCGGTCAAGTCTCGATGTTTCAGGGTCTGCATGGTTGCCAGGCTACAACCTTCTTCTTCCTCCCTGCGGTTACACACCTGGTGGGAAGGTGACGTGCCACCACCCGCTCCTGGTGATGTCCGCGCTGGATCTAGGGTGCGCCTGGACGGCCGCGGGCAGTTGTGGCTTTCGGCTTTCCAGGGCGCCTCCCTCTGTCAGGCGGACTTTTGTCACAAGGCCTATCTGAGGTCCCATCTGCTGCACCCCGCCCCCGCCCCGCCCCGGCCACAAAACCTGCCTGATACTGAGTCCTTCCTGTTGCAAACCTGGAAAAAACGCTTTTGTTCAACCGTGAGGAGACCCTGTGCTGAGGAACCTGACTCCCTAGTATCTGAGATCACCAGGAACTTACCTGCTTGGAATCCTATCAGTGGGAGAGGAAACCCCCCGTCTCAGCTGGAGGCAGGGAGCCATCTGGCTCACCTTGTTTCTGCTCCGGTCCAGAGCTTCCCATATGGGGTTTATCTTAACTTTTGAGTTGCCAAGGAAACCGGGACCTCAGACGGCTTCTCAGCCCTGACCCGCTGATAACACCCTTACACATGCCTGAGCCGGCTTTGGTGCCGATCAAAACACTCCATTTTTAATCTGACCTAAGTTTCTACCCTTACAAATCCTTCCCAGTTTGAGGGAGATGCCCCAGTATAACTCCTCTGTTAGGTGAGCCCCCCCCTGCAGCCGGTGACAGTGCCCAGCCCGCTGTTGCCCCGTGGTCTTTATCAGATGGGCCCCGCCGCTCGGTAGGCGTCTGTCCCTTAATACTTCCTGATCTACACACTAATGATTTACACACATTTCTCCGATTCCACGGGAAGCGGCCTCGAGAGTCATATGCACCTTCACTATCTTCTAGTCTAGTGGTTCTTAATCTGGGTTCTATGGAACCCTAGGGGTTCGATAAGTCGGTCTCAGGGGTTCGGAGAAGCCTCTGCCGTGGAGGCCAGAATAAAGTAATACCGTAATTTGTTGTGAGTTCATGCACTTTGTTGGTTTTGTTCTTTGAGCAAGGTGATGTTCATGCATGGCTCATTTTGTGCACCAGTAAAAAAACATATACCTATGTCTTGAATTTGGAAAAAAAAAATTATATTTATCACTAAAGAAGGGTTCGGTGAATGCGCATATGAAACTGGTGGGTTCGGTACCTCAAAAAGGGTTAAGAACCACTGTTCTAGTCCCACTCAGGGCAGTGCTTTGCATGCGGGCCTCACTGAAGCGCCTCGAGGCGTGAGCACATCAACACCAGGAGAGCGGTGTTTTAAGTTACCCAGCTGAGGAAGGGTTAAGCAAGGACCCCAGAGACTAAGCACATGCACTCGATGAATCTTATGTTCTCGTGTCTAACCTCTGATGGCTTTTAATTAAGCCCTTTGTCCATTTGGTGATTAAAATGTCAATAGATTCTCACTTTTATGTCATCAAGGTACATCCATTTTGTTATAAATGATCCGATGTCATCATTTCTTATGGCTGAGTAGTATTCCATAGTATATATGTACCATAGCTTTTTAATCCACTCGTCTTCTGACGGACACTTGGGCTGGTTCCAGATCTTCGCTATTGTGAACAATGCTGCCACGAACATGGGGGCACATTTCTTCTTTTCGAACAGTGCTATGGTGTTCTTAGGGTATATTCCTATAAATGAGATAGCTGGGTCAAAAGGCAGTTCGATTTTTAATTTTCTGAGGAATCTCCAAACTGTTTTCCACAGTGGCTGCACCAGTCTGCATTCCCACCAGCAGTGCAGAAGGGTTCCCTTTTCTCCACATCCTCGCCAGCACTTATTCTGTGTTGTTTTGCTGATGAGTGCCATTCTGACTGGTGTGAGGTGATATCTCATTGTGGCTTTAATTTGCATTTCTCTAATGATTAGTGATGTTGAGCATTTTTTCATATGCCTATTGGCCATCTGTATGTCCTCTTTGGAGAAATTTCTATTCATTTCTTTTGCCCATTTTTTGATTGGGTTGTTTGTCTTCCTGGTGTTGAGTTTTATAAGTTCTTTATAAATTTTAGTTATTAACCCCTTATCAGATGTGCTATCAAATATGTTCTCCCATTGTGTGGTTTGTCTTTTTATTCTGTTCTTATTGTCTTTAGCTGTGCGAAAACTTTTTAGTTTGATATAGTCCCATTTGTTTATCTTGCCTTTTATTTTATTTGCCGGTGGAGATAAATCGGCAAATATATTGCTGCTAAAGATGTCGGAGAGCTTGCTGCCTATGTTTTCTTCTAAGATGCTTATGATTTCACGGCTTACATTTAAGTCTTTTATCCATTTTGAGTTTGTTTTTGTGAATGGTGTAAGTTGATGGTCCAGTTTCATTTTTTTGCAGGTAGATGTCCAATTTTCCCAACACCATTTGTTAAAGAGGCTGTCTTTACTCCATTGTATGTTCTTTCCTCCTTTGTCAAATATCAGTTGTCCATAAAGCTGTGGGTTTATTTCTGGGTCCTCTGTTCTGTTCCATTGATCTATGTGCCTGTTCTTATGCCAGTACCAGGCTGTCTTGAGTATAATGGCCTTATAGTAAACCTTGATATCTGGAAGAGTGATACCTCCTGCTTTTTCTTTTTAAGATTGCTGAGGCTATTCGTGTTCTTTTTTGGTTCCATATAAATTTTTGGAATATGTGTTCTATATCTTTGAAGTATGTCATACATGGACAAGAGAGTGGTGGTTACAGGATGGGGGGAGGGAGGGAAGAGTGGGATAAGGAGGAGGGGAGGGACACAGGGAAAACCAGATAGAAGGTGACAGAGGACAATTTGACTTTTGGTGACGGGTATGCAACACAATTGAATGATAAGATAACCTGGAGATGTTTTCATTGTACATATGTACCCTGATTTATTGGTGTCACCCCGTTAGAATTAATAATAATAAAATATATATATATAGAAAGAAAAAAAATGTCAATAGAGCAGTTGTTTTATTTTTTTAATAATTCATTAAAGCAAAATGTATTTACTATACCGGGGTTATTATTAGTCTGTTCACTTTGTTCAAAGGGATTCTTTGGTCCTGTCATCAGAAACAAGGGCAATGAGGGTCTGAGAATGGCTCGTGTTAGCAGGGTTGGACCGGCCGGCCCCCCGAGTGTGAAGAACGCTTACGTCTAGTTTTGCTGCTCAGTTGTTCATTTCAGCACAAGCTGTTATGTAAGCTCTTCTAGGGTCAGGGTCATCCATCTACAGCCCATGGGGTTCAATGGGTTTTGCCCTTTTTCTTATAAATAAAGTTTTATTGGAACACAGCAAGATTCATTCATTGACACACTCTGTACGGCTGCTTTCAAAATACAAGGGCGTGATTTCAGCAGAGACCAACCCCATGGCCGGCCAAGCCTGAAATATCGACTCTCTGCCCTTTGCAGAGGGCACCTGTGCCTTTTTCTCTGAGGGGATTCATTATGTATATTCCTTGGAAGTCAAACTGAGATTATACTTTTTTTAAATTTTTTTAGACGAAACATAAGGACTTTAAATGACTATAGCGTTTTACTTTTAAAATGCAGATGTCTAAAAGCACAACTATACGTCAGTCAGGATCAGTTTGTGATGTGTTAGTTTCTTCACGGCGGGAATGCATTTTACACCATAAATTAACCCTATGGGCACACGTTAGTCAAGTTAGGTTCTCCGTGGCTGCAAAAAGAAAAAAACGTGTCCACTTCTCTGCAGAGATAAAATCTCGCAAGCAAGTACTTTCGTATTTGGCCCCCCGAGGTGGGGGCGATCGCTGAACACCACCCGCCCTCCAGTCTGCCTAATCCCCTTGCACCTGCTGGACGCCGTTGTCTCCTTACCTGGTACCAGGAGTAGGCTCGGTCCGACGGGTCAATGAGGATGGTGATGATCTTGGCTTTGGGGACCAGAGAGGCAGCTCTTCTGGGCGCCTCCTCTGAGTGGAAGTAGTTGGCGCTCTTCTCGAAGAGGAAGTCCGTGGTGACGTTGGAGGGGGCTGGGAAGAAGTCCATGTACCTACGGAAAGAAATATTTCCCCAGATCGGATTCCGGCTTGTGCTCACTCACCCCTGGTCACGAAGACACAGGAGGTGTCCTAACAGACTCATCACGCTTCCTTGGCTAGAGCCTTCCCTTCAGGGCATCTGTCCTGCACGCGTGGTAGCGAGGGGAAAATGCACGGACCACACTCCCTAATCATCGGGTCTGAAAACCCTTCCCTAAATCTGTTTCCCTGTTGCCGGCCTGGTGCCTAATATCTGGAAGAGAGCTATGAGAGCAGATAACAAAAACGTAGACACACAGTGCCACTGCAACCTGCACGGGCTTCATACGTGTCACCTGGGCCTCACCCCCCACCACACCCTCTTCCCTTCCTAAGCCGCCCCAAGGCTGGCCTCCCAGGACCAGGGAGTTCACCGCTAGTTGACAAGGGGGTCGTGGACATTGGTGTCGTGACTGCTTTGTGTATCACGTTGTTTCCTTTTAATAGTCTAACACGAGGAAGCCTCCAGTGGGACGGCAGGTCACATCCGGCATAGTGTGGCTGGTGCAACCAAGTCACGTTTCAAAGCTCAGGCAGCGAAGAAAGCCTTTCACGTTTTCTGGGAAACGGCTCATGGCAGCATGTCCTCCTGGTATCCTGTGGGGCTGTGGGGCTGTGGGGGGGAAGCAGCGGACACCGTGTTGGGAGCTTTCCATCCACGGTCTGTCTGGCGCACGTGATGTTGACAGCAGGTGTCCGATGTTAGGACGTGTGTTCCTTCGGAAGCTCACCCCGGTTTCTAGGGGTGCTAAGTTCTCGCGTGTGCCTGCTGGTTTCTTATTCGGCCCCCGTGCGTCTCAAGCTTGCTTATTCGCAGGAAGGTTCCACAGGTCACAGAAGAAGAGCAGAGGGTGCTGGTCTCAGAGGACATTTACTTTCTGGAAACTGCCCGCCCTCCGGGCGGTGGTCTGTGCTTGCAGCGGGCAGGGCCGGAACACCTGCTCATGCAGCTGCGGCTCTCAGATGGACCCCGCCGATTTCGCAGGGCACTCGTGCTGCTTGCTGGGGGGCCCACGTTTATCTACTGCGTGGCTGGTTGTTACCGGTTCCTGGACACTGTTCCTGCACAGTGTCGTCTGGGCTGGTCAGTAGTACATGAACAGAACTCAGCTTCCCGCTGCCTGGCTGGGAACAGATCTACACTGGGAGACTGGGATGCAGATTATCCAACGACTCAGCGAAAAGCGAGAGTTGGGCGGACAGTTTGGGGGTTAAAAGCCAATGTCTGCCCTCGTTTAAAGCCGTACTGTTTCCATAACAACTCAGTACTTTGTTTTTCTTTTTAACCGAAAAATGTGATTTTCGTAATGCTTCACATTTCTTTGCTACTTGGGTTGACCCCGAGTACTTCCGAGTGACTTTACTCAAAGCCAGATGGAGACACGGAGAGGCTCTGAACAGGGGCTGCAGTCTTCCATGGCTGCCCACCTCCACGCCAGCCCTCCCTGGCGGCCCCATGCAACTATGAAAATTAATTCTCAAACCATAACATGTGCAACTTAACTGGATGCGGAATCATTTTCTGTACATCTTCTGAGTGTAAATCTTGGCTATCATCTCATTAACATTGGAGTTATTTTTAAATTTTTTTTGTATTTTTCCAAAGTGAGAAGCAGAGAGATAGACAGACAGACTCCCACATGCACCTGACCGGGGTCCACCCAGCATGCCCACCAGGGGGCGATGCTCTGCCCATCTGGGGTGTTGCTCTATTGCAACCAGAACCATTCTAACACCTGAGGTGGAGGCCATGGAGCCGTCCTCAGTGCCCGGGGCCAACTTTGCTCCAACGTAGCCTTGTCTGCAGGAGGGGAAGAGAGAGACAGAGAGAAAGGAGAGGGGGAAGGGTGGAAAAGTAGATGGGCACTTCTCCTGTGTGCCCTGGCCGGGAATAGAACCTGGGACTTCCACACGCTGGGCCGATGCTCTACCACTGAGTCAGCCAGCCAGGGCCTCATCAACATTGGAGTTTTCTAAGTTTTATTTGCCCTGTTTTGCTGGGGCCGTTTGCCCGTGTGAGGCTGACTGTCACAGAAGGCAGCCCTGGTTTTACTCCGTTCTCCAAGCAGAGCAGACCGGGTGCAGATTAACTAACTGCCTGTGTGGACCCTGGAGAGGGACCTTGGCACCCTGAGGCATGTCATCGTCCACCTGGTGGCTCTGCAGCCCCCACAGGGCCAGCCAAGGTGCTGAGCCATCATGGAGAGAGGCACGTCCGGTCTGAGGACAGAATGCGTTCGATGCAGAGCGCAAAGCTGTCGTTACTGCTAACACACTGACAGTCGCAGCGATGATTATTTGCTGTTTGTGCTAATGGCCTCTTCCCAACGTCTAAGTCGCCAGTCAAAAGCGTCTGCCATCCGGGCGTCTGTAGCGAGCCGTCATCAAGATGTTTAACGACCCCGTCGCTTTCTGCTCTTTTGTAAAAACGGCTCCACGGACTCTCCGTGCCCGTGGGTGAGCCCCCCGCCCACACACACAGCGCTGACTCGTGAGCGGCTTTCTCTTTCTCCTGGGTTACTCTCATAGACGCCCCAAGTCCCAGGGAACCCCAACTTGGTGTTCCTCTCCACTCCGTCCCGGGGGTTGACACACCGTCCTCCCTCCTCAGCCTCGGGCATTCGAGCCGGCGTTCGCAGGGCAGCTGACATCGCGGGCGCTCTCTAGGTCCTCACGGCTGTCCCTGCACAGAACCCGAGGTGACGATGTATGCCGGTCCTGGTAGGTGCTCAGGGGATGCTCGACCCATTGCTACACCTTCCCATTCAGACGACCCGCCCTCCCGTCTCCTGAGGGGGTTGACGCTTTATAACATGGTGATCGTACATTTAGGCAGCAGAGGTTAATACCTAAGCACGTGTTATGCTCAAATACATGCAAAATACTTAGGCCCGTGCTCCAGACATTTCATGAGAATCCCACTCGGTTATACCCCTCTGCTCAGAAGTGACGTCTTCACAGCAAGACCTGGAGGCTTATTTCATGAGAAACATACTTGCCGCCCCTGTTCCTCTGACCGCGCTGTATCTCCGTGACTGTATTCTGTGTGTATAAGACATTCGAGCCTGACCTGTGGTGGCGCAGTGGATAAAGCGTCGACCTGGGAACACTGAGGTTCCCAGTTCAAAACCCTGCACTGGTCTGGTCAAGGCACATATGGGAGTTGATGCTTCCAGCTCCTCCCCCCTTTCTCTCTTTCTCTCTCTCTCTCTCTCTCTCTCTCTCTCTCTCTCTCTCTGTGTCTCCTCTCTAAAAAATGAATAAAATAAAAATAAAATAAATAAAAAAAAGACATTCGAAACTTCTAATTCAACTCTTTTCCTCAGATGGTTGATAGATGTCTAATTTGAATTCAGAGGCCAAAAATTAAATTTTGTATTGTGTTGAAAATTTTTTTTTTATGGCTTTCTTCACTCATGAAATATACACACATTTCTAGCTCTACGTATCTCCTTTTTCATGCCAAAACAAAACAGGAAATTACGTATGTGGACGGTGGTATCTGTTTAATACAAAGTGCACACGGAGAGCAAGCTATGAAAGTGTTCTCCCGATTTCACGTCCGGAATCACCAACAATCAAGATAATGAATGCAAACTGAAATGACTGCCGAGCGGGCCTCCGGGGACCACAGTGTCTCTGCGGACACCGAGAAAGCCTTGCTGCGAATCATTCCTGGTTCCTTCCTGGATGCAACCAACGTCTAAGGCGCAGAGGACAGCGCTCGTTTGTGGCTACAGACGTTTTACGTTTACAGATGTGGGTGCTAGTTGTACAGGGGGCACAGTACATAATACTTTTAGATCGATACTAATAACCCATCTTACCAATCAATCCCCCTGTGGTAGTTATTTCTATTAAAGAACTGTACCTCCTCAAAGGTTTTGGGGCTGGGGGAGTTACTAAGGATGGAGGGGTGCATGGCCAGGTACAGATACAGAGCGGTGGTTCCTGCAAAGACAGCAGAGAGTCACAGGTTAATTCAACGAACTCACAGCATCCTGACATTCGTTAGCCCCGCAAAGTCACCAATGAACAGCGTCGCACAGTGACCCAGTCAGACACATGGGGTAGACCCCTCAAATTAAAGGGATGGACCCCTTGAATTAAAGTGAAGAGGCAGCCAGCAATTAAAAATAGAACAGTGCGAAGCTAGTGTGATTTGGGGAGAAGCCCTTTGCGGGGTCATCGGGAGAGCCGGCTTGTTTGGCTCCAGCTCAGCTCAACCACAGGTTGGGGTGGTGGCTTTGGCTACAATGTATCCTCGCCTTGGCTCTGTTGGCAGAAAACCACCTGCCTTAGTTCGTGGGCTTCCTCTGGGAGTGAAGAGGCCTGCTGGGCTGCAGATACTCTGACACGAGGAAAGCCACCCATGAACAAAAGATGTCCCTCTCTAACAGACGGCATTACGTTAAGTGAATCTACGTTAATATAATCGATAAGCTCTTCCTATAAAGTGCTTCCTGGGGGCTATGAACGCTCAATGAACTTGAGGCAGACTTTAACCTTCCAACAAGCCTGTCCCGGTTTGAATGTACTTATTATGCAGTCCTGAAAAATAGTGTCAAAATTATGTAAATTGCTAAATAGGAAGCACCCACGGGTGCCTTCTCAGTGACATCACTCACAGAATGTGCACTTTTGGCGAGAGAATGACAGGCCACAGGGAGCCGCATAGGTTTGTAAATGTGAATGAAGAGTGTGAGGTTTTAGCCTGACCAGGCGGTGGTGCAGTGGATAGAGCGTCAGACTGGGACGCAGAGGACCCAGGTTCGAGACCCCGAGGTCGCCAGCTTGAGCGCGGGCCCATCTGGCTTGAGCAAGGCTCACCAGCTTGAACCCAAGGTCACTGGCTCCAGCAAGGGGTGCTCGGTCTGCTGTAGGCCCCCAGTCAAGGCACATGTGAGAAAGCAATCAATGAACAACTAAGGAGACTAAGGATCCCCAACGAAGAATTGATGCTTCTCATCTCTCTCCCTTCTGGTCTGTCTGTCCCTGTCTGTCTCTGTCTTTGTCACACACACAAACAAAGAGTTTGAGTTTTTAACAAGCGCACAATGTCATAAACTGTACAAGCAGTGTGTTAGAGCCCACATTCTGGGCTCAGGGTGTGGCTTTGTCGGCCCGCGGAGGGGAGAAGGCAGGGCAGTCTGAGCTCCGTCCGCTGGAGATTGAAGCAGGTGCTTGCGTGGTAACTGCGTTTATACGGAGATGTTCCTGACCTCTGCACTCAGTACTTCTGAGAGGATAATGCCCCCCTCCGTCCCACTCCTCTGCTGTGATTTACACCATTACACAGTTGGGACGGGGGCCAGACCTGCTTGCTCCCTGTACGCCCGGTCAGTAGCTCAGCAATGGTCATCAGACCAGTCCTGATGGCATTTCTCTCGCTTGGAGAGACTGCCGTTCTAATCTTGCTTAGCAGCAATGTCCTGTGGCCGCTTGTCAAATGTGGAATTTTCTTATCTCTCCGATAAGCTTTATTTCGTATTGCCCTGAAACCTACGGTATCAGCACAACAGAAAAACTGTTGAAGTAACTCAGTTGTGAGCAGCATTGCCGAGAAAGATGAGTGAGAAGAGGCAGTTTTCCCAGATGATATCTTGGCCCGACAACAGACGTTTCGTCTCTCCTCACAGACAACTATGGGAGGGAAATGTAGTCATCTACGGGAAACAGGGCAAAAATGTTCTTTTTCTTCACAATTTGACTTAACACAGTGGTTCGCAAACCTCAGCAATCCTCACAGTGGCTTGGTGTGTGTGTGTGTGTAAAATCATAAGCACACGTTCAAATAATCATCCATACGCTTCAGTTCATATATATATATATATACTTGTTAAACACTAAATATATCTGCATAATCTGATGCTTCACACATGTGTAAAGTGATTCAGAAAAATACTTTTGACCAAAGTAAAATTAAAAAGTGAAGCTATTTAATTTTTATAGAATTGATGCTCACATGGATGAGGATATTTTTGTTCACTGAAAACCTTTCACAAAATATCGGTGCCCCCAGCCACGGGGATGACTCTTGGAACCACCCCGCTAAGAGAAAAAAGTCAGACATTAAGACAAAGCATAAACACTTGATGCTTCCACTTGTATGAGATTCTAGAAAAGGCAAGCGCTAGGGAGGGCAGTGGTTGGCTGTGGCTGAGTGGGGGCAGGAGGAGGACTGGGACGGGACCTGGGGGAGTATTTCAGGGAGACAAGGTCTGTATATTGAATGTGGGGGAGGCAGCACCATTGTGTACAGTTTCCAAAATTCATTACACTGTGCATTTCTTCATTTTAGTGAGAGGAGGGGAGGCAGAGAGACAGACTCCCGCATGCGCCCCAACCGGGATCCACCCGGCATGCCCACCAGGGGGTGATGCTCTGACCATCTAGAGCCGTTACTCAGCAAATAAGCTATTTTTAGCACCTGAGGTGGAGGCCATGGAGCCATCCTCAGCGCCTGGGCCAAATTGCTCAAACCAGTTGAGCCATTGCTGTGGGAGGGGAAGAGAGAGAGAAAGAGACAGAGATAAGGGGGAGGTAAGCAGATGGGCGCTTCTCCATTGTGCCCTGACTGGGAATTGAACACGCCGGGCCTAAGCTCCACCATGGAGCCAACCGGCCAGGGTTTACTGTGCATTTCAAATGGGTGAATTTTATTGCAGGCAAACTGTTCCCCTGTGAAACTGGGAAAATTCAGTTTCCATATGAAAAGGAGATAAAATATTCTATTCCAAAGGTCAACGTCATATGCGATTTGTAACGTAAAACATTTGGCAACCTAAGTTTAAGATGACGAGTAAGTGTCGGCTGACTGTAACATTACAGTGTCTGCGTGGGGAGCACCTGCTGGGGAGCACACCCCACCCCTCACTCACCCCCCACTTTCTGAAGGCCACTTTACGCACCACGCCTCAGAGAGACGGGGTTTGGTCACCACAAAGCTCTGTGACGACAGCAGGATGTCCCCGAAGAGACTAGTTTACATGATACAACTAGTTTCGCTGCCTCTAGGTTTTAAATAGACAAGGACCAGGGACATGAATAAGTACAAGAGAAGGGGTGCGCTGTGTGCGTTACAGTGGGCGATGGTGGAATGGGTCGTGAGATGGGTGTCTGCAGATGGGACTAAGAAAAGTAAACAGGGTAAACTCTCTGTGCCCATGACAGAGACTTCTCCCCACCCACTCCCTGCAAGAGGGGTACGGTGGCAACGGCTGTTTTCTGTGACACCAGCATCCAGGGGCCCCAACTAACTTCTCATTCAGGATATGGGAATGTCTGGCCTTTTAACATGTCCTCGGGGCTTCCTGTTAATACTGATTTTTGCAGAAAACAGAGTTAATGGGGGAAAAGAAGTCACACACCCATTTAAGAAAAGGTGCAGATGGTTTCTCCCAGGTCTGAAGCAATAACCTTATTTAGCACAGCGTTTTGTGTGTGTCTGGGAATCTTGCTTGTCAGACAACATTCTTAGACTTTTAGAAGATGAACATCTCTGCAAGAAATAGTTTAGGAAGAAATGATACCAGGATGGCGGAAGAGGCCGTGTTCCTGGGAGGGGTCTGTTGTCAAGAGTTACAGGTACCTGTCCATGTCCATCTCGACTCCTCACGGAATCCTGTCAATCACTCTCAACATACAGCTCATTTTGATTTTAGAAAAGTGGGTGGCCATGCATTGCAGTTAGGATTTCTGGATAAAGGGACACTTGCCACCAAACTGGCTTCTGGGTATTCAAAGCCGTCTGACACCCTTTTTCATCCTTTTCACTTAAAAAACAACAACAACACGTTGACAAGCCTGGGAGCACATTATCGAGCTAAGTGATGATGACATCAGGGAATACAACGTGTGACTCATCCGTCGTTGTGACAAGAGCTGGCTGTTTCCTCGGCTGTGTTGTTACACCATGCAGCTTATCATAACACTGAAAAGGGTCTCACCCGTTCTCTGGGGTCCGATCACCAAGAATTTTGGTAAGCGGTCACAGGATTTCTCTTTAGACCAAATGTCTCTGTGTCGCTTGTCATCACAAGGGTTCTGAATGGGAGAAGAAGAGAGATGTATGAGGGTCTATTATACCAGAGCTTTTCTACTTCTGTCCTTAAAAAGATGTCTTAGGAAACAAGCTTTGTAGCGACATCACAAAAACTTTCAAATAATTCATTTCCATTCCTGGGGTTGAGAGTGTCTGCTGAGCGGGTGGGAGAGGGGGCACATGACTAGGGAGACCCCACAGTATGGAGGTTGTGTGTGTGTGTGTGTCTGTGTGTGTCTCTGTCTATGTGTTAAAATAGTGAGCTTGTTGGCCAGAGGCGGGGCTTCCTGCTCACCTGAAAGAAGATACAGGTTCCGCATTTACTAAGTAGCTGAAATGTATAAGGATATAGTTTTTTTTTTTTTTATTCTAAAAAGCTCTCAGCTTTCCTGCTTTGCTTCAAAGGAACAGGGATCAGTCCCTGACAAGACGCTTTGAAGGGACAGCAGATGTATTTTAGTCGCTTCCAAAGGTCGGTAAGTGTATGTCTGAAGCTGTAGCTTTGAGACGATGATGCTACAAAGCACAGAACGTTCAGCAAAACAGTAAAATGGGGGTGAATTTACAACCTCAGGAATATCTGCACGATTTCCAACCTCTCTCATCCTGTGGCATACATAAGCTAATTACTCAAATGCTGCTAATATCATTGCTGAAACAGATATTTTTGTCGACTTGATGAAAAAAGAAATAGGTATGGTTTTGATTCATTTACACGGAACAGCTATTGTTGGTTGGCGGTTGTCACTGTTTACTTGATGATCTAAGGGAAAAGAGGTCCATGCCCCCTGACTAAACAGTGCAGGCATGGCACACTTTAAAATTTCTTGCAGCAACACGGGTTGAAAATCCAGAACACCCCCAATTTTAAAAATAGGCAAAGTGCATATTGTGCACGGAAGTGACAGTGCCCTTTGCTGCATTTCAGCAGCGGGCAGGCAGACACCACTCTGTTTTACTGTTCGTAACGTAGATACGTGTAATTAAACACACCTCCCACCTGTTAACAACGAGCAGCAGGTGTTAGGACTAATGTGAGCATGGTCTTATTGGCTGCTGTTCTGGAAAAATACTGGTGTCCCACCTGTCACTTTAAAATCATAACGATTTCAGTTTAAGGGAAGGTGTTCACTTGCAGGAAAATTGCATCTTTCCAGGGGTTAAAATAATAATGATAAAAAACGACATGCATTCCAGTAACACCTGACTGCGTGGATCCTTCCACCGTCGCTCATCGTAACCTACTATAAGGTGCAGGTACCTGCCTTCTGTGGTTCTCTGCTTGTGCTCAGGAGGCTCTGAGCTCAAGGGCACAGCCGAACGGCTTGAGCATGGGGTTCAGAGCTTGCTGCAACTCACTCTGTGAGATTTACCGAGTCCCACCCCAGAAGAGAGCTACTGAGCCGTCTGTCAGTGGTCCGGAAGTTCACAATGGTGTTGGACAGGCAGGCCAGCCTCTGAGTCGTGTTAGCTAGTGTGACCTTGCTTGAGCCTCTTGGCCTTCCTGTGCCTCGGTTTCCTCATCTGGAAAACGGGGATAATAAATTATACCTACCACATGGGGTAGCTGTGAGGATTAAAGGAGTTAGCATAGGTCAAGGACACAGTCTGACACACATAAGTACTGTGTCACTATTTCCCCAGACCATGGAGTGGGCAATTTAAAGTTCCACGCTGTGTTACTGCAACTCAAGGGGTATGTGACAAGGCACGCTGTGACATCCTGGTTCCCCCTAGAACAGTCTGAAGATGCCCCATGTGGGTGATATTTCCTCTTAAGAAGCTCAGTGATCTGGCCGCAGCCAAAGTCATTCCCAACCAGACTGCTGGAAGCTGCCCACGGTCTGCAGCTGCTGGTGGGACCACGGCTCAGAAGGCGGATGCCAGTCTGAACTCTCCCCACCTGTCCCTTCCGTGTGTTTGTTCCTTGTAGATGGGACAGGTGCTCAGGGCAGAGCAGCAGGCTCCCTGCCCACCACGTCTGCACCCTGCTGACCACCTTCCTGCCCGTCAGCTGACCCCGCACCCCCTACTGAAAACCCTGCGTCCACTGAGCCCCTCACGGAGGCTTTGGAATGCCGGGGTTCCTCCCGGGCCCGGGGCCGGGGAGCTCAGCCCGTCCTGGAGCAGTGGTAAACATGAAGCTGCCATGCAGGGAGAAGTCGTTTCTCACGTTGACTAACCTTTCCAAAAGGCACGTGCTGACCCCACGCCGCCCTGTCCCCCCGAGATGCCTTCATTTTTCAGGCGTGCATGACCTTATAGAATCCCGAGATGTGCTCCTGGGGGTTAATTACACCCAATGCTGAACAGATCTTACCTGCCAGAGAGGGTCTCTTTGCTCCGGGAACAGCTCAAAGTACTTGTGGGCCAGCTGCACGGGGGGCAGAGTCTGCAGCCGCAGGTGGGTCCAGGTCTGCACGAAGTTGGCCAGGTGGACGAAGGTGTATGACCCCAGGCGGTCGTTCCCATAGTTGGACAGGTGGGTCATGAAGATGCTGATCTGAAAACAGGACAACGAACATCCGTGTAAACATGTCACTGCACCCCGGGCGGGGGTGGGGGTGGGTATCACAGCAACGCTGGTCTTAAGTCTCGTTTGCACAGGGTGGTCCTTGTGGACGCCTTTCTGAATTTCAGGCAGACTCCTAAGTACCCTCCTTGTACTCACGCCCACTGGAGCGTGTGTTCTTGGCAAGACCAGATGAGCTTTTCCCCTGGGATTTTAATATACGTCATGAGAACAAACAGAATGAATACAACTGCTATACACTTGTGTGAAGAGGATGCTGCTGAAGAATTTGTCCCGGTTGGTCACCCACAGTGGCCTCCTGTGACGTGCACTGCTCATCATGGGAGGCCGCGGGGTCCCAGGAAGTTGGGGTTTTGTAATGTCAATCTACCTCACGTGGCTTGTCATGTGGGTTATAAATAATCGATGAGCCGTCCCACATTAGCATTAATGGAACAGTCTCCGATTTGAATTTATCAGAGGCTGTGATGACAAGAGATGAGTGAGAGGATTTTAACTAAGAGAATGTTCCATCAATGATACCCGCAAGCCCTCCCTGTGTTCTTTGGTCCGCCACGCTCAGTGCCAAACACCTTTTTTATTTTCATAACTTTTTATTTATTTATTTTACAGGGACAGAGAGTCAGAGAGAGGGATAGATAGGGACAGACAGACAGGAACGGAGAGAGATGAGAAGCATCAATCATCAGTTTTTCATTGTGACACCTTAGTTGTTCATTGATTGCTTTCTCACATGTGCCTTGACCACGGGCCTTCGGCAGACCGAGCCGCCCCTTGCTGGAGCCAGCGACCTTGGGTCCAAGCTGACGAGCTTTTTGCTCAAGCCAGATGGGCCGCGCTCAAGCTGGCGAGCTCGGGGTCTCGAACCTGGGTCCTCTGCATCCCAGTCCGACGCTCTATCAGGCTCCAAACACCTCCTTTAAGGAAAGTCTTCAGGGCAGTGAGGTAAGAGGACCTGCCCCTTCTGCGGAAGCAGCTGACCCACACACACTGTCTCCCTGCATTAAATCGATTCCATGGGCCCCAGAATGTAGGATGGGCATTTTTTGATGAAGCTACCTGCTTTTTTTGTTGGCTAGCGCTGACAAAGGGGAATAAATAATTCTGCCTGAGATTTTCAATGACAAACAAAACCATTGCAGGATTTATGCCTGCTATAAAAGAGATCATGAAAATAATTCAACGTGATAATAGTGCTTTCTTAAAATATAAAGAGCCACGTGAATGAGCAGGAATAATGGTTATTATCACCATCATCATAAAGAATATAATTGGCTCATTCATTAAGAGACTGAAAGTAGCATTCAAGGAAATTTATTGAACTGAAGTGGCAGAGAGGAGAGAAAAGTGGTATTAAGATGTGATAGAATGAATTACTTACAAATAGGACTGAGAGGAAACAAGCTATCCTATATTCTAACAAGTCCTATGCGGGGGGGGGGGGGGGGGGTCGGGGGGGGGGAGCTTTCACATGAAAAGCTTCCACTGGGACCAGAAATATTTAATTATGTTTCTATTCACTCTGCTTCTATTCACTCTGCCTGAACATATGTTAAATCTTAGAATTTTCACAGAATACTTTCAGGGTGACTCGAAACAGCTACCGGCAGACTGATGCGGCCATGAAATTGATAAATGAGACTTCTACTATTTTGGGTAATTTCTAAAGAAAACGGGTCTTAAAAAATTCTGGTAATTTCTATGTCTACAGTAACTTCATTTCTCTTATTTTTCTCTCTCCTTAACTCCTTCAACATTTGTTAGAGCAGTGGGCTGTTGGGAGAGTTAAGGCAGTCTCTTCTCATTTGTTCCTTGGGCCACCTTGTTCAATGAGCTCAACAACAAAGGCAAAATGATCACTTCAGCACCAGAGATGGGACATGCTCAGGGTAAACCAGGGGGGCTACCTGCCCCCCCACAGCCCCCCGATGACCTCCTTCCCACAGTTCAGCCAACTGCGGTCTGCACACGGCCCCCACCCCCCATGTGCAAATACACCTCGTTAGCCTCTAGTTCAGAGTTCTTGTTTGATGTAGGTGGAAACCCTGATCAGCACCTCCGTGTCTGTATTTCACTCGCCTCGGACGGAAAACTGGGTCGACGTGTAAAGAGGGACCGTGTGACTCTCTGACACTGACACACCTGACCTCCCTTGGAATGGACTTTTCAACCTGGGAGCACGCCGTGCAGCGGGCGACGGTTCGAGGGAAGCATCGTCGCTTTTGTGGCTGTGAGCTTACAGAAAGGAGGAGAAGGCAGCCCGCGTTCCCTGCGCTCCGGGCCGAGACACTGCTGTGCTGGACCGGAGCCCGACTGGCGGGAACTCAGGTCCCGCTGTCCAGGGGAAGCCCTTCGGCCCACCGCGGAGGCTTCCCTCAGCTTTCCAACTCAATTAAATTTGTGTCTCTCCTTAACCAGCGTGCAGAGTGCGCCGCCAGCGACGTGACGGGTTTGAAATGCGTGTCCCCTCTGGACACGCTCAGACTTTGGACTCCAGCCTGTGGGTTTGCTTTGTGTCCCTAGAAGACATGCAAGCCCAGCAAGGGAGGAGGAGAATTGGCCAGGATGGAAAACACTTTAATTCTTTTTTGAACGTTTTTGTTTTTTTTGTATTGGTGAAACACAATATTCCCTCTCTCTGCACGAGGCATAGTAATACATCTCCTGCTGAATGTGTCCCCTCTCCAAGTTTCCTTTGTTTTAGTCGGGAAGGTACGCAAGAAGAAGGGACGCGGGACCAGTGACAGGACGGGTGGGAAGAGCTCTGTGACGAGAATGTTTCCGACCCAGAACCAGCCTGGTTTCCAGACGCTCGTCCCGGACCTGTGACAACCACCAGGACACGATCGTTTGGGTGATTCCTCAACATGACAACCGTTTCTACAAGAAAAGGTGACCAAATTCGGGAGCCTTGGTATATTAGTCTTTCCCTGAAAGGGCTGCCTTTCTCATTTAAGAGGGCTTCAGAACTGAGGGTATTGTTTTGTTGTTTTGTTTTGTTTTTAAGGGATGAAATGTATCAAGATAAAGTATCTTTATCACACCCGCAGAACCTGATGGGAAGGAAAATGCCAAAACAAGTTACAACTGCCTCTCTAGAATACTTCTACTATAAATCCACTAGGAGTGAGGAGTAGTTACCCAATGGACTCATTAGCTGCTTAAACCTCAAATCACTGGAAACTCTGCAGAAGGTGTCAAGTTTATCTGCTTAGCAACTGAAAAAAAATTCCTCCCAGCCTGGTAGATACAGATATTTATAACAAGATAGTTATCTATGATTTTTACTTTTTTGTAAAAGGTGAAAGGTATGTGCCAGGTATACAAGAAAGAGACAGGCCATTGGTGAAAGTGTGCGCGGGAAGTGTCAGCTCCGTTCTGGCCTCCACCATGTGAGTCTGGTAGGATCCAGGTGCCGGAGAGGCGTGGGTTCCTGCCGAGAATCAGGAGCGAACCTACCTCGTGTCCTGGCGCAGAAGCAGGCGACCGGGCGGAACTGTTCCTCTGCTTCTGAGAACGGCAGGGAGGTCCCAGGACCCCGGGCGTCAGCAGGGGGGCCCCTTCTAACGTCCATGATGCACTAGACTATTTGTGGTCATGCTGATCAGTTCAGACCCACCAGCGTTTGCTCACCACGTGGGTTTCAGGATCCGGCGGAGACGTTGAGTCTTGCGTTCACGACTGACGTAGCTCCCGGGCAGTTTCACCCTGTCCACGTCCGGCTCCCCCAGGATCTTAATCCATCCCTCGTTCCTCCGGTTTCCCACTGCTCCTCACCCTCTCCCCTGGTCCTTCCCTGTCACTGAAAACGTGCTCTGGTCCCCTCGGAGGTTCCGTCCTGAGTTTTCATCTGCTGTAGCCACTGCCCTTCCCAGCCAAGTTCTTCAAAAGAGCAGCAGCATCTTCATGCTCTGCCATCTGGCTCTTGTCCCCACCCTTGTCGAAGGTGGGTCGTGGTCCCCAGGCTCTGCAGCCCTAGGGACACTGGCCTTTATCAGTCTGCTCCTCTGGACCACACAGAAGATCTCCCCCATCACTGGCATTTCTGAAACTGTTTTCTCCTTATTCTCCTTCCCGTTTCTTCTTCCACGTTCTGCCTAAGTAGCTGGTGTTTCTTAGGGCTTTGTTCTGTCTTACCTGCTGTCCCTAGGCGGAGTCCGCAGAATGGTTCAAAATCTCTAACTGCCACCCATCTCTCTCTCCTCAGTTTCATCCGTGAGCATCTAAGTGTGTCATCACATTCCTGCCTGAGCACCCCATAGCTCTCACTTTATTATATTACCCTTTCAAAAACTGATTTGAGAGAGAGAGAGATGGAGGGGAGAGAGAGAGTGGGAAGGAGGAGGAGGAGAGAGAAATTAAACTGCTGTTCCACTCATTTATGCATTCAGTGGTTCGTTCTCGTATGTGCCCTGACCGGGGGTTGAACACTCAACCCTGGTGCACAGGGACTATGCTTTAACCCCCTGAGCTTCCCAGCCGGGGCTCAGCCATCTCACTTTAGATGTTCTCAGGAGTGTCTAAGGAAGTTCTAGGAGAGCAGGGACCTCGCTGGTTTCATCGTCGTGAGAGCCCTGGCACTGAGCCAACCAGGTAACCAGCACACGGTAGGTGCTGAAGGACATAAGTATTTGAATGAATGGGCCCTTGCTCCCAGAGCTGGTCTTCCCTGTGTCCTAAGGTTACTTATACTACTGTTCATACGGTCATTGGGCCGAAGAACTGAGTATCCAGACACCGGCTCCTCGTTTCGTATTCAGCTCATCTGGGTTTCACAATACAGTGTCTCTTACCAACCTACCACCTCCTCTCTGCCCCGACGTGTACCTGCCCGGTTCAGCCCATCTTTATATTCTTTCTGGACTCTTTGAAAGTCTTCTAACTGGTCTTTCTCCTTCCAATATGCCCTCTAGAACCACGCTGGCTGACAGGTGCCCCAAGCCAACCACTGGTCTAAGTTTACTCTTCAGTAGCCACGTTGCCAAAACAAGAAAGAAAGAAGGAAAGGAAGGAAGGAAGGAAAGAAGGAAGGAAGGAAGGAAAGGTAAGGGAAGGGAAGGAAAGGAAGGCAAGGAAGGAAGGGAAGGAAGGAAAGGAAGGAAAAGAAGGAAGGAAGAAAGAAAGAAAGTGAAACAAATCTTAATGTAACCCCACACATTCAAGCTGGCATGTAAAAACTACTGAGAGGTCTTGCATTTTTTAATAGTACGTCTCCAAACGTCGAGTGGGGTTTTCATCCTTGCAGTACATCTCACTTGGGATGGCCAGATTTGCGTGTTGGGCTGTCCCTGTGGCTAGTGGCTACCGCACTGCGTGGTGCGGCTCCAAGGCCACGCTCTGGGCGCTTCCGGAGTTCAGCGTATTCCTGCCTTCTGCGCGATCTCCACACCACTCCACGCGCCTCCTCCCGCCTTCCACTCTAACAAATACCTCCCTGCGTTGGAACAGCCTCTGTCCCTTTCCCGGCCCCAGGTGACCGCCCCCCAGCCCCCCTGCATCTTCACTGTGTCCTACACCGTCTGCAGTGACTGTTGCCGTAACGTGTCCTCTGGCTGAGCCGTAAGGCGGAGCGGGAACCAGCACCCGGGCGGCGGGCAGGTGAGGTCATGTGTGGGGTCCACTCCTGGCGGCACTCTGAGCAGCGCTGCCCACTTCAGGCCAGCCGGGGCTCTTCATGTCATGTGGTCGTCCCTCCTGCAAAGTCTCACCCTCATGCTTCCAGTTTCAGGGGACCACGAGTTACAGGTGACAGAGAAGCCCAGTGTGAGGGGGGGACACCGAGGGAGGAAGAGAAACGGGTTTTCCTCGGACTGTGGGGGTGGGAGCAGGAGCTCTAGTATGTAGTCCCGGTTGGATTCCTTGTGAGGATGTCAGTGAGGTGATCACACCTGTGAGCCGGTCGATGGAGCGTCACCCCCCTCCGCCCCCCCCCACGTTACCTGCGACAGAGGAGGTCATTTCATTTCAGTGAGTCAGGGATGATAGTTGGGCCTGTCTTTAGATCCTTGTCCCCAAGGCTGACGAGTCGTTCTGATTCCATCTGTTCTGAAGAGGGCACGTGGGCACACTTCGGAGTGAGTGCTGGTCCCTGTCCCACGTGCGGGAGAGATAAGCCAGCTGTCCCAACCACACTGCATTCCTTTATTTGTAAGTCAGGGTGGACTCGACGCTGTAGGGCAGACCTGCTGTCTGGGTCCTTTTTCAATGCCGTGCTGTCCCAGGTCAAACGTGGGTGTGATGCCTTCCTCTCCCTCCTCGGAATCTCGGTGCCCAGCTGCCTCTGCTCCGAGTGCCAACAGCAGTGAGTGACTGTGATCCCTCCCTGTGCGTCAGGCTTTTCCGCGAGGGCGTCCATCCCCGACTTCAGCTGTAGCACCTGCGTTCTGAAAGCCGCCGTGCCCTTCACACAGTAAACACTTAGAATTCATGTGGTGTGATCGTTAAAGTTCCCTCCCTGCTTTTCCTGTCTCTTTACTGTGTATTTGGCGAGAGTGGCTCCTCCCTGAGTCCCGGACGAAGTCTCAGGCAAGTGACACAAAGTCTTCACAGAGCTTTCAGTTGCTGACAGATTTAGTAGTTTTCATCTCCTGGCCCAGAAAACAATCCAAAGTCCACACTGGCTGCAACTGTTCAATCTTCTCCTCTCTGTCAGGGGGGACCCGGGGCAGGAGTGGCTGGGGCAGTGTGGGGGTGCCCTTCCTCTCGAGTGAGTGATCTGATCCCCTCGCCCCCACCTTGCTGACTGAGGCTCCCGGCCCCGTAGTGTTTGGGACGTGGAGGAGGAGGGGGGACAGAGATGTGGGACTGTTACTTGAGTGTCACTCTCGTAAGATGGCATGTGTTTAAAACCAGCCAGGATCTCTGGAGACAGATGCCGCTCCTGTGCCCAGAAAGCCCTTTCCTTCATAAGCCAGTCCTCTGTCAGATGCCTCTGGGCAGGTTCCTTTTGTAAAGCGTCCCAGGGTGACCTTCCCACCCAGCGTTCCAATCTGGGCCCTGCGACGTAGGAACCTCTTCCTGACTTCGGAGAAGAGGGCACACACTCCCGCCCACCCCCCGACGTGGCCAGTCCTCTCCATCCCAGACCCCCTCAGCCAGTCTCCGGTGCTCTGGCTTCCTCAGTCACCATGTGCCCGTCTCCTGCAGGTAGCACACGCCTAGCGGTGATGGTGCCAGTGCCCTCACGCCTGGACGGGCTGTGCACTGGCGTCACCGCCCCTCTGCACTCCCCAGGGACAGGGTGGAGGGGACTTCCCTGGAATCTTCCTCACACATCCACCGGACTCCGGGAACCCTCACCTTTTCATTCCGGACATCTGCATTGTGGCAAAATATTTCTTCCATTAATTTTGTCACCTTGTCCGATGGGAGGAAAGCGTGTCACCTTCATTTCTGGGGCTGAGATTCACCGAGTCCTGTTCCTCCGCCGGGCTTGTGCCTGGCTCATCCTGCGAGCGTCTCCGAGGGGTGTGCAGCTGCCGGATGACCTGGCAGGAAGGAGGGCTTCTCACATCTCGTGTTTGGGACCGACAGGCTTTCGTGGGAAGCTGGGAGGGCCATCCGATCACTCTCGGTGGGGGCAGGTTTTCAAGGTGCCGCGCGGAGGTCCATGTCAGTTACAGCCACTTCGCTCCAGCCTGTCCCTTTTTTACAGTGATCCTGCCTCTCCCTAATTTCTCTGGCTGCCCATTCCGATCGGCACGGTCACCGCTCGGTGAAGGGGCCTGTGACGATTACTCTCCCGCGGCTGTTCCCTTAGCAGCTGAGCAAATGTTTGCATGCTGGGGGGCGTCTCCCACTCTCTGACCACACCCCCTCCTGGACGCCGCACCCTGCGCCTAGGCCCGGGCTGCGGGGGGAGGTACCGTCCCAATTCTCTGTCTGGTAAAGAGCACAGAAGTCACAGCATCTTTGGAGCCAGAGACGGGCGCACACAAGGGCAAGGCATGCTGATGGGCGCGTGACGGTCACGGGGACTCCGGGTGAGAAAGACGCAGGACAAAGGTGGAAGGAAGAGCTCGGAAGAAAACCATGCACGGTCTCATGGTTAGAGGGGCTTCGCTGGTACCGCCGGCCCGGCTCAGGTCGAACAGGCAGACAGGGCTGGTGGCAAGTCTCCGGGACCGTGCAGCGAGGCGCGTGGACAGTGAGATCCGGGCTGGACGGTGGCGCTGAGTCGGCGGAAGCAGCAGGAGAGTTTACAGTCGAGTCGCAGGTAGGGCTGCCCACCGGTGGGGTGGGTCCGCCGCGGACAGCGGCGCATTATCAGGGGTCTGGTCGTGGATTTCAGCAGTGATTCTCACGAAGGTCACAGGACACGGAGGGTGGGGAGAAGACGTGGCTTTTATCGTCGCCAGCTGGTTCAGAGTGAAAATAAATGACACGTCGGTGGCAGCCGGGAGGGAAGTCAGAGACAGGAACCCTCACAAAGCCCACAGAAGATGAACTCAGAGGCACCTGCCCGTCTGGGTGAGAGACCGGGAGAGAATTCTTTTGAGGCTCAGGGAGTCAAGGGGAAGTCCAACATTAGAATGACTCCAGGCCAGACGCTCTGTGGAGGCCACTGTGGGTCCCCTTGAGTGGGAGCCATGGGCTGGGCCGGGTTCAGCACAGAACCCACGACCTGTAGACGGGTATGAGTTCCCAACCTGCTGTCACAGCAGTCAGTCCATGTCCCTTCACTGGGAGCATTGTGCGGGGCAGCCCCAGCCAGACCTTGGCACGAGGGTGCATGGTCCACAAAACATAAGACTAAAGTGGTTCCAGGTCAACCTTCTCAAGATATCTCTCCAGCTCCAATCAGCTCAACAAGACACAGGTGAAAACAAGAAGTGGGGAGGAGGCGCAGTAACTCAGGTCTCCATGGAGATCTGAGATACACCTCCCCCTACTGAAGTGGAGAAATCACCTCGCCCCCAGAGAGAGTAACTGGCAGATCAGGCCTTTGGAATCTCAGGTTACACCCACCACATTCCTGGATATAGTTTCAAATTAGCCCCCTGCTGACATCAGTAAACAAGACTACCACGGAGTTAAGAAAACTGAGAAGAAAACAAACAAATCAAGATTTCAAAGCGACTCTATTAGAAAAGCCAAATTCCACAGTGGATTACAAACAACAGCTGAAGCCAACCTAAGAAGACCTAGAAATAACACAACTAAAAATTGGAGGCAGACAACACCAAGCCTAGACTCAACCAGCTCTACAAACAACACACCTAAACACACAGACATAATGAGAAGACAGAGAAGTGCAATCCAAATGAAACCACAAGAGAAACCTCCAGAAAATGAACTGAGTTATATGGAAATAACCAAACTTCCAGAGTTTAGAATAATGATTGTTAGGATGCTTAGGGATCTTAGAACAACAATGGATGGTCATTACAAACTCCTAAATAAAGAGATAACAAGTATAAAATAAGGACATTGAAATACTAAAAATAAATCAGTTGGAGATGACAAATACAATATCAGAAATCAAGAACACAATGGAAGGAATTAAAAGCAGGATGGATGAAGCTGAGGATCGAATCAGCGAGTTGGAAGACAAGATGAACAAAGGCACGGAAGCAGAACAGAAAAAGGAAAAGAGACTCAAAAAGTCTGAGGAAACTCTAAGGGAGATCTGTGACAACATGAAGAGAAATAACATTTGTATCATAGGGGTTCCTGAAGAAGAAGAGAAAGAACAATGGATAGAAACTTTATTCAATCAAATCATGGCTGAAAACTTTCCTAAATTGATGCAGGGAAGGTTCCAACAAGTTCAAGAATCACAGAGATCTCCATTAAAGAGAACCCAAAGAAACCTACACCAAGACACATCATAATTAAAATACCAAAGCTAAGTGATAAAGAGAAAATATTAAAAGCTGCTAGAGAAAACAAAGGCTGTCACCTACAAAGGAGCACCCATAAGGATGACATCTGACTTCTCAACAGAAACACTTGAAGCCAGAAGGGAATGCCAAGAAACATTCAAAGTAATGCAGAACAAGAGCCTACAACCAAGACTACTTAATCCAGCAAGGCTATTGTTTAAAAGTGAAGGAGAAATAAAAAGCTTCCCACACAAAACAAAAACAAAAACAAAACTCAAAGAATTCATTACAAACAAACCAATGCTGCAGGAAATGTTAAGGAGCCTGTTGTGAACAGATCAAAGTGGGAAAAGAATATAGCAAAAGAGGAATACAGCTTTAAAGAATAAAATGGCAATAAACAACTACATATCAATAATAATCTTAAATGTAAATGGATTAAATGATCCAATCAAAAGACAAAGGGTAACTGCATGGATAAGAAAACAGGACCCATACATATGCAGTCTATAAGAGACACACCTTAAAACAAAAGATGCACATAGACTGAAGGTAAAAGGATGAAAAAGAATATTTCATGCAAATGGAAATGAAAAAAAGTTGGGGTAGCAATACTTATATCTGACAAAATGGACTTTAAAACAAAGGCTATAGTAAGAGATAAAGGTCACTACATAATGATCAAGGGAGCAATCAACAGAAAGATATAATCATCATAAATATCTACGCACCTAATATAGCAACACCTAAATATATAAAGCAGACTTTGACGGATATAAAGGGTGAGATCAACAGCAATACTACAATAGTAGGGGATTTCAATACCCCACTAACATCACTGGATAGATCCTCAAGAAAGAAAATTAACAAGAAACAGCAGACTTAAAGGACACACTAGATCAATTCAATTTAATAGATATCTTTAGAACCTTTCACCCTAAAGCAGCAGAATATACATTATTTTCAAGTGCTCATGGTACATTCTCTAGGATAGACCACATGTTAAGACACAAAAGCAGTCTCAACAAATTTAAGAAGATTGAAATCATATCAAGCATTTTCTCTGATCACAATGGCATGAAACTAGAAATCAACCACAACAGAAAAACTGAAAAATACTCAAACACATGGAAACTAAATAGCATGTTATTAAATAACGAATGGGTTAACAATGAAATCAAAAAAGAAATAAAAATATTCCTAAAAACAAATGATAATGAACATACAACAACTCAAAATTTATGAGACACAGCAAAAGCAGTCCTGAGAGGGAAGTTCAAAACACTACAGGCATACCTTAAGGATCTAGAAAAAGCTCAAATAAACAACCTAACCCTTGATATAAAAGAACTAGAAAAAGAACAGCAAATAAAGCCCAGGACTAGTAGGAGGAATAAAATAATAAAGATCAGAGCAGAAATAAATGACATAGAGGCTAAAGAAACAATACAGAGGATCAATGAAACCAAGAGCTGGTTCTTTGAAAATGTAAACAAGATCGATGAACTTTTAACAAGACTCACCAAGAAAAAAAGAGAGAGGACTCAAATAAATAAAATTAGAAATGAGAGTGGAGAAATAACAACTGACACAACAGAAATACAAAATGTTGTAAGAAAATACTATGAAGAACTCTATGCCAAAAAATTAAACAATCTAGGTGAAATGGACAAATTTCTTGAAACATATAATTTTCCAAAAATCAATCTGGAAGAATCAGAACACCTAAACAGACCGATTACAACAAAAGAGATTGAAACAGTTATCAAAAAGCTCCCAAAACACAAAACCCCTGGGCCAGATGGCTTCACTGGTGAATTCTACCTTCCTTCTCAAGCTATTTCAAAAAATTCAAGAGGAAGGAAGACTTCCAAGTTCCTTTTATGAGGCAAGCATAATTCTGATTCCAAAACCAGGCAAAGACAACACAAAGAAAGAGAATTATAGGCCAATATCCTTGATGAATTTAGATGCTAAAATCCTCAACAAAATATTAGCCAATCGGATCCAGCAATATATGAAAAAAATCATACACCATGATCAAATGGGATTTATTCTCGGGAGGCAAGGATGGTTCAATATTCGCAAATCAATCAATGTGATTCATCACATAAACAAAAGGAAGGAGAAAAACCACATGATAATTTCAATAGATGCAGAAAAGGCATTTGATAAAATCCAGGACCCATTCAGGATCAAAACTCTCAGTAAAGTGGGAATACAGGGAACATACCTCAATGTGATAAAGGCCATCTACGACAAACCCACAGCAAACATCATACTAAATGGACAAAAATTAAAAGCAATCCCCTTAAGATCAGGAACCAGACAGGGGTGTCCCCTTTCACCACTCTTATTCAACATAGTTCTGGAAGTCCTAGCTACAGCAATCAGAGAAGAAGAAGAAATAAAAGGCATCCAAATTGGAAAAGAAGTAAAACTGTCATTATTTGCAGAAGATATGATATTGTATATAGAAAACCCTAAAGTCGCAGTCAAAAAACTACTGGACCTAATAAACGAATTCAGAAAATGGCAGAATATAAAATTAATACACAGAAATCAGAGGTTTTTTTATACATGAACAATGAAATGTCAGAAAGAGAAATTAAGGAAACAATGCCCTTCACTATTGCAACAACAACAAAAAAGTACCTAGGAGTAAACTTAACCAATGAGGTTAAAGACTTGTACTCAGAAAATTATAAAACATTGATAAAAGAAATCAAGGAAGATACAAGTGGAAGCATATACTGTGTTCATGGTTACGAAGAATAAACATCATTAAAATGTCTATATTACCCAAAGCAATTTATAAATGCAATGCAATACCAATTAAAATACCAATGACATACTTCAAAGATGTAGAACACATATTCCAAAAGTTTATATGGAACCAAAAAAGAAAACGAATAGCCTCAGCAATCTTGAAAAAGAAGAATAAAGTGGGAGGTATCACTCTTCCAGATATCAAGGTTTACTATAAGGCCATTGTACTCAAGACAGCTTGGTACTGGCATAAGAACGGGCATATAGATCAATGGAACAGAACAGAGAACCCAGAAATAAACCAACATCTTTATGGACAATTGATATTTGACAAAGGAGGAAAGAACATACAGTGGAGTAAAGACAGCCTCTTTAACAAATGGTGTTGGGAAAATTGGACATCTACCTGCAAAAAATAGAAACTAGACCATCAACTTACACCATTCTCAAAAACAAACTCAAAATGGATAAAGGACTTAAATGTAAGTCGTGAAACCATAAGCATCTTAGAAGAAAACATAGGCAGTAAGCTCTCCAACATCTCGCAGCAATATATTTGCCAATTTATCTCCACAGGCAAATGAAATAAAAGGCAAGATAAACAAATGGGACTATATCAAACTAAAAAGCTTTTGCACAGCTAAAGACAATAAGAACAGAATAAGAAGACAAACCACACAATGGGAGAACATATTTGACAATACATCTGATAAGGGGTTAATAACCAAAATTTATAAAGAACTTATAAAACTTCACACCAGGAAGACAATTCAATAAAAAAATGGGCACAAGAAATGAATAGACACATCTCCAAAGAGGCATCCAGATGGCCAATAGACAGATGAAAAAGTGTTCAACATCACTAATCATTAGAGAAATGCAAATTAAAACCACAATGAGATATCACCTCACACCAGTCAGAATGGCGCTCATTAACAAAACAACACAGAATAAGTGCTGGCGAGGATGTGGAGAAAGGGAACCCTCCTGCACTGCTGGTGGGAATGCAGACTGGTGCAGCCACTGTGGAAAACAGTTTGGAGATTCCTCAAAAAATTAAAAATGGATCTGCCCTTTGACCCAGCCATCCGACTTATTGGAATATATCCTGAGGACACCATATCACCAACTGAAAAAAATAAATGGGCCCCCATGTTCGTGGCACCATTGTTCACAATAGCAAAGATCTGGAAACAGCCCAAGTGTCCGTCAGTGGACGAGTGGATTAAAGAGCAGTGGTACAAATATATAATGGAATACTATGGGGCCATGAAAAAGAAGGAAATATTACCTTTTGCAACAGTATAGAGGGACCTGGAAACTATTATGTTGAGTGAAATAAGCCAGGCAGAGAAAGAAAAATATCATATGACCTCACTCATTTGAGGAATCCAAGGAACAATGAGAACCGAGGAAAGGAATTGAGAAAGAGGAGGGATCAAAGGGACCAGAGGGAAAGAGGACAGAGGGAAAGGGGAGGATAGGATGGGATAAGCCTGAAGGGAAGAGAGGAGGGCGCTGTGGGGACAGGGGGAGGGGGGCAAGGGAGATATTGAGAGGAATATGGGGGAGGGGGGATGCACTTGGGGTGACCCTAGAATCTATGTAAACACAATTAAATAAAATAATTTTTTAAAAAGAAGAATTTTATAGATAAGCAGCCCCACCCTCTAGACATATATATTATAATGTTCAAGAAAAAAAAACCCACAAAAAATCTTCCACCTGGTGGGTTCATTCCTGTGCCTACAGGCTACATTCTCCTGTGAGTTCGGTTGTTGTCCTTCCTCACAGCCCACTCATGCTTCCCCCAGGTTAAGACACTCCTGGTCACACCCATGTGTGTGATGTTCCTAAGTGGTGCGGTGCAGCTGAGACGTAGCCCTCTGGGATCTGGGAGGAGGGTCAGGAGAGGAAGGTAGCTGAACGCCGGATCTAACCGAGATGGGCAGAGACAAGAGGTGGTAAAATGTGGGCCCGGGGCAGGGGGCTGACAGCTTGGCGAGGTGCTAGACTGCGTCCCCTGCCACCATGCGCCCAGGGTGTGGACCGCCTGGCCGGGGCAGCTCTCTGGGACTCAGGAGAACAGCAAGCCCAGCCCAGTGGCCGGAGGCGCAGAGTTCTGCAGGAATCAGCCGTTTGTTCACAGCTCCATTCCTATCGCCTGGGTCTGCTGACCACACGGGTCCGCAGAGGGGCAGGTTGTTCTGTCACCAGGATCAAGAACTGGGAGAGGAAGGCGAAGGGGCTTTCTTCCCGCGTCGTGGAAGATGACCCGACTTCCACAATAGGAACCACCATGTCTGCTCCGGGGCTCTTCACTGGTCACCGTAGGTGAGTGTCACCACTGCCTTCCCCGAGAGAGATGGAACTGGACACTCATGTGACAACGAACAGCTGGCCCTCATGGGTTCCTTTGGATCCGTCAGTGTGTCCTAGACCCATGGGGTACTTATTACGGAGGGGCAGGTGCAGCCCTGGTCAAGGAATTGTTTTCGGTAGCCTGACACGCCTTCATTCTTGGTCCCCCCCCCCCGTTATTTCCATGCAGTTCTGTGGAGGGTGCCGACTCCTCTACTTTGGGGAGTCTGGGGCGTGCTGCTCACAGCACAGCACAGGGCACGGCGCATCCACGTGGGCGTATTGCACGTTTGTGTAGACGCGGAGTGCCTGTGTGCCCAGAGCTGACAGTGCCGCTGGGAAAATGTGGTGGCTATGTCCCCTGGCATCTCCAGCAGGGTGTCTCTCAGCACCCCCCTGGGTCAGTCAACAAACACTCGAGGGTCTGCCTCTGAGCCTGCTGGGTTCCACAGCCTGACTCGGGACCCTGTGAGAGCGTGCCCACTTCTCCAGGGCAGGGCCAGAGGAGCAAAGCCCAGGACACTGACCAGTAACACCAGGATGCCCTCTTTGTTTAAAATAAAAATAATGACTGCCTTTTAAAAAAAAATATTATTCTTTTTTATTTTTATTTTTTTATTTTGGGAGACTTTTAAAATTAAGGTCAAGAGAAGGGCCTTTCCGATTTTTGTCTCTTTCCCAACTTTTACGCCGATAGAATATTCTTCTGCATTTGGAAAATTACTTCTTTTTTCATCTCGACGACTGCTACTGCACACATCCCCGGTCGCTACACACAGCTCCGCTTTTTCTGCGTTAGTGCTTTTCAGAAGGGACATAGAGTCCCTCCTTTTCCTCGATGCCTTGCTTCAATTAGTCTGACTTTCTGCGCCACCATGATAACGCCTGGCTCCAGCACACGTGTGCGGAGGGTCACGGTGGGGGTGGCGTGCAGTGTCAGGAAGGGAGGGGGGACGGTGGCCCAGAAGACAGGCGGGTTGCCCTGCCCGAGACCCCGGGAGACGAGGTCTAACGTGAGCATACCAACAGTGGACGCATTGGCTCATCAATTCCTCTCCCATCTGGCTTTTACTTTAAATAGAAAAATAAAAAGGGTAATATGATAGAGGTGATGGTCATCTAAGTGAGAAAATGGTCTCTAGTGGGACCAGGAGAGACTGATAGGTGGAAATCTCACTCTCTGTAAGAGCGAGGCTCTGGGCTCTGGTCACTTTCCAATGCAGAGGACGATCGTCTGGACACTCCTCACATCATCACGGCTGTAGGAGTGGCTCCCATTTCTAGGGGGCTCCCCTTGAGATTTACTACTGTGTTAGAGCTGGGACGTCAGACACTCCGGCTGCGAACAGCCAACCCCCCGCCCTCTGTGTGGGGTTCATTCTCTCCTGCCCTTCTGCTCCTCGTTACTTGTTTGGGGACCCCCCCTCCCCATGGTACTTACGGGGTTGAGGACCACGGTGAAGAACAGCTCGCCTCCCTGGATGCTCTTGTCCAGCTCCCGGGGTCCCCCCGGGTACTCCTTGTAGAAAATCGTGTGAGTGAAGAGCCCACAGGTCTGTCTCGGGAGAACCTGGGGGAAGAATGAACCATGAGGAAAACGTCCCTCTGACTCGGTCGTCTGTGGGGACCCAGCGTTCTTTCTTCTCATAAAACATGGTGCCCAGCGGGAGGGGGGTCATGGTCCAGCTCGTAATGAAGGCCCAGAAAACCCCTCTGCGTGTGGGAAGAGGGCGATATCTCTCCTCCACAGGAAGCTGAAGAATGCCCTTTCAAGCCGGATGCACTGTGTCATCAGTTTAGAGGCTTATCTATCTTAAATCTCCTGCCATGAAGCCTCTTGTGTTCCAGCAACGTAAGAGGTAAAACAAAGAAGAGGAAAAATGAGACTTAAACTATCGGGGCGTCTGTGCTGCTTTGTGTTCCTAGCAGAAAAATCTGCAGATTCTACGGGGTCAGCTCTGCCCAGGTAGCTTGGTGGGTTAGAGCGTTGTCTAGGAGTGCAGGGGTTGCTGGTTCGATCCTGGGTCAGGGCACATCCAGGATCAGATCGATGCTCCTGTCTCTCCCTCTCTCCCTTCCTCTCTCTCTGTCTCTGGAATTAATACAATAAACATTTTTTAAAAAAATTCTATGGAGTCAGTTATTATCTGGCTGTGATTCTTTGGGAATGGCATTTTGAATTAGAGCAAACATTTGAGACACAAATCTCAGTGTCAGCTACAGCTGGGAGGGGAGGCCCCCTCCCACAGTCTGTGGCAACACCCCTCCACCCAGATTCCAAGTCAGAGGCCCGCCAGCCCCCAGAGTAAGAGAGAGTACACACCGGGTCCTTATGCAGTTTTGTACAGGGTCACAAACAAAACGACAGGAGGTCACTGAGAAAAAATCTTCTTCCTTTGTATACCAGTCACAATTTGTTTCAATGGTACACGTCCCAGCCCACCCCAGTTCTTCCAGCTCCCCTGGTATCAGCGCAGCCACAACAGCAGGTGTGGGGGGAAGCCGTGCCGGGCGGTGCCGGTCCTGGCCGACGCGGACGCCCTGACTTCTTCACCGCCCATGTTTGCCCTGGTCCTCCTGAGGCAGCAGGAGGCGAATGGGTGCACTCTGGTTCTACAGACCCTCACGCGGGCCGCTGGCCTTTCCGCTCCCTGTCCAGAGCAACTCGGTCGCACCTTCTCTGTCCTGGCTCCTAGCACACCTTCCGTCCAGTGCGTGCTTTCCCTGGACGCCCCGGGCAGGACGCCCCACACCCCGGGGCCCTCTGCAGACAGACTGCCTCTCTTTCTCTCACTTTAATGTGCGTTCAGATTACCCTTCCATTCGGCCCCCCGGAAGTGTCCTCAGGACAGGTAATTCTCAGCTCCGTCAACGGGTCATCTACGTGGCTGGGTAAGATCAGAACTTCACACAGTTTATTTAAAAAGCATGGCACCTTGGTAAAGGTGACGTCCTTAGAGGCTGTTTTATTCTGACGGAATCACTGAAAGGCATTCAGTTTGACGGCTGAGGATCAGCTCTGATAATGTTTACGTTTAGAAGGATTACCCATTCTCATAACGCATTAATTCCTTGGCCAAAAGAGAACTAAGGGCAAAGGAGTCCCAGCTGGACGTGACGTTCCTACCCATTCATGGAAACACTGGCAGGGAAAGCCAGCGCAGCGCGGCTCATTACTGAACAGTTACTCTGCACGCCACGCAAGCCCACTTTAAAAGGGCGTGATTCTGAATCACTTTTAGGATTTGGTCTGAAATAGAGAGAGACACAGAGAGAGAGAGAGCTGTCTTTGGGGCTGGATTGCTTGGTTGATTTCATGCAAAAAGGAGAGAAAAGAAGTAAAGAAGTTTGAGTTTTGTCTATTTCTGAAGTTATTTGAGGTCCCACACGGGGATGGGGGAACTTCTAGGCTTTCCCCAGCCACTCCTGGGAGAGCCACAGGGCTGACAGCATGAGTCACCATGAGCCCCGGCGGTCAGCCGACCAGGAGGTGACAGGTGAGATAGGGTCGTGTTCCGCCATCTCTGACTGCGTCACCAGCTGCCCGCTGGACCCCTCCCCCAGGAGTGGTCACTGGGAGCCTGCGCACACGGTTTCCCAGGATTGCTGCCCACGTGGGGCCGCAGGACAGGACTTGTTAGAGCCTTCACTACCCGAGAGGCACACGTGAGCTCTGTTTCGGGAGACACGGGAAACGGACCTCCCTCGGTGCGACTGTGACCCAGGCCTTCTCAACTCTTTCTGGCCACCGGTCGGCAGCTCGGGGTCCAGGGAGTTCACTTTCAGTAAAGGGGAGGGCGAACTGGGGTTCCATGCGGCCACCGTGTCCCCGTCTGGCATTCACTGCAGTGTCTATTGAGGTGACCTGAGTTACAGGTCTTTCGTTACGCACTCTAATTTCTCAGACGTCAGGAAGCTGTTTGTAAAGAAGTCAGAGGGCAGACACTGTGACAATGTGATGAGGCTCGCCGTGGATGCTCTGCAGGGTGACCCTCACGAGCCCGCGAGTCCAAGCCAGGGGGCCGTGCTAACCTCTCCGGCACGCTGGAGCTTTCGATTTGGGAAATGGGAAGGCTTCATTACACACTCTGGGAAGTCTCACACGTGTTGGGAATGCCTTATCCTGACCGTGGGCCTCAATGTTTTCATCCCTCGCCTCTCACCCGTACTCGGTGCTATGCTCTGCTCGGGGTCACGCGGGACGGGACCCGCGCTCGGAGCTGCTGGGCCGGCCTTTCGTCTAAAGGCGGAAAGTGAAGGACGCCGTCCCGCACGGGACGGAGGAGCACGGTTCACGCGCAGGGCCGGTGTGGGGGTTTTACAGACTCCTAACTTCCTGGGGGTGCCGCTGGCTTCTACGCCTCATCTGCAGGGGACAGCCGATGTGTCCTCACTGTCGGAACAGCAGTGGTGTGGGTGCAAAAACAGTTGTGAGCTATCCTCAGAGGAGGAAAAGCACGTGGCTTTAAGGAAGCCCCCTTTGCCGAGACGTGACAGATACACTTCCCGCAGCCCGGAGCTGCTCTTCACGGCCCACCCGCCCCCGGGGTTCCTTCCTCCAGAGCGGCTGGGCATGGGGGGGGGGTGGCGGCACTGGTTGTGCCCGGCGCCCACCCGGGCACACTCACCATGATGTTCCTGTGGATGAAGCCCTTCCGGTGTCTGGCCGGTTTCAGATGCGGGTACTCCTCAGTGCTGGTGGTCCTGATGCCCCAGACCTTCCCCCAGGCCTCGTACAGCTGGCTGTGCACAGGGTAGACACCCGAGTGGTGTGGGGCCACCGCATAGCCCCCGTCCGTGGGGATGCCGTGCTCCTGAGACCAAGCAGACGTGGGTTAGGGTGTGGGAGGATCGGCCTTGACCCCCACTTTCCTCAGGATGCTTGTATGCACGCTGCTCACAAGAATTAGGGGATCGGGGACCATGCAGATACCCCAGGGATCTCAGCCTTTCGTCTGGTGCGTTTTCACCAAGGAAATCAAAGTCGGTTTTGCACCTCATTTGCATAACCGAACAACTTTCTTTGACTTGTCGTTTGCTTTTCTGATGTTCTTGTTTCATAAAAAAAAAAAAAAATCAATTGAATGCTTCTTTTTTTTGTATCGCTTCATATTTGTTTTGAAATATCCCCTAAAATTTGTATCAGGTGCATTGGCTTAAATTCACTGTGACGTGTTTGGTAAAACGGTTATAAATGTGTTAGGGCCTCCAGACTCCCATGAAGCCCGGCAGCTTCCGCCTGTCGGCTGCTGACGGGTGCGCGTGTGAGAGGCGGTGGGACGGACCAGCGGCTAACGAGGATGGTGTGAGAGCCTGCGTCCCGTGCGCCCTGTCACAGCCTCCTGGTCACCTCTGTTCCCATTTCCAGTAAGTTCACTGATAGACAGCTGCGGCAGCCACACCCCACCCTCCCCGCACGAGAGAGCCAGCACTTATCAGAGGGACAGAACGCACCCCGACATCACTAGACCTGTCACAGCAGGGTACGCTGCCCGGCACCCAGTTTCTACCAAGTCGGCCGCATTCCCACTGGTCCCCCAGCACGCAGGCCAGTGACAGACAATGCACCCCACTGCCTCGGTGACATTTTATAGAGCAGTTTCCTGGGAAGGCCGAGCCCCAGTTACAGTAGAAGTAGACGGTACTAAGGAGCCACATCGTCTGGAAACTCGGTGCATTTGAGGTCAACCTTTTGTACCTAAAATGAGTCGCTTTTTTTTTTTTTTTTAAATAACTCCAAATTACACACGCAGCTTTCTGCGACTCAGTGGGTCCGAAAATTCCCAAAGTAGATCCAGCTATGTGACAACTGGGTTCTCTTGCAGGGAACGTGAACACCTGCAGATAAGAGTGGGTGTTCTTCCTCTGAGACAGTCCGGGAATCGTCTCTTTGGCCTACAAGACGAAACATGGCTTTTATAAAAGGGGCCCCCATGGGCTTCAGTCGTCGACGGGCACTTTCCCACCTGAGTGACGGCCTGTCTTTCTACCTGTACGTGCCAGCTGCTTCACTGTCTTCAAAAGTCCCACCCATGCAGCTCGCAGCTCCCTGTGGGCGAGCCGTGGCCCTTCCTCGTGCCAAAGAGCCGTTTCACGTACAGGACACCCGCGTCGGGCAGCCGGATGCCCCGCACTGTGCCACGGGGCTGCAGGGGGCTGTGGGGAAGGTGGTGGGAGAGGCCAGCTAGCTTTGTGTCACCCCACCCCCACACGCCACAGCAGGGAGAAGGTCGTGCAGGGTGCACGTGGGCACAGACAGAAAACAGGTTGCCAACACTTTGTCCTTGCCAAGGTCTCCGTCGGGGTCCGTCCCAGGGCCACCTGCTGCCGGCCTCATCCATCCGTGTCCATCAGAGACACGAGCATCCCCTCGTGTCTGCTCAGCACACTGTACACATAGCCGCCACCTGCCTGTCCCCCACTGCGGTGGTCATCATTTAAACTTAGTGCGGGCAGCTGCAGGGGAGTGCCGGATGGGACCGGGGCAGCCACGTGCCACAGTGAGGGACTGCTGGTGCCAGAGTTGTGGGGACCGTCCACGTGGCTGAGGGAGGAGGCCTGGGATTTTCCTCGTCTTCGTTTTATTTGCATCTTGGAGGGAATTACCACGTTTACGCCATTATTATTACCCCATTGATACCGTCGCTAGAAACTGCACTGAAGGGACTCTTGGCCTATTTTCTCTCCTTACTTGTTTAAGAAAAACACCTCAAACTAAAGCACTTTTCCCCCATTGAGACCTATCCTCTGTGTCAGAGAAGGTCGGCGGCGTTTTCATGTAAATAGATTTAAAAGTCAGGGTGTGGGGATAAGAGACCAGACGAAAGAAAATGAATTTCAATCACAGAAATTTAAAGAAAAAAAAACACCAAAAACAACAGGCAATTCCAGGTTACTCATTTTTTTTTACAGGGCTCAGGAAGAATGAAGGGTGAAGTTCACAGGGACAGGAGCTACACGATCCGATTTAAATACCCAGCCCCTTGTGAGACGTTACACTGACAGGAAGCTCAAGGTAGTTGAATGCCCGCTGCTCGCTGGTCGGCTGTCGTCAGAGTCCTGACGGGAGAACGGGGAGGTCCCGCACAGCAGAGGCGGTTCCCTTTTGTTCTGGAATATTCTCAAAAGAGTATTTGAGAACCAATGTCAGCACATTTCTTTTTTCTTCTTTTTAGCTTTTAACACTAAAAGCTAAAAGTAGCCTGACCTGTGGTGGCGCAGTGGATAAGGCATCGACCTGGGAACACTGAGGTCGCCAGTTCAAAACCCTGCACTGGTCTGGTCAAAGCACATATGGGAGTTGATGCTTCCAGCTCCTCCCCCCTTTCTCTCTCTCTCTCTCTCTCTCACTCTGTGTCTCCTCTCTAAAATAAATAAAAAGCAATTAAAAAAAAAAAAAGCTAAAAGTAGGGGGCGTTTCAGCCTCACCTTTCACTCGCATTCTGGTGCAGCGTGCCCCGGGGCTGGGGGTCAGGGGCCACAACTCCACTTGCAGAGTGAGAACCAGGCTAGTCAGGATGTAGCTGTCGGCGAGGGAAGGAAGGCTCAGTCACCACGTGCTGACCTGCTCAACATTCCAAGGACGATCCTGTGCTAAAAGATGCCCCCTCTGGTCTGCTTTGAAACGAAAGCTCTTGAAAGAAATAATTACCCTTAGTGTTGGAATCTCACTTTTTTTTTTTTTCCCTGCAAGTCGTCACTAAGGTTCAGCGTTAAAATTTAGGTTTCTTCGACATGACCTTTGTGGTTGGAGAAGTGTCGGTTAGATTCGGACGCTCGACGTAAACGTGCGATTGTTAGTCCACGCTCCGATTGAAAGTGCACGTGTCTGACGGATTCCCACACGCATTCATTCCAGACAAAGTGACTGCTCATGGTAGGAAGCAGGAGGGAGAAATACCCCTGGGGAACCATTCATTGTGATCGGGCCCTCCTCCTGGACTCCCCCACGCTGACCGCCGAGCTAGCGGAGATTGTAAGTGGAATCAGGTTAGCCACCCGCATCAGGAGATTCCAGGAACCAAAGGTTAGGCGAATCCAGAAAAGGGGGTCACAGAAGCGATGTCTAGACAGGTCTCGACCTTTGTCTTCGCTCACGACCTCTCAGGTTCATTTGGGGGACAGGGACGGGTTTTCTCCTCGCCTTGTATATAATTATATAATTTATCTCAAGTGACCCCCCACCCCCGCAGAATACGCTAAGCGTCGTCACGTCTTTGTCGAGCGTCTCTTCAGCAGACACACCGCGACAGGGCGTACTTGTGTAAGGACAGTCAAAAGACTGACGGGAACGTGAGTGCCTCTTCCCACAGGCCAGGTAGGTTTTGTTTTGTTTTGAATTGCTACAGTTTCTTCAGGTAAATACATGGAGTTTGTAGAAATGTGTACACACACACACACATATATTGAAGCTTAAAGTTTTTATGCTGTAGCAAAACAGTTGAAAAGGAAGTTATCTGAAGGCGTAAGGGAGTGACTGGAGGGCTCAGTTTCTGAGTTGGAAGTGGCGCATCTTATGATGGGCTTGCTGGTGTCCTTGAGAGGTACTAAAGCTTTAGAAAAAAAAATCAGGGACAAGCTCAAATTCACAAATGACTTGCAAACAAACATATTGAATCCTTCTGAAAAACAGACAAGGGTGATCACAGAGAAAGGCATTTTTCAGTAGGTATAGATAGTGTTGCTTCCAATCGAAGTTTACTACTCCTGAAGGAAGAGTGGATATTGATTTCTGTTTTTTTTTTGTTTTTTTTTTATATATATTTTATTATTATTAATTCTAATGGGGTGACATCAATAAATCAGGGTACATATGTACAATGAAAACATCTCCAGGTTATCTTATCATTCAATTGTGTTGCATACCCATCACCAAAAGTCAAATTGTCCTCTGTCACCTTCTATCTGGTTTTCCCTGCGTCCCTCCCCTCCTCCCTATCCCACTCTTCCCTCCCTCCCCCCATCCCATAACCACCACTCTCTTGTCCATGTCTCATACCCTCACTTTCATGTCCCACCTATATATGTAATCGTGCTGTTCTCAGTTTTTCTTTTTTTCTGATTTACTTATTTCACTCCGTATAATGTTATCAAGGTACATCCATTTTGTTATAAATGATCCGATGTCATCGTTTCTTATGGCAGAGTAGTATTCCATAGTATATATGTACCAAAGCTTTTTAATCCACTCGTCTTCTGACGGACACTTGGGCTGTTTCCAGATCTTCCCTATTGTGAACAATGCTGCCACGAACATGGGGGCGCATTTCTTCTTTTCGAACAGTGCTATGGTGTTCTTAGGGTATATTCCTAAAAGTGGGATAGCTGGGTCAAAAGGCAGTTCAATTTTTAATTTTCTGAGGAATCTCCAAACTGTTTTCCACAGTGGCTGCACCAGTCTGCATTCCCACCAGCAGTGCAGAAGGGTTCCCTTTTCTCCACATCCTCGCCACCACTTATTCTGTGTTGTTTTGCTGATAAGTGCCATTCTGACTGGTGTGAGGTGATATCTCATTGTGGTTTTAATTTGCATTTCTCTAATGATTAGTGATGTTGAGCATTTTTTCATATGCCTATTGGCCATCTGTATGTCCTCTTTGGAAAAATTTCTATTCATTTCTTTTGCCCATTTTTTGATTGGGTTGTTTGTCTTCCTGGTGTTGAGTTTTATAAGTTCTTTATAAATTTTAGTTATTAACCCCTTATCAGATGTGCTGTCGAATATGTTCTCCCATTGTGTGGTTTGTCTTTTTATTCTGTTCCTATTGTCTTTAGCTGTGCAAAAACTTTTTAGTTTGATATAGTCCCATTTGTTTATCTTGCCTTTTATTTCAGTTGCCCATGAAGATAAATCGGCAAATATACCGCTGCTACAGATGTCGGAGAGCTTGCTGCCTATGTTTTCTTCTAAGATGCTTATGGTTTCACGGCTTACATTTAAGTCTTTTATCCATTTTGAGTTTGTTTTTGTGAATGGTGTAAGTTGATGGTCTAGTTTCATTTTTTTTCAGGTAGTTGTCCAATTTTCCCAGCACCATTTGTTAAAGAGGCTGTCTTTACTCCATTGTATGTTCTTTCCTCCTTTGTCAAATATCAGTTGTCCATAAAGCTGTGGGTTTATTTCTGGGTCCTCTGTTCTGTTCCATTGATCTATGTGCCTGTTCTTATGCCAGTACCAGGCTGTCTTGAGTACAATGGCCTTATAGTAAACCTTGATATCTGGAAGAGTGATACCTCCTGCTTTATTTTTTCTTTTTAAGATTGCTGAGGCTATTCGTGTTCTTTTTTGGTTCCATATAAATTTTTGAAATATGTGTTCTATATCTTTGAAGTATGTCATTGGTATTTTAATTGGTATTGCATTGAATTTATAAATTGCTTTGGGTAATATAGACATTTTAATGATGTTTATTCTTCCTAGCCATGAGCACGGTATGTGCTTCCACTTGTTTGTATCTTCCTTGATTTCTTTTATCAATGTTCTATAATTTTCCGAGTACAAGTCCTTAACCTCCTTGGTTAAATTTACTTTATTTTTTTGGCTGCAATAGTGAAGGGGATTGTTTCCTTAATTTCTTTTGCTGATATTTCATTGTTGGTGTATAGAAATGCCTCTGATTTCTGAGTATTAATTTTATATCCTGCCACCTTGCTGAATTCATTTATAAGGTCCAGTAGTTTTTTGACTGAGACTTTAGGGTTTTCAATATACAATATCATATCATCTGCAAATAATGACAGTTTTATTTCTTCTTTTCCAATTTGTATGCCTTTTATTTCTACTTCCTGTCTGATTGCTGTAGCTAGGACTTCCAGAACTATGTTGAATAAGAGTGGTGAAAGTGGGCAACCCTGCCTGGTTCCTGATCTTAAGGGGATTGCTTTTAATCTTTGTCCATTTAGTATGATGTTTGCTGTCGGTTTATCGTAGATGGCCTTTATCATGTTAAGGAATGATCCCTGTATTCCCACTTTACTGAGAGTTTTGAGCATGAATGGGTGCTGGATTTTATCAAATGCCTTTTCTGCATCTATTGAAATTATCATGTGATTTTTGTCCTTCCTTTTGTTTATGTGGTGAATCACATTGATTGATTTGCGAATATTGAACCAGCCTTGCCGCTCCAGAATAAATCCCACTTGATCGTGGTGTATGATTTTTTTCATATATTGCTGGATCCGGTTGGCTAATATTTTGTTGAGAATTTTAGCGTCTAAATTCATCAGGGATATAGGCCTATAATTTTCTTTCTTTGTGTTGTCTTTGCCCGGTTTTGGGATCAGAATTATGCTCGCCTCATAAAAGGAGTTTGGAAGTCTTCCTTCCTCTTGAATTTTTTGAAATAGCTTGAGGAGAATAGGAGTTAGTTCTTCTTTGAATTTTTGATAGAATTCACTTGTGAAGCCATCAGGCCCAGGACTTTTCTTTTTGGGGAGTTTTTTGATAACTGTTTCGATCTCATTTGCTGTAATTGGTCTGTTTAGGTGTTCTGATTCTTCCAGATTGATTTTTGGAAGGTTATATGATTCAAGAAATTTGTCCATTTCACCAAGATTGTCTAATTTTTTGGCATATAGTTCTTCATAGTATTTTCTTACAATGCTTTGTATTTCTGTTGTGTCAGTTGTTATTTCTCCACTGTCCTTTCTAATTTTTTTTATTTGAGTCCTCTCTCTTTTTTTCTTGGTGAGTCTAGTTAAAGGTTCATCAATCTTGTTTACCTTTTCAAAGAACCAGCTTCTTGTTTCATTGATCCTCTGTATTGTTTCCTTAGCCTCTATGTCATTTATTTCTGCTCTGACCTTTATTATTTCCTTCCTTCTACTTGTCTTGGGTTTTATTTGTTGTTGTTTTTCTAGTTCTTTTAGATGCAGGGTCAGGTTGCTTATTTGAGCTTTTTCTAGCTTCTTATGATATGCCTGTAGTGCAATAAACTTCCCTCTCAGAACTGCTTTTGCTGTGTCCCATAAATTTTGAGTTGATGTATGCTCATTATCATTTGTTTCTAGAAACTTTTTTATTTCTTTTTGATCTCATTGTTAATCCATTCATTATTTAATAACATGCTATTTAGTTTCCAAGTGTTTGAGTATTTTTCAGTTTTTCTTTTGTGGTTAATTTCTAGTTTCATGGCATTGTGATCAGAGAAGATGCTTGATATGATTTCAATCTTCTTAAATTTATTGAGACCATTTTTGTGTCCTAACATGTGGTCTATCCTAGAAAACGTACCATGAGCGCTAGAGAAGAATGTATATTCTACTGCTTTAGGGTGAAAAGTTCTGAAGATATCTATTAAATCAAGTTGATCTAGTGTCTCCTTTAAGTCTGCTGTTTCTTTATTAATTTTCTTTCTTGAGGATCTATCCAGTGTTGTTAGAGGGGTATTGAAATCCCCTACTATGATAGTATTTGCTGTTAATCTCGCCCTTTATATCCATCAAAGTCTGCTTTATGTATGTCGGGGCTCCTATATTTGGTGCATAGATATTTACAATAGTTATATCTTCCTGTTGAATTGTTCCCTTTATCATTATGTAGTGCCCTCCTTTATCTCTTACTACAGCCTTTGTTTTAAAGTCCATTTTGTCTGATATAAGTATTGCTACCCCTGCTTTATTTTCATTTCCATTTGCATGAAATATTTTTTTCCATCCTTTTACCTTCAGTCTATGAGCATCTTTTGTTTTAAGGTGTGTCTCTTGTAGACAGCATATGTATGGGTCCTGTTTCTTTATCCATGCAGCTACCCTATGTCTTTTGATTGGATCATTTAATCCATTTACATTTAAGGTTATTATTGATATGTAGTTGTTTATTGCCATTTTATTCTTTAAAGCTGTATTCTTCTTTTGCTCTATTCATTCCTACCTTTAAACTGTTCACAAGAGGCCCCTTAGTATCTCTTGCAGAATTGGTTTGGTTTTTATGAATTCCTTCAGGCTTTCTTTTTCTGGGAAGCTCTTTATTTCTCCTTCAATTTTAAATGTTAGCCTTGCTGGATAAAGTAGTCTTGGTTGTAGGTTCTTGTTCTGCATTACTTTGATTATTTCTTGCCATTCCCTTCTGGCCTCAAGTATTTCTGTTGAGAAGTCCGATGTCATCCTTATGGGGGTTCCTTTGTAGGTGATAGTCTTTTTTTCTCTAGCAGCTTTTAATATTTTTTCTTTATCCATTAGCTTTGGTATTTTAACTATGATGTGTCTTGGTGTAGATTTTTTTGGGTTTCTCCTTAATGGAGTTCTGTGTGCTTCTTGAATGTGTGGAGTGTTTCCCAGCCTTAATTTAGGAAAGTTTTCTGCTATGATTTGATTGAACAAAGTTTCCATTTCCTGTCCTCTCTCCTCTTCTTCAGGCACCCCTATGATGCGAATGTTGTTTCTCTTCATGTTGTCACAGAGCTCCCTTAGAGTTTCCTCACATTTTTTAAGTCTCTTTTCCTTTTTCTTCTCTGCTTCTGTGCCTTTGTTTATTGTGTCCTCTAACTTGCTTATTCGATCCTCAGCGTCATCCATCCTGCTTTTAATTCCTTCCATTGTGGTCTTCAGTTCTGATACTGTATTTGTCATTTCTGTCTGATTCTTTTTTATTATTTTAATTTCATTTTTTATACTTGTTATCTCTTTATTTAGGTGTTCATAATGACTATCCATTGTTGCTCTAATTTCTTTGAACATCCTAACTATAATTATTCTAAATTCTGCTTCTGGTAATTTGGTTATATCTGGTTCATTCAGGTCCTTCTCTGGGGATTTCTCTTGATTCATTTGGTTTGCATTCCTCTGCCTGCCCATTTTTTCTGTGTATAAGCAAGTTGTGGCCACTGGAGTCCATTAGGTGTTGCCTTTGTGTTCTCTAGGTGTGGTCTATCTGCAGTCCCCCCACCCCCTCTGCCGGTGCCTAGGGTGGTTGGGTATGAGCGTTGCCAGCGCCGGCCCACTGTGGCTTTTGCTATGATTTCTGCCTCTCCTCCGTGGGAGGGGCTGTGACTGAAGCCACAAGATTAGCACCAAGGGTAGAGGTGAGCACCTTTCCTTAGCTGCGGACCCAGCCTATTTCCGGACTTCTGCCCAGAACCAGCAGTCGGAGCCTGCTTGCTACAGTTCCGCGGGTTAGGCGGGGCTTTTGACGTGCTCTCAGCTGTAAGCTTTTGCCCGTCCGGAGCTTTAGCCCCGCCCTCGAGGCCAGGGCCCTTCTGTGCAGGGTCGGAAACCAAGGTTTATTGGGGCGGGCGTGTTTGCTGGCTTCCGCTGAGCTGCGTACTTCCGCTCGTCCCGGACTCTACCCCGCCCCGCGTTCGGAGCCCGCTCGTGCACGTATGAATGCTATCCGGGGTTTCTCCGGCCGGGTGCGGATAGTAGCGTGGGCTCAGCTGCGAGCCTCCACTTGTCTCGGGGTCCACCCCGTTCCCGCGCTCGGAGCCCGCTCGCGCACGTATACTGGCCAACCGCGGTTTCTCCGGCCCGGGGGGGTTGGGGTGGGGGAGTGGGGGACTGGTAGCGTCAGCTCAGCCACAGCCCCTGCCCGTCCCTGGTCCTAGCCCGGTCCCCGCGGTCAGGGCCGGCCTGCCCGTTCCTGGCCTCCCGCTTTGACCCCGTTAGTGGGATTAAAGGTGGGCCCGCAGCTTCCGGACCGCTTTCGCGGTCCCCTCTGACCCTCTGGGCTAGACCGATCTCCCACCGGCTTGGCCTCTGCCCACGCCGACAGAACCGCCTTTCAGCGTCCTGCCGCCCCAAAACCCCAAGCAGCCCTCAGCAGAGTAGGAAGGGACCTAATACTCCACACTGTAGGCCTGGGAGCTCCCTCACTTGTTTCACAGCTCAATACTGTCCAAACGCCTCTTCTAGGCTCTAGGACTGGAGGCTGGGGCTTGGTTCCTGGGACCCAGGTCCCTCCCTCTCCGCCAAACTTTCCTCCCGCCCCGCGGGTCTCTCCGGGCTGCCGTTTGCTCCGGGGAGCTGGGCAGCCATCTTCGCTTTTTCGCTATTCCTACCTGTCTCAATGTGGCTTCTTCTGTGTTCCTTGGTTGAAGAGTCCACTTAGTTTTGTTCAAAGTTGGTTTATCCAGGTGGTGGTTCTTAAAATTGAGTTGTAATCCACTTTGGTTCTGGGAGTTGGAAGTTGGTACGTCCGCCTACTCCGTCGCCATCTTGCTCCCCCTTCTGATTTCTGTTTTGTTACAATGATTGCACACCCTCTGGTATTAATGCTTAGGGTGTTGGTTTGCACAAACACAAGAAATTATGTAAATCATCTAGACCAGGGGTCCCCAAACTTCTTACACAGGGGCCAGTTCACTATCCTTCAGACCGTTGGAGGGCTGGACTATAAAAAAACCTAGGAACAAATCCCTATGCACACGGCACATATCTTATTTTAAAGTAGAAAAACAAAACGGGGAGGGGAGCAAGATGGCGACGAGCAGTGGGCCTATCAACTTCCAACTCCCAGAACAAAAGTGAATTATAACTCAACTTTAAGAACAATCATCTGGATAAACCAACTATGAACTAAACTAAGTGGACTCTTCAACCAAGGAACACTGCAGAAGCCACACTGAGACTGGTAGGAATAGCAAAACCACAAAGAGGGCTGCCCAGCTCCCCGGAGCAAATGGCAGCCTGGAGAGACCCGCGTGGCGGGAGGAGAGTTTGGCGGAGAGGGAGGGACCTGGGTCCCAGGAACCAAGCCCCAGCCTGCAGTCCCAGAGCCTAGAAGAGGCGTTTGGACAGTTTTGAGCTGTGAAACAGGTGAGAGAGCTCCCAGGCCTACAGTGTGGAGTATTAGGGCCCTCCCTACTCTGCTGAGGGTTGCTGAAGGGTCTGGGGGCGGCAGGATGCTGAAATGCAGTTCTGTTGGCAGGGGCGGAGGCCAAGCCGGTGTGAGCTTGGTCTAGCCCAGCAGGAGCGGAGGGGATGCATGAAAGCAGTCCGGCAGCTGCGGGCCGCCTGTAATCCCACCTGCGGGGACAAAGCGGGAGGCCAGGAACAGGCAGAAATCTGCTCTGCGACCCTGTGCAAGCTGGCCCTGACCACGGGGACGGGGCTAGGACCAGGGGCGGGCGGGGACTCGCGGCTGAGATCACGCTACCAGCCCCGCCCGGCTGGAGAAACCACGGTTTGCCATCATACATGCACGAGTGGGCTCTGAATGTGGGGCGGGGTAGAGCCCGGGGTGAGCGGAAGCTCGCAGCTGAGCAGAAGCCAGCAAACACGCCTGGCCCAATAAACCTTGGTTTGCAACCCTGCACGGAAGGGCCCTGGCCTCCAGGGCGGGGTTAAATTCTGGATGGGCAAAGGCTCACAGCTGAGAGCATGTCAAAAGTCCCGCCCAACCAGTGAAACTGTGGCGAGCAGGCTCTGACTGCGGGTGCTGTGCGGAAGCCCGGAAACAGGCTGGGTCCGCAGCTGAGCAAAGGTGCTCACCTCTATCCCTGGTGCTGAGGCTTGTGGCTTGAGTGACAGCCCCTCCTGCGGAGGAGAGGCAGAAATCACAGCAAAAGCCGCAGTGGGCTGGCGCTGGCAACGCCCATACTCAACTGCTCTAGGCAGCGGCAGAGGGGGTGGAGGGCCTGTAGACAGACCAACCTAGAGAACACAAAGGCAACACCTACTGGACTCAAGTGGCCATAACTTGCTTATACACAGACAAAATGGGCAGGCAGAGAAATGCAAACCAAATGAATCAAGAGAAATCCCAAGCGAAGGACCTGAATGAACCAGATATAACCAAATTGCTTGAAGCAGAATTTAAAATAATGATAGGATGTTCAAAGAAATTAGAGCAACAATGGATAGTCACTATGAACACCTAAATAAAGAGATAACAAGTATAAAAAACGAAATTGAAATAATAAAAAAGAATCAGACAGAAATGACAAATACAGTATGAGAACTGAAGACCACAATGGAAGGAATTAAAAGCAGGATGGATCACGCTGAGGATTGAATCAGCGAGTTAGAGAACACAATAAACAAAGGCACCGAATCAGAGACGAAAAAGAAAAAGAGACTCAAAAAATGTGAGGAAACTCTAAGGGAGCTCTGTGACTACCAGAAGAGAAACAACATTCGCATCATAGGGGTGCCTGAAGAAGAGTGGAAAGAACAGGAAATGGAAACTTTGTTCAATCAAATCATAGCAGAAAACTTTCCTAAATTAAGGCTGGGAAACACTCCACACGTTCAAGAAGCACATAGAACTCCATTAAAGAGAAACCCAAAAAGATCAACACCAAGACACATCATAGTTAAAATACCAAAGCTAATGGATAAAGAAAAAATTTTAAAAGCTGCTAGGAAAAAAAGGGCTATCACCTACAAAGGAACCCCCATAAGGATGACATCGGACTTCTCAACAGAAACACTTGAGGCCAGAAGGGAATGGCAAGATATAATCAAAGTAATGCAGAACAAGAACCTACAACCAAGACTACTCTATCTAGCAAGGCTAACGTTTAAAATTGAAGGAGAAATAAAGAGCTTCCCAGAAAAAGAAAGCCTCAAGGAATTCATTAAAGCCAAACCAATTCTGTAAGAGATGCTAAGGGGCCTGTTGTGAACAGTTTAAAGGGAGGAAAGAATATAGCAAAAGAAGAATACAGCTTTAAAGAATAAAATGGCAATAAACAACTACATATCAATAATAACCTTAAATGTAAATGGATTAAATGATCCAATCAAGAGACATAGGGTAGCTGCGTGGATAAAGAAACAGGACCCATACATATGCTGTCTACAAGAGACACACCTTAAAACAAAAGATGCACATAGACTGAAGGTAAAAGGATGGAAAAAAATATTTCATGCAAATGGAAATGAAAATAAAGCAGGGGTAGCAATACTTATATCAGACAAAATGGACTTTAAAACAAAGGCTGTAGTAAGAGATAAAGAAGGACACTACATAATGATAAAGAGAACAATTCAACAGGAAGATATAACTACTATAAATATCTATGCACCAAATATAGGAGCCCCAACATACATAAAGCAGACTTTGATGGATATAAAGGGCGAGATTAACAGCAATACTATCATAGTAGGGGAGTTCAATACCCCTCTAACAACACTGGATAGATCCTCAAGAAAGAAAACTAATAAAGAAACAGCAGACTTAAAGGAGACACTAGATCAACTTGATTTAATAGATATCTTTAGAACTTTTCACCCTAAAGCAGTAGAATATACATTCTTCTCAAGCGCTCAGGGTACGTTTTCTAGGATAGACCACATGTTAGGACACAAAAATGATCTCAATAAATTTAAGAAGATTGAAATTATATCAAGCATTTTCTCTGATCACAATGCCATGAAACTAGAAATTAACCACAAAAGAAAAACTGAAAAATACTCAAACACTTGGAAACTAAATAGCATGATATTAAATAATGAATGGATTAACAATGAGATCAAAGAAGAAATAAAAAAGTTTCTAGAAACAAATGATAATGAGCATACATCAATCAAAATTTATAGGACACAGCAAAAGCAGTTCTGAGAGGGAAGTTCATTGCACTACAGGCATATCATAAGAAGCTAGAAAAAGCTCAAATAAGCAACCTGACCCTGCATCTAAAAGAACTAGAAAAACAACAGCAAATAAAACCCAAGACAAGTAGAAGGAAGGAAATAATAAAGGTCAGAGCAGAAATAAATGACATAGAGGCTAAGGAAACAATACATATTATCAATGAAACAAGAAGCTGGTTCTTTGAAAAGGTAAACAAGATTAATGAACCTTTAACTAGACTCACCAAGAAAAAAAGAGAGAGGACTCAAATAAATAAAATTAGAAAGGACAGTGGAGAAATAACAACTGACACAACAGCAATATATTTGCCGATTTATCTCCACGGGCAAATGAAATAAAAGGCAAGATAAACAAATGGGACTATATCAAACTAAAAAGCTTTTGCACAGCTAAAGACAATAAGAACAGAATAAAAAGACAAACCACACAATGGGAGAACATATTCGACAGCACATCTGATAAGGGGTTAATAACTAAAATTTATAAAGAACTTCTAAATCTCAACAACAGGAAGACAAACAATCCAATCAAAAAATGGGCAAAAGAAATGAATAGCAATTTCTCCAAAGAGGACATAAAGATGGCCAATAGGCATATGAAAAAATGCTCAACATCACTAATCATTAGAGAAATGGAAATTAAAACCGCAATGAGATATCACCTCACACCAGTCAGAATGGCACTCATCAGCAAAAGAACACAGAACAAGTGCTGGCAAGGATGTGGAAAAAAGGGAACCCTTCTGCACTGCTGGTGGGAACCCAGACTGGTGCAGCCACTGTGGAAAACAGTTTGGAGATTCCTCAAAAAATTAAAAACCAAACTGCCTTTTGACCCGGCTACCCCACTTTTAGGAATATACCCTAAGAACACCATAGCACTGTTTGAAAAGAAAAAAAATGCGCCCCCATGTTCGTGGCAGCATTGTTCACAATAGCAAAGATCTGGAAACAGCCCAAGTGTCTGTCAGAAGACGAGTGGATTAAAAAGCTTTGGTATATATATACTATGGAATACTACTCAGCCATAAGAAATGATGACATCGGATCATTTATAACAAAATGGATGGACCTTGATAACATTATACGGAGTGCAATAAGTAAATCAGTAAAAAAGAAAAACTGAGAACAGCATGATTTCATACATAGGTGGGACATAAAAGTGAGACTATGAGACATGGACAAGAGAGTGGTAGTTACGGGATGGGGGGAGGGAGGGGAGGGTGGGATAGGGAGGAGGGGAGGGACACAGGGAAAACCAGATAGAAGGTGACAGAGGACAATTTGACTTTGGGTGATGGGTATGCAACACAATTGAATAATAAGACAACCTGGAGATGTTTTCATTGTACATATGTACCCTGATTTATTGGTGTCACCCCATTAAAATTAATAATAATAAAATAAAATAAAAAATCCAAAAGAAACATAAAAGAAACAAAACGGGAACAAATAAAATATTTAAAATAAAGAACAAGTAAATTTAAATAAAAAAACTGACCAGTATTTCAGTGGGAACTATGGGTGCGGATGCATCCTGTGCTCCTCTCACTCACCACCAATGAAAGTGGTGTCCCTTCCGGGAGTGCAGCGGGGGCCGGATAAATGGCCTCAGGGGGACATATGCGGCCCGCGGGCCATAGTTTTGGGACCCCTGATCTGGAAGGCTATCTTAAAGAAGCACACTTATAAAAAGTAAAATTTTAATATTCTGAATTTGTTTAAAAATGTAACTCTTTACGGAAGTAGGGAACAGTATCCATGGGATGCTAATTTTCAATTACAGGAACCATGCTGGTTACGTAGGCTTTGGAGTTGACCAAGGACAAAATCATCTAACAAAATGAAACAAACAAAAATGTTAGAAGGCGAATGTGAAGGAGGTTAGGTCTCAGAATGGGTTTATTTTCCAGAAACTGTTCATTGATGACTCTGCTCAGTCAACGATAAACAAGGAATATTATCTTATGTTCACAGTTTGGGCCTGGGATTATAAAATACTTTAATTAAAGAGAGAGAAAAAAAGCAGACACACTCCATCTCTCTTCTGCTCCATGTTCACTGTCAGAGAGAACAATTTTTTCAAAAAACAATGACATAAACATAAAATTAGATAAAAAGACAAACTAGAGTATATCCTATACATCTATTTCTGTTTTCTTTGTTAGTTCATTTTGTTCATTCGATGCCACATAGGAGTGAAATCACGTGGTCCTTGTCTCTCTCTGACGGGCTTATCTCAGTCAGCGTAATGCTCGCCTGGTCCACCCATGCTGTCGCTGAAGGTGTGAGATTTCCTTCTTTTTTACAGCTGAGGAGTATCCCACTGTGTAAATGTACCCCGGCCTTTTTCCCACTCATCTACCGACGGGCAGTTGGGCTGCTTCCAAATCTTGGCTGTTGTAACTAACGCTGCAGTGAACACGGGGTGCCTATATGCCTTCGAATTAGTGTTTTGGGTTTCTCTGGAGATATTCCCAGAAGTGGGACGGCTGAATCACGAACAGTAAGGATCAAACCTTACAACCTGGAAGAACTATTTGTTTACACTGTCAGCTCACAAAGGTGGAGTGTCCATCACCATTCCGTCCCGGGGCTTTATCCGGAGGGGAAGCCCTCTGCTTAAATGTCATTGGGTTGCGTTTCCTCTTCTGTGACGAGCTTTCTGAATAGATGGGTTCAAGTCCCTTCTAAACCCTGAGGCTGGGTGATGGTCTTCAGGGGCAAGACATGACATTTACCAGCTGGTGCACTGCGGCACCGGCCCCATGGCATGCTGTCCTGTTCATGGGGCGGGAGCCGGAGACACTGACCTGCGCCCCCCGCAGCTGCCGAGTGGTTGGGAGGTTAGGGACATCCCGGGGTCTGAGTGGCATGCGGGAAGGCAGGTAGTAGTGACACGTTTCCTTATGGCAGTGACTGGTGCGTCTGTACAGTATGTTTAGGTTGAATATTAGCCCTGAGTCTTCCACCTCCCTGTTCCCAAGGTCCATTCTTCTCATGCGCTCAGTTATCGACGTCACTCCACTGGCCGTCCTGGTGACAGTCGCTCCTCCACTCTCTGCCTTGGGGTTACTCTAGGAGGGGTCCACCCTGCTCTGTTTCCTGACTTGAACTCTGCTTCTATGAGGACCCCTGGGATGACACATTGTGTTTCCAGTATCATCTGAAAGACAGAAATCGAATGTGTCCTTTCTTATGAAGTGCTTCAGTGAAACAAACGTCACAGAATTCATTCATTTCTCCAGTGGGTGAGCACACTAATTAAGCGGTCATCCTAGGGTCCTTAAGCCAGCCAGCCTTTCAATATATTTTAAATTACATTTTGATACCATCATCTCTATTTCCACACGAGAAAAGCAAATGTGCTCGTTATAATAACACGTGGCCTAATTGGCAATAGATATTTTAGCTCATGTAAATGAGTGAGTTCTGCTGAGCTTGGGAAAGTGGGGTCAAAGGGCACCGTTTGAAAGAATAATGAGGCCGCTATCAGAAAGTGCAATCCTGGGTGAGATTTCCTGGGCGCAGGACCAGGGGCGTTTGTTGTTCCACTGGGGCGAGTCTTCATGGTGTGTGTAGCGGCCTTAAAGGTCACTGACGCTGGCCAATGAGGTCTACGACAAAAATGCCTACTAATTCCCTTATCATTAAAAAAAAATTAAATTACTGTGATTTGCCAAAAATTTAGATCTAGCTCTTCAGTTGAGAGTCTATCTATCTACATAGTGACGATGTTTTCGGGGTGTAAGTGCACGACATTATTTCACTCTTCTAACGGAGCGCTGTCTGCTTTGTTGGTCAAGGTCAGGAGTTCATGTCACACCTTGTCCTTGCCTCAGAAATGGTACCTTTCAAAAAAAAAAAAGTCCCCTGCTGAAATTTCACGAAGTCCCTGAAATAGCCCATATTAAACAACTAAAAATATCTTCAACTCTGCCTTGAAAGCCACACTTCCTGAAGGCTGTAATCAAATGCAAGTTTGCTGACAGGATTTGCTCGACGTTCTGCAATATTGGACGGAGCTCTCAGAGCTCAGCTGAAACGGACATCGTGAGGGCCGACGTGGCCACTCTGTGCAGAAGGGTGAGGGAGCCCTAGTGTTTGCTGAGCCCGGTGCGAACAGCAGGAGGTTTGGCTGTGGGGGGCGACAGAGAAAGCCTGAGCACAGGGTTCTGACGTCTCTGGGTCTTCCGAGGTGGACAGTCGGGGCGCAGGGTCCTGCCCGTGGCCCCCCGTCTTGGCTGAACACCCCCGGCTCCCGGGCGAGCTCTCTCAGCCCCTGCTCGGGGAAGCCCTCAGGTTTGTGTCCTGAGTCAGAGCCTCCGGCCGGCCGGTGGGGAGAAGCAGGTCAGCAGGCCATCCCCAGGGTGGGCCCGGGCGGGCTCCCGCTCCTTCCGTCTGGCGGGTCAGCCGCCGGGGGGGGGGGGGGGGGTTGAGATGGGGGGGCAGTGGCTTCCGGAAGTGTCCGCGACTGAAGGTCGCCTGGGCATCTGCACGTGGTCAGTGCGGGCCTGGCATGGACACGGGGCCTCAGGTTCTCATCTGTTTCCTTCCCCAGTGTTCCGACATCTCTGCCCCCCGTGGGGGACCTCCGGGGACCTCAGGAACAGCTGTCCCCACCATGTTCCCCTCTCGTTCTCAGTTCCCGTGTCACCACATGACCAGGTGAAGGAGGAGCCTAGGCTTTCACCTGGGGGTGGGGTCGGGTGGCCCAGGAGGCAGCCTGGGGGGTCACTTTGGTGCCGTGTTAGAAGACCTGGATTTCTTGTCTTGGTTCTACGAGTGGTGACCTTGGTCATCGTGAGCCTGTCACCGTATGTCTCTGATGTCCTGTCTCACCCTCTGCTGCATGAGAATCCATTCACCTGCCGTCCAGGGTTGCTGTAAGAGTGAACGGAAATGACACAGAACACACAAAATACAGAAGCCCCTGGGCTGCCCTGTTCCATCTCTCCTGAATACGGAGGGAAGGAGTTAAATCCTGTTTAGAAAAGCGTGTGGATCTCCTGTTAACCAAATGCTACCCCGATACAAAATAAGCTCTTCCAGTCGGGGGTTTCTGTTCCTCTTCCTGTCACTCTGAACACCCCAGGAGCCAAGGCAGAAGCTGGTGATGGCCACGTCCTGACCCTGGGAGCTGCTGTGCGCCAATCACGGGTCCCAACGCCTTCCAGAGAGATTCCCTCCCATCTGTACAGATGGGCAGGCCCGGGTCCTGGCTCCGTCTTTCTCCAGGTCTGTCCCCTCCTGCCACCCAGGGCAGCCAGTGCTGCCTGGGAATAAACATTCACGACTCCATTCCGTCCTTTCTGAAGACCCTGCGTGCCTGCTCTAGACTCCCTCAAGGACCACAGTCCGGGGTGTCGACCGGCAGCCAGAACCCACACTTCTAAGAAAAGTCCTCTGTGCGGCACTTGAGTGAGGAGGTTAAGGATGACCAGATTTTAGTATTTGAATTATACTTTCCGTTCCTGATGCTTTTCCGGTCGAGAATTCTAGAAAGGCGTGCATCACTTCTGTGCTTGTCTCTGCTTACGGGGCACGTGTTCATGAAGCCACCCTTGCCTTAATTATAAGCAGCGTTGGCACGCAGGGGTAGAAACTTCAATGACGCCTCGTAAGGAGAGACACGCACAGAGTTCATGGGCGTCTCTAGAATTTTTGACTGTGCGTTTTCCCCGTCCTGAATCGGAAGCCCTTCCGTGGGAAGCTGGGTGGCTCGCTTCTGCCAGGCGAATATCCATCCCCGTTGCACGTGTTCCCCGCGACTGTGGGAGCGGCTCTTCCATTTCCACCGCCGCCCGGATCCAGTCCTCAGGCCGCGGGCGGCTCTGCCCCCGTGCGCCAGCCCCGCCCGCCGCCTCAGCCTTGTTCCTGCTCCCGAGTGAGTACCTGGAATCCCGCTTCCACGGGGACGGTTTCCCGGGCTGCTCCCGGGACAGGTGCTTCCCTGCGCGGCGGGCTTCACGTCTGCGCACCCTGGCACCGGGCCCTGGCGCACCTCGGCTTGTTGGCAAATCATTTACATGCGTAAATGGCCTTTCGGGCAGCAGGAGGCCCCTTCGGACAGGGGCCGAGTTTTATGAGCTCTGACCCCGACGTTGCTCGGCAGTCTTGTGATCTTCTCATGCGGCGCCTCTCACACTTGAGCCTTGAGTGCCAGGCGCTGTGATGAGCAGACCACAAAGCCACACCCCGACGACCGCCCGGGAACACCGGTGTGCATGGCACCCCGACACCCACGGCTTCCAGGGGATCTCGGCAGGAACAGGGGCCGTGCCCACCGCCAGTGCACATGGGCTCGCTGTGGCGGTCGAAGGGGGTTACTCACCAGGGCAAACTTTTTGTTGAGAACCATCTGCTCCACCAGGGAGGACTCGTTGTGGAAGAGGTGGGGCTGCATGTGGCTCCACATGTGGGGGAACCACCAGAACTCGTCCACGGACCGGAGCAGAAGGTCGTCGCCCTCGTCCTCCTCCTCTGTTCCTGGTGGGGGGGGGCGTTATACAATTAATTCCAGTTACACCGAGTCTCTCTGTTCTGTCTATTGACCATCTGTCTGTTTGTCATCTCGTTATGCAGACCTATGCACATATTTAGAAGACATCATTTGTAGGGTCTTACATATTGGACTTTGTACGTGAAGTGTTGCACCAAAAATTCTGTGACTTGGGGCACAACGAGAGATGGTAACAAAATTCTTCTGCAAGTTTTTAAACAGGAGACGTGGATCACTGGGCACTGGGAATACACAACCGTTTCCAAGGACGTCAGAGCCCTTGACTTTGGGCGCCTTTGCATATAGCTCGTCGTTTGGAAAGAGAGTATGTGTGTGTGTGTGTGGGGGGAGAGTGGGTGTTAGATGAGACTCGAGGGACAGGCGTCGGAACCGTGGGACACAGCTCCAGCAGCCGGCTGTCTGACGCGGGCCCGTGACACCACAGCCCTGAGCAAAGTCATCCCCTCTCTTTTCTGGGCCCGTCCTGAGGTCTGAGAAGAAACTTCTCAGAAATGGGGGAAACTGAGGCACGCCAAGGAGACAGAAGAGGGCATGCGGCAACCGTTACCGGGGAAGTGAGAGAAGACGGGAGGAGAGTGAGGAGAGAGGGTGGATGTGTGGGAAGAGGCTGGGGGTGGGCAAGTCCCAGCGAGGCGCCCCGGCCGCTCCTTGGTGGCAGTCCTGTCCCCATGCCCGCCTGCCCGCCCTCTGCAGTCCTCGGGAGCAGACCTTCCACCAGGAGACTTCTGTGCCCTGACGGTCAGCCAACCATCACTGACACGTTACCTTCTGTCAGGCGTCGTGACCTGTGTTTTCCAAGAGTCATCTGTATAATTCTCACACAACCCCAGAGGTGAGGGTCACCCCTAACTCCATCCGACAGACTGGGGCATTGGTACATGGAGAGGTGAAATGACTTGCCCCAGGTCGCTGAGGATACAGGGACCAGATCCGAATTCTAACTCAGATTAAGCAACTCCAAGTTCAGGGCTGTTCACCGTGATTCACTGTAACCAGATGCATTTTAGAAATAATAGCATGGGTCCTGGCCGGTTGGCTCAGCGGTAGAGCGTCGGCCCAGCGTGTGGAAGTCCCGGGTTCGATTCCCCATCAGGGCTCCCAGGAGAGGCGCCCATCTGCTTCTCCACCCTTCCCCTCTCCTTTCTCTCTGTGTCTCTTCCCCTCCCGCAGCCAAGGCTCCACTGGGCTGGGCCGGGGCATATCTTGTAGCGTTCCCTTTGGTGACCTGCGTGCGCACGGGTCACAGGTTGCGTCCCCCTCTCAGGAAGCTTCGCCAGCGCGCTTACTACTCACGCACTTCTACAAATGCAAATTGCAGTTGAACAGAAAGGAAGAGCCATTAGATAGATGACAGCGCGCTGAACAAAGCGTCAAGCCATCAGCATGTCATCAAGGTTACAAACAGCTGCGCCAGAGGGAGCCGGGTGGTAGGAAGAACGTGACGTGGGGGACGGACAGAGGGACGGCGGGAAGGTGTGTGTGGAGGGGAGGGTGCACAATCTTAGGTAAAGCGGTCAGAGGGTCAGAGGACCCTTGATGGGCAGCAGGTACCCCTCGCCTCGTCCCCGCCTTCTTACCTGTGCGGTAGAACTTCCCGGAATATCCCAGGTTGAACGTGAAGTTTGTGATCTGTGTCCGCAAGAGGTTCTGCGTCTCAAGCAGGGCCTGAAACACAGAACGCTCGTTTAGAAACGTCTCAGGCAGGGAGAAGGGCGAGAAGCTGTCAAAGACCACCCCCCCACCCCCGTCTTAAAAGGATAAACCCACACTTCCATACATGAGAGAATTCAGTGATGGAAAGAGGTTTCTTTAACATTTTAAAAGCAGGAAGATACTTTCAAGACGGCAGAGAACACGGGCGCACACGCACGCACACGCACACACACGCTTATCAATAAACCAGCAAATAAACCAGCAAACTGCCACCAATAAACCAGCAATAAACCAGCAAACTGCCGGCTGGGAACAGGGAGGGAAGAGACGTTTGTTCTGCTGGGATCAAGGAGCTAGTTTCTGCTACGCCAATCACATCTCCCTGGGCCCCCTAGGACCCAGACCACCCAGCGGTGGGAGGAGGGCGCCCTGCGTGAGCAAAACCAGCCGGGAAACGCCGCCGAGAGACAGATGAATTCTGAGACATGTTTCATTAAAAAGCAGACAGACAAGCAGGAGCCCGTCCTTCAGACACAGAAAGCTATTCCATCAGCCGGGACGGCTCCATCCTCTGAAGGATTGATGAGGCTCTGGGCAGCATGGGATAGGACTTCTTCTCCCCCTTTTCTTACTGTTACTTACATTTCCCACCTTGAATAGGTGCGAGTCCTAGGTCATTTATGTCTTCATAAGGCTAAAATCATTAAAATAAAATTTTATAATGAGCATTGGTTTACATGCAAAAAGAAAGAAAGAAAAATAAGACATATCAGCCTTCCAAATAACTAAGTGCTAAGGGAAGAGATAAGACTATTGGATATGAGGTTAGACAGACTGGGGTGATAATTTCAATTCTGCCACGTATTTCTACAGGCTAAGTAGTTATCACTGTCCTTTCCGCAGTTCTGTATTCCCATCGGTAAGATGGAAATCAGAATCATTCGAGGGAGGCCATAAGGTTTCTGTAAATAGTAATAATAAAAATATTTATCACACAAAACTCTTTTCTATTCTTTTCCTCCGTCCCCCTCTCTGTCACAAGCTGCCCAACCCCCAAGGTGGGTGGGCGGCCACCTCAGGGGGAGGTGCAAGTAGTTTGTCAGCTCAGCGGCTGATAGTTTGCTGGTTTATCGATTAGAACACAGGTCAATGTGGCAGGACCTGGCTTAAAAGATACTTTACACAAAAGGCAGCGGAGAAGAACTGACAGGCTTATTTCCCAGTAAACTTCGCGGCAGATCCTAGACCCCTGATTCCAGACCAGCTGCCCCCTTCACCACACTGAGCCCTCCCCCCACGCCGAAGCACTGGGGGCCACGGCAGACTCTCCGATGCTCTGGGATGGCCTCCGGTGGCTGAGCTGACTCCTGAGAGCTGGCCCTGCCTCCTGCCTGTCTCCCTCTTTTGGGCGGATAAACAGGCACACAGGTTTTTATTCAGACTGTCCCACGACGGTGTGACTTGTCCGTGAACACAAGTAACTGCCCCCCTTTGGACAAGGACAGGGGGGCAGTTCTGAATCTCAGATTTAAATTCATCTGACCAATGGTCAGTTCTTGAATTTTAAGTATCTCAGTCTTTTTCTTTTTTTTTTTTTTAATCAGTACTCTGCTTACAGGTGCGTGACTGAACCATGAGTGTGACCGAACCGTGTGACATGTAGGCCCCCAGGGCACTTGGGGATGGAACGCAGGCACTGCCCGTGGATTCCCACACCCCCTGTAGAGGTGGAAGGCTGACCAACGGCGGTGTTCTGCAAGACAGGGGAGGTCCTGTCCTCACCAGGGCTTGGAAGGGGAATTGGACCAGCTGAGCTGGGAGGAAGTGGGTGAGGCTTCCACCGGGTGCCCAGGACCATGGTGTGTGCAGGCTGGGGGTCTGCTGGCCAGAAGGTGAGCCCTTCTCTCTGTCCTTACTGGAGCAGTGTCAGCAGGGAACCTGAGGTTTCGCTTTGTCACCAGCTTGGGGACTTGCGGGGGCCGTCACTGAGACGGGAGGCGTTGGGGGGCAGCCTGCCTCAGCTGGAATTCCCCGTCTGCCCCGCTCAGCCTCAGGATGTGAGTCAGCTTCCCAAGCGTCCCGCTCCTCCTCTGTGAAGTAGGGATGGTAATAGTGACCGGGAAGCCCTGCTATAAGGATTGAACGCGATCATGAGACCGTGCATTTATGCCCTTGGCATGGTGACTGGCACATGGCATGCTCCCAATAGGGACTTGGTGTCGGTGCTGCTGTCCTGTTACTCCTGCTGCTACTGTTACTACTGCTCTTAGGGTTGTTATTGTTAGTGATGTCAGAGGATTCCTATTCCCTCTGAACTCTTCATTGGTTCAAGTGGAAACAATGAATCTAACTCAACAGAATTGCGATGAGGATTCTAAAAGATGATATTACTATATGTAAGAGTGTTTGGTGAGCTTTTCTAAAACAGTGGCGTAACGTTTTAGGGGTTGATAATTAACTGTCAGCAGTTTTGTTCCGCTCATGTTATGTGCTTTCAGAATGCTCCCTGCCCCCTCTCCCCCTTCTTTCCCACGTCCCCCCTCCCACCTCGGGGGTGGGGCATGCCAGCAGGCTCTTCCCTTGTCTGCTCTGCTCTCACCTTTCTCCTTTCCCTCCCTCCCTCCCTTCATTTCATTCTCTTAGTGTCACCCCTTTGGGTGGTTAAAATATGGATTCAAAACCCGTTTTTAAATGGTTTCTTGTGTATTCAATGCTTTCGCTTAAAACTGGGTATGTTGGCCATTTCTGCTGTCTTTCTGTAAAGAGAACCCCCGAACTAAACTTGAACTTGGCTTTGCGATGCTTGGTTGCTGTTTCAGATTCACACGTACAGTATTTGGTTAGGAAAAAAAAAAAAAAGCCAAACCAACCTAGCCAGTTCTTTGTTAGGTCCCAGGAGCCAAATGCGGTGCCTGTGACCCAACCTCTTCCTCAGCTCAGACACAGATTCCTCGGTGCTCTAGAACAACCCTGAGCACATGGAAGAGGCCCTGAGACCCATGGCAGATGCTGATGTTGCGTCTGCACGTGGCGGGGAGAGACTTGCCACCTTGACAGTATTTTACAGCTATAAGACAAGCAGTAGTATCCCTCCTCTTTTAGACTGTCTTTATCACCAGATTTTGGGGGTATCTACAAGAACAACGTGGAAGTACCATCCATCATGTCCACGTTCCCTAGCCTGTTTCTGCACAAGAAGCCTGGGGTGCCCGGCTACATTCTTGGTCCGGCTCCTTCGCGCCCAATGTGTCCTCGCCAGAATGACTTTAGTCACCGTTAGTCTTTTACAAACTGAAGCGGTCTGTTATTAGTACTGATAAAATGTGACACAACACGGCATAGAGCCCTTTGCTTTATCCTCTGTTCAACGGGTCTAAAACGGGGCGCGAGAGTCTAAAACAGAGGTCCCCAAAACAGGGCACGAGAGTCTACACCAGGGGTCCCCAAACTTTTTACACAGGGGGCCAGTTCACTGTCCCTCAGACCGTTGGAGGGCCGGACTATAAAAAAAAACTATGAACAAATCCCTGTGCAAACTGCATGTATCTTATTTTAAAGTAAAAAAACAAAACGGGAACAAATACAATATTTACAATAAAGAACAAGTAAATTTAAATCAACAAACTGACCAGTATTTCAATGGGAACTATGGGTGTGGATGCATCCTGTGCGCCTCTCACTGACCACCAATGAAAGAGGTGCCCCTTCTGGAAGTGTGGTGGGGGGCCGGATAAATGGCCTCAGGGGGCTGCATGTGGCCCGTGGGCTATAGTTTGGGGGACCCCTGGTCTAAAATCTAACCCTCACAAGCTAAATCAATGTAATGCCGCAATGCCAAACTAAGAACCCACACGTGTTCTGGGCAGGCAGATGCTCGTGGTGCAGATCGCCTGGCCCTGAGGCAGGCGCACAGTCACCTGCAGAGGGGACAGCTGGTGGTCGCTGCCAGTCCAGAACCTGGAAACACGGATACGGCTGTCCAAATTTTTCGAGTATCAAAAAATGGTATTTTTATTTTTAAGTGTTCTAAAATGCTGTTATATACTATTTAGCAGGGTAATTTACAACTCCACTCATAAGTGGTTATTTTTCAAATAATACATTTTTTCCCTCATTAAAAATAAAAATGAAGGCGAGTTAACGTTATGATGGAGTTCCCATTTTTCTCTGCATATACCTAGGTCTAGGCAGGTAGGGGGCTCAGGGGTTAAATGGTATTAGAGTCAGAGAGTAACAATTAGAACAACACCAATCATGACTAAAAATACAGTTTTGAATTTTACCTTTTTCCATCGATGCGTCACGAGCTTCCTCCTGTCACGTGAATCTTTCAAAACCAAGTTTTCTAACGGATGCGGAGTATTGAATCACATGGGTATTCTAATCACTTACTGAACCATTTCTTTCTGCTGTTGCATATTTAGACCGTTTACATTTTTTGGCTAACACACTGCTCTGTGTATCAGCACATACTCGTACAGCAACGCAGTCACCATCTCTGCAGTAGGGAATAATTCTTCTTGTTCTTCAGGGAATGATTTTGCAGTAGGTTTGAAATCATGAGTTTAGTTTAAATTGCAGTAAATCTGACTATTTACAAAAAATATTTTTTTTCATCCTGAATCTCTACTCCAAAACAGTCACTTGGCGTTTTGAGACTTTAGTCTATAAAGCGAAAACAAAAATGAAAACAAAACAAAAACAAAAACATTGGTATTACGCCTGACCAGGCGGTGGCACAGTGGATGGAGCGTCAAACTGGGATGTGGAAGACCCAGGTTCGAGACGCCGAGCTCGCCAGGTTTAGCACGGGCCCATCTGGCTTGAACAAAGGCTCACCAGCTTGGACCCAAGGTCACTAGCTCCAGCAAGGGGTCACTCAGTCTACTGAATGCCCACGGTCAAGGCACATGTGAGAAAGCAATCAATGAACAACTAAGGTGTCGCAACGAAAAACTGATGATTGATGCTTCTCATCTCTCTCCTTTCCTGTCTGTCTGTCCCTATCTATTCTTCTCTGACTCTCTCCCTGTCTCTGTAAAAACAAAACAAAACAAAATAAAACAAAAAACACTGGTACTATAGGATCTAGTGCAGTGGTTCTTAACCTGGGTTCTATTGAACCCTAGGGGTTCGGTGAGTTGGTCGGGGTTTGGAGAAGCCTCTGCTGCGGAGGCCAGAATAAAGTAATACCGTAATTTGTTGTGAGTTCATGCACTTTGTTGGTTTTGTTCTTTGAGCAAGGTGATGTTCATGCACGGCTCATTTTGTGCACCAGTAAAAAAACATATACCTATGTCTTGAATTTGGAAAAAAAAATCATATTTTATTTACCACTAAAGAAGGGTTTAGTGAATGCGCATATGAAACTGGTGGGTTTGGCACCTCAAAAAAGGTTAAGAACCACTGATCTAGTGGAAGGCAGAAAAGATCTAGTTTAAAGAGCTCTGAGAACTGAGCAAAATGGGAGCATCTATATATTCCTGGGTTTTCTCCAACCTTCTTTAACAGGATGACTCTATCAATAACTCGGAGAGACCAAAATAAAAAGTGACTGCATGTCGGCTTTAGATGGAGACTCATGTTTGTATTCATAAGACAGGCGACATTCTTTGGGGACCTCCGGTCCTGTTTTTGTTCCTGATGTGAGCTTCCTCGATGACGTTCTGACCTGTGTTATCTTTTGTCAGTTAACAGAAGGACTTGGTAAGCCAAACTACCGCTGGGGAAGACATTCTCCTATTGACTGTGGGTTTTTTTTCAGCAGCGGACAAAAATATAGCATTTCATCCCTGCAATTTTTATTTTATTCTTTTTTTTCCCCCACAGGGACAGAGAGTCAGAGAGAGGGACAGACAGGGACAGACAAGAACGGAGAGAGGTGAGAAGCATCAATCATTAGTTTTTCGTTGCCGTTGCAACACCTTAGTTGTTCATTGATTGCTTTCTCACATGTGCCTTGACCGCGGGCCTTCAGCAGACCGAGCCACCTTTTGCTGGAGCCAGCGACCTTGGGTTCAAGCTGGTGAGCTTTTGTTCAAGCCAGATGGGCCCGCGCTCAAGCTGGCGACCTCAGGGTCTCGAACCTGGGTCCTCCGCATCCCAGTCCGACGCTCTATCCACTGCGCCACCACCCGGTCAGGCCACCCCTGGAATTTTTAGAGTTAGCACTTTCTTAATCAGCCATGTGCTAACTGCAGACACATCAGGAACTGCCGGGAAGCCGTGGTGGTTTATGTCACAGAAACCTGCGTCACTCGGCCTTGGCCTTGGACCTCGTCTCCCACCACACTGGCTTCCTCCTTCCACCACTGTGGACGTACTTGGCCTCCTGTGACTTCATGGGCGTCCCCGGTGTCTCCTCACATCAGGTGGCCAGGGCTTGCCCTTTGCCATCAAAGAGGCACCCCGCCAGGTGTCCAGTGGTTTCCCCCCCCCTTTCTCAGGTGTCTGCTTCAACTCCGTCTCCCCGGGGAGGCTTCTTTGACCGCCTTCTCCTAGTTAAATCCCTCCACCTTTGGTTTCCCTGGTTGGTTTACTCTCTTTTTCACAGAATTCACTACCACGACTCTCTGTGTAGGTTTATTTATAACCATTCACTTAACTCCTCCATTAGAACCATCATTTCTCATTGGGACTTGGGACTATTCTTAGTATCTCTCCTAAGGGTAAAGCCTCAGCTTGATTAAAATGTTGAGTTGTAGTTAGTAAGTTGATTTTCAAACTAGGAAAATAAGCCACTATTATTATTATTATTATTATTACTATTTCTTCTTCTTCCTCCTCCTCCTCCTCTTCTTCTTCCTCCTCCTCCTCCCTCCTTCTCCTCCTCCTCTTCTTCTTCTCCTTCTTCTTCTCCCTCCTCCTCTTCCTCTTCCTCCTCCTCCTCCCTCCTTCTCCTCCTCCTCCTCCTCTTCTTCTTCTTCTCCCTCCTCCTCTTTCTCTTCCTCTTCCTCTTCCTCTTCCTCCTCCTCCTCCTCCTCCTTCTTCCAGTTGGTTTAAGGTTATTTTGTTCTACTAAAGGTCACTAAATAGTTGTTTGGTTTCAAAGGCCCAGTTTGGGTGGAAACCAGTGACATCGATGGGGGGCTCTCTTCCCACAGGGCTGCATCTGTTCAGTTCCCTATTGGGGACACACACACACACACACACACGTTCTTTCTTCAGTTCAAATTAGACTTTCACTTTTTCTGTGACACACGGAAAGCATTTCAGATGGAAGAAGCTTGGGTCGAGCTGATGAAATGCGGCATTTATAGATTCATCCCTCGTTTCTACTAGGAAGCGCAGACTATGGTTCGACCCCCCCGAAATGAAGGTCTTCAGGTGCACTGCTGTGATTTCTCCACAAGCAGGGATGGCGCTCACCACGTTGACACCGCATGTGGTGGCTTTTCTGTCCTTGGGCCACGCTGGTTGGCGGATTGCTTTTATGTAACCCCAGCGGGAGCCTGGCAGGAAGTGACGCAGGTGCCTCTATCCCGCTTTCAATCCGGAAGAAGGTGCTCGCGGGTGGAGGCACGGGTGTGGGGCGGTGGTGTCTGAGGGACTCACTTTTACAATGTGAGGTGTCCTGAAAAAAGAGTCTGAGACAGTGAGGGTTTCCGGGGGAAATGAACAGATAAGGACCCGGATTGCGTCGGTGAGCTGAAGACAACCTTTGAAGAGATGTTACTACCTTGTGCGAACGTTAGTCTTTATTTCATAAGTCAATGCAAAGAGAAATTCCCCCACACTGCTCATAAGTTAAAAGCAGGCCAGAACATTTAAGTACCTCGTAATGAAAGGGATCAGGGCGTGACAGGTCGGAAAACATTAGGAGGATGTCACAGGATTTTCTAGAAACGGCTCCCGTGGAGGAGTGTTTCAGAGAAAATGACTGTCCGGCAGGACCGCATTCGAGTCAATATAACACAACGTTCCTACAGAAGGTGGGAGGTGTGGGACAGAATAAAAATCGCTCTGGAAATCCTCGAGAGGATCTCGGATGAATGTGAGGGTCGGGGCATGGCCCGGCATCTAGGGGGCACTCCGTGAGAGCCCGTGTTCTCTGCGAGCGCTCAGTGGAACTGAACCCCCCTCGGCCGTCGGGGCAGGTGCTCAGGACGGGATTCTTCACTCCCTGGCTCTGCGTCTTTCCCACAATCATTTTTAAAGTGAGCGAAGCACAAGAAAAACAAAACACCACCACCCTTAATGAGAACGAAGAGTGACCCACGTGGGCAGAGGTGGGAGCCCGGATTCCGCCATGTCAGCAATAGGAAGTCGCAGCCTGTTCCACTCTCTGCCCGCTGTGCCCATGACACTGGCCGACTGGCTTCGATAGGTTTATTTTTAGGGACTGTCTGGTCATAGTCCATGATGGCACCTGAACACTTCCTTTAGGACTTGACTTTTTTCTCTCTTCTGTTTTGTTGAGAGATTATTTATGAATTCTGATTGTCTTCAGGCAGTTCTGAGACTTGTGTGAACTCTTCTTCTGTTAGACAGACAGACAGATATATGTGTGTGTGTGTGTGTGTGTGTGTGTGTGTGTGTGTGTATATATATATATATATATATATATATATATATATATATATATATATATATTAGACATTTTCTTGAGGAGGTGACTTTCTGAGAGCTGGAAGCATCATTTCAGAAGACTTTTGATAAGGTTCGCCGCTGTCAACAAAGGTTTCAGGAAAAGCAGACTCTTAATTCTGCAGCGAAGCTGCAGCACGCTTAACTCTAACGTGAAGAAGCAATCATTATTTCTTCCTTCCTGATTTTTATGGGTTGCCTGAAAGAATGTAAAACTGATTTCCTGTGCAGAGTTGATAAGAACATTCCTGTGAAGCGAAGTAAAAAAAAAGGAAGAAAAAAGGCGTGTTCTCACCTTTTAGTGTTGCAGTGAGAGTTGATCTTCTAAAGTTAAAAGTGATTTCTGTGATTTACCTGAAGAAGCAGGGTTTTTATTCTTCTTCTTATTATTATTTCAGGCTAATTATAATTTACTTTTATAATTTGTTTAATGCAATGGCTCTTGGACAAGCTAACACACCACAGAAGTGGTTCTACTTGCACTGCTCAAAGACGTTGTTTTGTTTTTAAGGTTCCAGAGAGAGCTTTGGAACCCCCCCAAGACCCCTCCCCAAGGAATCCTGTATTCCCCGAGAGTGAGAGAAAGATGCCGGTGACCTGTGGACCTCTAGGTTGTGGCCCAGAGAGCGGCATTCGGGCCACGAGTACAAGTGAAAATGAGCGTGTGGTCTTGATCACCGTCCCCAGAGACAGACAGGACGTGGAGGGAAAGGGGACGGAATGGCTCAAGATGGAAAAGGCCACGTCAGACCGCAGTCAGACTGGGTCCGGCTCATGCTCGGCACGCATGGCATTGTGGCCGAGGGGAGCGCCCGAGTCCCGGTCCTTGTCCCAGTCCCGGTCCACCTTCCTGTAGGACGGCTCCTGCTCTATGAGGAGGCTGTATAATAAAATGAACTCATCCCTGGAGGCCCTGGTGCAAACCCGCCACTAGAACACACTACAGGTCTTCACAAACGGGGTGTTCTGCTGCCCTTTCCACAGCGGCAGAGGCAAGCCGGAGCGCCCAAGGGACTCTGGATGCGGGTCCCACGGTTTAGTGAAGGCGGTCGTTAGGGGCTCTCATCAAAGGATACCTGCAGTCCGTTCCAATGAAAGCTTACATTTATTGCCTGGCCAGGCGGTGGCGCAGTGGATAGAGCATCAGCCTGGGACGCGGAAGACCCAGGTTCGGAACCCTGAGGTTGCTGGCTTGAGCGCAGGTTGCTGGCTTGAGCATGGGATCACAGACATGACCCCATGGTCACTGGCTTGAAGCCCAAGGTCTGGCTTGAGCAACGGATCACTCGGTCTGCTGTAGCCCCCTGGTCAAGGCACATGTGAGAAAGCAATCAGTGAACAACTAAGGTGCTGCCACAAAGTATTGATGCTTCTCATCTCTCTCCCTTCCTGTATCTCTCTTGCTAAAAAGAAAAAGAAAAAAAGCTACCATGTATTAGCAATAGGCACTTCGTGTTCACTAGGCTCTGTGAGAAGTACAGACAGTCTCACTGGACCCATTCGACAACTCCCTGTTGCTGGGTTATCTCAACCCCTTCCACAGCTCATTAAATTAGGTACTAAATAGTTCATTTAATTCACTTGGCCTATGGGGAAACTGAGCCCCAGGGCAGTTAAGCGAATTGAGCAGAATTCAAAAACCTGGTGTTAATTGTTTACAATAGGAATACGGTGTGCTCCTTTGCAAAAGCACTAGGTGTCTGGGGATCATATGCCCATAACACTAGATCCATATTCACTTTAAAAGCATGCAGGGGGAACATGAGTGAACCGGAACACACGCGTGTGGAGAGAGGCTCTCGTGGTGCAGGAGATAGTTCTTCATGGCACGTCACGTTTGCATTCAGCGAGTAGAGCAAACAGCCTTGTCCGGAGAAGACACTTGTCTTCCTTCACAGCAAAGAGCAAGCTGACTTAGTTTCCAGTACGCAAACGACCGTGTCTGCCTCCAGAGCAAAGGACATGCTGGCTTACTACCTTTTCTAAGAGCGGCGGGCTCACTGAGATTAGGGTGGGTCCTGTGAAGGACCCATTGCATGTGCTGTCAGTCACAAGGAGCTCCTCACATCGCCCTGTAGGAACTGGGACTTGGAGAACCAGCTCCAATGTGGGTGTTCTGGCTCCCGCGAGAGTCTGACTGACAAGGTGCCTGCTGTCAGCACTGTGAAACTGGGGCAGGCTGACTCGGCAGCTGGCAAGTGGCGTGACATCTCAGAGCCGTCCCAGTTCCTGAGCAGTGGCCGAGGGAAGCCGTGACATCCACCAACCGCCAGAGACCCTGCGTAGTCCTGACTCCCAGGAGCAGCTGCCCGAGGACGCAGGCGGGACAGATAATCCTCCCCCTACGGGCTGTGCTCTGCGGGACCAGAGAGGCCCTGGGACGGGGACCTGTGTGCATTTGCAACAAGACGAGAGGGCAGAGGAAGAATGATGCTGGGAGCCTGCACAACCGACCGGCACCCATGGCTGTAAACTGCTGTCTCAGACGGGTACCCTGTGCTGCACTTGACTTACAGGTGTGCTCCTGCCTTGAAAACCAGCATCGGTAACAGAGCCACAAATGCTGTGACATCCTGCGGTTTGACCCTGCAGGAAACGGCTTTGTCTGTGGTCTCAGGAAGTCACGAGGCTGGTTTGCAACTTTATGCAACTGTTATACATCTGGCAAATGGGGTGGAGAAGGAAGGGTTACTTTACTGTGCTGTACAATCCACAGCTGATCAACTGTAACAAGCCTCAGTAAGTAAAGAAACAGTAGCTTCATGGGGATATAGCACAGGAGCATCCCCCGAACCCACTTTGAATGTCCTTAATTCACACAGTTCATCCTCGGGGGTCGGGGGCCGGAAGTCGTGAGACCATTACAGCCCTATGTCTGGTTCTTGCTAAATCCGTTGGAAAGCAAGAAAGTACACGTGTAACACGTCCCTCCTGTTACGTGAAAAAGGTCTCGTCATACTTATATTTCGGTTTAGAATTCATCCATTTACGTAAAACAGAAGAGCACATTTTTTAACTCAATGTACTTTAGCGTCTACAGACCACACACGCACATGAACACACACGCACATGCACACACGCACATGCCCAAGCACACACGCATTTGCACACACGCACACATACGCGCACACACACACTCACACGCGCACATACACACGCACATGCACACACATGCACAAGCACACACACAAGCACGCACACATGCACGCACACGCACACACACGCACAAGTACACAAGCACACTCACACATGCATGCACACACACACACACACACACACAATCTACCACTAGCATTGCGTGCATCACTTAGAAATCACACTGAATTTACATGCACGCGATGGCAACGGGTCCTGAGAAGAACGGAGGTGAAGTGTGGAGCACCCTCCGTAAGGTGCGGGGTCCCCTGTAGGAGATGGAGGGAAGCCAGCGGTGAGTGAGCACCCGCTCATGCCGGCCGCGACCTCCTGGGGCCGTCCCGAGGCAAGTCTTACCCTCATTTCTACTTTAGAGACAAGGCGATAAGTAACTCGTGTGAATCTGAGGGCTGCAAGCACAGCTTACTTGCTCCAGTCCAGAGCCCCTTATGCCTGTCAGCCTTTGACATCTGTTCCCGGTGGCAGCAGACACAGACGGGTTCTGGGAAGAGCCGTTCAGCCTGGATTCATTTTCCGTTTTTTAAAGGGGGCCACATTTTATTGTTTTGGCCATAAAATGAACTCAATTCATCTTCTTTCTTAGAGCCAAATAACTGACGGCCTCCGTAACGAGCTATTCATACGACACCATGGAAAGGACACACTGCTCATGGCCTTTTCTGTCAATGTCTAATCCAGCAATGTGACTGAGAGAGCTGAGGTTGGTGACTCCCCGGCAGGGGCCGTGGGGGACAGAGAGGCTGCCGTGTCACCCTGTCACCAGGAGCCTGTACGTACTCTGACAGGAAGGTATCTGGAGGACAGTGTGTGATCCAGGGCTTCCAGTGAGGCTGTCCTGACTCACTTCAGGGATGGGAGGTTGGTTCCCTAAAGACAGAGAATGGGATAAAACATTCCCTCAGACCCTCTCTCGGCCGTTTTCTGAATACACCTGAGCCAGGACCTTCGTGGTGAAGGGTTGGGGCCGGGGCTCCTCCCTGCCCCTCTCTACGGTCCTTGCCCAGGTGACCTCGCCTGGCACCAGGGCTCCGAATACTGGCAAGATGGCGATGAGGTCCCGATGGCTCTCCTAACACCTGACATCTCCCTGAACTCTAGACATGCAGGTCCAACCCCATGGACATCCAGGGGACATCAAATGCTTGGCAGGTCCAGAAGGGAACTCTTGGTCCCCCCCTTCCTTCAGGGTAACCAGTCGCACGAGACAGGGACAGGCACTGTCCTAAGTACCTGACACGTCTTTCATCGTCTGATCCCCAGGGCGCGCCCGTGAGAGAGGTGCTCTGAGGGTTCTACTTCTACACAGAAGAAAACTGAGGCACAGAGACCGGGAAGCTTGGCCAAGGCTGGTGAGCGATGACGACGGGACACCCCGCTGGTCCATGCTCATCCCGCAGGCGGGCCCTCGGCCACCGGTGTCCCCAGCTCGGAGAGCACAGTGCTGTCGGGCAGGAGCGGAGGAGCCGTGTTTGATATGGAGGACAATTGGCCCCACGCCCTCGTGTTGCAGAAATATCGAAATATCGCATGTATTTAAGTCAGTGTTTCCCCCGAACTGCGTCTCTACGGTCGACATTCAGCGTACAGCTTCCTGGGCCCTTCCCAGAGCCACCAAGTGAAAACCTGCGAGGGAGGGCATGGGGGGACCCGTATCCGTCAACAAGCATTTAAAAGGGGTATTCTGTCTTTTCTGTGGGTTGGAGACTCAGGATCACAGCCTCGCCCTGATGCATCAACACACCCCTGAGTGCGGGTTCACGGGAGCAGTGGCCGATTCGCGGAGTGTCTCTTTAAGAATACCCTCAACTTTTCCTTCGCGTTGATTCGTTCCTGGTGACTGTAAAAACGACGTCTGTGTTTCAGGCCTGTCCACATAAAAGCACAGTGACAGGCTGAGTGTGTCGTTTGTGAGTGATGTGGAACATTTGCTGAAGTTCAGAAATGGCTTTGCTTTCCTGAAGGCCTTCGGTCCGAAAACTGTGGACAGTGTGCCGTGAACTATCTGCTGGGGCTCAACCTGCTCTTGAGAACGCCGACTCGGTACTGTGTCAGTTTTTAGGCACAGAGCACTGTGCGGACCCCGGGCCTCCGGCCTTTGCTGGGGCTCCGAGCTGTCCTGACGTCCGGTGGTGGCTGATCCCACTGAGGACAAGCAGCTTTTCAAACAGGAGAGACCCACTGGGCCCTCTCTAGAATGACAACTCAGTGCTAATCATTCCTGCAAGGTTGCAAAGTGGCAAGGATTTTGGACCATTTCCGGCCAAAAAGTTCTAACGAGAATAAAAAATAACAACTTTTGTTTTTGAACTCACTTGCCTCTTGGGCTCATATTTCAGGCCATACCCAATGAGTCCATTTTCACACTTAAAACAATTTCTTTTTTAGTCTACTTGTCTACTTAGACGTTTAATAAAACGAGTTGACGACATTTCCAAGAAAATGAACGATAATGATCTATTTTGCGTCTCAGGCCGTATCTTCACGATGCCTACGTGACTTCTAAAACTTAAGAATAAAAAATAGTGCTTTCACTCTCAATTCATGCTTCCCAGAAACAGAGACAATTGATCAAACGTTTTCTCATTTTATTTTTCTATTTTGCTCGTGTTCTTTGTGAAAAGAAAAATAAATAAAGGTCAGAACTGCCCACAAGAGTACATCATACCATCAGGAGGGCTGGAACACCTGAGCAAGAGAGAGAGGAAGTTAAAGGATCTGACTTGTGGGCTCTAACTGATCTAGCACCAGAAGGCCCTGTCAGTGTGCCCCCTGAAGTCACCCAACACTGCTACGTGGGTGGCCGTCACCAGCGCCGCGTGCCGAGGGCCTAGAATGAAGACAGCGGGGCTTAGGAGGGGGACTTGTCCACGTGTATCTGAAAGTAAAACCTACCCGACCAAAGCATGGCAGGTGTTCGAGTCTAAGGCATTCCCAAAAAGGAGTGGAGGCTAATTTTTGGTTCCAAAATTAAGAGACTTCGGTCCAGAACAGAGCGTTAAGATCTAGACCCATCCAGCTATAACAGACCCCGTTAGGGTGGCTTTTGCTATCAAGATGAGCAGCGTGTGAGGATGGAACCGAGAAGCAGTGTGGGGTGGGGGAAGCCCAGCTCCCGGGGCCAGCGGTCCAGGATCTGCATCCTGGGTCGGCCGCTTGTAGTAAGAGCCCAGGCAAGCTGGTCCCAGTCCGTGAGCCACTGTTTCTTTATATATAAAGAGGTGGTCCTTACAGTCATCGCTTTATAGGACTTTATGTGAGAATGAAATGATAATGAAAATAAAACACACACACACACAACATACGTACTCGGTAAGTTTTACCTATTTGGGGAGCAGCTAAGTACCGTCAAACACATCATGATAAAATCATGACATCTTTTACGGGGCTCACAGTAAAAACCCAGCGGCAGAGACATGCAAAAGAAGATCCTTTTACATTTTGGTTGATTTCCTAGAATTATACAAAGTTAGTAAAAAAAAAAACCCCAAAAAACAAAACAAGAAAAACCTCTCAATCCAGAGAAGGAGATAACCCAGTAGCTGGCCAATAAATAGTACACTTTTCTTCTTCGCTGTTACTTCCTGCAGAAAGAAAGGCAGAAGAAGCTGAGAACTGTAGGATTTCACACACAGCTGAGATATAAGGCCGAAACTCACCGACACAGACAACAGTGTGGTGGTGACCAGAGCAGGGTGTGTGTGTGTGGGGGGGTTCAGTAAACGGTCAAAGGGGCAAATATATGATGATGAAAGAAAAAATAATGGTGTTTTACTTCATTCTTCCTCAGTGTCCCTGGGGAGGTGTTCTCACAGCAGCATCTGGACAGAGCAGAGACGCGAGCTGTTTTCTGGACTGAGCGGAACATCCCCGGAACCCGCTTCTCGGCTCTTGGTTCCCCATGCTAGGGCGGGGCGCGGCACGGCACTTGTCACACCCGGTTAAGCTCTGGTACTGCCTTCGATGGCCCTGCTTTCTGTCATGCGTGGGAAGGGTGGAGTGCCTCAGACCTCTAGAAAAGTGATGAAGTCCCCAGATACCGTGTTGGTACGTTCAGGTGATGTTCGCTGACAGCATTTTGTCTCGGTGAAGTGACTCAGGGTCTCCCTCTTGGGTTGAATGTCACCGCGTCAGAAACGACACGCCTTCATCTCGGCAGAACTCGGGAGGCGTTCCCTCTTCTTGTGGAACAACAAACGCAGATCACACGTTGTCACGTGCAAGTAAGTAGCTTCTGGAGACGAAAGGGTTTTTTCCCTTTGCCTGGCTATTCGGTTCTTGAAGGGCTTCAATTTGTCACGTGAACATTTCCCACGGCTACTGAGGGCAGCCCCTCAGGTCTCTGGGGACGTTTCTTCCTCAGGAAGAGTCACAGATTTTTGTGCCATGTCATGACGTCTCATGTAGCTCTGAGGATCTTTATCATGTGCTCATATTTTCCAGCAGAGAGTTAGGCAGAAACTGATACCCCATTGCTTATTCTAATTTGCCACTTAAATAAGGACACACGCTTTGCTTGACATATGGGGGAAAATGACACTTCGGCAGAGACTCGTATGGTAGTTAAAATTTATGTTATGCGGCTTCCTCCCAAGTTCGCCAGCCGCATTCTAGAATACCTTCCCTTTTCTCACATTCTTTGTCATCTCCCTGACATTTCCAGCAGGGAAAATATACTACTTTGTTCATCGATGGTAAATAATTAGATAAAAGAATGTCATTAAAATATTGCTCTGAGCCTGACCTGTGGTGGCGCAGTGGATAAAGCGTCCACCTGGGAACACTGAGGTCGCCAGTTCAAAACCCTGCACTGGTCTGGTTAAGGCACATATGGGAGTTGATGCTTCCAGCTCCTCCCCCCTTTCTCTCTCTCTCTCTCTCTCTCTCACTCTGTGTCTCCTCTCTAAAATGAATAAAATAAAAAAAATAATAAAATAAAATAAAAAGACATTTGTAAAATATTGCTCTGAATCATTTACTAGTAATCACCAAATCCAGGACTTCACGCTCTGCTCTTTCCTTTCTGGAACAAATCAGTCCCTTACCCTCGTTATGGAGAAGTACCTGTCACCTGGTTTGCCCGGGACTCGGACTTCCGGCACTGAAGGTCCTCACGGCGGGCACGCCTTGAGGGGGTCGGTCAGCGTAGCTCTGGTCGGCCTTCCGCTCATTTCTCTTGTGTCTTCCATCACAGAATTTCTTCACTGAGCACTCCCCACCCCCCTTCCCCATCTGAAGCCCCGCTGACTCCTGAACTTACTGCATCTGGGTCTCTGACACGCCGTCTGCGTGGATCCCACGGGAGTCCCCTGTGACCTTCCTTTTCTTCCAAAGGAGCCTTGCCCGTCCCGTCCGGACCTCGGTGGGCCCCATGCCGGGTTTTATCCTGCGGGTCACACCCTCCCGGGGGCTCCTCCCTCCCCAGGCTGCGGCAGGCAGCACCGTGGCTTCCTGGTGGCGTCTGACTGTTCTTTTAGACCCCTATTCGTGGGATCCTCTCCTTTACTGGTTTCCTGAGCCCACGGTTTTCCTCGGATTCCACACTGCGGCCTTCCCCGGGCGCTCCTCCACCCTCCCCTGGCTGAGCTCACACCTGTTCACGGTGTGAACCATTCCCACGTAGAATGATGACCTCCAAACCTCACCTGCTCCCCTAATTCTCTCGCGAGCCGGCGCCCGTTCAGCCCTTGTACCTGTGTGTCCCCAGTTCACCTCGACGGCACTGAATTGTTTCGATACGACCTCTAACGACCTTCCCATGACCCTCGTTCTTTGCTGCTGGGAACACGAAACTATCATTATTCAGCTGTGCTAATAAGCAGCTCCCTGCCATCCTGGGTGGTCTTCTCTTTCCCCTCGGCTGACCCGTTACTAACTTGTTCCCTCTGCGCTCCTAACGGGTCTCAGATCGGTTCTTCCTTCCCCATTCCCACCGTGACCTCCCTCCTTCTTTTGAGGGTGTGCCTTCCTTTGTCTGCACTTCACCCACACAGCCTCCCACATCGTCCTGTTCCTCTTCGTCTGGCCTCCGGGATCCATCCACCAAAGAGGACTTAAGGACTCCGGTGCACGACACCATCCTGTGCCTCCCGTGATGTGGCTTAACGTAGCACCACGGAGAAGCCTCTGCTGTGGTGCTTTGCACCCTGCAATCCTAACCTGCCCCACCCGACCCCGGGACGGTGAGCTCATTGAAAGGGAGCCATGCTCCTCTACCTCTGGCTCCTGGGTGCCCACCTCTCAGCCCGGCATGGGATACGACCTCCGAGCCGGGCGTGGGAGGTGGCCGTAGCCAGTCCTGAGCCGGTGGACGCTGACCACACTCTTCCGTTTCGGGACGTCCACCCCTTCTCTCCCCTAAAGGAATAAGACTGTGGTTTATGATTCTGTTTATGTCTCGTCAAAAATGTTTCACGTGCGCTACGTGCCTGAAAACTAGTTACACCCTGACTCAATGAAAGAAAGGATAGGTCGACTTTCAGGGGGGCGGACTCCAGTGACTCAGTACTTAGAGACTCGATCACAGAAACAAGTTAGAAGTCATGACAATAAGACCCAGATAATTCAAAACAGACTTGCTTTCAGCCTTCAGGTGGGTTAGAAAATATATTCCCACTTAAATGTGGACAGTTCACAGAATATTTTATACACACTGAGTTCTGACTGAATGTGTTCGGTGAGGCTTTAACTTTTTATAGTTCATAGTTTGGAGTTAAAACATGCTTTAACCTGCCTGACCTGTGGTGGCACAGTGGATAAAGCATCGACCTGGAATGCTGAGGTTGCTGGTTCAAAACCCTGCACTTGTCTGGTCAAGGCACATATGGGATTTGATGCTTCCTGCTCCTCCCCCCTTTCTCTCTCTCTCTCTCTCTCTCTCCTCTCTAAAATGAATAAATAAATAACTTTTTAAAAAGTATAAAAAAAACATGGTTTAACCTTATGAGCACAAGAGGCATTTTGTGTTTTGTATAATTTTAGAGAACACTGTATGATCTGTATAAAGAAACACCGATTTATCTAGGATATTTTTAAATGGCATAGTGGTATATACTGGCAGTATGAAAGAATTTTCCTTTAGAAGTACTACCTTACAACGTTTTTTATCATAATCTTGGGAAATCAAAAAACTGGAGAGAGAATGAGGTATTGTTTGTAATTTTCAAGGATGTGATAAATAATTAAACGACCAGCTTGGTTTGAATTCAGCCAGGTTTCCAAAAGTATAATTCAAAAAGATTTAATGAAAACGGAAGCACAACTTCTTAGTTCATTTCTATTGAAATAAAAGAAAGAGTCTAGAATATATTTTTTTCTTTTCAGTCTTCACACTCTCTTATGGTAACATGTCCTTCTGGTATCCTTAGCTTATGTAACTAATGCGACGAACGTGGCCATTATTTGTCAGATGCTTAGGGTCTGGAGAAAAGAACGCCGTTGACAAGACATTTTCCCACCCAATTTAGATCCTTCTATTTTCCAGAAAGGTCAAAGCTTTACAGAATAAAAATTCTGTATCCAAAGTCTCTCCTTGCACTTTTGTGAAGAACCAATGTCATAAAACAGAGATAGAATCCTATGGCATTTTGAAGGAGAAAAGAAGATAAACGTAGATCAGCTTTATTTTAAATTTCATTAATAATAACCAGTCAGTGGTTTATGCAACGGGATCTGTTCACAGGAATAACCAACTATTTTCAAATACTTTTTTCTACTCTAGGCAGCAGTTTTAAGCAATAAAAACCCAATGCAATTTAAGCACAGCATGATGGGCTTCATACATGTACCAGAAATGTTTGGTGTAAGCTGGACGTTAATTTAGCTCCCGTGTTTATACGTGAATCAGCACACGTGCGTCGTCACTTTTCTCCACGTTAAGTCATGCTAATTTTCAGTTTCAAAAAGTGTATGAGAAAACAGGTTGTACATCTGACTTCCAAAAATGCCTCAACTTGTTAATTGGCGATCTTTTATTCTTGAAAATCGGTGGGAGTATTTATTTTCATTAAAACAAATTCACACGATGCAACAGCAAACAAAAAATTTCAGTTAAAAAATGGGCAGACGACCTGACAGACGCCTCTCCCAAGAAGACATACAAAGGGCCAACAGATAAATGAAACGACGCTCACCTTCACTAGCTATCTGAGAAACGCAAATCAAAACTACAATGAGATACCACCTCGCACCTGCTGGAATGGCTGTTATCAACAAGACAGGTCATAGCAAGTGTCACAGAGGCTGTGGAGAAAAGGGACCCTCACTCCCTGCTGGTGGGAATGTAAACTGGAAAACAGTATAGACCAGTGGTTCTTAACCTTTTTTGAGGTACCGAACTCACCAGTTTCATATGCGCATTCACCGAACCCTTCTTTAGTGATAAATAAAATATGATTTTTTCCCCAAATTCAAGACATAGGTATATGTTTTTTTACTGGTGCACAAAATGAGCCGTGCATGAACATCACCTTGCTCAAAGAACAAAACCAACAAAGTGCATGAACTCACAACAAATGACGGTATTACTTTATTCTGGCCTCAGCGGCAGAGGCTTCTCCAGACCCCTGAGACCGACTCATCGAGCCCCTAGGGTTCCATAGAACCCAGGTTAAGAACCACTGGTATAGAGGCTCTTCCAAAAATTAAGAATAGAGTAATCATAGACCCCAACAACCCCTCTTCTGTGTGTCATCCCCCAAAATCTGAAAACATTTATTTGCAAAGATATATGCGCCCCGATGTTTACTGCAGCATTCGTCATGGCGGCCAGACATGGAAACCACCAGTGTCCTCCCACAGATGGCTGGATAAGGAAGATGTGGTTCATCTAGTCCAGGGGTCCCCGCACTTTTTACACAGGGGGCCAGTTCCCTGTCCCTCAGACCGCTGGAGGGCCGCCACATCCAGTACTCCATACACTGACCACCAGTGAAAGAGGTGCCCCTTCCGGAAGTGCGGCGGGGGCCGGATAAATGGCCTCAGGGGGCCGCACTTTGGCCCGCGGGCAGGAGTTTGGGGACCCCTGGTCTATACGATGCAGCATGACTCAGCCACAAGAAACGATGGCATACTACCATTTGTGACAACATGGATGGACCTTGGGAATATCATACGAAGTGAAATAAGCCGGGCAGAAAAAGTCCACATCGTATGATTTCACTCGTGGGTGAGATATAAAACTGAAAGCAACCGATGAACAAGTGAGACAAGCTAATAAAAATTACAGATGCAGACAGCAGTATGGCGGTGACCAGAGGGCCGGAGAGTGCGGGGAATGAGGGTAAACGGAGTCAGGCCTGTGGTGATGGTCAGAGGGTCTGACTCGGGGTGGTGGGCGCCCAGTGAAATATGCAGGTCACGTGCCACAGAGTCTGCATCGCCTTATTAACCGACCGCACCCCAGTGCACGCAATGGAAACAAATAATGTCGTAAAAAAAAACAAATTCACTTGATTTCCTATGAAAATAGACCCAAATCTCAGATTCGTCATAGTTTTCCAAGGTCGACAGTTTCTGGAAAGTACGGAAAACAGAATGGTATCTTCCCTGTGGTTTTATTTCAAGATCCTGCCACACCCAATCCACCCTTTAGAACAAGGCTCATTCTTCCCGATTCAGAGAGAAATAGAACCTCTACCTTGTCTTTCTAAGGCTGAGGGAGGCCCGCGGACCCCAGTTTGCCGAAGACTAACCTTAGAAAACAAGTCCCGTGTCTACGGAGACTGGGGCGGTTGGTCAGCCCCCCGAGAGAGGAAGGGGCCCTTGGAAGGTTTCGGGGAGCAGGGCCTTACCTGCACATCGTTGGTGTTCATCCGGGTCCCCTCCTTCCCCACGAAGATGTCGTCGATGTCCACAAGGACGTACCTGTCCAAGGACAAGGTCAGCCTCCTCCCCGACAGGAAGGAAACAGCGTCCAGAAAGATGAGCTTGTGCAGCCAGAAGTTCAAGTTGTTGCCAAAGAGGACTCGCTGGATCCCGTCCTGCAGCCCCAGGTCGTGGACGACCGTGGCGAAGGAAGCGCCCTTAGGGATGAGAGGAGAAATGTTTTCTGGGGCCCTGACTCTGGCCAGGATGACGGGTTGGTATGCCGAGTGGTTAATCAGAAAGACGGTCCAGTCTGTTCCAGGCAAAGCATCTTGTTCCAGCTTGGAGGCTTTGGTCACGCGGAGCAGTGGAGAATGGGGGTTGAGACAGCAGCCTTTCAGCGCGAGGTTTCCGTGGACGGACAACGGGAAACCAGTCAGCTGCGCCTTCTCACCGGTCCTGGAGAACCCGATGACTCCCACCCCGTATTCTAGACAGTATTTGTCTAAAAGGCTTCGGTTCCAAGAGTCCATGTTTATATACTTTAAAATGTTCTCGTAGATAACGAGGCTGTATTTACCTTTGGCCTTCTCTGTTAGGGCTGGGAGGTCCCCCTTCCCGGGGGCGATCTCAGTGTGGTATTGGAACCGGCTCGATTCTAGGGTCATGACGATGTCCTGGCCGAGCGAGGAGTACTGGCTCTCCACAAACACCAGGACCACGGGCTCCGCCCTCGAGGCATCTGGGAGCCTCCTCGTCCTCATACCCGTCAGCCGGGATGGTGGCGGGGGCTGGACGTCCCCACAGTCCACCTCGGAAGCCACCTGCGCCAGGTCCTCCTCCTGCCAGTACCCCGCGTACAGGTAGTAAGCCGAAACGAGGATGCTCACCGTGCAGAAGGTGGCAAGTGCGAGAACCGTCCTCCGGAAGCGTCTGTGCAGCCTCATGAGGGCGCTCACGCCGCAGACCCCCGTCTCGGGCTGGCCGGCGGGGGCACCATGGGCACACACGGAAGGAAAGGAGGGCTGGCTGGTGTCCGCTACGTCTCTAGCCTCCGCCGGGAGTCTATGTCACCATTTAACTCATGGGTGTGGCTGGACCAGGACTCACAGAAAACATGGTCTGGAGAGGAGAGGAAAAGAGAACAGAAGGTCAGCCATTCGGTCTGTGGCGTGGTCACACGGTTCTGTCACTGTGCAGACATCAGAGGGTGCGCTCACCCAGACCAGGGTCGAGCTGCCGACTGCTGTGGGGGTCCCTGCCCGCTGCAGGGCTGGCTGCGCAGGGGTCAGCCCACATCGGGCACCACCAGGCACCTGAGTGATGTGCCATGACGTCAGCACAGCCACAGCATCGCTAGGGGACAGGGACTTTTCAGCTCCCATTCCAATCTCAGAGGCCCACTCTCGTGACACGTGGTCCATCGCTGACCAAATGCCACCATGGGATGCATGACTGTGCTCCGTGTCACTTAATGTCACAGGTTCCGAGAACTTACAGGTGATTAAGAGAAGTAAGGATGTACTATATTTTCTTTTTATTTAGAGAATCACAGTGGAAACGTCATGAAACACCTTGTGGTGCTTCACGTCAAATCCTTTTCAGGCCGTCGTCAGTGCTGGAAAAGTTGGTCGCTTTTGAAAGATAAGGGGAAAGATACATGAACGCTTTTTATGGCTCCTGATGATCAGTGTTAGGGTCCTGGCACCGGGCAGGGAAAACATCCGGACTAGACAGCAAAGTTAAGGGGGGTCTCATTGTCCATCAGGCGGGCTGAGAGCCAGCTGGCTGGACAAGCCTCGCGGAGAGCACTGCGGGTGACGTGTCCCGCGGGGTCACGGTCCTCCCACCCCTGCCTCTGCCCCTAGCGCCTCCCAAGTCAAATGACAAGGTGAGGAGAAATGACCGCCAAGAACATTCCGCTCTCAAATCGCACAGGGCCACCCAGGAAAGGAGCAGAGAAACCTGTTTTGAATAAGCGATGTTTATACCTCCAGGCGTGATGTCATAATAGCGCACAGCTGCAGGACACTGACAGGATAAACGTGCTCTCTGTCCCTTCAGTGACATCTCAGATCAGTGATGGGCAATCTTTCGAGCTCGGTGTGTCAGAATTCACCAAAAAACTGAGCATCACTCGGGTGGTGTGTCACTTGGAGAAAAACGGCCTAACCGGAAGTCCCAGAACTAGACTCTCTGTGCTGGAGTTCTGTTGTTTGGGCCTCCAGACCTCCAGCACAGAGTGTCTACACTACAGCAAGTGTTTTGTCCTCAGCTACTGCACCTGGCCGTGCAGGAGCCGAGGATGAAACGTCCTTCTCGGCATGCGGCCCCATACTTCTCTGGTATGCGACCGTGTGTCATTGAAAATGGCTACGCGTGTCAGTGCTGACGTGCCTGTCATAGGTTCGACATCACGGTCTTATATCGTGGGCCCACGGAAGTATTCAGGGTATCTGTGTCCTTTGTACAAACACTGATGAGATAGTCATGTTTCTATACATAACGTATAAAGAGCAGATTTCTTTAAAAGGTCCAAAGTGATGGAGACAGTGATGAGAGTGACAAAGAGTCATGTAGCAGCTGTCGACCATCAACACCCGTCCACAGGCTGTGGAGACACGCATGACTGTCACCGGGTGGGAGAAGAAAGCCCAGGGGGAATCAGGGGGTCTTGCTGTGCCCCGGGGCAGCGAGCTTCGGGCAGATTCCTGAAGCATGAGGCAACGGAGTAGGCGTCTGAGACGGGAAAGTTTATGGGGTTGGGACTGAGCGTATTCACTGGGAGGGGGGACACAGGCATATCTCGAGGTGCCAAAGCCCCCTGACCTACTCCGCTCCCCCCACTTTCCCCACACCCCCCCTGTGAGACCTGGTGCCCAGATTCTCTATGCTAATTATAGGCCCTTTTCCCTGGGGGTCTTTGTGACCACTCTTACTGGATATTGTCAGCGACATTATTTGTTTCCTGTCTTTGCCTCTTAGACTGACATTGCCAAGGCCGTCGGACTCGGGTTACGCCCAGTGGTCTTTCCCACGAGAAAGCAGAAGAAAACCACTTCAAGGGCCACCCTGGGTGGCCCGGCGAACACTTCAGTGCCCCGCTGACTGTGTTCTTGAAAGCGCTCTCACAGAATGCCTGGAAATCACAGACTGGCACAGTCTGAAGGGTTGTTCTTCTGAATGACCGGCCGGCAGCTCAGAGAGTTTCCGTGGGCACGCCGTGTCTATGAGGAGCACGGAGCTCACCGCCGTGGCTGCACCTGGCTACCTGGCCAACCCGCGATGAGTCGTGTGCTGGATGACCAAGGAACTGTACGGTCAAGTTAGGCATCAGCACACCCTTTGGGCTGCACAGTGGTGGACTGAGCGCAGACCGCACACTTCTTCAGGCCTTCCCACCGGGCACGCCGGAGCAAGTGCAGGCGGCACAGAGGGTATGTTCACGGTGGCGGTGGTGCTAACCTGGATGACTTACAGCCCGCCGGCCATGCTGGGCCCTTTAAAGCCTGACTAATCTGCCCAAGAAGCACGGCTCACAGGAGCTGAACTGACATTTGAACTTGGCAGCCTACAGCAAGGACACCAGACACCCAGGAAGGCAGCTGCAGCATGTTTCAGCCGAGCTGCGGGCACGTGCAGGGAGTGGCTATCAGGCAGGTGGGACTTTGCGAGGCTGCAGTTTCTTTATAAAAGAAAATGGGGAGACCTCCTTCACAGGGTTTCAAAGGAGAATTTTGAGAAGTGAAACCGTAGAGAGAGCTCTTAGAAAAGTGTCCGCACATAGAACGACTCTACTCCCCATTACCTGCTCTGACGATAAAGATGACTGTTCTGTAAGCAGCATCTGAAATGAGAGAGGTCTCGAGAGAAGTCTCCTGAAGTTGCCAATACAAACGCAGTAAGGGGTCACAGAGGGGCAGCTGCAAGCCCTGCAGTGTAGACGGGTTGGGGGAGCACAGGGTGTCCAAACGGAGGCAGGGGTCTGATGTTCGAGGCGTGATGTTCGAGGAGTCTGGGTCTCAGGCAGGAGGCGCGACCGTGTGGATGCTCAGGACCCCTCCCCAGATGAGCTCGCGTTCGCCCTGGCTTTCCTTCTCGTCGGTGCTCCCCCCCCAACAAAATGCCGAACGTCTATTTGTAACCCCAGCCTCCTTCCCCTGAGATCTGAGCACTTCCCACTGAGCTCCCAGCGCGATGGGATGGCGGTGACTCGGCGACGCTGCCTTCCTCCGACGCCCACGCTGCTGGCTCCCCTGCCACCAGGTCCCGGGCACACGCCACCACCTGTCCCGAGCCGAGCATGTGCGGTCTTTCCTCTCATCTCTCCCCACCTCCGCCCCGTGGTCATCCTCGGCCGGCACCTTCTCTCCCTCCCCTGCCCTTGTCTGAGGAGACCCGCGGCCGCTCACTTCCATCTCCCGGCCACCCCTGGCCCGGGGCACCTGTCTCCTCCTCCAGGCAGCATCCCTGTCACCCCAGCCGCTGCAACAAGTGCCCTCACATTAACATGCTGGCTCCCTCCACACCTGCAGTCCAGCATCGACGTGCCCATCCAACTGCTTCTTCCCAGCTGAGAACCCGGCAGTGCCGGCCAGTTTCCCTTCAGGATCAAACCCCGAATTCCTCTGCCTGCCCTCCAGGGATGTGTGCGGCCCGCTCCTGCCCACTGAACCCCACGGCCGTTCCCCAGGAGAGACAGCCTGGCCTCCGACTTGGGGTCTTCTCACGTGCTGCTCTCGGCCCCTGGAAGTTCCTCCCCACTTCATTCGGGCTTCATTCCCCCCAATCCTGTGCCTCCAAACATTGATGCCCCCATCTGACCAAAGTCCCTGGGAACCCCAGATCACTCAGGTCCCCCCATCACACACATCGCCACCTGCTCTACCTCTGTGGCACGTTCCATCGTTACCATCAGTCATGGGATTGTCCGGGTCACTGTCTTCTGTGGCTGGGAGGCCTCTGTAAGTACCCCTGCTGTTCACCTCGAAAGTCTTGATTGACATCAACGTAGTGCTTGAGCAAGAACACCCCACTGAATACTTGCTAGATGAGTAGACACGGGGCCTCTGCTACATTCTGTGAGTAGCCGCTGTATTCTCAAACTAGGGACAGCCATGAGGGACAGCCATGAGGGACAGCCGTCTTCCATGCGTGGACATGTCCACCAGTCACCCTGGCCTCTAACCCCCTGACCACAGCCATAAACCAGGCCCACCCATCGCAGGGCACCTTCCGTCAGAACGACTCCGACGCCTCTTCCTCCCGTTGCTGTGTTTTTCAGGATTCACTGTGACTACAGTTATTTTGCCATGCACCTGTTTCTAAAAAGGAAAACATCTGTGCGCCACCAAGAAAACGGCCTGTATTTAACGATCCACCACCCACAGAAGGAAGACGGAGCAGTGTGTTTCTGGAATCACAGGCCGTTCCGCACACACCGCGCAGAACTGAACGCACACAGACACTCGCTGTACAAAGCACGGCGCTGCCGTAAGGGGTCGGTCCTGCGTGTCGCTGCCGCCCACCTCCTCTCTTCCGCTAACACCCACCATCTCCCCGAAGTGAAAACTGATTTCCAAATGAACCAGAATCGTGTCGATGTCGGCAGCACAAGAAATGTGAAAAAGGAAAAATTTTAAAAGATGGCCATTTGGTTATGAGTAATAACAACTACAGAACGTCAGTTTCTAACCAACGTGAAAGCTATTTAAAAGATCTCGACAATATTCCTCTTTCACAAAATTAACCGTATCTTTTCTTTTTAAATTTAGTGAGAAGCAGGGAGACAGAGACAAACTCCCGCACACGCCCGACCGGGATCCACCCGGCATGCCCACCAGGGGGCGATGCTCTGCCCATCTGGGCTGTTGCTCCATTGTAACCAGAGCCATTCTAGCGCCTGAGGTGGAGGCCATGGAGCCGTCCTCAGTGCCCGGGCCAACTTTGCTCCAATGGAGCCTTGGCTGTGGGAGGGGAAGAGAGAGACAGAGAGAAAGGAGAGGGGGAAGGGTGGAGGAGCAGATGGGCACTTCTCCTGTGTGCCCTGGCCCGGAGTCGAACCCGGGACTTCCCCGTGCTGTGCCGACGTTCTACCGCTGAGCCAACTGGCCAGGGCCAATTAACTGTATCTTACAGAGCTGCGAAATGACTTGGGAGGCATCAAAGCAGTCCATGAATTTGCTAAGAGTAATTTTTATTAATACTGAATATTGACAAAGAGCCACGCCTTCCTCTGGGAAGGCGTGGGAAGAGCGCCGGGCTAGTTGAACCCTGCCGGGCTAGGCGGATAAAAGGCTGATGTGCATCTAGTGCGACCACGACCGAGAACGCACCTGGTCTAGAGCGAGGAGTGCGTCACAGGGATGTGACAACGGCCGCCCCGGGGGGCACGCACTTTCTTTGAACCATTCAATGGGAAGTGACTTTCTGTGGCCATTTGCCCTCCTCCTTTGTCCTCAGAAGCCAGGAGGAGGGCACGTTGTCCACGCCCTCCCATGTTACACCGCCCAGTGCGGCAGGAGGACGCCCCGCAGCCCACACAGGACGACGGGGACACGTCCCCTCTGTCCCGAGACTGAGCAAGAGCGTGTGCTCCGCGGATTCCTCATGTCACGGTGTCACGACAACGGGGAGTGCGGCTTTCAGGCTGAAAGCTAACCTCGTCATTCTACCCTTCTTCAGAGTCAGGGGGCAGGAGAGGACCGCCTCAGTCACTCCTTGCTTGCCTGGCCCTGATGATGTAAAGCTCCAGGCCAGTCTGGCTAAGTCCTGGGGCAGGTGACGTGGACCAGAGAAGCAGAGGCAGTCAGTCCCTAGAGGAGCAGAGAGGAGCAACACACCCAGGGGGGTGCCAGGTCTTCACCCCCTCTCCCGTGGATGCAGCAACAAAGAAGTCACCCTTTCTATTACCTCAAGCGTCTTTCAGAACCAGCGACAACCCAACTGGGGCTGCAAGAGAGGAGAAGGAAGCCACGTGGACGTGACTGCGTGTCATTCATCAGGGCGGGCGCGCTGGGTGACAGGCCTCACTGCTGTGAGCCTGGCACAGCGCAGGCGCCGACAGACAGACACCTCGTGACAGAATCAACGGCCTCTTTACATGTAGGGGTCTCAGCCGTGGGAAAGACCAGAATGGTTGGTCCATGCATGGCTCTGTCGTGTCCAGAGACACATCAAGTACAGATATTTGAGAGCCTGAAGTGAGACAACGTAATACAGTCACGAACCCGGGGGCAGCGGGCATACCACACAGCCCAGGGGTGCCGTGGCCTGCGCCCTCGGGTGTGTACGTGGGCTCTGTGACGTTCTCACAGTGACGAGCTCACCACACGTGCCCTTCTCGCCACCCAGCCCACATGTCTGCAGAGTGGCCCAGACTCAGACTGAAATCCAGCTCCACTGCTTGCCGGGAACATGAGCTTAGACAGGTAGGGGACCTCTCCGTGCCTCAATGCACCATTCTGTGACACGGAAATATTTGCAGTATCTGCTTCCGGTCATCTCTGTGAAGAGCACGTGAGTTAAAAACGAACACGTGAAGTGCTTCAAACAGGCTGCCCGGTACCAGCAATCAACCGTTCTCTGAGTGTGAACTGTTCTTTCAATGATTCCTTATCTGCTAGTAGAAATCGAGACACAGCCCTTATCCACAAGTTAAGTTGTGTATCAGTCTCTAATTATTATTATTATTATTATTATTATTATTATTATTATATTGCCTGTCTGCCCCATCCTGAAGCATAATTTCTACAGTGAGGACAGGGAGGGATCTCTGAGATCCTCCTTCCTGTCCAGGTGAGGGATGGCAGCTGCGAGCCGTCCGTCGTCGGAGACGACGCCCAGGACAGGCCTGGAGTCCAGCTCAGGCTGCCTGTTGTCCTCAGACGTTGTTATCAGATTAAAGATCAAAAATGAAATGTATGTGAAGGGGGGACCCACCAATCAGATGCTACGCAGTGTCAGGACGGGGCTTCAGCCCTTGATGTTTAAGCCACTGTTTGGGAACAGGTCATCCTGAGACGTAGCCCTCGGGCTGCAGGAGATGTTGAGTTTGTCATTTACGATACACACCAGCTGTCGGAGAGCCTGGCTTTCCTTCTAGGTGTGGCCCTCCCGTGAAGGACGGGAAATGTTGAGAGCAACATGGAGAGGTGAATCAAACTCACTGTCACATCCCAGAGGCTGAGGGAACAGTTTTTATGAAATAATACTAGTACTACTACTAATAATAAGGCACAAGCCAACAAACAGAGCAGCTGGTTTCCTAAAACCCATTCCTGGGTATTCTAAGAGAAGCTTTCGTCCTGAGACAAGGGGGAGCATTGTGTTTACAGTTGCTGTAATCTTCAGAAACAATACTCTTCTCAAGACAATGTGTTAAAGAGACGGTACACTATGTAACTCAACCAGATCTAAACCATAAGAGATCTCTATAGAAAGACATAAAAGTTTTGGTTTATCCTAAGACATTTTAGTAACCCGAGATCTCCTTCATGCTAAAGGCGACGAACTCATGTGACCAGTTTAATATTAATATCCGCTTATCCTAAGAAAGAAGCCCCCTGTTTTATCAGGAGCACCATCATGTAGAGCAACAGACACCTCAGCGGGGGACCATGGCAGCTGCAGAAAGCCATCGGAGGCATAGCCCTGGCAGGGCAAGCCCCTCCCTGGGTTCAGTATTATGTTTCAACAGCCTCTTTCCAATTGATGTTTGAAATTTCCTTGTCAGACGCAATATTAATAGGGAGCTACGGTTGAAGAAAAAGGGAGGGGGGAAATGCCTTTTAGCTGATGGTCAGAGACATTTGAGAGTTTCTCCCCCATGCACTCTGCTCCCCTGTGGGCAACAGCGTTGCTTAGCAGTTAACAATAGATTTGCTAAGGTCAGAGACGCAGGGAGCTTGAGGTCAGTGTCACATGTGTCTCGGTACTTGATTTTAATCCAATATGAAGATTTACCTTTCACGTTACGTAGGAGACTACTGCCTCAACACTCTCCCAGGTCGCACACCTTGCCACCCTCCAGTGTGTATGAGGCGTACAGATAATATTTCAAGGTTAAATGAGTGTGAGGCTTACGCAGTGTCTAGCTATTGGAAGGACTGCACCAGTGGGGGGCTGATGTAGGCTAACCCCTCAAGGCATGTAACTTGGTTTCTCCCTCAGCCCCCCCCCCCCCGCAAAAAAAAAGCAGATGCATGAAATGGAAGGTATGTGTATTTCCTTTTAACTTAAAGCCATCTATACATAGTCAGTGCTTAGGCTGGTGCCTTCTTTCCAACTTGCATTTAACCGGAGCGTCTAATTTAAAAAAAAAGAATGTTTATAAAATGAATTGCATCGAGCAGAAAGATTTGCTGAGCATCATTACAGTATAGACAGGTAGTCACAGTTAAATCTCTGACGGTGTGTCCAGACTTCTCGTCCAACAGATACCCCGTGTTCCGCCGAGCCCCTCGGCTGCAGAAGAATCAATCAGTGGCCAAGTTGTTGGAGACCTTGAACCCTCACCAGGGATGATCTGCTCCCGACTTTAATGTCCCGAAAGGGAAGCTTTAGAAGGACCCCAGAATGATAGGATCTTCTTAGTGTCACCTACTGAAATGAAATGCTCCATCCATTCCATCTACAAGAATACAACCAGGCGCCAGGGCAACCCTGAAATTCTTAGACTAATCGGACAGGAGGACAGGAAGTTGCCCTCTCTCAGGAAGAGTCCCCCCCACCCCCCACTTACCAGAGGCCCCACTGGCGCGCAGTCAGGAGATGCACTTACCTGGATTGAAGGTTCCCAGGGCTGAAACCACCGGGGAAAGTTCCCGCAGACGGACACCGAGAAGGCGGCGCCCACTCCCAGGGGCTCGGCTTGGGCAGCAGCACCCGCGCGGTGGCCCTGCGCCTCGTTATGTAACAGCGCGCGCGCTAACACCGGCCACCGCGCTGCCACCAAGCCGCAGAGGCACTAGAGGGCAAGAGTGTCAGTGCAAGCCCAGTGGCCAAGGGGCGGCTCCGCACCGCTGGGGCTGGGGGGTCGGGGGGAGGGAGGGAAGAGGGCAACAGGGATGCCACTCCAAGCCCATGCGTAACTCAGTGCCCGAACGCCGAGGCAAACTTGTCATGGTTCCCAAAGACTATTTTAAGTGTCGGTTTCCTGCCCCTAGCTGCCCAGCTACCAGGTCAGCCAGCACGCGCACAGGTAGGCAGGCAGCCAGCCACGCCTGCGGAACTTGGGGGCCGGCACCACTAACCTGAAGTCACCCGGGCAGCGGCATGTCGCTGTCCGAGTCACCTTGCTGGTCAGGCGCCGAGGTGGTGGCTCCGCGGGTCTCAGCCCCGGCCCCCTGCACGTCCTCGGAGCCGCGGGACTTCAGCCTCCCGGTCCCCGCCGCGTCCCCAGGCACCACCGGCGGCGGCGCTGGGTGGTCAGGTTGTGCGCTCGCTGGGCGTGCAGGGACTTGGGCCCGCCCCGCGCCGCCTCGGGGAGCCAGGGAGGGGAAGCAGGAGGGAGATGGGGAGGCAGGTGGGGACTGGATGGGGGAGGGGTGGGAGGAGGGCCCTCCTCTCGCAGCTCTGCCCGCAGGGCCCCCACCCAAGCTCTGTCCCCACACTGTGCAGCTTGGTGCAGCTGCGGAGGACCAGCCGGGGGACTCTGGAGAAGTGGGCGCGTCCTCCCGGGTGATGCTGAGAAGGTGGGGCACCCGCCTGTCCCTCCACCCCACCCCTTCCGTGACCTGGACCTGGGGACCAGGAGCCAGGATCAGTCCTCCCTCCCGAAACTGGGGAGGGATGTGGGGGGGAGGCCAGCAATCCATGGGGCACTCTGGGCACCAGTGTGGTGTGAGGTTACACTATTCTCTGTCGCTGATCAGGGACCCCGGTGATGGTCTTTTACTCTCTGTTCCTCCACAAAGGAATGCAGCACGTGTGGGTCTCAGGTATTGTGGAGTGGGCTGGGGGAGGGTCAGCGGTCTGCAGACACTGGTGGTTGGCTGGCCGGGAGCTCACTCCTCTCCATGAGAACTGGACCCACCTCTCTGCCCTTCCCTGAGGTGATGTCCAGGGTCACTGTGGCTCGCTGGTGGCCCAGGACCCAGGCTGCCCATGGGGACCTGTGTGTCCTGTTGTAGCTGGTGTGGGCTTACAGAAGAGTGTGTGGGCCACGTCCGTCGTCTGTCTGCCCAGTCAGAGACGAACAGCACTGTTCTGGGACACTTTTGCCCCCCACCCCTTAAGGACCAGGAGTCCCTTCTGTTGGGCTTTGGGGGGTGAGGTGTGAGCCTAGGGCCCCTCCTGTGACCACGTGAGGCCCGAGTGTGAGGCTGGTGTTTGGGAGGCCCATCTGGAGTAGAGCTAGACCCAGGTGGGCTGTCGCTGGCTGGAACAAGGTCTCACCTTGGAGGTTCTCAAACGCCAGTCTATAAGTCCAGTTTCTGACTTAAGGCTGCATGAGTTCAAATTTTCGCCCGCAGCCATGGAAAGAGACCTAGAGGGTACAGAAGTTAAACACTGCGATGGTTTATTAACTTTCTGAGGGCCTTTGGATACTGTGTAGCACAACCTCCCCTTAGATCCCAAGGTCTTCAAGCTATTCGGTTGGAATTTTAAAAGCCAGGAAGTTGTAGATCCTTGCTCTGCAGCCACGGTTTTCAATCTTTTGCATCTGACAGCACACATATACTACTTGCTAAAATTCTGCCGCACCCCCCCCCCCCCCCCAAATACATTTCTTTTGCTGATCTGATTTAAAAAGTAGGCATAATTTTGATTCATTCACACTGGACGGCTGTTGTGTTAGCGTCTTTTTTCTTTTTTTTCAGTTGACAATTTAAGAGAAAAGAGGTCAGCGTCCCTGACTTAATAGGTATCACACGTTTTCAATATTCTGGCGTGCTGGAGGGATTGCCGGAGCGACAGAACCAGTTACCCTTCTGGAAGCCCGTAGAAATGTCACCGCGGTAGAATGATTTGGCCAGATGACAGGTGTCAGGCTGGTTTTGTCTGTAATGTGTAGGCGGCGCCCGCCACCTTGTGCCTGTCAGGAACGACTGTAGTCCTTTTCCAGAGACTGCCCTCGCCACACAAACCCCGACGCATTCCTTCCTCATTCCAGGAATCAGAAAAGTTATCGTGTTTCCTACCAAATGGCGCCGGGAACGCCGTCCTCTTTAAAAAGAGAAGCAGGAGTCTTCCCTGCCCTTCTCTCGCCTATACTGGGTTGATCTGGACAAAGGGGCCGCAGGTCGGGCTGGGGGGGAGATGTCCGGAATGGGACAGTGTTCATCAACGCATCCCTTCCTGCATGTGTCCTAGGCGGGCAGTTGGGTTCTGAAATGACGCTCACACTTTATTCTTTCTTTTTTTCTATATGCCCAGCACACAAATAAATAAATAAAAATAAAAAGAGGAAAAAAGAAAACCTCTCCTAAAAAGTAGGTATTTAGTATTTTATGACTATTTTGGGGTTTTCTTAAGCCAGCTTTGGCTGGAAGAACACGTGTCCCACAGCTGCGGGGAGAACGGCTCCCTCCCCCAGTGACGGCTGTCCCCCCACCCCCAATCTGGAAGCACAGACCCTTAGGGCCTTGCTGTCCTGTAGGAGTGTCGGCTGCACACCAGGGGGGGGATTGGAACCCCAGGAACAGCAGGGTGGTCCGTCACCTGTCTGTATTCCTGTCCTCTTTACGAGGACGCAGACAGGTGAGCAGGGAGCTGTCCTCCCAGCTTTCTCCCCTGAACCAGGAACGTCAAAGCCAGGGGACAGTAGCTATAGACAACAAAGGACCCAGGCCATGTGGCTGAGGAGCACTGGAGAAGACAGACCGTCTGACCCACGGCCCCGTCCTTACGGCATGCCTCGGATCTTGTCATCTGCCCATGAGCCTGACAGTATTTCTTCAGGTGGGGTGAGTGTGTTGTTTATTTAGACTGTTTGGGGTATACCACAGTTCTTTTAGTAACCACCTTTGGAGTGTCTGTTTATAGTATCTCCATAAATACTGGGGGCCTCAAGAAAATGGAAGAAGTTGAGACTTCTGTCTACTTCTGAGAAGCCCTGATGATACATTGTGAAATATTTCTACCGGAGACCCAGCGTCTGCCACCAAAGGAAGGAAGAGCCTGTCTATGAAGTATCTGCCTGTAGGAACCAGCGGAAAGGAGGCATGAAAGCAGCAGCCCCTTGTGCACTTCCCTGTACTGAGCTACTCAGTGCTTGTACTCCATCAGCTGCTCTGACAGGAATGGGAATCGGGGTGATGTAGAGATTTAACAACCCTCGCTTCATGCAGGTAGAAGTAATTTTGTATCTTTCAATAGCTTTGTGCCCTTTATCTCATTGCGTCTATGTGGAGGGTGGTGATTGCAGAAGAATTTTGGAAATTAAAACAATATGTCATTTGAACAAGGTGTTCTTTATTAAAAAAAATTTTTTTTTAATGCAACTGTTTATAAAGAACATAGCACAAGCCTGACCTGTGGGGGCGCAGTGGGTACAGCATCAACCTGGAACACTGAGGTCGCTGGTTCAAAACCCTGGGCTTGCCTGGTCAAGGCACCTGTGGGAGTTGATGCTTTCTGTCCGCCCCCCCCTCTAGAATAAATAAATAAATAATAAATAAATACAGAAAATAAAGTATAATATTAAAAAAACAAACAAACCATACCACAATTTCTGACCCGGAACAGCTAGACAGCATAAGTACTATTTTCCCGGAAAAATACTCAAGTTGGATGTGGCGTCATATTAGTATTTAATGACACCGTAAGCTGATAAAAAATAAGTAATGGGGTGAAGATTTAAAGGACAATATTGTCTCTAGCTAGAAACCACTGACTCAGCTCCAGAAAGTGAGCCCCCTTGTCTTAAGAGAGGTCAAAGTGACAACAGGTTCAAACCAAAGATCCCGGCCAAATGTGTGAGGAGGAGGGAAGGGAGAGGGTGTGAGGCTGCCCGGAGTCACAGCAAGGTGCGTTTTCTCTGCCTCTGAGTCCCCTGCCGACGGTGCCCATGAAAAGGATACAAGGTTGAATTCCTCGTAGGAAAACCGCCTTCTGATCTTATAAGACACCGATTGAAAGCTTAACGGGCTAGACGAGAGTGTGGTTCTCAGACTTCCGTGTGCCTGCGGGTCCTCGGGGAGGCTTGTCACACTGCAGGTCGCAGGACACACACGGGAGTGTCCGTGGGTGTGGTGTGAACCCTGAGCAGTGACATTTGGAACACGTTTCGGGCACACAGACTGTGTCTTTGTGTAGGTCTCTGAGAATCAGCATTCATTATTATGGGAATTATTTGGTTTTCAAAATTAATTCTGTTTCCATGTTATTAATTTTAGCATATACCATAATGTCAGTGTTTGAAATGGCTTTCTGCAGGATCAATGCGGTAAACTATGAAAGAAAAATAGAAATTGTTTTGTTAAAAAAGTATAGTCTGTGGCTTTAGTAAAAGTGGCGAGATTCGGAAACAGGAGAGGCTTTGCTGCCGTTGGAAGCCCGGTGGCATCCTCTGTCCCTTGGGCCACTTTGACCTTCTGCTGCCCTGGCCCAGGGTCCTGCACAACAGCCCTCATGTAAAATACCCTGAAGAAGAGAAAGAAATTGGTTTATTATTATTTTTTCTTTTTGTGACAGAGACAGAGAGAGGGATAGATTTGGACAGACAGACAGGAAGGGAGAGAGATGAGAAGCATCATTGATTGCTTTCTCATATGTGCCTTGACCCGGGTGGGGGAGGGCTACAGCAGAGCAAGTCACCCCTTGCTCAAGCCAGAGACCTTGGGCTCAAACTGGTTAGCCTTGCTCAAACCAGACAAGCCTGTGCTCAAGCTGGCGACCTCGGGGTTTTGAACCTGGGTCCTCTGTGTCCCAGTCCGACACCCCATCCACTGCACCACCGCCTAGTCAGGCAGGAATTGTTTTCTTAGTATGGTGGGTAATAGTTTTTCTGTCCCTGATACAATAGACATCACCTTATTTTATCCTGTCATTAATGTTTTTTATTCCTTAACCCTTCCTCCTCACCCCCCCCCCCGCCCCCACAAAAACTACACATTTATCATTGCTGGTTAATTCTCAAATACTTTATCCTCAAAAATAGCCTTTTCCCCTCCACGCAGCCAGTTAAACTCTTCTGTGCCGATCATAAGGTGTGATTGATTACACGCCTCAGGCGATGAGTGCTTGGCAGTGTGGGCACGGTCCCATTGACGGGTTCAGCTTCAACCGTGGAGGCCACTGTAGTTCTGCTCCATCCTAACGGGGAAAACACAGGGAGTCATCGGATTGTAGACTCCCTGTGTGCGTCTTCCAACGCCTGTCGCCTGTGTTCAGGCAGGACCAAACATTAAGGTGTCTCTCCAATCCAGCTCGAAGCATTGAAACACCATTTTCGAGCTTGGCCTCACGCCATGCGGCACAAGGGAGACGCACCACAAGAGTGAGACGGATGGTTTTCGATTTGGGTGAAGCGGGCTTTATTATGCGATGCCGTTTTATTACGAGAGGTCGAACGAATGAATAGGTATTCAGGAGGTTGGAGTTGTAAGAGTTCATTTTGGCTCGTTCCTCTGTAAGTGTGCCCTGGAAAGCGTGATGTGAGACGGGGTGAGCCACCGAGGGATGGCGGGGGGACGTTGAGGATCCCTTTGCATCCCCGCGCCTGCAAACCCAGCGTGCGTGGGCTGAAGTCCCGTGGCTGAGTTCTCCGCCACACACTGGATGAGAGCACCCGCCACAAGTGTAAACGTGCAACTGTAACTGGGAAAGGGAACGCGTGTGCACACCTGGTGTCTCTCACTCAGCAGTCACGGGAGGAGAGAAGGGAGACCCTGCTCCCTGGGTGGCCCCCCTCCAGACAGCTCAGCCTCTCTCGCATCCCGAGAGAACGCACCTCACTCTCCGGTCTTCAGACTCACTCTGGACGGCCGTCACAGGCACTTGCCCGAAATGAGAGAAGAACCCAACGGTTCAACGCCCCACGTCCGTGACTGGAACCCCATGAGCGTTGTGATCCCCAATCCGCAAGATCCTGCTCGCCCGTCTAGACAGGGTTTTCCTCCAGCCCTCTGTCTGGGTCAAACACACTTAAGAATTCACCTGGGGAAGATGCCACGCATTGTGTGTGCCTGTGGTTTTATATAGGAATTAGACTTCCAGAACTCTAATTCTCTGTGGTTCAGGGCAAGGAACAGGGTTGAGCGGAGAGCCTCTCCAGTTCCAAACGTTGTAATGGCTTTGTCGTGGCAGCTGAAGAAATCATTTTAAAAGGGGCTAAAAGGTCTTGGGGGGTTGGTAACAGAAATATTTTTTAGTCAAGCCTGACTGTTCTGGGTCCAACAGTTTTCTGGCTCTTCTGAAAAAAATCTAAGCTATAACTCAATATGAAAGGAAAATGATTACTTTTCAGTAAAGGATAGAATTTCAGCCGGAGGAGGCCAGGAGAGCCCTGTCAACTGTATTTATATGACTTTATAAATAATCACCTACATGTTAGCATTCCTTGCAGTAGATCTTGGTCATTGTATCAATGTATCCAACCGTGTCTGTGTTATATTGCTCCTTTACCTAAGGACTTAACCGCTTTGAACAGATACTAATAACAGAGTTTCTACACAATAGAATAGCAACAGAGATGAGACAGGACACCCGATGAGCACGTGTCACGTGTCCGAGCTTGGTGCACACCGTGTTCTGTCATCTGTACGAGAGAGCTCCGCGGAGTATTATTATAATTGAGGGCGAGCGGATATCCGGGCTTAAGAAGTGGAGGTCACGTGCCCCCATGATGGGGACCTTTGAGGTGGGCTGGATGTGGGGTGGCAAGGACAGAGGAAGGAAATGAAGACCAGAGGCAGAAACTGAGTTGCAAACCTCGGGCTCATTTCGTTACACTGTGACACCGTCACTGTGCATTCATTATTTTTAGACCCTCAACAAATGGGGTCCTACTATGAGTATCTGGGTGCCTGTACACCTGTAGCTGATGGGCTGTGGAAATAAATACCTGAGGAGCTAGAAAGGTACACCGCAGACCCTGTATGCCTCCCGATTTTCGCGTTGTTCTTACACCGCGGTGGTTTCCAGTTGATTAGTTACAAACTTACCTACGATTACTTACCACTTCCTGATGTGAAGGAAAGCGTCCTGTGTCATGAGTGACTATCAGGCAACCTGACTTTGTCTGGGGTGGGGTGACAGAGCGAGGGGGTTAGCGAAAGTGACCTCTGGGACTGATGTTCAGGGAATCACCTAGCCTATTTTCTTTCATTTTACAGGAAGAGCCCACAGCCACGGGGGTCCATGGCACTGGAGGGTGAAGGTGGGGGAGTCTGGCTGACCCATATCCCGTTCCGGGAAGGTCTGGGTTTGCAGCCCCCTGCCCCACTTCATTGTTTCTAGACGATTGACTTGATTAATGTAAAGAAGAATTCTCTTCACTTAAGAATTTCTCTCCATAGTCACCTACGCAAACCTTAAAGGTCCTTCCGCGCGTGGCAGCTTTGGGAGCCTGTGTGCCCCCTGAGGGTCCTGCCTTCCCTCCGTCAATCACAGCCAGCAGAGAGATCAGACAAAAACCTGTCCATTCACTGGACGTTTCCACATTTCTGGAGCACAGCCAACACCTTCCATTTGTTCAGATTCTTCGTATACACACGTTTCTGTTCTTCAAAGACACGGATTTCCTTTCTTTTTCACTAAGTGAGAGGAAGGGCGGCAGAGAGACAGACCCCCACATGTGCCCTGACCAGAATCCACCCGGCGTGCCCACCAGGGGGCGATGCTTTGCCCATCTGGGCCTTGCTCCATTGCTCAGCAACTGAACTCTTCTTAGCACCTGAGGCAGAGACCATGGGGCCGTCCTCAGCACCCGGGGCCAACTCCCTCCAATTAAGCCATGGCTGCGGGAGGGAAGAGAGAGAGTGAGTGACATGGGGAGGAGGTGGAGAAGCTGATGGGCGCTTCTCCTGTGTGTCCTGACTGGGAATCAAACCCATATATTCATACACCAGGCTGGTGCTCTACCACTGAACCAACCGGCCAGGGCCAGCACTGATTTCCTGCTATTGGAGTGCGGTAGAGTCTGTGTAGGAGTGTCTGGCCAGCCTGCACCCCAGCCCTGGGGGCCGATCACAGCCTCAGCAGCTAAAGAGGTCAGGGGCACACACAGAGAGAACTGAGGGTAGGGAAGGGCGGTGCATTTTCAAAGGGTTCTGCAGGTCCACATTCATTTCAGTGGGGTGGTCATGTTTATGGAAATTAAAAAAAAAAAGACCTCTAAGTCTAAATCAGATTGACTTACCTGAGCCTTCAATCTTAGTGTCCAAGTGAATTAAACATGATTTACTAATTAAATACTTCTCTTCTTCTAAAGGGATTTCACTCCTGTCCTTGTGGTAATCAGACTGTGACGAGTGGCAAATTTAGTGTTGTGATCAGAGGACATCACCTTGTCTTCCCTAACCACACCCCCCAGCCTACGCCCGGGGCTGTCTTGTTCCTCATCACTCCGGTTCTGACTGGGAGGTCTCTGATGGGAAGGCAGTCCCAATATTCAGTCTCTCTTTCCACGGGAGCAGAGTTTGTTTTATTTTATTGTTTATGACAAAAACAATTCATGTTTCTGATGGGAGCTTTGGACAGGACAGACATACAGAAGAAGAACCATCACTCACTGCTTTTCACTCAGACGCCCACCGCGATGAGCATTTGACATGTTTCTCTCTCTTTAGGGTTTTGCTGTAAGTTTGAGCAAGAAGACCTTGATGGCAAATAGTTGTGACATTTAAATGCCACGACGTGGCTGTCAGTGAGATAAAGCTCATTAGACAGTACTTGAAAATGTCTGTCTGCAATGTGAAAAATTCAATCCAACAAGCATTTGACAGGAAAGAGACAAAACATCCCATCTATCTTTTTTCCATTTAATTTAATCTTAAAAAAAATTTTTTTTCAGTCAATTTAGGCCATCGTTTTTGTGTTCAGAAATGTGACCTCCTTGGGGTTTGTGGGGGTGTAAACCCATGCCAGATAATTAGGGGAAAGAACAGAAAGCTTGTTGTTATTTAAATTGCAAAAAGCTGATAATTATCCTAAATTAAACAAGTGTTTCCTGTCACTTTCTGGGGGGGGGGTAAAAGAAGAAGATGGAACTTTCTATAATGCTGCTTACATCTGGCACAGTTGTGGACACAGTTGCGTTTTCCCCCGGTGAAGGCAGGGCCCGTGGGCGCCCTCCGCCCCAGGAGGTGGGCAAGGGCTGTGGGGATGGACAGAGTCATTTGCTTCTTCTTCCGGTTGCTTCCGACATCTGGTGGACAACTCTACATTATGCTTTATTGCAATGTGATTCTCTTAAGTGTTTATGTAGAGCAGTGGTTCTTAACCTTCTCTGAGGTACCGAACCCACCAGTTTCATATGCGCATTCACCGAACCCTTCTTTAGTGATAAATAAAATATGATTTTTTTTTCCAAATTCAAGACATAGGTATATATTTTTTTACTGGTGCACAAAATGAGCCGTGTATGAACATCACCTTGCTCAAAGAACAAAACCAACAAAGTGCATGAACTCACAACAAATTACGGTATTACTTTATTCTGGCCTCCGCGGCAGAGGCTTCTCTGAACTCCTGAGACCGACTCATCGAACCCCTAGGGTTCGATACAACCCAGGTGAAGAACCACTGCTGTTGAGGAAGCACACACAGTTCCTTGGGCAAGTTAAGGAAACTACAGGATGAAAACATTTCTTTTAAATTTTTATTTATTTATTTATGCAGAGGAGGAAAGGAGGGTAGAGACCTGACATCACGGTTAGTTAGCTGAGCTAATATTTGAGGCCTGGAACAATCGCACTGAGCTCTTCTGTCCCCACACCCTAAATATTCATGTCTCATATGCCAGAAGTTGTACACGGGAGAGATCAGGTTACAGTTTTACACCAAAGGTAATCTTAATTGGGGAGCAGATAGAGAAACAGGACTTTCAGCCTGAGGCCTTTACGCAAACATGGGAAGGAAAACTGGACTTACTTCTGCCTTGAGGTCCATGTAACGTGTATAGACCGACCATTGGTGAAACGCCCTCTCTGCACATTAACCCTCCCGTTCCTCCGTCACCAGGATGCTCTCACAAGCCGGCACCTCGAGCACGGCTTAGGTTTGAGATTTCTAGCTTTAGCGACAAGCTTCCCATTCGGGAGGCAATGCTTTTCCTATTTCCTACAATGGGTAGTTAAAAGAAAGAACTTAAACCCAAAATACTACCTATAGCTAACTAACAACATTTCAGGGTGTGTTACCCCCACTTAAATATTGCCTCGTCATGACCAACTAAAAAAAAAAATCACAGATCTAGATTTTTCTTTGTGTCAGATGGTAGAAGCGTTTTTCTTCTGTTTGCTTGTATTTTGTTTTTTAAGTAGATAAACAATAAATTACAAAATGCTTGTAAGGACGTACCGCAGAGCAAAAATCAGCAGAGCTGAGGTCATTGTCCCAGGAGCCCCTGTTGAGGTTCCCGTCAATCTGTTTGATCTCTTTATCAGAAACGGGATGTTGGTCGACATGGGCCTCCCACAGTGTACTGCCCCCCGCCCCCCAACTCCGTCTCCTAGTGGCTTTACAGCTGATCTCCCAGGAACGACCCGGCCAAAGACAGCTGGGAGGATCTGGGGACAAGCACTTAAGCTACGGTGTCAAATAAATTATTAATTGTTAGAAAATAATTCATGTGTAACCTGCTGATTGTATACGTCATCTACGGGATGAGATGTCAAGTCTCTCTCCCACCAACAGTGATGGATTGAACTTGTCTCCACCATTCCATGACCCTCCTAAGAGATGTTTACCTCTCGTATGTTCAGAACAGCTGGAATCTGAAACACTCAGGTTACCTCATGTCTGGGTGGCCATATTCTTTGCTAGCATGAGGTATTCTTTTAAAGCATGAAATTTCTAGTAACCTCACATCTGATTTTTCCTGTTCTAAGGGCTGTTTACAACTTGTTACTGTTCACGGGTTAATGGAGGTGGATTCTCTGCCATCAGCTAAGGCACAGATGTTTTCTTTTTATTCTAAGAGAGAGAAAGAGACACAGAGAGGGATAGATAGGGACAGACAGACAGGAAGGGAGAGAAATGAGAAGCATCAACTCTTCTTCATTGCAGCTCCTTAGTTGTTCATTGATTGATTTCTAATATGTGCTTTGACGGGGGGACCACAGCAGACTGAGTGACCCCTTGCTCAAGCCAGCAACCTTGGGCTCAAGCCAGAGACCATGGAGTCATGTCTATGACCCCATGCTCAAGCTGGCAACCCCACGCTCAAGATGGTGACCTTGGGGTTTCAAACCTGGCTCCTCTGTGTCCCAGGCCGATATTCTATCAACTGTGCCACCACCTTGTCAGGGCAGACTATTTCTTTGCCTGCATGTTGTGATGTGGCTTCTCATTGATACCAGCAAGGTGCAAATACTGCTGTGAAGCCACCCATGGTGCAGACAAATCGATGTCTGTCCACTTGCATGTGGTCTTGTACCTTAACTGAATGGAGAAGAATCTCTGAACTATGGAGGGGTGTCCGTCCCCCATTTGTCCTTTGTAGATTTCAAGGACTTGGTCTTAGGTCTGTTGACCATGTGTTTTTCATGTGGGACCATGTTTTCCTGCTTTCCCATGTCCACTCTGTGATCGGTCATTGAGGCGTTCCTGAAGGGAATCTGTGGTGTGCCATTCCGGACAGAGCCCAGCATGTGAGAGCTTTTAGTCTTTTCTCCCTCTCTCTTTTTTTAAATATATTTTTCTGAAGTGAGAAGCGGGGAGGCAGTCAGACAGATTCCCTCATGCGCCCAACCGAGATCGACCTGGCATGCCCACCAGGGGGCGATGCTCTGCCCATCTGGGGTGTTGCTCCATTGCAACCAGAGCCATTCTAGCACCTGAGGTGGAGGCCATGGAGTCATCCTCAGTGCCCCGGCCAACTTTGCTCCAATGGAGCCTTGTCTGCAGGAGGGGAAGAGAGAGACAGAGAGGAAGGAGAGGGGGAAGGGTGGAGAAGTAGATGGGCACTTCTCCTGTGTGCCCTGGCTGGAAATCAAACCCGGGACTTCCACATGCCAGGTAGACGCTCTACCACTGAGCCAACCCACCAGAGCCAATGTGCATACTTTCCATACGAGGGTCGGACTTGTCTCAGCCCAGTGTCCTTTTCTGCCCTGCTCATGAGTCCTTTCCTCGTCCTGTGCTGTCATTGAGGCAGAGGACACACGCTGCCCTGGCTGATCGGGAGTGATGTGTAGAGAGCTCTGTTCCCAGATGTACCTGAGGGCTCCCACCGGAGCTCTCCCATCCTGCTGTCCCCTGGTCTGTCCGTTCCTCAGCAGAGGACAGTGCAGGAGCTCAGTGCTTTGGGGCAGCTGTGGACAGTCCTCTATTAGCGTCAGGATGAGAGCCCTCCCTTCGCAGACGGTGGAGAGCAAGTGGGGACGGCTCGTGTGAGTGCCGAGATGTCCCAGATCTGTCAGGGGACATCAGGGAACAATGCATTCACCTTGTTAGCAGAGGATGCTGGCAGACGTGTGGGCTGACAGGGCTGCGTGGGAAGCAGGGTGAAGTCACACAGGGGTGAGATAGGACATAGACGTACAGGCACCTCACCGAGCGTGATACTTAGCCCCTGGTGACCGCTCAGTCGGTGAACGATGGCAGTCGTGGGTATTGTCCTCAACATCATTAGCTCTTTAGTTTAATATCACCCTGCGTCTGGGTGGACTACAGACTGACCATATGACGTCAGGTTTTCAATGACGGCGTGCTCCATTTAGTCTCCTTGTCCAGCGAGGTCACCAGCATGGGTGTGGTCCCTGGCACATAGCGCCATGCCTGCTTTCATAACAGGTGTGTGGCCCCAACCCTTGTCCAGCTGTTTCTCAAAGGTGTGCTCTGGCATGCCAAGGAGGCTGGGTCCGTCTGTCACCTCGGGTGACACAGGGGAGCAGCACAGCTTCCTCTAGTGTCATTTTAACGAAATGCCGGGCTCGCTGATGGCCCACGTGGTAACGGCAGCTTGTTGTGAAGCCCCCGCCCTTGCAGAGGGGTCTGCGGCAGCCCCACAGGAAGCACCGGGTGGGCGGGGGAGTCACAGGTGTCTTCCGTCTATCAGGCATGGCCAGCCACCAGAGGGTGGCTCTCGGCCAACGCGGCGTCATGGCCGGCAAGGGGCACCTCCAGACCCTGGTCTCCCTTGCCCCTTCCTCTGTCCCCGACTGCTTGCAGCCAGCAGCAGAGAACGCAGTGGCCATTAAAGCTGACTTCACGCTCCACGAAGGGGACATTTGTCGGATGATAAACTTTTACAGTTCCTGTTCCCCTGCGTGGGGAGCAAAGGAGTCATTTACACCTGCAACGTGTTTCTTTTTTCTCCAGTTGTTTTCTCTGTGCCCAAGGCCACCTGAATGCCCAGGGGACCTTTCAGCCGTGGGTGCGGAGAGCACTCCTTCTGCGTGGGAGAGAATCTCGCACTTTCACGGGGAGGTAGCGCTATCTGAGCAAACTTCACCCTCTCCGATGCCCGTGTGGACGGGAGCAGGAGTCTCCCTGGGCAGAGAGGGACCAGGAAAACCACACCCGGTGAGTCCAGCCTGGTGGCTTTCAGGGCGAAGGAGGAGCCAGGACTGTGGGTAACTGCCGCGCCCGCTGCACTGGGACAGGGTCCTGCTCCTTCCCGTGGCTGTCCCCACGGTGCCTGCACCGGTGCCCAAGTGCACTTCTGCTGCTTGGGTCTTTCTGCACACGCGCCGTTCTGCACCCGTTTGCCAAAAGCTCTCTGTCTGGTGGAAGGCATTTGTCTAGGACGAGCAGGTTTATCAGTACTTTCTGCTTTTAAAAATTATGAAGCTGAGCTCTGCAAATCCTTGTAGACCCGATGAAATGATAACGTGGGCGAGGGATGGAGTGGGAGACTATAAATTGTAACTTAGTATGTTGATATCACCAAGTTTTTGCCATGAAACCTCATCCCGCCTTATGTGTGCGCAGACTTATGCTAGGGCACGAGAAATGTCCGGTGTTTCTCTTTAAAATGAATTTAGGATTTAAAAAAGATGTTCTTTGAAAAATCAAATTATATGATAAATGATTTGACCATAGAGATTGGATTATTGGTGCTGGGAATCTAATTTTCACGTTGCCACTAACCTCGTTAGAGCAGACGATTAGTGAAATAATATTCCGCATAATTATCAATTCCGACTAGATACGTGATACATAATAGATGGATAGATGATAGATAGGTAGATGATAGATAGGTAGATGATAGATAGGTAGATGATAGGTAGATGATAGATAGGTAGATGATAGATAGGTAGATGATAGAGAGATGATAGATAGGTAGATGATAGATAGGTAGATGATAGATAGATGATAGATAGGTAGATGATAGGTAGATGATAGATAGGTAGATGATAGATAGGTAGATGATAGAGAGATGATAGATAGGTAGATGATAGATAGGTAGATGATAGATAAGTAGATGATAGATAGATGATAGATAGGTAGATGATAGAGAGATGATAGATAGGTAGATGATAGATAGGTAGATGATAGATAGGTAGATGATAGATAGGTAGATGATAGATAGATGATAGATAGGTAGATGATAGGTAGATGATAGATAGATGGATGACAGGATACATAGATGATAGAGGATACATAGGTGATACATGGGCAGAGGATGCATTGATAGGTGACAGAGGGAGGATACATAGACAGTGAGGTGATAGACAGATGATAACAGAGCTAATCAATCTCCATCGTTGGCTAACGAGCCATCGTTTCTGAAGCATTAGTCGTGTGTCTCGAACTGGGAAGTTAGGGGATGACAGCACTGCGTGTGGCTCTGCTGTGTGGAGAAATGCAAGGACAAAGCTATCGGATGCTTTGGGCTGGTGACACCGAATACGTGACATTTCAGCAGTGGCTCCCGTTGTTGTTCTGCTCCAACACCCTTTCACCCCCGCCCAGTGCCGCCACCCTCCCCAAACAAACGCGCTGCCATGTTTGCACACAGCTGGTCCCCTCCAGCTCGCCCCAGCACCCCTCTGCACACCAGCCCCAGGGCCGGTGCCCTGCTGAGTCCTCACCCCTTCCCGAGTGAGACAGGCTCCATGACAGAGGGCGAGGGGTGGGTTTTCATGACCTGGAGGAGACCCGTCTGTGTTTCTGAAAAACAACAACAGAACAAACCAAGAGCCTCCTCTGAAAAGCTAAATATCATTTCAGGGGAGAACCATGTTAAACATCAAAAAGTTACAACATGCTGAGTTAAAAAAATGCATAGAAACTCCTCAGTAGAATAAGACTACAAAGTCAAAGGGTGAGCAGCAAACTGGGGAGGAATATTTGAAAATATATGAGAACGGCCTCATTGCAAGACACAAAAGAAAGGGCTAGCGCTAAAGGCGATTCAAACACGAGTGAATAACACGATATCGGATCTCGTAGGAGGGAAATGATTCCTACGCGAAAGAAAAGGCATTCAACTTCATACGCAACTAACAGCTCACGTGTTCACCTACCGGGCTGACAAAACGCCGGCGGCTATGTTGGCAGGGGATTTATTCTCTCTTCTATTGAGGGGAGTGTGAGTCGGGGAAAAGCCCCTCTGTGGAGAGCGATTTGACAAAGCCCATGAAAATTTAAAACGTATAGACACGCTTACCCAGCAGTCCTACTTGGCGGGGTTGCTCCTGCGTTTTACGCACTGCGTGTGTGCAAATATATCGAACTTCAGTAACCGAAGTGGTTGTGACACAGCCGAGGTTTGGAGGCCGCCTGCACAGACACGCGGGTCGCAGGTTGGGTGCGGTCTGACACGCCAGGCAGGTTGTGGGCGCTGAGCAGCCAGGAAGAGTAACAGGAACAGTTCTGTGCAGGAGGCGGGTGGAGGTCGGTGGAAGCCCCGAGCGCAGAAGGAAATGTTGGGCCCCTTAAAAAAAAAAAGGAGAGGCAAGGAAAATAAAAACACACGTTAATTGTATTTTTACATAAAAAATATCATGTACTTATTCATGTTAAAATTGCACATAGGAAAGCAAACCTGGTGTCATTAGACAAAAGGGTCAAGTTGGGCTTCTGCCAGGCCCTTCAGAAGTCGGGGCTCAGGGCGCACACCCGGTGTGCCCGCCGTTAGACCCGCCTCTGTGCGGGGCGGGTGCCGGGATTATCAGGGGGGATCGACTGACTTGGAAAACAGTTCGACGGGGTCTCATCACGTGTCACTGTCTGCCTATCTCTAAGCCCCCAATACCTCCACTCCTGGGCGTTTCCCTGACGTCTGAAAACGTCCTGCCTCCAGACACACTGGCCGATGGTCTTCAGGACAGCTTTTCTCAGAGATTCGTCCGACAACTGGAAATAAGCCAGGTGCGTATCAGGACCTGGGCGGGGAAGCTGACCTTGGCGGCGCCCTTTCCAAGACGTGAAATCCCGATGGGGACGGCCCAGGGGAATCTCACCAGCTTCGCTGAGGAGAAGACGCCCGCCACCGTGCAGTACCACGCGTGTGCTGCTATCTAACGTCTTAGAGCAGGCAGCACTCATTGGGGAGACGTCAGCAGTGTGGCTTTCCGGGGGGAGAGCTGCTTGCGGAGGGAGGAGGGCACTTTCTGGGGTAACAGAACTATTCTGTATCTCCTTTGGGGGCGGCGGTGGCACCCGGGTGCGTTCCTTTGTCAGAACTCAAACTGGGCACTTAAATCTTTTTCTTTGGCTCGAAGGCATGGCGTCTCAACAGAGGGAAGTCAGCAGGGATTTCCTTCAGCTTTCGGAAGGCTTCCTGGGGTCGCAGCCCATGGCCTGGGGAGGGCAGGCTCGGCCGTCGCAGTGGAGCTGGGAGGGGGACAGGTCAGGACCAGTGCTCGTCTCCGTCACTCGCGTCAGCACGGCGCCTGCGCAGATTCATGACTGTCGTGTTCCTTCTGTGTCTTACGTCCTGCTCACAGTCCCTGAGTGCAGACCCCTGCAGGGGCTTCTGGGAAAACAGGTTCCCCTTGACCCAAGGGGACACAATCCCCCTGAGCAACTGGAAGTCACCTATAACTCTATCTTTACAGGTGAGGAAGCCCCCAGCCAAGCCAGGTCTCCCACCCGAGCTAGAGACAACCAGGGGACAATACCCAAAGGTTCCCCCGTGGTCTAAAGGGCGATTTCTCACTTGAGAGTGTCCGCTGAGGATGGAGTTCTCTGAGGGACTGTGCAGGGGACAGTCTGACAGGTTGCAAGGCGGTCTGGAGGCTGAGTGTCTTCCTCCTCGGGGTCCTCAGTGTTTCCTCTGAAGGCCTTCCACCGACTGGATGAAACCCACCCCCATTACAGAGGGCAGTCTGCGTGACCGAAGGCACGTGCCCACATATCATGACTGTTTCTCGAAGAACAGAGCCCCCTTTTCCACTGAGGTCTTCACTTACCACTCTGTTCAGAATCGGACGCCTCCCTTCCAGGGGCCCATGGCAGTCGCCAGTCCACTTATTTTATTCTCTAGAACTCATATGGACCGTTATATTCAGATGGCCAGTTATGCAGTCTTTTTCTCAGCCTCAGCTAGAACACCTAAACACGTGGACGATAAAGACCTCACTGTCCTCTGCTGAACCGGTGAACCGGTGGGGCTGGGGTAGGCACTCAGTGAACGTTTGCAGAATGAATGAATGAATGACCCTGTCCCACATAAACTATGCGTCTCACTTAGCTGAGAAATCTTTGGCCGCGACTGAGTCTTTGGACTGGCCTGGGGAAGAGAAGATGAATTTAACACGGGGGTGGGGGTGGGGTGCAGATATCAGGAGGAGCAAGAGGCCATGACCACACACGTGTGCCAAATTTGCTGTCCATGAAAGAAAGCAAAATGAAAAAAAAGTCATCAAAATTAAAGAACAATTTGCGTTGGACGATTGCATTTCTTGATTTGCGTTGTGCAATTTTTTAAAAACTAATTAATGACCGTTATTGTCTTTCTTGTCTCTGCCCGGAAAAGAAAAGCCATCCCAGGAGAGACGAGCGTAAGGAGATGGAAGCGAAGGGAAGCACTGGCCTTTGGAAACGCCGCCGCTGGAAGAGGAACGGGCCGATGAAGGCCGGCGCACGGCGGCTGAGATTAGGAACCCGGACCCTCACGCCACCGGTTTACACGGGCACTAACGGGGCTTATCTGTCTGCTGGGATGGGCAGTTAGCATGTGCTAGAAAACCTAAAGCATGTGGGTAAGCCGCTAAATATTTATATCGCGCAGAACAAACTTGCAGAGGAAAGCTCATTTGTAGGATTTAAATATTGTGTGCATTGCCTTTAAAAAGATATTCTGCATCCCGGTCCTGACGAAAGCAGATAAAATAAAATAAAAAAGCCACGTCCTCTCCCTCCGCCTGAGGCTCCCAGCCCCGGGCAGTGGACCACAGATCAAAGGCGGCTTTTCACGGGCCGTTCAGTCACGACGTCCTGTGCACCGACTACTTGCGCGAGCCAGACGTGGCGGTGGGCACCACGTCTGAGAACTTACCAGGTAGAACCCTTGACTTGAGAGCGTAGGGCTATCGATCGCAGCGGACGCTGAGAACTAGGCAGATGGGTACGTAGTGTGAGAAGACAGACAAAGGGCAAGTGTGAGATGTTGTGAGCTGCTGTCATTGGAAGACGTCACGGAACAGCGTTCTGGGCCATCCTGGGCAGCAGACCTTGAGGATCAGTAGGGCTTAGCTGAGCAACGCATGGGAGAGGTCTGGTTTGGGGAGTAAAGACCAACCTTCCTAAAGCAAGAGGGCAGTGCTCGGTGCACTTGCAGAACTGAAATCGGTCCAGGCCGTTTGGACGGTACACGGCCTAGGAGGGCAGCCCTGCCCAAGCCCTGTCTGCCTCTAGCCCTTGCTGAGGGTCCGGGAAGGCCTTCGTACCTAAAATATCAAGCCTGGTGCGTGGAACTGAAAACCCACGCTCAGGAAACCGTCCCCAGGCGGACCGGACAGTAGCATCTGAAGGCATTTTATTGCTGGGCTCTAGGCAGAGGCTGAGTAGCCAATATCAAGGATCCCTAAGTGTAGCCCCCGCCCCCAGGGTCAGGGCCGGGGTCTGGGGCATGTGTTTAGGTGCAAGCAGGTCGAGAGCTGATTCCAGGAAGGTGGTTGGGAGGGGATGAAGGAGCCAGACACGGAAAGGTGACCCACGTGGTGACTGACTAGCAGCCTCAAGTGTCCGCGTCCGGACGCCTGCCAGCTGAGACTGTCACTTACATGGCAGCACAGGTCGTTACAGGTGGGACTCAGTGGAAGGTCTTGAGGTGGACAGACTGCCCTGGGTCACCGGGTGCACCTGATGTTACCACACCTCCCTGTGCGAGCGAGCCCGGGCGAGAGTCGACCACGGACCATGAGAAGGGGAACTGCAGAAGCAGCCTCGGGAAATGGCACCCTCGGAGGAGAAGACACCTTTTACCACGCCTTTACAGTACAGACCCCAGGAGGAAGGTTACTCATCTCTAACAAAACCAAGTGGACAGGACAGAGTGTTTGTTTGGACAGTTGGAGCTGTTGTTAGTGTCATTCTTCTGGGAGGGCAGGACGTGAGGTGTGGATTAGGCTGAAAATTTTATCTTGACTCTTCAGGCGAAGGCCTCCAACCCCATCAGCACTGATTCTCCACACCGGGACGACTGTCAACCGATGACCCCTGCACACGGCTGTAGCCTCCTGGGGACCACGTCCTGGCTGAGGGTCCCTCGGTCCCTTGGTGTTATGTCAGGCACAGTGCGTAGACAACACCTCCCTCCCAATGCTGCCTGCCGATGGCCCTGAGGATAATGTGCAGGGGGGGAGGCAGGGGGTCACCCTTTCCAGTCCGTGGCCTCTCCTACGCTCCCCTCCCCAGCGTCCTCTCTCCTGGGCAGTGTCTGCAAAACTGTCCTCCCCCAACTGAAGGGGTAGACAGGAAACGCTGTCCTGGGGGCACCTCGGTGTGGGTGAGGGGAAGACGACCTCGCCTCTGGACAGACGGGGGAGGGGGTGGGAGGGTTCCTGCTGGTCAGGACGCACAGTGAGGGAAAGCGCTTCCGGTCTGCACAGAGAGCACGACCCTGGAGGGCGCTGGTGAAGACGGGGACATGTTTGCCCTCAGTGCTCGGTGCCAAGTCCTGCTCTGTGCACGGGCCTGAGGGAGAGACAGTGAAAGGGCAGGAGCCCTCGCTTGGAAGACGCAGGGGTGGACACGGTTTCACCACCTGGTACAGGAACTCAGGGACAACGCAGGGAGGCAGTTAGTTATGTGTCCTTGACCTTCTGCAATGTCCCCCGCCTGCCCTGCCCACTCAGAATCTATCTTGGGACTAGATTTTTTTCTCCCTGCAGTGAAGTTGAGGATGCCATGGGCAGGACCGTTCACCCATGTTTCACGAAGTTACGTGACTGAGAACGTCATTCCTAGCACAGCCACCCGAAGGGTCAGGGATGACGTTCAGGGACTTGAATGTAGAGATGGGTGAGTGCTTTAACCAGATCAGGACCTGCAGGTCTGTAACGGGCTCTCTTCCTGCTCCAGATGTCACAGCTGACTTCCGAGTTCTGTCCCTCACGGGCGTGGTGACCTTGCACACAGCTGATGTTTGGAGGAACAGGGGTGGGGTGGCTGTCGTTCACTGGGTCTGGGGTTGCTCACGGTCTTCTACCCACTGAATTCTATGATTCAAGCCACCTTCAAATGGAAGGAAAAGAGGCTGGACAGCGGCAACTCTCCCCTGACGGAGACAGAGAGCTGTGACACTGTCAGTGTCCCTCCAGCCGCCTCCCCTCGCTCACTGAGCCGTGCAGACAGCTGTGGGGAGGGCTGAGCGTGTGTGTGTCTGTCCAGCAGAATGACATGGCACTGTACTTGACGTCTTCTGTTTCTTTCAACCTGACCAGAGGGAAGGCTATCATGGAGGCGGACGAGGCAGAATCAGGCTGTGTTAGCATCAAACCCATTTCAGAAATCGAACGTGTCCCATCCTGTTCCTCTGAGGAGGACACGGTTTGCTCCGGGCAGTTGGACGCCGTGCTTAGACCGTGTTGGTGGATGAGTACGGTGCCTTGGGGTGGGTGAGCTCTGTCCCTGAAAGGGCCAGCAGGCGGCTGAGCGGAAGCAGACCCAGGACTCTGGTCGGTCTTCGGTCCTTCCCGGGCACCCATCCTGGTGGGCGGCTCTGCAGGGCCCACCGGTCAGGGTAGCACGTGGGCAGCGGCGGGATTGGCTGTGCCGCCGGCTCCATTGGCGAGGATTCCCGCGGCTTGCTGCTTCTAGCCTTGGTACAGATATTTATACATTCACACGTGAATAGCAGGCAAAGAAGCCCCGGCTCTGATGGACTGACTCCTTCACTCCGTTCTGTTTTCTGAGATTCTTAGGTGGGTTTCTTCCCCCAGTGTTTCGGTTAGGGTCTGTGTGTCACGTCCTGAGTGGCCACAGCTGCGGGTCGTGGTGAGTTCTCCCTGTGAGCAGACGGGATCCCTCTGGAGATTGAGTCCATCTCCAATGTCCAGGACTCCCACACCCTGGACTGCCCCTCTCGGGGACGGATGATGGATGACTTCGGCTGCAGTCTGTTGGGACGGGATTTGTTTTGGAAAGGAGAGCTCAGTGAAGCACTCCAGGTCGGGCTGCTGGACCCCGGGTCCGTTTGCAGGAACAGAGAACAGGCCCCCAGCAGGCAGGTCTGTGTTTGCGAGGGCACGGGGCGTGGTGTCCAACAGCGGGACATTCCCCAGTGCCACCCGGCACTGTCACTCCCTGGATTGGGAGGGGGAGGGAGGTTTCGGGATGCTATTTCACCTGGAATGCAGTTTAGGTTTATTTTCTTAATTAGAAAACCCTGCTCCAAGGAGGCCAGGCTCTCATCACTCTTTAACGTCCCCAGCCCACGGTTGACACATAATTATATTCGGACAGTGGGGGACACAGGACTGGACGCTTGCCTGGAGTCCACGCCCCCTTGGAGCCACACTAAAGGGACATGAAAGGGACATTAGGAGGACTAAATCTGTAAGAAAAACGGAAGAGAGGAGACGTAAGGATTGAAATTTGGAACATTAGACATAGATGGACAGTACTAATTTATCTTTTAAGACTTTATTTGTTTTAGAGAGGAGAGGGAAGGGGGGAGGAGCAGGAAGCATCAACTCCCATATGTGCCCTGACCAGGCAAAGCTCAGGGTCTTGAACCAGCGACCTCAGCGTTCCAGGTGGACACTTTATCCACTGCACCACCACAGGTCAGACAACAAATAGTAATGAACTGACCAAAAAATGACCCACTGACGCTCAGGTTGACCGTGGGAGGAACTTAGACGTGGCTGCTTCCTGTGAGGATTGGCAACAGCCAGAGCCTCTGAAGGGGGAGGTGGGGTGGGTGTGAAAACTGACCCCCCAAAAGAGTTTTACCCCCCATACCGCAGCTGTCGCCCTGAGAAACAGGGGGCATGCACGTCCCTTACAGCAGCAGGAGCCCGGGGAGGAATATCCGTGGGACCAGGGATCAGGGACATGAGTGGCCTGTTCATGAGGAAGGGGCAGGGGCTGGACATCGTGACTCCTCACTGCCCAGAAGGTGGCCCCAGGGGGAACATGGTAGAATTGTGGGGGCTGCACCGTCTGGGCCTCCTTAGGGTAAACACCAGCCTCAGGGACTTCATGAATGATTGTCTATGGGCTGTGCGGATAATGCTGCTTCTCCTCAGTTATTTTACTTTGGGGCATTTTATCTGGCGACTCTCGGAAACATCCTAACGAACGTCTGGATTTTCCAATGTGTCCCCAAACACAAGGGGTTATGCTCTTGGTTCTGTAATGTCCCTAGACCCTGGTCACTGAGACCCTGCCAGAGAACCCCATGGCTGCCCTGGCACAGGAACCTGTAGATCACGTGCTGGGCCGTGAGCGAACGTGCGTGCTGTCAGACTTCATTGCTTCGCCCCTGGGGCTGCGTGCCACTCCCCTCAGCCCACCTGGGACGTGGGCAGCAGCTGTGTGGGGTGCCCTGACCACCCCGACAGCTGCCCTCCTCAAGCACCTGCCCTGTCTCTGGGTGTTTTCTGGAGCTTGGGGCAGCTCAGTCAGTCCCCACCCAGCAGTCTGGGGGTGAAGGGGGCGGGTGGGTGGACTTTGGGGGGTGGGGAGTAAATCCTGCAGGGGGCACTTTGACTGCAGAGCGCCAACATTGACGGGTATGTCTGCCTGCCTCTTGAGCCCCCCCAAGGAATGATGCAGACGGGGGCCTGCCGTTCCTCCCGAGGCTGCAGCTGGGACGTGAATGTCAGCTGTCATGAAAGGGAGCTGGCTCAGTAATACGTCCTTCACTGGCTGTCATCCCTTCCCTGTGACGTGAAGCATGTGTGACTTCTGCTTCCCGAGAAACCCCCCGCCCCCACATGTCAGCTGCCAGCACGGAGACGCTGGTGTCAGGCTCTGCCATTGCCTGACTTCTGAGTAGACAACCCCCATTCTGACACCTAGCCGTGACCTTGTGAAAGCCCTACCTGTCACAGACACACACACACGCACACACCCCGCAGATAAGAGAGAAATCAGGCACTTGGCAGTTTGCAAAGATAGGCGTTCAGGTGTCCCTTTGACTGTGAGGCCTCAGGACGGGTGTCGATACCACGACTGCTTGCGTTATGGAAGATAAAAGCTTCTTACGTGCGGCTGTTGGTTCACATGACAACCAGAATTTCAGGACCCAGCACTCTGTGTTAGCTTAGGTGCTGGTGGCTGTTAAAGTGGAAGTAGAATTTGGTCCTTGAGCCCTAAAGGAGAGGGGTTAGGGACACACGGCCCCTGCTCCTTTCCCTCGGAAAGGATGGCGGTCTGGCTGGGGACGCCTCGCTGACGTGGGCATGTCGGCCCAGATTGCCAGCCAGCGGAGTGAAAAAGTGTCTGTGCCCAACGCCCGCCTCCTAACATCTTATTTTTGTCTTCTGTATTTGATCCTGTCCTTGGACTCTGGAACACCTTTCATTTTATTTCCCCCTTTCTTTAATGTACAGATTGGCAGACCCCTCCCCGGAAAATATTGCAAATTTTATGGCTCTATGTTTTCTGAATCTGATCTCTTCCTGCCCGGGAGAGACTATTATTATTAGATCATTCTAACCAGCGTCGCAGGACCCCGGGGAAGAGAGGTGCCAGGGAAGAAGAGATTTCTGTCAGCCACAGTTGTTTCATTCAAAGGTTACATTTGTAATTAGAAAACTGTTCTGATGATTCCTGCCATAGCTGATGCAGGTTGTACACAGGACTTCTTTCAAAGGCAACCAGTGATACAATTGTTTTGTGTGTCTGCTCAAAAGTCCCGATGCACACATCATACATGTATATCAATGTAACATCGTAGCTCCTGTCTATGATGTAGTATGTAACAGATGTGGATACACACTACTACACCCATAATCTGGTCAATATATAACCAGCAACAGTAGCATGGTGCCGGTTCTGTTCCTTCTGTTTACACCAGACTTTTCCAGCCGGGCTACCCAGGAGCTTGTCCCATGCTAAAAGTATACACTAGGATGAATATTTCAAATGCCCGTGTGGGCTCCATTTTGGGAATACGCCATCAGTTATTTACATGGCCCTCGGGACAGGGGTTGGGTTTGGACCTTGGCGTGTTTTGTCGGCCTTTGCTAATACGAACTATGTAGCCATAAATATCCACCTGCGTGTGCTGCTCTGTCTCAGGTCCCCAAGTCAGTAGGATACACTCCTTACAGAGTTGCTGAAAGTTTATAATTTTGATAAAGACGGTGAACTTGCTCCTCTTAGGATTTTTACTCCTTTCGCACCCATCCTAGATGTGTCTGAGGGAACCTGACATCCTGGCTCACGGGGTGAGCTGTGCTTTGATTTTCAAAATCTCTCAGATAAATCACATGGTTCATCGGATCAGGGGTTTCCTTTGGTTTCCCCTATTATTAAATAGGTTGATAGTCATCGGTATTTTCTTTCCCGGGAACTGCTGTTTTATTTTTCTCGCTCATTTTTTTTTCTATAGGGTTATTGTTTTATGGATTTGTAAAATTCTCCTGTTTAAGGAATTAGTCCTTTGTGACTGATCCAGCTGTAATTTTATTTCCTGTTTGCCATTTATCTTTTGATATTATGGTTTTTTTTTTACATGCAGAAAATTTAAATTTTTATACAGCTGGATGTATCATTTTATAGTTTCTGAGTTTTGCAATGTACTCAGAAAGGCTTCCCTTTTATGAGATTATAAATTTATTTATTTTATGTTTTCTTTTAGTACTTTTAGGTTATCTTTATGTTTAAATCTTTACTCTGTTTAGAATTTACTTTGTGTAAGCCATGAGTTAGAAGTACATCTTAATTTTTTCTATGTATTTATCAAGTTGTCTGAAAACCCTTTGTTAAATAATGCACCTTCCCCATATGCATTTGAAATACTATTTTTTATCATACTGCGTTTCTGAATGTATTAGATCCATTCTAAATTTTGTCAGCTTTGGTTTATTGACCTGTTTTTCTAGTCATGCATAAATATTCCTTTTTTTTTTTTTTTTTTTTAGTGAGACAGAGAGACAGAGAGAGATTAGAACAGACAGACAGACAGACAGGGAGAGAGATGAGAAGCATCAACTCACAGTGCTAGCACCTTGTTCATTGATTGCTTTTCATATGTGCCTTGACTGGGGGGCTCCAGCTGAGCCAGTGACCCTTTGCTCAAGCCAGTGACCATGGGCTCAAGCCAGAGATCGTGGAATCATGTCTACGATCCTGTGCTCAAGCCACATGAGTCCACACTCAAGCTGGCAACCTCGGGGTTTCAAACCTGCATCCTCAGCATCCCAGTCCGACACTCTATCTACTGCGCCACCGCCTGGTCAGGCTGGTTTAAATTCTTCCTAATACAAGTACCTACCTCCCACCCTCACCCACCTCTGCACACTCACACTGCTTGTTTACACACAGTGTGTATACGCCTTTTCTATAAAGTTTGGCCAGTACCCGCTTCCAAGGCCAGATCTGTCCCTCTGGTGAACTCGGTACTCCCTGTCCCATTTACGGTGTTCAGCCCTGCCGCACCCAGGAGGAAAGATCATCGATGCCAGGTCCGGGTGCTGAACGATCTCTAATTTGTTAAAAAGATCTAAGGACTGTCCCTATGCATTTGGTCTCAGTGCAGAATCATAAAAATGGCACCAGGCAGAGTCAGTGACCACTCACCTCCTCCAGCATGGTCAAGTCTGTCTTGAAAACCTGTCCCCCCTCCAGGGGACCATGCCTGTCTCACTGTACCACGCCATGCGGGGCTCGGTAATACTGCACACCCAAGGTAGTAGTAATGTGTCTCTGTCAGGTAAGCAGTAAAAGCACTTTATATGTGTATTTTATTCACAGAGAAGCCAGGGCCCTCAGCGTAGAGAAGAATGTAAGTATCCCTCCTTAGTGGTCATCCTTTGGGACCAGGGGTGACTGGCTCTCGCGACGTGTTCGATGCCTCGGCCAGATGCAGTACGTCACCTGCAGGGAGGGTGAGGGCTGAGGGAGCCGTTCTGTTGAACGACTGAAGTCCTCTTAGGTGACTTTTCCATCAGCTGGAGTGTTGGATGGCTTGTTCAGTTCTGCAGTAGATGGCATCACGATTGCTCAGGAGCCATACGCCACGCCTGGTGTGCCACTCACACCTGGGTATCCACGCGGAAATATGAAGAGAAGCGTGGCTTTCCAAGTCCTGATTTTATAGCTTCAGCTCACATTCGACTGCAAAAACCTCCGTTAGTACTAATACGTTTTACGACTCACTTCTGAAGGGCAGACAGATTTTAACAGGATGGGTGTGTTCTCATTACCAATGGCTACGGGGACATCAAGGTGCCAGGGGCGCAGAGGAGTTTACAGGACGGAGGATCCAGAGGCTTTGCTGTGATGAGAAAGTTGTGCTCTTCTGTCAGTCACGGAACAGAGGGGATACGGGTCATCTGCAATCTGTGAAATGCCCGGGACGTCCCGTAGCTGGCCATCTGGGTTTCTAGAATAAATGACTTTTCCCGGGAACCTGCCTACTTGGATTTCATTTGCTCACTTTACATAGAGTTTTCACTTTGTTATTAAGATGAACTTGATCTCAATATCGTCACTGGTTTTCAGTGTGCCGGCTCCTCAGTCTGGTACCGGCGACTCTCTTGCTGACCAGCCTCTGTGAAATAAGCCTTGGAAAACAGTGAATCTTCGTTCCAGTCCGACACATGACGCTGTCACTCCAGGGGCTTTTCTGTGGGTGACACTCACTGCCCTCACGCCTGAGGCAGTCTCAAGAATCTCGCATCCTTGACATTCCAGAACAAAAGTGTTAAAAAAACAGAAACACTATTTGAAGATTTAAACAGAAACGTTTTACTTTTCATAACAGAAAAACGCTCAGAGCTTCTGGTGGCATTTCTACTTACACGTTTTCCAGAAAGGGAAGTCGTGACATGGCTCTTTCCATGAAAGGGAAGTCACGGGGTCAAACGCTTCCCTCTTTCTTTCACTGGTAGAAAGATGAGAGTGTTTATGTAAAATCTTCTATCAGCACCCAGCCTTTCGCTGCTGTGTTCTGTGTGACCTCGTGGCAGTGCTTACCCAGAAAGCCGATTTAATTTTACTTCTGAGGCTCCTAGAAGGGGCAATGAAACTTTGCTATTTAACTCAAATTTCTTATCCAAAATATTCACATACGAAACTGCAAACCATCTCACCAAAATTTAAAAGTGTTTTTTTCTTTTGTAGTTAATACTTACTATGAAAGTTACCGGCCTGAGATAGGAGAAAAGAATTATTTTATCAAAACATGAATCTAGGGGACTTTTTAAAGGTGCGTCTAGCCTGACCAAGCGGTGGTGCAGTGGATAGAGCATCGGATTGGGACACAGAGGACGCAGGTTCGAGACCCCGAGGTCATTGGCTTGAGTGCAGGCTTATCTGGTTTGAGAAAGGCTCACCTCGAGCAAGGGGTCACTCGGTCTGCTGTAGCCCCCCTGGTCAAGGCATATATGAGAAAGCAATCAATGAACAACTAAGGAGCCGCAACAAAGATTGATGCTTCTCATCTCTCTCCCTTCCTGTCTGTCTGTCCCTATCTGTCCCTCTCTCTGTCTCTGTCACACACACACAAAAAGATGTGTCTCTGCTACTGAAATCTTCACCCCAACAACATTGGTCTCGGTGACTGGATTCCTGCTTTGATGGTTGAATGCTGACCATCCAGAACGTTTCTCTTGGAAACATTTGATTTCTGCGGCTCAGTGTCTATTTTGTCTGCCTCTCTTGTGGTTTCTCACAGCTGATTTCTGGGCCGGTTTCTTCATTTTCTTGACAGAATAGGTGCTTCTCAGGTCATTTATCTGCCGCCTCCCTGTGGGTCCTCGGAGACACGGGTGGGAGAGAGAATGTCTTACCTCCCGGCTCTCACTCTTCGTGGGGAGTGTGATTCTATCTGCTCACGCCACAGTTCCAAGGGAAGTGACAGGTGTCTTCTTTGTTCTGTGTTATCTTTTCCTTTCCAAATCCCTGGGAAGTGTGGTTGCTAATCTGCGGTCACTGGCTAGGTCACCATGGTTCCCCGAGTGGGAGTTACTTCCTTGGGGTACAAGGTAGACTTTCCTCATTCATGCTGATTCCGCAGCGTTTAGCGTTTAGAAAACACGAGTGACGCGGGGCAGGTCGGTCCAGGTCTTTGCGACGCAGAGCGGAGCGCGGCTGCTTAGTCCGGCCTGCGCGTCCCTCGTGCGGGGAAACACGTCTGAGGCCCACGCCTCCACCGTTGTGACCGTGAGAGCATCTCCACGCTGCCCATCGTCCGCCAGGAGAATTAGGTAGTGTTGATGTGCATTTTGCTTAATAAGCAATGATGGAGATACGTAATTTTTTTTTTATTTTAGAAAGTTGGTCTGATAACTGAAAAGAGATGAAATCGGGAAAATTGCTCATTTTTTTCTTTTTTAGGATAACCTACTACGACCATATAGGGCGTCCTCGAGTTACAACACTCTCGGCATTCCACATTTCGAGTTTACGATGCTCACTAACCATAAAAACTTAAAAAGATTGAAACACGAATGTTTGGGCTTACGTCGTGAGCGTCGTACTTACGGACTACGTGGGCGGACTAGTTTGGTTGCCCGCAGCGGAAGGACACGCAGTCACGCAGCGGCTGAGTGGGCGAGCTGGGGTCCCCGGGGCGCTCACCAACGCCATCTTGGACTGTTAGACGCGCCAAGTGTTGTCAGGCTGCTAGGGTGTGTTTCTACTTACATCAAAATTCAGTCACGTCACTGTCGTAGGAATGGAACGGTGTCGTAACGGAGGACCCCTGTGCTCAAGTTTGTGATTCAGTTTGGGGGCCTTGAATGCATGAGAGGTCTACCAAAGACCGTTTCTTTGGTTTATCTATTTATTCATCAGTTAAATAAAAATCTACACCGTGAATGATGGTGACCAGAAGAAGATTTTGCTATTTAAAAAAATAAAGTAATGACAATAAAAAGAAAGAGGGGTGTAGTATAAAGAAAAAAAACCCTTGAATGTGGAACGGCGACGTGAATTGGCATTTCTGGTATTTGGAGGAGCCCACGGATAGGATCTGAACCAGCAGTCTGGTCCTGGTTCCTGTCCGAAGTGTCATGTCCATCCCATTCTTCCTTCCTGCCTCATTATTGCCTGTTGACTATGGTCGGGAGACCTGTTTTTAACTACAATTCTCATCTTTCTAGAAAAAAGCGGATCTAGTCGGTGATGGTTCCTTTTATGTGTCCCCTTGACTGGGCCACGGAGGCCGGACACTTGATGGTGGGGGACTCCGGTTGTGCCTCAGAGGCTGGTCCGGACGGGCTGAGTGAAGTGGGCTGGCCTCCCTGAGGTAATGGGTCCCGTCCAGGTAACAGAAGGCCCGAGCAGAACAGCAAGGCTGAGTGAGAGAGAACTCACTCCTGCTGCCCGGCCGAGCTGGGACGTCAGTCTCCTGCTTCCCCCTTGGCCCCCTCCCGGGGTGGAGGGGTCTCAGGCCTTTGGGTACAGGCTGAAACCACGCCAACGGCTCTCCTCAGTGTCCAGCTTGCCAGGTGCGATTCCTGGGATGTCTCTGCCTTCCTGTTCCTTACCGCCAACCGTGAACGAACGTGTTCTCCTACTGGTCCGACCCAGACCAGCCGATGAACCCCTTGTTCCCTTTGGAAACAGTGGCCACAGCCAGACACAAGCCCTTCCCTCTCCCGCGTGGATTCTCACACCCCTTTATCCCCGGGTTCCCGTCAGGACAAAGCCATTAAATGTCCAGAGAGAAGGGTTAGAGGCATACAACATCCTCCTGGCCGGTCCTGACCCCTTGTCTGTGCGGGACGGTTCTCACTGGAACGTTGCTGTCGCCACGTGGAGTGCACACAACGAAACGTCAGTCACCCTGATTCTGCACTCCTTGTTTAAGGTGGATATAGAAACACCTTTAGGCAGTGGGCGTTGCTAATGTACAGTCTTCATCGCCCATGGACTATGCATTTGCAAATTTCCCTGCCTGCTAAAATTTATTGGCAATTCCAAAATCCACACTCTCAGTGCTGACTGGGTCATTAGCACACGCATGTGAACATGTGCACGTGGATAAGAAAATAAAAATGACTCAATCAACGCCCGTGTCCCCAGCTGAGGTCACCGAGGAGGGGGGTTTCTGTTCTTGTTTCTGCTCTCGTGCGGTGAGCACGTGCTGTTCTTCAGGGCCACGTTTGGTGCCCCGTTGTGCTTTTATCGATTTCACTGTTGAACACCCGCCTCCCCACGCTGAGCATCCTTCGGAAGAGCTCTCGCGTGTCTGGCGTGGAGGGGGCTGTGCCGAGCCGCTTGGAGGTGTGGTGGGCATGCTCCTTGCCGGCATGAGTCACAGTGATGGAGGCCGGGAGTTCAGTGTCAATCAACTACGGTACATGTATGGAGACAAAGATGTTTTTAGAGAGAAACACACATAAAACACGGGGACAGAGTCATTGGTTGACTAGAATGTGACCAGGTGCTCCCAGGAACCGAATCCCGTCTCCTCTGCAAGAGCAGTGGTTTCGTATGCGCGAATTCTGCGTTCACAGAGACTTTATAGAAGGAGTTTCCCACGAATCAGATGAAGTCTGTGTGGCCCAGAATAAGGAGTAATAATTGGGGGCTCTTGTCTCCAGACTCTCCTTGTGTCCTTAGGTTGGTCACTACTGTGGGTTTACCTTTCAGGCCGCGGTTCCCTTATTTGTTCAATAGAAAGAGAATTCCTGAAGGACCATCTGAAAAGTGCTGCTTTGAAGAGTCAGTGAAGTAGTGTGTACAGAAATTGCCCCGTGAACGGAATTGCTGTAACAGGAGCAGTGAGCATCGCTTATTTAAGGGGCAGAGAACACGCCAGGGACTTGATCATTGCTACCGTTGGCCGACGTCTAATGTGAGTCTCCCGTTCCTTCCTGAGACCGCGTGTCACGCTGCTCAGCCCTCAGAGCCGTCCACCCCTGCCCCTCAGATTTCACGTGGACCGTCTCCTCTGTCCTGAGTGTTTTCCAAGCTGTTTTCCCAGGTGGCACGGCGGAGGGGCAAACCTGAGTATGAGAGAACACTGGGGTTCGCATGCTCTTTCTCAGCAGGGGGCACTGCCCGTGTGTTCCTGGGAATCCAAGAGGATCGTTAGGGAGTCACGAGCCCACAGCCCAATGGCGTGTCCTCTGCCGAAGGCCAGGTTCTGCTTTGTGTGGCGTTTTCCAATCGCTGCTCTTCCCTTGCTGATTGGGGGGGGCATTTTCTTGTGAATTTTGTTTGGAAGTGAACCTTAGGACATAAGCAATGGAAACACACACCACACACACACAGACATACACACACACACCAAGTGCAGAAAACAGCTGTGATGATGAAACCCGACTTGCACATTAGTTAAACGGGTGGCGTGTTGATGGTGGTCAGGTTCCTGGGTGATGGCTCTGGCTTCCGGTCATTTCGGACAGACAGAATCACTGCATTAATGTAACACTTCCTGCTGAATGAACGGCTAAGTCCCCAAGTGTCTGAGGTCTCCATCCCTGTCATTACCTTCCGCCCGCGCAAGGGGAGGAAGGATGCGTGGTTTAGGGGTGTCAGGAGCCGCCAGGGGTCTGTTAGAGGCCCCCCTGGGAAGCCCAGGGCTGAGGTGGCTCGAGCGTCCCTGTGGGGTTGCTGCTTTGTGTTCCAGACAGATGGATGGACGGATGGGTGAGGCCCATCCAGAGGGAGGCTTTGGCTGGCAGGGGGACTGGCAACCCCTCACTGAGCTCAGCTGTAATTACTGTGGGACTGGACCATTTTATACGCATTTCTTGGTCCCGACTGTGAAGGGCTACTGATAGCAACCCAAAGCCAAGAGTCATTTCCTGGGGTCTGATTAAAAGCTAGGATTTCGCCTCCCACTAATCCCTGCATCATACGCCTGTGGTTCCCTGATAATTTATTTTATGTCAACACCAGTCACTGTGCGCTGAGGAAGCTGTCTGTTTATTAAAGGTGCAGCCGACAGCGCCTGTCTAATAGCACTGAGCTGGTGTGGCGGGCGCCTTGGGAAATGCAGTTTCTGTGTATTTCAAGGATGGCCAGGCCGCTGAGAATGCCGTATTGCAATAACGTGCATGTCCAGTTTGGGATTTTCAATTACAAAACTAAAGAAAAGGCAACCCAACCTTCACTAAACAAAATACTTTGGTTTTGCTGGCTGTGTGTGTGTGTGAGTGTGTGTGAGTGTGAGTGTGTGTGAACATGTGTGAGTGTGTGTGAGTGTGAATGTGTGTGAGTGTGTGTGAACGTGTGTGAGTGTGAGTGTGTGTGTATGAGTGTGAGTGTGTGAATGTGTGTCAGTGTGAATGTGTGTGAGTGTGTGTGGGTGTGTGGGTGGGTGTGAGTGTGTGAGTGTGTGTGAGTTTGAATGTGTGTGAGTGTGTGTGAGTGTGTGTGAGTGTGAGTGTGTGTGAGAGTGTGTGTATGAGTGTGAGTGTGAATGTGTGTGAGTGGGTGGGTGGGTGTGAGTGTGTGAGAGTGTGGGAATGTGTGTGAGTGTGTGTGAGTGTGAATGTGTGTGAGTATGAGTGTGTGAGTGTGAGTGAGTGAGTGTGTATGAATGTGTGTGAGTGTGTGTGTGTTTGTGTAGTCACCTTACGGCTCCTGTCACCTAACCCCACGCCCAGTCGGGCCTCGGGAGGGAGCCGGTAACCCGGTGTTCGTGTCCGTGGCTTGTGGAGTGGATGAGTGGTGTAGGGAGGCTTGATGTAATTTGCTGAAACAGTCTGGATGGTGGCAGCTCAGTGTTAGCTAACGACTCCTTCCTTCCTCCTTTATCCACAATAATGAAGGCGCGTTCCCAATGAGGCAAATCCCATTTTCCATTTTGTGTATCTTTTTTTCCCTCGGAGGCCTAACTCCTTCCTGGCCTTGGACCCGTCGACCCACTTTGATGTGCATGGGGTTCAGCTGTGTCCGAGACGTCTGTGCCCAGACGGGTCTTTGTTTTCCTCTCCTGGTCTATCTAATGAAGATCATGAAGGAGGCTCGCAGGCAGACAGCCATCTGAAACCTCATTATGGTGACTAATGGCGTTTGAAGGCCAGGGTTTTCATATGGCCGTTGATAATTGGGGTGTTAGCTGTTATTATTATTATTTTTTAAATGAGAATAGAAGTCTTTGAAAATGCTATCACATTGGGGTCTAATTACAACATGATATAACCATTGTTAACGAATCACTCACTGCTTAGTTTAAAACCTAGAGCTTCTCTTTGCTTCCCCAAACAACTGTGCTTACAGTCAGAAGCATATTCAAGGCAGAGAATGGGTTAATTGCGAAGAGCACTGTGCATGTCCACCTTGTCATTATTTCTGTCATGTACCACAGAAAATCCGGCGTGGCAATGGGCCGGTCTTCCGGGCACGGGCCAGGTTATCCACAGACAGTCATCAGTCACGTTCCTTTGGGACTTGAGCGTACTCTGTCTCTGGTCCCAGAGCCAAGGTCAGTCTAGCATGTGAAGGTTCACCGGAGAGCTCCAACCCCAGGCTGTCTCGCTCGGACACCACGGGCAGCTCCTCCCCTCTTGGGTTTCTTCCACGGAGCAGCGGGACACAGATCCTTCTAAGGATTAAAATGGAATCTGTGTACCATGTGTGTTTATAGGGTCTGCTACTGTGAAGTAAGCATTGTATGTGAGTCCAGTTTCCATCACAGTAGATAGAGAAAACAGACAGAGTTAATTCATACACAACGGGGTAGATAAAGGTGCCAGCTTGGTGCTCACACAGCACAAGACAAGCACACAGATCAGTGTGGGGCACATCAAGGAGGGCTTCCTGGAGGAGGCAAAGCCAGATTTGCTCCTAAGTTGGTTGGAAATTAGCCAGATGCAATGGAAGAGAAAGGCAGAGGCCAGCAGCTGTGTTCTGAAGGAGGCTAACGTGATAAAAAATAATAAGAATCCCAACATTTATTTAATGTGAACTATATATAGGGCACTATTTTATTTCCTTCTTTTCTAAGTGAGAGGAGGGGAGATAGACTCCCACATGTACCCTGAACGGAATCCTCCTGGCAACTCCCGTCTCGGACCGGTTCTCTGCCTATCTGGGGCCATGCTTGCAATGGAACTATTTTAAGTGCCTGAGGCAGAGGCTCCACAGAGCCACCCTCAGCACCCAGGGCCAATGTGCTTGAATCAATAGAGCCATGGCTGTGGGGGAGGAAGGGAGAGAGGCAGAAACAGAGAGAAGGGGGAGGGGTGGAGAAGCAGATGGTCACTTCTCCTGTGTGCCCTGACTGGGAATCGAACCTGGGACATCCACACGCTGGGCTGATGCTCTGCCACAGCCAGGGCGTCGGACACTATTTTAAGTGATGAGTTAAACCATAATTCCTCCCACCACACCTATGAGGCAGCTGTTACTATTGTAGCTCTGTGTCTAGGAAACTGAGGCACTGATGCGTAAGCAACTTCAGGGTCACGTGGCCGGTGGGCAACAGAGCAGAGACATCAACCTTCCCGTCTGGCTTCAGAGTCCCCTGCCTCCACCCCTCCACGAGGCACCTCTTTAAAGCTTGCTGGTGGGTGTTGTGACCTGAAATCGCTGGAGAGAAGTCCTAGCTCGGGAAGCCAGAAGACACAAGTGGAGAGACCATTGGTGGTGGATGTTGGAAGCATATGTTTCGTGAAGAAGATTAAACCAGGGCTTCCCCTCTATCTGGAGTGACAGGCCAGTTTTACTACACGATTATTTCCGAGTCTCCAACAGGATGGGGACCAGCAGCGTTTGAAAAACATGAAGTGATGCGCTTGGCCATCAGGGGGCGGGGCTTCATTTCTGGGAAGCATTCTCCATGCTTACTCTCCGTTTCTGTCCCTCCCTGATCATGCGTCGGCAGCACACCTTCAGTGGGCAGCGCTTTGACGATCATTGGCTCACACGTTTAGCTTCAGACTCTGTGGAGTCATGCAAGAGAACGGAGGAGAGGCTGACAAGACCCAGGGCCACGACCCTATTGCGAATCGATGACTGTGGTCCAGGCAAGGGATGCCTGCAACCTAACCCAAGGCCGTGGGCGTAGCAACGGAAAGAGATGGGTGGTCTTGAGGGTCGCCCAGGAAATTCAGTGGCCAGGATCCGTGGGCATGATGCCCCCGTCCTCCACTCCCCTGATGCAGCTCTGTGGCGGTGTGCTCTGCCTGTCTCCTAAATTTAATTCTTAAAAAGAATAACATCAGGAGTTTTCATATCTGTACTTCTTAAATCAAAACCAATCTTTTCTATTTTTCCTTCCAAGTACATCAGGCATTTATTTTGCTTAAGTGAGGCTCCTTTTAGATTGTGGTTTCAGGTGGCCGCCAGGCTGGCCGGGCTGCAGGGAGGCAGGTGCCCTGGAGACTGGAGGAACGTGCATCCTTCTCGCATTAAAACATGCGTCTTGGCCCTGGCCGGTTGGCTCAGCAGTAGAATATCGGCCCAGCGTGTGGAAGTCCCAGGTTTGATTCCCGGCCAGAGCACACAGGAGAAGCGCCCATCTGCTTCTCCACCCTTCCTCCTCTCCTTTTTATCTGTCTCTCTCTTCCCCTCCAGCAGCCAAGGCTCCATCGGAGCAAAGTTGGCCCGGGCGCTGAGGATGACTCCATGGCCTCCACCTCAGGTGCTAGAATGGCTCTGGTTGCAACAGAGCAACACCCCAGATGGGCAGAGCATCGCCCCCTGGTGGGCATGCTGGGTGGATCCTGGTAGAAGTGCATGCAGGAGTCTGTCTCTGCCTCCTCGCTTCTCACTTCAGAAAAATACAAAAACAAAACAAACAAAAAACCCAGTCGTCTTGTACGGCAGCGGGGGCCATGTTAGGGATACACTGGGGCCGAGGGAGAGAACAGGTGACCCAAGGAGCTCAGGACAAGATCCTGTTTTCACGAGATAAGAAAGCCGCGTGTCCGTGTGAGCAGTGGGCAGAAAGCCGTGACTACGGAGCCAGCAGCAAGTTCTGGTGGAGGCTGCGGGCTGGGGGCGGTGGGCAGTGATCAGTGGGCAGTGGGCGGCAGGGAGGCGGCGCAGTAGTGCTTGCACCCAGGGACAAAGGGCAGGGTTTCAGGCGAGGACACTGAGATTCCGGAGCAAGACTTACATGGGGTGGAAAAGGCCAGGGCTTCAATTCTGGTGCACTGGAGTCCGAGGTCAAGGGAAGGATCAGTTCCCGAATGTATCTTGGACTTCAGTAAACGTTACACACGTGGTCATATTCTGTTCTCATGGTAAACCCGTGACCGAGCCTTCCTGTGAGGACACTGAGGGCTGGACGTGTCAGGAAGCGTGTCCATACGTGGTGGGCATTGATGAGGGGGTAAAGCCCATGACTCCCACGCTGCCTCCTTTCCAGGACGCCGGGCTCCTTCCAGCGGTAACTGCCCTTGGCGTCTAGGTGGCCAGCACCTGACCTCAGGGTTTCCGTCTGTGATGAGAGCTCAGAGCTCAGTGCGCACACTGGGGAAGGTGGGCGACGTCTGGACCTCGCACATCTCCAGCGCTTGTCTCACTACAGAACCCCAGCCTAAAGCAGAAAGTCTAAAGGAAATTCTTGGAAACTCCAAAGTTTTATTCTTTTTAACAAATCTCTATGGATCCTCTTTTACACGTCTGTACAATTAAGTGATCTATATATTATTAAATGAAGCGAACACATGATTTTCTAATTCTGGCAGGGAAAAGATAGACAGCCAAAGCGTGAATGTACCGCGTAAGTGATATCGTAGGAGGTCTTGAGTTCATGCAGAACGTCGAGGCGAGTGCCGTCAGAATTATCATCTTCAGTGGGGTCGCTGTGGTCAGCGTCACTGAGCAGTGGACATTTAGCACTAAGTTAGGTCATCCCATAAGACCGCCGGTGGGTTCCGTGACGCCGTTCACAGAGCTATTATTGCACTTTTTGGGAAGGCCGGATGCTTGGGGACTGTCCTTTCAACCTCTGCCTCCTCTCCTGTTCTAGGCAGCTTGGTGTCGACCCTAGCCACCAGAAACACATAGTCCCAGCCCTGCTTTGGGTGAATGAATGCAAACAAGGTGTGTTGATCTTCTGAGAACATTTCCCCACTGATGAGTGAGCTCTGAGAATAACTCGTGCTTACCTGGGCGAAAGGAAAGTTTAGAAGATTATGTGACTCTTTTGCTGCGGTCCTCCTAATTAAATCTCTCCGGCTCAACCTGGCCGCATGATGTGACATCTGCCCAGTGTCCTGAGGGGTGGACGTGCCTGCTTTATATGCTGAAACCTGAGGACGCAAAGGCCACCTCGCTGAGAAGCGCCTGTCACCACTGACAGCCATGTTCCCTTGGTATTGCTCTTGACCCTTTGAGAGTAAATGGGCGTTTTGTGAATGGGCTGTCGTGGACAGACTTGGAAAGACCACCCCGCGCCGCACCATACCACTGTCCTTCTGTATTTCATGAATTCTGGTGACCCTGGAGAGTGTCATCTTTTTCCCCTTTGGCACCAATCAGGAATAGGAAGATTTCACAAAAATGTATCTTAAAAGGGCGGTGTGAATACAACCTGACAGACAGATGTGTCCAGAATACGCTCTTCTGAATCAGACATGGTCTGTGATGCAGAATATTGCCTGAAAAAAAAAAAAAGCTCCAACTCCTGAAGCCACATCGAGCTCCAATCCAGGTGTGCCCTGTGGGGCACAGTGGCCGTGTCCTCTCTCCCCCACTGCGTGCCCGATGCAGTCACAACAATGTGTGGGGGTCAGAAGGGCTCTGATTTGCGAGACAATGTCTCAGCTGTGCCCTTAGCGTCCTGTTTGGAATGACAACTATATCTTTGCATGCCATTTAAGGGGCAACTGAGTCGCATTTTGGAGAAAGCTGTTGTACACTTGCCCGGGTTTATTAAGATGTGTGGATCGATTTACTTTGCACCATTATTAATGTACACGCACATGGTATTTTTAATCAAAGATGAGGTTCTGTTTCTTACTACATTTTTCAGTGAAAGGCCTGACTGTCCGAGGGACAAGGTCTGCGGACACAGCTTGGCGTGTAGACAGACAGCGAGAGAACAACCAGAAACGGGAGAGAGAAGAGTTCTACACAAATGGAACCTTTTGCTAACGCCTCTCCGCGTTTACCCACTGCTTGTGGGAACACAGTGATGTCCATGGTCAGCCGTGAAGACACTCTCCGCATGTGGGCGTAAACGAACTCGTAAACTGACTTACGTGAGTGCAGCCCGTGAAGATCTGTGTCAGAGTCTTGAGTCGTCACCTTCAAGAGCGTTGCCACAGAGTTAGGTTTGTCACATTAAATTAATAAAGAGCAGAAAAGTATCTCTGCTGAACGCCTTTTCTAACGTGGACTCAGTGGATCACAGAGCTGACTGCACAGTCATCTATTGTAACCATTCAGATCAAAGCCAATGTTTCTAATCATTGAAGAGTTACAAATAAAATGGTGGTTAACTGCGCCTGAAACAAAGTATCTCCTCCCCCTTTATTCCTAGGGTTCACAAATATGTAAAAAATTTTAAGTTGGTAATTCTTGTTTTTCCTCCAAAATGCAGTCTTATGAAAGTTATTGTTATAATCATAACATGCATATAATCATCTCTTCTTCTAAAACACAGGATTTTAGATATTCTTACCATTAGTTCAAATCTATATATTTAGATCATGGATGAACCAGAGATCTGTGTTAAAAATACTACTTTTCTTGGAGTCTTTTGCCTCCATAACTAATATCCATCTCTTTTTTTTTTATACTACTGTAAATTTCATGGTAGACTATGGTTATTTTACTACTATATAAATTTTTAAAATTTGTAAATATTTTTATGAACTTTTTAGTCTACATGATTATGAAGATAAGGTATGGGTACTGAAAAATAAAAATGAAACAAAACTCTATGAAATAGGAGGAACCATTAATCAAATAAAATTATGTCTATCACCTAGGAATAACCATCGTTGAAGTTTGTTGCATATAAAAATAATCCAGACATTTAATTAAAAATTTTTTTTAAAAATTTTTTTGTTAAATGAGAGGCAGGGAGGATGAGACAGACTCCCACATGCACCCTGACCGGGATCCACCTGGCAAGCTCTACCAGGTAATACTTTGCCCAGCTGGGCTGCACCTTCATTGCTTGGCAACTGAGCTATTTAACACCTGAGGTCAAGGCTGCAGAACCATCCTAAGCACCCGGGGACAACTTGCTCTAACCATTCAAGCCATGGCTGTGGGAGGGGAAGAGAGAGAGAGAGAGAGAGAGAGAGAGAGAGAGATATGGGGTGGAGGGATGGAGAAGCAGATTGTCTTACCTTCCTGTTTCAACCTATACATTCTCACTCAGCCTCCCTAGAGCTGTGACTCACACCTGAACACATAGAGTTTGGAGAGGTAGTCCGTGCCAGTCCTGCTGAGATCAGGGCAGGTACCCAGGACTGCTGTGCAATGGGAAGTGGGGTTTTCCTTGGGGCGCTTCAGCCCGTCTTCAGTCCCACATGGAGCCAACCAGGGACGACAGGCTGTGTGAGACCAGGTACTAGACACTGCTTGCTGTCTTAAAAAAGAAAAAGATAATATATATGTTATCAGTTAGGCAGGCAGGCAGCTTACCTGTGTCAGACACTGTCCTCAGGTGGGGTTTGCTGTTCTTACTGTTACCCATCACATCGTTGTCAATGAGTTCTCAGGCCAAACACGAAGATTAGACTTGTGCAAGGGAGTGTGTAGGGTTTTCATCTTCTTCTCTTTTGTGGGCATCGTTGGTGTGTGGTGTACAGGGACAGAAACAGAACAACAAAACAAATACTCAATGGTCAGACGTGGGTACATGTGGTCCATTGCTCGGGACCGTGAAACGATTTCACCAGGAGAGCCTGGGCGCTCTGTCAGGTCTTCAGGGAAGCACTCGTGTGCTGGGGAAGGGAAGGTGACCCCCCGGGATCAGTCTCTAACTTCCATCTCTTCTTTGACAGGGACCCTTCTCTGCTGTTCAACCAAGGCCTGGGCTTAGTCAGGCAGTGACAGGATTTCAGGTGTGGATTGTGGAGATTCATTCGGACACCAGAAAGCATGGTTGGGAAGTGCTGACACCCTGCGGATGATCAGCAATGGGATGATACTGGAACGAGGACCATTTTCTGCTAAAACGCCTCACAGAAATATCTCACACCACTCTTGTGTTCTTGCTTAAGCTGTCTGTGAACACGCCGGGTTTAAAAAGCAGTATTCTCCGGTAAGCGTGTTTTATTCTTTAAAAATATTCTAGGTTATTATTTCCGGTACGTAATCTTTTTCAGTTAATAATGCTGATTTTGACAGAGTGCTGTTGTCTGTGTCAGTTACGATCTTTTCTTTTATAAATTGGAGCTTGATTGCTCTGATTGGGGCAGTAGAATGTCAGAATCATGTTGCCCTATTTTCCAGAGGTCTTTTGTAGTCTTACACATTATTAATACTTTTATTGTTTCCCGCCCTCCCCCGCCAGATGAAACCTACACAAATCTTAACTTCCCTCGCCAGGGATAACATGTGTCCTGTTATGAAACTATCTGTCAGTAACACTGTGATAATGTTCACATCTGTCACACTATAGGATTCCAAAATTCTCTCACACACATGACTCACCATATCACAGCTTTCAGAGGAAATAAACTATGAAAGGTTTATTCAAAGTGAAAGTCTGGCCCAGGCCAGTGGCTCAGTAGATAGAATGTCGGTCCAGTGTATCAACATACCAGGTTCGATTCATCCTCGGGCACACAGGAGAAGTGACCATCTGCTTCTTCCTCTGTCCCTCTCCCCCTTTTCCCTCTCTTCTCCTTCTGAAGTCAGTGATTTGAATGGTTTGAGCATGGCCCCGGGTACTGAAGAAAGCTCCATTGGAGTGCACCAGCCTCAGGCACTAAAAATAGCTTGATATTCTAGCATCGAACCCAGATGGGGTTGCTGCGTGGATCCCGGTCTGGGTGCATTCGGGAGTCTTCCTCACTATCTTCCCTCCTCTCACTTGAAAAAAAGAAAAGCAGAAGTCCATGCATGTGGATAGCACAGCGTTCTCTAATGGAGCATCACTGTGCTGTCACAAAGGACTCTGACCTGAAACCCTGCCATTTCCACATGCTGAGAAGAGCGAGGCCGCCGGCTTGACATTCTCGCATTTTGAATAAGGTGCCTTGCGTTTTCATTTTCCATCAGTGATGTCACTGATCCTCCAGGAGACCCAGGCAGTCAGTAAAGTAGGGCTGGGATCAGGACAGGGCTGAGGACCTGCCAGGGCTCAGGTGACAAGGTAATTGTCCTCAGGGTCCTTGGTTCCTCCGCGGCTGCTGTGCTTTTTTGGTTTGTTTTTACTTCTTTTTTACTTACTGTACTTATCTTTTGAATTTTGCTTAATTTGACTTTGTTCTGCTGACAACCCTTCAGAGGTCCGTTGCGTGTTACTTCCCGGCCCCCGTTGCCTGTCTTCTGTATCTCTCCGGCTACCTCTTGATTCTTTCCTTCCTTCCTTCTTTTGCTTTACTTTGCTATTTGTTTTCTAATTTCTGACGATGCATACTTAGACCATTGATTTTCATTTTGTGTGTGTGAGGTAACCATTCAAGATCATAAATTTTCCTTCAAGCACAGGTTTCGCTGTTTCTGTTAGGTGTTGACGTGTTGCATTTCATGATCAATTAGTTAAACATACTTTGTACTTTATTGTGACCTCCTCTTCGTTTATTAGAAGTTGAGGACTTAACCATTGTAGCTGCCGTGTTCAGAGACCCTGCTCTAAGGGAACTCAGCTTTTGAAATCTGTTCAGACTTCCTTAATGACTAACACAGTAAATTGTGATATAAAAGTGTATTTGAAAAGACGTTGTCTCCTATTGGGGGTGTGGGGTTCCCTACCCATCAATAGGTCAGATTTGTTCATTGTCATTCTTTTATAGGCTTATTGATTATTTTTTATAAATGTAATAGATCACTTAGTGGGAAAACTATATTCCCACGATAATTAAGGATTGGTCCTTTTATTTTCCTTTTAGATTTATTCACTTTTGCTGAAAAAAATTTGAAGCTAAGTTATTAGACGAATACAGGTTTAGAATTTTCCTGTATTTTGAGTGGATCTACCACCTGGTAAACATTCTGAAATGCTATTTATGTTTCTGACCCTATCCGTTGCTTTAAAGCCTGTTTTGTCCGACATTAGAACTATACCATTCTCCTTTTTGTTACGGCTTTTACTTTCAAGCTTTATCTTGAAGATAACCTCTTATAAGTAGCTTGTAGTTATTTCTTTAACACTGTCTAAGTTTTTCTTTTAGTTGGAAAACTTAATCGATTTTTAATTAACGTCATTGCTGAGATACAGTGCTCACAAAAATTAGGGGATATTTCAAAACAAATACGAAGAGTGAAAATATCCCCTAGTTTTTGTGAGCAGTACATTTCTGTTTAAAGTTATAACTTACTTTCCTCCCCACTTGTCCTATACGCCATCTATTATCATTTTTCTACCCTTTCTTTGAATGAAAGAAATTCAAGAATTTTATTATTTAGTCTTCCTCCCGCCCTCCACACCCCCATTAGCTTATTCATCGTACATTCCTCACTTATTCTTTTAGCAGGCGGGCATCATGTGCATTCTTGACTTCACACTCCCTACGATCAATGACCTCTTTTCTGACATTACTGGGACCGTAAGACACGCTGGATTCACTCGTGGCTTCACTGTCAGCAGTGACCATGCAGAACTGCCCACCTGCTTGCGGCTTTTCCCCTGCCCTTCCGAGCACCTTGGTGATTGGAACCAGGTGTGGTCCCGGATGAACACAGACGTGACAGAGGACAGGTGCTCTGTACAGGTGTCACGTCTTTAAGCATACACTGCAGCTGCAAACGTGTCCTCCATGTTTCTGCCACCTCCGTGTAATCCATGTGAGTAACAGAGAGGCGTGAGAGAGGCAGAGCCTCTGAGGGGAAACACCACAGACCCAGAGAGTGGACCTCATGGTGGCATTGGCCCTGGCACCATTTCACTGCCCCCCCCCAGGTCCCCGGATGGAAAGGATGATTTCTGTGGTTTCTCACTCATCTAAGGAAAAGGCTCGACACAAGCTCCCACCCCCACTGGGGAATCCCTGACTGAATGCCTGAAGAACACATGATGTACGTGAACCCACGTGCACGAGGCAGCCCCAAATCTCTCGTGCTGCTCTTCATTGAAAGCGGTGGATGCATCTGAAAATAGACATTCGTTTTCTAAACTGCCAATAGATTTATTTTCTAATGAACACCTCCTAGTCTTTTCACTGTGGATAGAGAAGGGACGCATTTTCCGAAGACGGTGTGATAAGGTGACAAAAAATTGCAAAAATTGTTAACATTAGTATTTTAAAAGGAAGAGTCAGGCCCCCTTACCCCTCCTCTCTGAAAAGAAAAAAAATAGAACTCAGAGAAAGAGATTAAAGGGGCAAAAGTTAGTTAGTAACTAATCATAGTTCTGTGGAAGGACTGAGGCCACAACTTGCTAGACAACAAAGAAGATAAAACTTATCTGAAAACTTTCTCTTCCCCATCCTTAAGATCCTGTAGAAGACAATGTTTACATATCTTAATTAAGAATTCCTACACTGATTCTAACTCTTCTCCTCTGAGTCCTGAGAGTGATGTATACCTCTAGACAAAGGAATCACAAGACTACTTACTCCCCTTGCTTGAAAAACCGGCATTCTGTAACATTTTATATGCTTTCTAATAATCATCCCCTTTGAAATCCTTTATATTTAAAAAATTTGTAAACTAAACAAGCGGGGACTAGCTTAATTAGCTGTCCCCAACACTTTTAACAAAGGTATTTTCATTTAGCCTCTCTCCTTATCCTAAGCTAACCATTTCGCTGTGGCGACAGGGACCAGGGTGGGGGGGTAGACACGAGAAGACTTGGGAATGTCTTTGCCGGATGGGTATGTAAAAAAACCGATCACTACTGTGTTATCTTGTGGTCTTGATGTGTAAGGATGCTTTTTCCTTTTAATCCTATGATAGATGTTGTAAGCTTGTTAGTAATTGACTATCGTACCATGCTCCCTCCTTACCCACCCCAACTGGTATGTGATTTGGTCTATAAAATCAGCCACAGAATGGTAGGGACTTTCTGAGTGATTTGGGACCATGCCCCATGTAGCTAGCTAGCCAGCTAATTAATAAACTCAAATTTCTTCTGTAACCTGCCTGGTGTCTCTATGTAATCCGCAGATTGCAGTACTTTAAAACAACGGTGTACGTGCGTGTGAGTGTCTGTGAGTTGCGGGGTACAGCACACTGTCCTGGAAGGTTGGATGAGTAAGTAAACCCCGGGTAGGGGGTGTTGGGCGTTCAGCTGTTGGATGCTGCTGGCGGTGGAGCCGGCGTGTGGTACCTGCTTTCCCTGAGGTCTCTGCGGGGTTCTCACGAGTGGAAGCCTCTCCTCTTCCCATCCTCCCTCCCACCCCAACACCTCCTCCCTTCTGCCTGAACCCCACACCCAGCCCGGCTCCGTCACACATACGTTCACGCTTCCCCGCATCATTACTGGCTTTGACTTCAAGCCTTTAGGCTCCGTCCTTTAAACTTCCTAAATGTTTGCGATTCCTTGCACTTCTCGGACTTAGAGTCCCCATTTGCATTTAGCTGAAGCACATTCTTTATATTGTATCACGGCTTATACCACTGAGCTCAAGCTCTGGCTTGGACACAGTCCAGGCCTGGGTCTCCAAGGCGACCGTCAGATGGGGAGGACGGAGCAGTGAGACAGAAAGCAGGCTCTCCTCTCCTTGGAGGCTCTTGTGGTTCGGAGGTGTTAATGGAACTGTCCAGGTGAAGCAAGAGGTGTCATATCTGCTCCCCAACCCCACCAGGGCGTGTGAATTCTCTCTCCTGAGATTCCGAGGTTGCATTTTGAAAAGATGTTTTCTTGAAAGGTTCGTTCTCTCTCTCTCTCTCTCTCTCTCTCTCTTTTTCTCTCTCTTTCTCTTCTTAAGTAAACTCTTGTTATTCTGGACCACATCTGAAGTGATCTGAAATAATATTTATGGAACTATTTACTCTTGCTTTACTTGGATATTATACAAAAGCAATTTAATGCATAAGCAATTATCTGGATTGCATCCTGAAAAATATTTATTTTGTTTCAAATCTCTAATACATTTTTCTCATAATCGAGGCAGTTAGAAGACTATTCTCGTGTTAAGATTATTCTTGTGATTAGGGATAGAGTGATTTCTGACCCAAAGGGAGTCTTTTGACTCTACTTGCATTTTAATAAAAATCAGAAGCATTGGTTTAGTAATAAGAGTTTTGGTTCTCTTTTTTCTTTATTTTGGAGAGGTAAAACAAAAATGACACATATAAGTTGCACAAAATCTGAAATATTTTATTTGTATCTACATAGTTTATTTGTATCTACAAGACTGAGAGAACCACTTTTTTATCTACCAGTTAAGATGTAGGTGGTCTATATTTGTTTCCCATGGTGGCAGGGCACTCTCAAATAGCAGATAATTGTCATAGTCTTATATGTTAGTAGGTTATATTGGTCACTAGTTTAGCTAAAAATAAACAAATATAAGGAAAGCAGGGTTAGCAAGAGGAACTCTTTGTATCTAACTCTTTGTTAGGTTCCATATGCATTAAATATTTTTCCATTGTTGAATCTATAATAAAGCCATAGTGATTCAAACATTTTAAATTTGGTGACAGAAGTATGATCAGAGGTTTCAAACAAGAAATACCTTGAGTGAAAGGTTTGTTTTATCAAATGTTTTAAAGAAAATTATAGATTTTTTTTCTCAAATGCCTCATAAAATATCCATTTATATAGTATCACCAATAACTCTACAAGTCTTTCAACATCTTGGATCTATGATACTCTCTTTCTCTCTCTCTTTATTTTATTATTAAGTGAGGGGAGGGGAGACAAAGAGAAAGAATCCTGCATGTGCCCTGACTGGGATCCCCCCGGCAAGTCCCCTATGGTGCGATGCTCTGCCCATCTTGGGTGTTGCTCCATTGTTTGGCAACTGAGCTATTTTTAGTAACTGAGAAAGTGACCAGGGAGCCATCCTCAGTGCCAGGGCCAACTTGCTCAAATCAATTGAGCCATGGCTGCGGGAAGGGAAGAGAGAGACAGAGAAAGAGAGAAGGGGGGAGGGGGGAGGATAAAGAAGCAGATGGGTATTTCTCCTGTGTGCTCTGACTGGGAATTGAACCTGGGACATACACAAGTCGGGTGACATTCTACCATTGAGCCGACCAGCCAGGGCTACCACTCTGTTTCTTATGCAAAAATGTAAGCAACCACATAGAGTAAAGCCAAATGACAACTGTGGTTATCTCTGATCAGGCTAGATCAGTGGTTCTTAACCTTTTTTGAGGTACCAAACCCACCAGTTTCATATGCACATTCACCAAACCCTTCTTTAGTGATAAATAAAATATGATTTTTTTTCCAAATTCAAGACATAGGTATATGTTTTTTTACTGGTGCACAAAATGAGCCGTGCGTGAACATCACCTTGCTCAAAGAACAAAACCAACAAAGTGCATGAACTTACAACAAATTACGGTATTACTTTATTCTGGTCTCCGCGGCAGAGGCTTCTCCGAACCCCTGAGACCAACTCATCAAACCCCTGGGGTTTGACAGAACCCAGGTTAAGAACCACTGAGCTAGATCAATTAAAATATTTCCCTCTCTATTCTTAAACATTTAAAGCATTCGCTACAAATGTTTTCATTAAAGCAAAGAGTATCAATCCCCCAACAAATAGACTTAGGTTGGTAGATTACTGAGTTTGATCTAGAAAATAAGTTATTGACCACTGTGCACAAAAGATCTGTAACTGTTACAATGAAGTTTAAAAGGACCATCAGAGACCAGAGTGTTATCCCCTCTAACCGTGATGGGACAGAGTCCCAGCCTAAATGCATTTGCATCTGGCTGTGTAGCAAATAGGGTCCAATGATCACAGCACTGGCCATTCTTGCATTAGGGTAAATGGGTTGTTGGAATTATGAAATAAAATGGGAAATTATGAGTTATTAACAAAACAGGTAGCAGAGTGCCCAGTTTGAAGACCCAGCAGATGTGTCAGGTATTATAAGATGCTATTGAGAGAAGGAAGATGTGTCTCTTGTTGGCATCCTGATGTGAACAGCCCAATTATTATATAATAGTCATGGGACAACGGGTGAAATGTGAAACTGGCTGGGCAAGCATGAAATGATATTAAGGAATTATTTCCTTTGTGCAAGAATGATGTTTCGAGGATACTCAGAGGGGAATGTTACAATGTATGGGGTTTGCTTAAAAAGTAACCGGGTGGAGAGAGGGAGCCAGTTCTGCGATGGTCTCACATACTCATGGGGACAGAATACCAGTCTCTGTTTTCATGCGGCCGGTCACTCTAGCACAGTGGTTCTCAACCTGGGTTCTATGGAACCCTAGGGGCTCGATGAGTCGGTCTCAGGGCTTCGGAGAAGCCTCTGCCGCGGAGGCCAGAATAAAGTAATACCGTCATTTGTTGTGAGTTCGTGCACTTTGTTGGTTTTGTTCTTTGAGCAAGGTGATGTTCATGCACGGCTCATTTTGTGCACCAGTAAAAAACATATACCTATGTCTTGAATTTGGGGAAAAAAATCATATTTTATTTATCACTAAAGAAGGGTTCAGTGAATGTGCTTATGAAACTGGTGGGTTCGGTACCTCAAAAAAGGGTAAGAACCACTGGTCTAACGAAACGTTAAGGAATCAAAGGAGGAAGACAAAGGTTGTGACTTCGTTGGTGGTGACCTGGAGTGAGGAGGAAGACTGATATTCACGGGGAAGAACTCGGATGAGCTGCAGGGTGAGCTCACGGTTTCGGGAGCCCTCTCCGCCCACCATGACCGGTCCTGAGCTCCGGATGTGTTCCCACGAGGCCAGTGCACATGGGGCGCACGGGACGCTGCTTCCTGAGCAGAAGACAAATCTCAGACGTGTGAGCTAGTCGTTCTATTTGCACCGGAGGCAGAGGCGGGGTAAGATTCGTTCTGCGGGTAACTGTATCATCTGTATGTCCTGGACACCTTAATACTGTAGTTCGGTGGAAATTCTTATTTTACCTACGCGTTCAGTGAGGTTGAAAGAGCTGGAACGGAACTCTGACCGCTTCCTACGATGGAGCCACAGGGGACACAGAGAAAAATAGGGTTCAGTTCCCTGTGTTCTTGCGTCTCTGAACTTGCACCAAGGGCGAGGCCACGAAGCAAACCACGTGAGTGACCAACCCGGAAACAGAGGCCCAAGGTTTAAGGGACTGTCCGAAACTCAGACTGGTAATCAGTGCCCGCAGGGATAAGAGTCCAGATGTCGGACACCCAGGTGTCCCTGCCCGACGTGTCCAGCAAGGTCTTTTGTTTTCAAGAAAGGGGCTGGACGAGACAGAAACAAAACACAGGCGAGGGACGAGCAGACGCTGACATCTGTGTGTGCACTCGGTAGCTCGGAGACACACAGTAGCTGCTCTTCCCTGATCACTCCAGCTCAGCCCAGGACCCGACCTTCTCAAGGTGGGCGCTAAGTGGTGCTTAAGTAAGCGCAGGGGCATTCATTGCCTGGCTCACCCTCTGTGTGGATGCTAGAGTATTGTTGGCATTAATGCAGGAAGCCCTTTGTGCTTTCACAGTTCAGTCGACAGGGGTGGAGGGGTGGGGGGGGTGGACTCCGAGAAGGTCCATCACAATAGAACAGTGGTTCTGAACCTGGGTTCTATGGAACCCTAGGGGTTCGATGAGTCGGTCTCAGGGCTTCGGAGAAGCCTCTGCCGCGGAGGCCAGAATAAAGTAATACCGTCATTTGTTGTGAGTTCATGCACTTTGTTGGTTTTGTTCTTTGAGCAAGGTGATGTTCATGCACGGCTCATTTTGTGCACCAGTAAAACAACATATACCTATGTCTTGAATTTGGAAAAAAAAATCATATTTTATTTATCACTAAAGAAGGGTTCGGTGAATGCGCATATGAAACTGGTGGGTTCGGTACCTCAAAAAAGGTTAAGAACCACTGCAATAGAAGATGATAAGAAAAACAAGAAATAAAAGAGGGGTGACCAATGAGCTTCTAGACGATTGAACTAGTCACATCCGAGGACGGGACTCCAAAATGACCTAGGTTGAAGTCAGGACTCCCCATCCATTTTTAAACCACCCCCTCCCCTCCGAATGAGATCATTTTTCTGTCCGTCTATTTTCAAACATTTTTTATTCGCTGCAGAAAATGAGGGAACTGATCATAACGGTTGTTATTAAAATGCGTCGACACAGTGATACCTGTGGGTGTCATTTCCTTAAGAGCGTTCAGGCACAAAGCGCCACACGTATCAAGATCCTTACGTGACCGTTTTTGAGTCTTTTCTTTTGAAGAGTTGAAGGTGACCAGATTCTTTTTCTTTTTTTGTGGATTTTTTTCTTTTTTTTTTTTTTTTGCAGAAGATGGGACATTCTGAGTGGGCAGGTTCCGAGACTGTGGTTGGAGCGTTGACATAGAACAGAAGTCATAGAGGTGAATGCTATGCACGTGTGGCTTTGGGATAGCGGGTCGATGCTACTGCCGCATTATCCCTTGCTGCACACATGAATTTGTGAACCTTTCTTGTGCTCGTCTCTTCTTCACGTTTCTCTCTGAGCCTGGCTTCTAACTGAACCTCCACTGGAGGACTGTGTCACACCGGCATGACTCTTGCTCGCATGCACATCCCGAGATTTATCGGAACACAAGACTAAAGGAGTTGAAGGCTTGACAAGGCTTATTGTGAGGAGTCGGAAAGGTGGCAGCTGCTACAGAGGACAGTTCCGAGGAGCCCAGCTGGTCCCCCGGGGAGCACCAGTGGCCTGTGGGGTGAGACTGACAGCTCTGGAGCCCAGCCTGGGGGGGCTCTCATTGTCTCTCCCATCACTTAGCAATTAATGGTGCCATTGTCCTTGGGCGGACGGCCCATTTACAGATCGATATTTGCAGCAGAGTCACAGGTTGGGAGGGCTTACTGAGAGTGACAGACGGACTATTAATAGAGAAAGTCCACCGGCCGTGACCGCCAGCCCAGGGACTCAGGGGGTGGCCGTTCTTCCACAAACAACTACCTCTTTTATGTTAGTTTTTCAGGCAACAAGGGCATCTGAACTATGTATAATTCAAATGAGCTCTTTGAAAAGTTATTTGTTCTTTAACGGCAAAGAGCAGATATTTGTTAAAACAAACAAACAAACAACGGTATTTCAAGAGACTATTTCTCAAAGGTTTCATTTACTCCTTCGCCCCATCCACGTACTGAGTAATTTGAAAAATAATTTTCATGTAAGTTGATTGAAACACACCATCTGTCACACCATTTGAAGTTATAAAAGTGGACCGTGTCAAGTCAGAGCAACTACCTCCCCCCACCCCCAATAACTCTGCTCATTCATTAAAAGTATGCTTCGGGCTAGATCTTGGTTTGAAATAATTAAGTCACGTTCTAAATTAAGTAGAAAAAGTCAATGTCCTTGGCCACAGTTAGGTTTTATCAGTGTGAAACATGAATTAAAAGAATATCTGTGTTTGAGAAGCTCCAGGTAGGCATATAACCAGAGAAAATGATTAAAACCAAGGGTTTTGTTCAAACAATTTAATTGGCTTTAGCCAATTAAAAAGAGAAAGACTAAGGAAGGACAAAAATGTACCTTAAATAATAATTTTGTTCTGTCGTAATCCTATTTAAGGCTATCATAATAACTGAGAAGAATATTAAAAAGTTCTTGTGATTTGGAAAATTAGTCAACTTGCTCACGGCATTTTTTTAAAAGGGAATTTTGTCTTAACATAGTCTAGGAAAAAAACAAAGATCCTGTCCTGACTTTATAAGTGTGGACAATCTCTCTTCCATGTGGGTAAAAATTAAAAGGGTGTTTTCCAACACATTCGTTCATTGTTTCTAAGAGAATACATCGGCGTTTTTACTCTTTGGCGATGGGTAGCCTTAACGAACAAGGGGGAGTCGAAAACTCTCTATGTCGAGGTTGATCAAATGCCTTCCACTTTGTCTAAATGGATCTATATCCTTCTTCCTTGAGGCCCTAAGAGACTTTCATTTCATGATAACTGATATGGGCTATTACGGACACCCTCTTATTTTGGCACGAGGCTCGCACACTCCACACTCTGTGATGCGCGTGGTTGAAGGAGTCACCGCTCTGACTTGTTTAGCGGAACGGGGGGTGGGGTGGGGGGAGGAGGGGAGAAGGGAGGATGGTGACGTCCGGACATGTGGATGATGGTGACATGTGATGCCCTTAAACACCGACTAGGAAAGGAGGGAATGGTCAGGTTTAAACGTGTGACGGGAGGAGTAAAAATGGGCAGTTTCACTGTCCTTAGCTGTCATCCTCCTGGCTGACTTTTTCTTATCCTTTTCTTTTTAATTCTTTCTTTTCAAGGGAAAAAGCATAAAGACTTAGCCGGCGGGCCACATGAAGGTGATGAGACCTTCCTCCCTGACCGTTTCCTGGCTAGGGGACTTCCCTCCATAATGCAGCTCTCTGTGGACCTTGGACAGTGATTGACCAGGCGGGCACTCGGTCATCCTGGAGGACTCGGTCCCTTGGTTTTTGTTGGGCACGTGGGCGACATAAAGTCTCGTGAATGTGATTGGACAAAGTTCTTGCTCAATCTAAAAGACCGGAATTTTGAGAAAATAGACACCAAGCCACCTTAGGCAAGAGAAGTTGCAGAAGCCGAGGCATTTGAAAGTGGTGTGACCCCGATGGTTTTGTGGGGGGCGTCGTTGCTGGGTCCCTGTGGCTCCATCCATCTGCCTCCCACCGTCTAAGCGTTCCTTCTTCTGCAGACTCAGTCACGGCCACTTTTCATGCTTGCATGTCTCCCTGCTGTACTTCAAGTCCAAGTGTCCGTGTGCCTTGTCACTGGGCACAGAGTTTTTAGCAGCTTGCAGGGCAAAGGGGTTTCCTGAATGTTTGGCGATTCAAAAAACAAACAGCATGTGCTGGTTGGTAACATTTAAAACGTCTTTGGTTTTTCTGGAAAAATGAAGTCCCCCTGTCCCAGCAGGCACGGCACATGACTGCTTTAAAGAATACAACACAAAGTACAGAGCGTCTGTCTTCTTCACAAATCGCTTTCTTTGTGACACTTTGGCTTTTCAAGGCACTGTGATGTTTACCCAGCCTCTGCAGGTTTCTATGTTGGCTAGGACACTCGTACTGTTCAGAACCAATAATGTTAACTAATTCGTGCGGAATCACGTCCCGTCTGCCCCGTGCACCCTCCGGGCCACTCTGATTTGGGGCCATGACTTTGGCTCTGGGCAGCAGCTGAGCTTGGGGTGTGGCAGTGGGTGGAGGGTCATCAAGGAGTCGACGTCCGTCCTTCTGCCAAAGTTCTCACCCTTGTGGCTAGGTTCAGACCCTACGTTTAACAAACACCGTGTAATTAAAGCTGAGGCGGAGCTGTAGGCTGGGGCCCGCGTGTGCTTCTCAAGGCGACGCGGGTCAGCAGCTCGTAGGAAACGCCACGTGACAGGGACCAGACGCTCCAATCATTCGCTGGGAGAATTTCTCTACAGAAGTCGCAAGAGCAAGCTCCAGTGGACGCTCTGCTTCGCATCACGTGTTTTTTCAATTTTCTAACTTAAAAGAGATCTAAATAGCGTAGAGTCAAACATAAAACAACCCGGTGTTGGTGAAAAAAAGAACATGGCAATTGAATGATTTTTTTTAAAAAAGAAAAATCTTACTCACGTTTGTTAGCGTTTTTCATACATAGAGACTGTGCGTCCAGTTCCTTGTCGATGTTTAGAAATGAGCGATCCCAGGAAAGGCGGTACGCCGTATGGTTCTGGCTCCCTGGAAGTCCAGTTCTGGACGCCGGTGCTGGGAGGGAGCGTACCGCACGGGGCCTGGAGAACCGGGCACTCCCAGGTTTCTGGAGATGCTCTATAGTTTGCGGCAAGATACAAAAGTTCTTTACAGCCAGTGTCTGCCCTTTGGTGTGATATGAAATACGGGCAGTTCTTGGAGCTTCATGTGAGTGTTTTATTGAATTATGAACTTCATAGGAATTTTGTAAACAGTATATTTAGATGTGTTTACTATCTCTAATTTTTTTTCTTTTTTTTACCGAAATCCAGCCACTGTTACCGTCGGCATAAGCATGTGACTCGATGGTTCACAGTTTGCGTTGAGTTTTCTCGCCACAGAGTCACAGGGACAGAAGCTCACACAAGAACCAGAGGCGGCTGGTGCTTGATGCCATGTCAGCCTTTTATTTACCTTTGGCTGAGAAACAGCCTGGGGGGGAGGGAAGAAAAGAAACCTAAGTTTAATAACCAATGAATTTAATAGAACCTCAAAAAAGAAATTATCTTTACTGTGTGGCCGTAGACTATTTTATTCTAGCAGTAATAAATATACCCAAGTGAATTAATCACTATATACTTCCATCTAAGGCTTAAAACACCCATGTGCCTGAGGGCATTACTTGGAACATTTTCAAGTCCAATATGATAGAATAAAGATATTTATAAATACAGAGCCAGTTGCAAAATGTTCAGATGCTAACTAATCAAGGACATATTGAGTATGAAGTGTGAGCCATGGAGGCTCATGGACCTCCGTGACCTCTGTGACAGAGCTCACTCTGGTTCAGTGACAGACTTGGAGTGTTTAGAGAAAACTACGGAGTGCCAACGTGTATGAACTTTGCTTTTGTGCAGCAGAAATTAAGCTTCAGTGGCTTTTTTTTTTTTTAGTCAGAGAGACAGAGAGAGAGAGAGAGACAGAGAGAGATGGACAGATAGGGAGAGATAGACAGGAAGGGAGAGAGATGAGAAGCATCAATTCTTCATTGCAGCACCTTAGTTGTTCATTGATTGCTTTCTCATGTGTGTCTTGACTGGGGAGCTAGAGCAGAATGACCCCTTGCTCAATCCAGTGACTTTGGGGTCTAAGCCAGTGACCTTGGGGTCCAAGCCAGTGACCTTTGAGCTTAAGCCAGCAACCATGGGGTCATATCTATGATCTCATGCTCAAACCAGCCACCCCTTGCTCAAGCTGGTGAGCCTGTGCTCAAGCCAGTGACCTTGGGTTCAAGCCTGCGACCCTGTGCTCAAACCGGATGTGCCCACACTCAAACCGGAGACCTCGGGGGTTTTACCCTGGGTCCTCCGCATCCCAGGCCGATGCTCCACTCACTGCGCCACCTCCTGGTCAGGCGGTTCTGTGCCTTTTATGCAAAATGAATTTTATGTGCTATTTTATTACTTTAAATGCAGACAGTAATCTTGTAGGAGCAAAGACAGCCTGTCTCAGAAACGATAGGAAAAGTGCCCAGGGCACTTTTCAGTGATTGACAGATGATTGACAGGTGTGCAGGTACCCGGGGTTCTCAGAAGCTGACCAACCTTGTGTCCACTTTCTCTGTGTGTCCGTGTATTAGGAATCGAGAGAAGAAGATCATGCGGGGCCTTGTAAGCAGCTTAAGTTTAATGGACTCGGCGGGCTTTAAGCTTCTTTCTAGGGTAAGAGTAATTTAGACAGGGGGGCGGAGAGAGAGTGGGCCCCCCACTGAGGTAAAGCCAGAGTTCATATATAGGCATGTAGGAGCGCTCTTCTGAACAGTGGCTCTTCAGCTACGTTTTATTTTGTTGCTGCTCTCAGGACTCTACTGCGAGCCCTCATCACTGCATTTTCAATTATTGTTGGAGGGCTCAAAGTAAACCAGAGTCCAATGACATCGCTCTCTTCATCTAATGCAGTTTAACCTCTACAGAATGTTCGCGTGCTCATTCATTCACTCTAGATTGATTGACTGAGGGTCTCCCCTCCGTGCAGCAAGAACCATGCTAGGGCCCTGCCAGCTGGCTCAGCAATGTAGCGTTGGCCCGGTGTGTGGAAGTCCCAGGTTCGATTCCCGGTCAGGGCACACAGGAGAAGCGCCCATCTGCTTCTCCACCCTTCCCCCTCTCCTTTCTCTCTGTCTCTCTCTTCCCCTCCCGCAGCCAAGGCTCCATTGGAGCAAAGTTGACCTGGGCACTGAGGACGGCTCCATGGCCTCCGCCTCAGGCACTAGAATGGCTCTGGTTACAACAGAACAACACCCCAGATGGGCAGAGCGTCACCCCTGATGGGCATGCTGAGTGGATCCTGGTTGGGCACATGCGGGACTCTCTGCTTCCCCGCTTCTCACTTTAGAAAAATACAAAAAAAAAAAAAAAAAAAGAACAATGATGTCTTTGTGACCACTGACAAAATTCTTTGGTTGATCATTCTAGTACTTCTAGATGTGAGGTTAAGGTTACCGTTGAAAATGTAACGGTCATCTCCAAAGTCATGGTAATTAAAATTGCAGGTGATTATGTAGGAGGTAGAAAAGAAAAAGGCATGAACCTCGGAGGAAACACAACTGTTTTTGAGGGGATGGGTTTGCCCAGGAGAGAGAGAGAGAGAGAGAGAGAATGTAGAAAGGAAGAGCAGCTCCTATCCAGGACACAAGGACAGAGCAGTCCACAGAAGGATGCCACTCATTCAACCGGCAGCTGGACTCTGCAGGGTATTTACACGTGCGTGGGATGGGAGGCTGGGTTCTGGGTCCACACCCTGTGAGCCGTGTAAACTCCATCCACTTTGGTGCGTTCGCCGTCCACACCCGGAAACCTGGTTGTGAATCCGGTATGCTCAGAGTTCCACGTACCGTGCAGAACAACATTCTTCTGAGAAAGCCGTGCAAGGGTGTCAGTTTCCCCTGTGCCTTGTCTCTGTGCTGTGGGGGGTGGGGTGGGGTATGGAAGGATGCCACGGCGTTGATGGGGTATCCTGTCCACACAGCCTCGGAGGCTGGGCTGAGCCAGTGACCGGCAGCTCTGACAATGACAAACTCTTCATGCAGAGAACCTGAATTTTAGGAGGAAGCATAATTTTGAAACCCACTGTCGTACATACTCAAGAACAGGCTTACCTTGTGGGAGAGACAACACCAGAAATAAGTGAGGTGTTCTCCTCTTTCAGACATCACACAGTTTCCGTGTTCCGTTCACTGTTAACCCAGCAAGGCTAGAGTTTTACATGTTGCTCTAGTTATGTTGAACCTACAGCTTCGGAAAGAATGAAACATTTTGACGTAAAGGGTGTTCTTTTACAGTGAGGCGGTCTCCCCCATTCGGGCGCCTTTCCCTCACTTCCCATCGCAGTGACTGGGCCATATGTTGACACTGTGGCCCAGTGAGTAGATCGCGTGTATGGGTCAGCACAGATGAAACATGCAGACGAGCATGGGCCCTCCTCACATTTCTAACACGCCGTCGGATGCGTGGCCATCGCGAGATTCAAATCCCTTCTGTAGTCATTGATTTCTATGTTCATTTTGTGCTGCAGGCGTAGAAGTGGGGGCCCAGAGAAATGAATCAACTCACTGGCTGGTCACGTAGTTGTGTCGTGGGGAACCAAGATCTGGAGTCCGGGGCTTGATTTATATTATTTTATACTCCAAGCCAGTGAGTGGTTCTCAAACTTTTTGAAGTCGGGCACATTTAAATTCCTACAAATAATTGTAGGCGCACTATATACAAATTTCTGAGAAATATGTTATAATGATTAAGTCAACTATTAAAGAAAAAAACATAAAGCTCAAGCGTGCTTCTATGATAATTAAACAAAATAAATATGACAAAATTAAATTTATTCTGACATTAAAAAACACTTTATGTTACATTTTTTGAGTTATACTTTTTAGAATTTGTGAAAAACAGGGGTTAAAAATAAAGAAAAAACAACAAAATAGTTATCTTTTTATATACTGTAGATAGATAGTTTCTTAGTAAGATTTAGTAAATTTGGCTGGTCCCAGCGCGAATGTGTTAAGGTTTTTCATTCTTGTGTTTATGAGAAACATGAGCCTGATGCATCCTACCGATTTCTTCAAGGTTTGGGCGTATATTTGAAAGGCAAACTCTCATTTCCTTGTCAATACATTGAAGAATTCTTCTCTTTTTACTCTTAATTGTGTTGAGTGCAGAAAACCCCCACCATACATATCTTAACTTTACACCAAAGGATAGAAGAAACTTGCCTCCAGTCTTTCCGGGGAACATGGAGGGTAGGGTAAACAATCCAGCACCACAGCCTAACAGCCTTTTGCAACCTAATCAGGCAAGTGAGGTGGGGGGTTGGGCAGACTGTCAGCTTACAGCCAATTCCCCACACCTCTGTCCCCCAGAAATCTAAACTCCAAAAACCCTGTTGGTTTTTTGGTCCCCAACAGGCACATATTTCTCTGGAATACCATAGGGCACACCTGGAAATCTTCTAGGGCGCCCCAGTGTGCCCTGGCGCACATTGTGAGAACCACTGCAAGCAATAAAGATGCACCTGATTTCATATGTATAGCTAGGCCATACATCAAACACATAAAGTCACCATTTGAAACTAGACAATGTCCACGCCATTAAGCCAACGAAAGGCAATCGAGGTCAACTGTTCAGAGTCTGCAAGAACAGGGTTGTTCAGGATGTCTCCCTGTGTGTCTGTAAAGACCGCACACAGAATATTTTAGCCTTCAACTTGCGCGGTTTTGTCAAAACATCTTATTCCCTTAAAAGAGGAAAAGAGGTAGAGAATGACTGAACCAGTCATGATCCACCATCATTCCCAGTACATTTTTTTTTTTAAGGACAAAAAGAGTAAATTAAAAGTAACAGTGTAAAACATGGAGCAGGTTGGTGGCCTTAGGAGACAACTGATGGCAGAGAGAAACAAAGTGAAACTTTTGTGGGGAGGAAAACTAATTTTAGCTTCGTGAAGAGCTGCCATCCAAGGGTCGGGAGTCAGGCGTCGGAGCAATTAAAATGAACCAAGCCTGTGGTGGCGCAGTGGATAAAGCGTCGACCTGGGGACACTGAGGTTGCCAGTTCAAAACCCTGCACTGGTCAGGTCAAGGCACATATGGGAGTTGATGCTTCCAGCTCCTCCCCCCCCCCTTTCTCTCTTTCTGTCTCTCTCACTCTGTGTCTCCTCTCTAAAATGAATAAATAAAAAGAAATAAAAAAAAAATGAACCCAGCTGATTTTAATATGCCTCAGCACCTGCAGGGGGCGCTGGCGGAGCCTCCGTAGACCATGCATCCAGAAATATCTGAGGGTCCAGTTTAAAACGGAGCTGATCATCCTTGTTCAGTGGGGTTTTGGTACCTCGGGCGATTCTGTGCGGTGAGCCTGATTAAAACGTGCCCTTTCTCTGTGTGATCAATAAAGCCTCCTTCGAAAGGTAGGTTGGGGCCAGAGACTCCTCAGCAGGCCGGCAGCGCCATGCCCGCAGAATTCCAAACACCTTCTGATCCATCTGTCGCTGTTCCCATACGCAGGGTTCCCCAGACACGTCAGCCTGGATCTCGCTAGCACCAGAGCCAGCCGGACAATCAGATCCAAGGTCACCTTTCACAATGTCTAGTCACACCAAAACATACATCGAGGCGTGATGAACACACAGGGCCGTGGCGAGAATGTCTCAAAGGCCAGTGAGGGGTCATGAGTAAAAGAATACTGAAAATATACACATTTTCAAATTTAAGAAAAAAATAAAACAAATTCTAAAATGGCGTCTGAAGGAGATGGACTTATTCTGTCAAACTCAGTGGGCACAAAACCACCTGGTTTGCTGTATTCCTTTTTTTATTATTATTAATTTTAATGGGTGACACCAATAAATCAGGGTACATATGTACAACGAAAACATCTCCAGGTTATCGTATCATTCAATTATGTTGCATACCCGTCACCCAAAGTCAAATTGTCCTCCGTCACCTTCTGTCTGGTTTTCCCTGTGCCCCTCACCTCCTCCCTATCCCACCCTCCCCTCCCTCCCCCCACCCCATAACCACCACTCTCTCTTTTTATTTTTTTAATATTTTTTTATTTTATTCATTTTAGAGAGGAGACACAGAGTGAGAGAGAGAGAGAGAGAGAGAGAGAGAGAGAAAGGGGGGAGGAGCTGGAAGCTCAACTCCCATATGTGCTTTGACCAGACCAGTGCAAGGTTTTGAACTGGCGACCTCAGTGTTCCCAGGTCGACGCTTTATTCACTGCGCCACCACAGGTCAGGCACCACCACTCTCTTCTTGAAGAATGTGTTCCCCTGTACATTAGGAAACTGAATCTTTTCCTTTTCATCAAATGAGGAAGGGAATCGATCACTTTGGAGTTATTTTCAATTCCTTTTAGGATCATGAGTCACACATAATAAGTGTATATGTTTTTTGAACTTTCGTTTTCGACCCGATTTTTCGTCACTAACATTTTGTGATAGCACTCTTTATTTTAAGGAAGTGATGCGTTCAAGGGCCTGCTAACAGTTTATCCAGCTAAAGGAATTTGAAGTCTAACACTCATCTGTATTCACCTCGCAGTGAATTTTCTGCTTTTAAGGGAAAGTAATGGAAAGTGCCTTTTCTGGAAACGTTCAAACCTCACTGCCCAGTGTATCCCATGGATAAAATGATAAAATAACTCAATACCCCTCTATATGCTTCGTCCTTATTATTTATTCAATTCCCTTTTATTTTATTATTTTACTTTACTCTCACGTTTGTATACTCAGACAGATGTGGCGGTCAGGAGGAATTAATTCTTACATCCAGGCTGTGGGTGCATGTGGGTGGGTTTCATTCACACTTACCTGAATCTGATGGCCTTTCACTGTCTTATCTGATTGCGAAACAGGTGAATGATTACATGTGTATGTTTCTCTTAGATCAATTCGGGGCCCCTAAGAAAGTATTCCGATTGTTCATCAGGTGTGAATAGAACTGTCTTACATTGCGTATTTTCTCTCTGTGGAATGCTTTGTGGCTGGAACGAGTGTGATGCGCGTGTATTTATTGAAGGTCTTGTGAGTGTCGCGAAGGTGGGGTGCCTGGCTCCCCACCCTAGTGAGCCCCCTCTTACCACCCTTACTGTGTTCCTTTCCGCTCCTGACTGCAGATGGAAATCTGTCCCCGCCCTCCCCTGAGGCCCTTGCCACTGTCCCTGGGCCTGGACTCAGTTCAGACAGGGAAACCGTGACAGTGTGAAGAACGACTTGTTTCCATTTTCTCCTCACTCCGAGGACGACAGGTCGAGAGCCGTCGGAGCAGAAACGGGCCTCTTTCTGCGCTGGTGTTTTAATGGAGTGTTTAAAAGAACTCAGAATGGTTCTCAGTTTTTTTCTGTTTTACTTATTTCACTCCATATAATGTTATCAAGGTCCATCCATTTTGTTGTAAATGATCCGATGTCATCATTTCTTAAGGCTGAGTAGTATTCCATACATAGGTGGGACATAAAAGTGAGACTATGAGACATGGACAAGAGAGTGGTGGTTACGGGATGGGGGGAGGGAGGGAAGGGTGGGAGAGGGGGGAGGGGAGGGGCACAGGGAAAACCAGACAGAAGGTGACAGAGGACAATTTGACTTTGGGTGATGGGTATGCAACAGAATTGAATGATAAGATAACCTGGAGATGTTTTCTTTGAACATATGTACCCTGATTTATTGGTGTCACCCCATTAAAATAAATACATAATAATAAAAAAAGAACTCAGAATGGTCAGGAAAAGAGGCCAAAGGGAGGAGGGTGAGGGAGGATTATAAAACAATGATATTGACTCGCAGAGCAACGGGAGTTTAGGAGGACGAGAGGCTTAGCTCTCTGAGAATGGATGTCACACGTCTCAGGGAAAGTGCCTTCAGACATCAAGGGGTCAGGCGTCGCACGGATCCAAATCAGTTAAAAGTGCCGCGAGCCAGATGGGCTTGTCTTCCAGCTTTTGTCGTTCCTCTTTGGAGCGTAAGACTTGCTTTCAAGAAGAGACGATTCCACGTTGAGATGAGAGTATTAGGCACAGGGTCTGACGTAGCACACCGCCGGATGATGGCACGACATTTCTAGGTAAGTACTCCGGTTGTCCAAGGATGTCAAGTTAAAGAAGCGAAAGAATTTTTGGCCCTAGTGTGAATCTTCATAACTTGATAGCGTGGAGGTCTTCTTCGACAGACCGAGGTGGCTGGAATTATTGGTCATCAACTAGGAAGGGACTGCAGACCACGGAGGGCAGTACCGGACATCCGTCAGGACACAGTCACCACATTGGGTTCCACGACCCAGACCACCCCCCACGACACATCTTCCCACACCCCCAGTGGTGTAGAAATACTAGCCCCTCACCGTCTCTTTCACTCAGTTCCTCTCGCAAGTGTCTGTAAGGGTGCTATAAGAATTAGCGAACAAAAGAAGCAGGAACAGACATGTAGACATAAGAAAGCAGACCGAGGGTTGCCGAGGGGAGGGGAGCTGGCCGCTGGGTGAAACGTCGAAGGGACTGAGACGTCCAGACTGGCCGTCACAGACGGTCCCCGGGGGTGTGAGTTGCCGCACAGGGGACATCGTCAAGAACACAGTGGCTACCATGCACGGCGCCAGGCGGACACTAGAAATCCCAGGGAGACTGCTTTGTAATGTGGACAGGCTGTCTCAACAGGGTGCCGCACACCTGCCCGCTCATACGGAGTCCTGTTGGATGTCCACTGTCGTGGAAAAAATAAATGTTAAAAATCCGCTCAGTAATAAAAGTATTTGGCAAGATCGAATCAGCTCTTAATGAACTTTTAAAAGTCACCCACCGGTGTCTCCTCGCTGTGGTCACGGATCCTGAGCGCCACCCTGTGTGATGGCTTCTTTGGTCTGCAGCGGTCATTGTGAGTTATCTCAAGGGAAGGGTGGAGCGTGAGGGACCTCGCCAAGTGTCCTGCACATGGGAGGAGCTTGGTGACTGTGGACGGGGGCTGTGGCAATGAGCCCCAGGTGCGGATTCCACACACCGCCGCCGGTGTTGTCTGCTTCTCCGTTTTCCTGACAGGCAGTGCTGTCACCTCCATTTCGACGTCACCAGCTTTCCTTCGTGAGTGCTGCCGCTGCGGACAGAGGAGAAACACAGCAGGAGGGACCTGCCGGCACCACCAGGCTGCCCGAGAACGCAGGGCTGGCCGCGGGGAGGTCCCAGGAGCACAGGTGACAGGTGTGCGCCTCCTGTTTTCACCTCTTTCGTGAGCCCTGCGAACACAGGTGGCCCTGAATGGCAGGGGTCCCTGTGAGTGCCAGCTGGTGGTGGAGCAGACTGTGCAGATTGTGAGAAAACAGGAAGGGTCACCTGCCCCCGAGAGGTCACAGTCTAACCCTGTGGGCAGCCTACTGTGCAGAGGTCCAGGAGGTGATGAGGACAATGTGTCCGTTGGGTGGGGGCAGTGAGGGTGGGACAGGCTTTGGTTAGAAAGACAACGGCGTGACCCTCTGCACTTGGGAAGTACCAGCAGAGCCACACGCTACATGGTGGGGTTCCTAGCAGGGCAGCACCCCCAGAACAGTGTCTTCTGTACACTATAGCCCCCACGTTCGAAGGACGAAGCAGGACGAGTGAGAGTTTTTCCATGTTCAAGAGCCTATTCATCTTCCGTCACCACGTACGTCTCTGCCCCCTGCACCCTCTGGGTGGTGGGCACACAAGGCAATAAGAGATTGTGTATCACGGAAATGAACACCTGAAACCAATGTCACCCCAATACACTTAACTGAAAAAGAACATATTTAGGGGTCGAGGGCAAGCAGGACGCCCCTCAGGGTCTGGCCAAGAGCGGCCACACAGCGCGGCTCAGTGCAGGGGGTGCAGAGGGAATGTTGACATAGATTTTTCTAGGGGCCTGGAGCCAAAAGATAAAAAAATAAGACCTAGTTCTCAAAATGTGGGGTGGCTTTCCATTTGGAATAGTAGGTTTCAAGACTCCCACCCTGGCCGTTCTTGTCAATGTCTAAATTCTAAGCATCACACTTCCTGTTTACAAAACTTAAAGTGACAGATGTGGCTTGACTTGGGGGGGGAGGGGAGGGGATCTCTCGCTTTCTTTCTTGACAGATTATTTTCTTGAATGTTTGGTGCCGAGCACGTACGTTTTCTTTTATGTCGAGAGAATAAACTTCGGTGACTCATCATCTATTCGTGCTTTTAAAATTAGACTTTTTTTTGTTTGTTTTAATCAGAGGCGTGAGGTTACTGGATATTTTTCTAGAGAGAAGCACAGCGCGGGATGACTCAACACGTGGGCAGCGCCGTCCTAAGACTAAGCACATTTTCAGGGTCAGCCAAGCTCTGTTCCTCGGGTGCTGCGCTCAGCCCTGTGCCGCTGGGGTAACCGACCCCTAGTGGGATCCAGGACACCTCCTGAGCGAGATGGTAAGACCTGCTTTTTCAGCTGAGTGATTCTCTGACAGCCCTGCGTGAGAACAATTAAGCCCCAGTGAGGCATTGAGGTGGGCATCTTTGAAGTGGTTCTTTTCCCCTGGAAACCTTCAGGAGGGAGAAAGTGGGTCGTTAAGCCATCAGGACTCCTTTGTTTAATCTTATTAAATAGAAGGAAACTTCCAGAGTGAACAAAACTGCTAAACATGATTTTTTCCCCCTTCTTTTCCAAGTGAGAAGAGGGGAAGCAGAGAGACAGACTCTCACATGCTCTTCGACTGAGGTTGACCTGGCATGCCCACCAGGGGGCGATGCTCTGCCCATCTGGGGCTGTTGCTCTGTTGCTCAGCAACCAAGCTATTTTAGCGCCTGAGGTGAGGCCATGGAGCCATTCTCAGTGCCCGGGGTCAACTTGCTCCAATCCAGCCTGAAGGGGAAGAGAGAGACAGAGAGAAAGGAGAGGGGGAAGGGTGGAGAAGCAGACGGGTGCTTCTCCTGTGTGCCCTGACAGGGAATCGAACCCAGGACTTCCACATGACAGGCCAATGCTCTACCACTGAGCTAAGTGGCCAAGACCATTTTCTTTTTTAAACTTTCCTGGGTTTTAGATTGTTTAGTTTGAGAATGGTCCCAAGTATCCAAGGAAGCAAAAATAACACAGAAGTAGAAACGATAAAATGATCAAGATTTTACGACGAGTGCTTCCTTCAATTGTTTATCTCTTTGTTAAAATATTTTGTAGGCCTTTGTTTAATACTCTGTCGGAGTAACCGCTCCAGACTAGTTTGTAGAGAAAGGTTTTCTTTCCTTTTCTGGCTGCATAGGACTCTTTCACAGAGATGTTCCGTCCTTGACTTGCGCTTGCAGAGTGCGACATTTTGCTTGCTTCTAATAGTTTGCTGTCGGAGGTTAGTTAAATTTGGGTGCCTGTGTTGTAAGGAGCCTGGGTCTCATAGGTTGAATTGCTGGAAGGAGCCTAGCCGGTGGATTGCTGGTTCAAATGTGAAGGTCATTTATAGGGTATTTGCAAATTCCCCTCCCGTGTGTGGGAGGGCTCCCTCCACCTCCCTGTCCTGGTGACCAGTCAGTTTTTTTGCATTTTGACCACTCAGAGGGGCAGAGAATGACATCCCAAGGTCATGTTCACTTGTATTTCTTTTTTTACAAATAAAACATTACACAGTTTATGTTTAAGGGTCATTGACAGACTTTCTTTTTCTTGAAAAACGGCTACTCCTGTCTTTTGCTCATTTTTTTTTCCCCTAGGTTTTCATAACATCCTCTTATAATTGAAAAAGTCTCCTGTGATATTGTTTGTACTTCGAATTTATTGGCGATGTTTCTTGCAATGACTTTTTTTTTTTTAAACTGTCCTCAGATTTGTCAGTTGTGTCCTCTTGTGGACTCTTGAGTTGGCACCCCAAAGCACTTAACTGGGCTTGCAGTGTGAATTTCCTGGCTGTGACATTGCCTCATCCCGACGTATGTGCTGCCTCCGCTTACGTTTTCATTTCCCACCGCGAAGGAATAATGTATAATCTTAAATGCTCATCTCTGGTAACTGTTACGCAGTTTGAACGTACTTTTACCAATACCAACGTTAAAAACAAAATGCATTTTTTTATAAAAATTTTATTTTGCACCCACCGGACAGCTGAGAACAGTTTTCTTTCTGACACGCCTACCGGGAGACGGCGGACTCCCTAAGATGGTTGCTTGTCTGCTCACGTCGGTGTCTCCTCCGGCTTTTCATTGTTTTATTTTTTCCATTGCATGCTCTCTCTTTTTAAAAAAATTTATTTAATTAGCCTGACCGGGCGGTGGCGCAGTGGATAGAGCGTCGGACTGGGATGTGAAAGACCCAGGTTCGAGACCCCGAGGTCGCCAGCTTGAGCGCGGGTCCATCTGGCTTGAGCAAAAGCTCGCCAGCTTGGACCCAAGGTCGCTGGCTCCAACAAGGGGTGGCTCGGTCTGCTGAAGGCCGGCGGTCAAGGCACATGTGAGAAAGCAATCAATGAACAACTAAGGTGTCACAACAGCAATGAAAAACTAATGATTGATGCTTCTCACCTCTCTCCATTCCTGTCTGTCTGTCTCTATCTATCCCTCTCTCTGACTCTCTGTCCCTGTAAAAAAATAAAATAAAATAAAATTTATTTAATTAATTGTGTTTACATAGATTCTAGGGTGACCCTGACTGCATCCCCCCTCCCCCATATTCCCCTCAACATCTCCCTTGCCCTCTCCCCCCCGCCCCCCCCCTCCCCACAGCGCCCTCCTCGCTTCCCTTCAGGCTTATCCCATCCTATCCTCCCCTTTCCCTCTGTCCTCTTTTCCTCTGGTCCCTTTGATCCCTCCTCTGTCTCAATTCCTTTCCTTGTTTCTCATTGTTCCTTGGATTCCTCACATGAGTGAGGTCATAAGATATTTTTCTTTCTCTGCCTGGCTTATTTCACTCAACATAATAGTTTCCAGGTCCCTCCATGTTGTCGCAAACAGTAATATTTCCTTCTTTTTCATGGCCCCATGGTATTCCATTATATATATGTACCAAAGCTTTTGAATCCACTTGTCCACCGATGGACACTTAGGCTGTTTCCAGCTCTTTGCTATTGTGAACAATGCTGCCCTTTGACCCAGCTACTCAACCTATAGGAATATATCCCAAGGACACCATATCACCAACTGAAAAAAAGAAACGCACCCCCATGTTTACGGCAGCACTGTTTTACTTTTAACGGCAATTAGCAGGAGCTAGTGTGGATTTCACTGAATTGAAGACATTCAGTTTGATCCTGGGCATCTGGAAGTGTAATCTGGTGTTGGTTACGTACCTCAGGAAAGGGGGAGAAAGAGTCATGAAGAAAAAAATGTTTTTTTTTTTTCGGGCTAAAGGAATATTAAAGACCCATAGGCTTTTTTCCATCCTTGATTGAAGTTATTTCACTTAATTTACTCTGGTCCTTAAATAATTCATGCACGCTTTTTTAATGGGAAAAAAAAATCAGATATTTAAGTGCCTTGCTCTCTGCCCAGGACCATCTGAGAAAGATGTATTCTCACTTATATGGAAGATAACTGTGGGTCAAATAAGTTTGCAAATATGATGTATATGTTGCTCGTTTATAGTTTGTATTGGGTGTGGGGGACAGGCTGGGGGCAGACAGGGTCCTTATGGCTTAAGGCTTAGTTTTAAGACTAAGTCTTTCCCACACTTTTAATATTAAGATCTTCTCAACACTAAGCTTTTCCCCACACCCTTGACTGTTGCATGATGTGGGGTGGTGTACTCTCATGAGGAATCCCATTTATGCCTCAGATAAGTGTCTTTGTATCAGAGACTTCCTTGTTTGTATATTGGATTAAAGGCTTTCATCTCTACACTATAAAATAAGGCAGACTGGGGGCTCTCTCTCTCAGTTCCTGCCATCAGCATTGTAGAGGAGAGGCAGCCAAGATGGCGGAGTGGTGGAGTGCTGAAGGAAAAGCCAGTTTGTGCAGAGTTTGTGCAGAGAGAAGGAGATGGGGAACAGAGGTGAATAAGTCTGGTGAGCTAGAAACCTTTGATTCTAGGAAACTCAGATAAGTCAGTGGCTTTGGGAGCCCTGAATGGAAAGGGAAGTGTTTTCCCACTATGTGTATTTCTTGACTGCTGAGTGCAAGCTAGGATTAAAGCTAATGGCCCACCAGTTCTTGGCTCCGTTGTTTCATTACCATCTGTCCGAATCAAATGCAAACCTGTACGGGGCCAGGCAGCTGTGATGGTGGCTGTGGCTACTGGCCTTACATCAACTATCTAAACATTATGCTAAATATGGCCAATAGCGCCTCTCATACAGAATCCAAGCGATAAGCATGGGCTCTATCCACTTTGATGTGTATTTGTGACTGCCTGACCCATGAATTTTAAATGCCTGTGGCCAATTTCTCTTAAGTATTATTTCTGATAAAGTAGCACAGGAGAGCGTACACGGGAAACTCATCAGTTACCCTTCCTCTCTTGTTTTCCATGGCTGATTATAAACTGTGTCTCCCCAGAACCTGCGAGGAGACTTGTAAAATGCTGACCACAGAGGAAAAGAATAGATGCTCTGATACATCCGGAAACTTGTCTTAAACTCTAAGCGAGGAGATATGCTTGCGGACGGAGGTTACCATTAGGGTTTATCAGCTCTAGCAGGGAATCCCAGTTTTACTCAGAAATTTAACAGCGATTTAAGACTTTTGAAGGAAGTGGGGCTAAGGAGGGCTCAAGAACAGGAGACGTTTGCGTCAGGAACGTTTTAGAATGTACACGTGTCTGACATTTCCTCCCCGTATGTGGAGTGCTGGGTTTCTGGGAGGTAATGTATTCTAGCTCATGCTAATCATCTTAAATCAATTATTTAAATAGAAGTCCTAGGATAATGGTAATCTTAGAGGGAGTCCGATGACAGTTAAAAAAAAATTCTCATTTCCTAAGCGTCAACAAAGCATTTCTGTGTCAATCAACAAACATCTCACTGGAATCGGTGATATATTTTCTACTTAAAATATGAAAACCCGTTTATGTCTTAAGTTTCGCTTGTGCCAAGAAGTAACCAGTGGATGACATCTTTAAATGGGCACTGGTACTGTCGTTGGTTTTCTCCTGCCCGTGTTCCTCTTCTTCTTCCTCCTCTTCCTCCTCCTCATTAGGCGATTGCTGTGATTTTCATCACCGGCACAGCCTGAGGATTCAGTGAGACATGCTTCTTCCTAACCTCCCACGTCGTTTTCTATATTTGAACAAAGCCTCCCCCACAGTAAGCAGCACTGATGAAGATGATTCTTGTGACAGATTTGTTCATTTCCCCTGGGTGTGTTTCTCTTAAGACACTATTTTTCTTTTTTAACATGTTCTTCTTGAACATGTGTCTTCTTATTCAAGTTATCCATGGAGGACATCTCCCAGCCAGTGGCGATGGGAGCCCACTATCTGTTCCCGGGGTCTGGAATCCTGACTCTGGCTGGTACACCCCGGCTGCCGCGTGTACTTACCCCTCACAGCGGCCACAGTGACTTATGTTTCGCAAACGAATGTGTTTAAGACGGTAATGGCATGCATTTGTCGAGTGGAATTGTCAGAAAAATCAAGATAAGAAAACAAGGTCTTCACAAAACATTTCTGGCTATTTTTAAGCAGTTGGGGCTAGAAATTCGTAGTTAGGGAGGAGGTGCACTGAGTTTGGTCAAGATGCAACAGAGGGTAAGAAATGGAGAAGTGGGATGCCCTGGTGAGTAGCGGTGAAAAAAAGCACACATTCATAAATGTCGCTGCGACTGGTATGCTCATGACTGTATTGTGTTGTGCGTTCTTAATACGGACCTTTTGTTCAAGAACGCTTTCCTGCCAACGACGGAAACCAAGTCTTCCGAGTGTGTCTGCACACCGTGCCCAGTAGTGGTTTAGTATGAACATGAAATAAACACAGCAGGGACATGTGCACACTGCAGACGTGTGCAGAGCCCGCAGCCGAGGGCTCAGGGGAGGGGCCGCACCCCCGAGGAAGGCCATGTGCGTTCATACGACAAGGGGGAAGGGCTATATCCACCCTGTGGCCCCAGTTTCACGTGTTACGCCTTTCGGGGACACCGCAACATATAACACTTGTTGATATGGGGTGCGTTCTGTGTCACTGAGGGCGAAGTCCGATTTCTCCGACCTCTTCTCCCAGCTGCTGCCCGGTGGTCCCTTTCATCATGGTACCAATTGGCCCTCAGGTTGTTCGATGGCCGGCTGCCCCCGAGTGCTGCGCGTTCAGGGCAGCAGGACCCAGGAGGGTGACCCTCTGCACTGACATGCGTCCCTCGTTCCTGTGGGATGTTCTGCAGGACCCTGCGTCAAGTCCTGGATGCTTTTGGAGAGCGTTGTTGGCTGGGGCTCCGCTGGTAGCCGTGTACCCGTGTGCACCGAGCGGCTAAGAGTAAGGTTTCCTTCTTCATAGGACGGCAGACTTGCTAAGACGATAGCTTGACAGTTCCATCAATCAGCTGTTTGATTTGTTCGCTTCACAATCATTAGCCAATCGAGCTGTTGTGAACTTAGCTACATTAAAGACATCCGGATCAATTGGGAACATCTAGAAGTAAAATGTACAAGGCTAGTTACCTGCTTCAGAGAGAAGAATGGAGTGATTGTGAGGTTCTGAACGGGTCACAGACGGCAAAACTTCCGAATCACTGGCTGTTCCCAGTGTCCAGTGCGCCGTGTGACTAGGCGTGGACGATGCCTGGGTCTCTGAAAAAAGGTAATTGGCTAGAGTACTGGTAAGCTATTCCAGAGGTGATATAAAGTGTAATCTGTGTGTACTTATATATAATTTTGGAAAAGACTGTGGAAATATGAAGGAAAATTTAATCTTCCTCTCCTGACGGCTCTTGGATCCATTCTCCAGACTTCCCATGTCCTGCTCTGTTCTGGGCTCTCCATCTCCCTAAGGGGAGGCAGCCCAGGGACAGCACCATGGAGAACCCGGGGTATTTTCTGCATGCTTAGTCTCGCCTCACAGCCCTGGTTTCTGGGCTCCTGCGACACTGCCTGTTCCCTCTGTCCCCCTGGGGTGGGGTAGCAGCTTCCCGTGGCTGCTCTTTGTGCATAGCGAGCTGAGTGTTTGCTGTTTCTCCCATTAGTGTTTCCATCACTTAGGTAACCAGTTCCCTATATATATATTTTTTTTTCTACAAAATTTATTAATTGATTTTAGTGAGAGAGGAATAGGGGAGGGGGAGAGAGAGAACTCCATTGTGTCTCTTCTTAGAGTATAAGGGCACTAATTTTATCATGAGGGGCCCACCCTCATGAGGTTATCTGCTCCTGTATGTGTCCTGACCAGGGATGGAACCAGCAACCTCTGCGCTTCGAGATGATGCTCTACCAACCAAGCTACCTGGGCGGGGCACCAGTTCTCGGTATTATATGTCCTCTCTACCCAGGTTGGGTTCTATTCCCCTGACCAGGAAATAATTTGCTCATCTCTATGGAAGCTTGAAATCTGAGTGAAATGAATAGTTATCAAAACCAATATTTTGTCTCAGATTAACTTCAGATTGCCTTTGGAAGAGACGAACTCAACACCACCACGATCAGAAAGAATCAGCCTCGTTAAAGATTTAATACTCACCCACCCCATTCCGGACAAAACAAAACCATACACAGGACCCAAAGTTCTATCTATGACGATGTCTAAATAATTCCAATGCTATTCAAACATTTCATGCTGTTTCAAAGATGAAGTTTCCCACGACTTGGATGAAAAAAAATCTGACATACAAAAACCCTACAATGAAAACATCAAAAGAAAAAATGTAGACGAGTCTCATCTGTGTCAATGTGTAAACATCAGTGAACACATTCTGAATAAAATATCAAGAAAACAATTACAGGGTCACATTGACAAAGCCAAACCCATGACTGTGGGTAGAAAATATTTTATGTACTTTAATAGAAATAATAATCATCATTATCCTCCGTATTTAAGAGGAAACGAGGCCAATAAAATTCTTTGGCTTCATGTACTAAAAAGAGCAGCTGATACTGATGCCTCCCTCAACAGAGATTCATCAATAGAGATTCCAATCTGAACATTATTATGCAAGGTAACCAATTAACAAGCAGATTATTTAAAAGTAAAGATTATTTTCCATACCTGAATGTTTTAACCTTTTTCATCTCACAGGACAAATAAACTAATGACAGAGTGTGCGGCACACCAAAAAGTGTGTGTGTGTGTGTGTGTGTGTGTGTGTGTTGCTGATCTGACAAACAAATAGCAATAGGTATAATTTTGACTCCTTCACACTAGGTGGCTATTGTGTTGGCTGTTGTCATTTTATTTTATTTGACTATCTAAGGGGAAAGAGGTTGACTAAAGAGTCAGGTATTGTATGTTTTAAAAACTCTTGATGCACACTGGTTGAAAATCACTGTTCTATGGACTCTAACAATAAGTATCAGTATTAAAACCTCAAGATCCCGGAGGAAAAAAAACAATTATTTTGCAAATAAGCTGCAAATCCCTTTGTTCTGACTACAGAAAAGAGACGAGGATGTCTGAAGTTTTACATTTTTATACCATTCTCTGTGTAGGACCATAAAGTGACGGTACCACAGGTCCTCTGGCCAAAGTGACAGCCCATCGACACAGGCTGTCCGGCTTCTATTTGTCACCCCAAGTGACGCTGGCATCCCTTCTTGATGTGTTCCCCATTAGCACTCCAGTTTTTGTTTTCTTTCCCTAAAACTTGTGCATAAGGAGTCCTTGCATTTATACATTCACATACAGAACAGTCCGTTTGTTGAATTTTGGGTGACGAAGGTGAGAAGTCTAAATAAGACTAAGTGCTAACCAGAATGGATAGAGACCAGGGAGCTAGTTCCCGTGGGTCATGGTGAACACCTGAAAATATTGAATTAACACAGATTATGGACACCCTGGAAGATAGCATTCTGTCATCCCAGAATGTCATGGCAACAGATCTTGGAGACACGGTGGTGAGGGAACACCAGTAGAAGGGATCGTTAATTTGAGTCAGTACACAAGGAAAATGGAAACACTAAAATATTACGGTTCTTACAGGATGAATGAAGCCTGATAGAGGGTTCCCCAAACTTGACAGCTATTGTAAACGCTTACATAATCATCAAGAACAATCTGCTGATTCTTTTCTTGTTTGTTTGTTTGTTTTACAGGGAAAGAGAGAGAGTCAGAGAGAGGGATAGATAGGGACAGACAGACAGGAATGGAGAGAGGTGAGAAGCATCAATCATTAGTTTTTCGTTGCCGTTGCAACACCTTAGTTGTTCATTGATTGCTTTCTCACATGTGCCTTGACCGTGGGCCTTCAGCAGACCGAGCAACCCCTTGCTGGAACCAGCGACCTTGGGTCCAAGCTGGCGAGCTTTTTTTTTCCTCAAGCCAGATGGGCCCGCGCTCAAGCTGGCCACCTTGGGGACTCGAACCTGGGTCTTCCGCTTCCCAGTCCGACGCTCTATCCACTGCGCCACCGCCTGGTCAGGCACAATTTTGCTGAATTTAAAATAACTTTTCTAAACTTTCAAAAATAATGAAAAAAATTTAATCAACTCTTTGAGGTGACATTTATTTTTTCTACAGAAAACTTACAAAATTGCCATGTTAAAAATATCAAAGAGTATTCAGCTAAAAATTGTAAGAAAGTATAGTGAAAGTGTTTCAGACCTTTAATAACGTTGTTTCTCTGAGTATTGTGGTGTTTATGGAATTTATCAGCTTTTAAAAACGTGCATTGTTGTTTGTGATTTCTTCTTTGTGTTCAAGTGAATAGTAATTTTTATGCCTTATTAATTGTTATACTTTTGTTTTTATCCCTAAAGAGTATTTACAAAATTAAATAAAGCTTCAGGACTCCAAGACTTATCCTTTCCCCAGACTGCCTCAAATCCTTGAGAGGGTTCGTGAAAAATTGACAGTGGGCTTTAGACTTTCAGATTCCAAAGAACGAGAGCCAATTTGGGGATGTCACCTGGGAATTGAGGGGCTGATAGGACCCTAGCAGATGTGTGAGGGACATGAATGTGTGGGGACAGCCACATGCAAGGGTGGCTCCCTGGACACAGATGGGTGGTGCTCATTAGCATATCAATGTATCTGAGGATGCCCATGGCCAGTTATGGGCTTAGTGGGTTTTTTTCAAGCATCTTAGGGTTTTTTCATCAGAAATATTGGAGCAGAATGGTTATCAATAATACATACTGCGTTTGAGAGATTTTTCTTTACAGCCAGAATGCGTAAGACTTCCAAATATCCGTCAAGAGCCTTTCCTCTGATCTATGTGTTGCTGCACGCAAAGTCAGCGTGATGCTTGGTGCTGTTTTCTTCTTGGGAAAAAGGACCCGGCACCTGCCAAGTCTTCCTCAGGGTGGTCTTCCGCTGAATAACTCCCACCAGGACTCTCCTTGTGGGAGGTGGGAGATCCGAGCCAGCTTCCACTTCTAGGCAGCACTGCTGGTACCTTTCTAGAGTGTCCTTGGAAACACAGCATTCGTTCATGGAGGATGGTTTTGCCTGCGAGGAGGAGACAATTAAAAAATTCATCTGTTCCTCAGGGGACTGACTCTTCCTGCCTGCTTTGTGTCCTGGGCATTTGATAAATTGATTTTCTTGTTCCTTCTTTTTCAAGGAAAAATAGTGGGCCTATTCCTAAAAATAGTGGGAATGTTTCGATTGTCCGTTCCTATGACAACTCAGAGGGCATTGTTGTTTTCCGAGCGAGCTGAGGCTCCCGCTTTGGCCACAGAAGTTCTAGCAATTCCTCTAACAGGCACTTACATCCAAGAGCATGTGGGAGGCGGGGCTTTTAAAAAGTATAGGGCCTGTACTTTTTTTCTTCACAAGTTGAATTTTTTATTGTTTTTAGAAGTGGAATTTTTAAAACTGATTTATTTTTTATGCCACCATCAGTACGATCTCCTTGGTTATATTAGTTTCATCTGTGCCATATGGTGACTCCACATTCTTCTACCCAACAGTCTGATCACCTCACTAATTCTAGGAATCACCTGTCACAGTCTTAGTGACTACATTACCTGTCTCCTTTTCACCCACCCGCTCCCTCCCCCTTTCCTAGTAATCACCCCTTTGGTCTCTGAGACTATGTTTCTGTTTTTTTTTTTTTAAAGGATCTTTTTATTTTTTTCTTTTTATTTATTCATTTTAGAGAGGAGACACACACACACACACACACACACACACAGAGAGAGAGAGAGAGAGAGAGAGAGAGGAGGAGCTGGAAGCATCAACTCCCATATGTGCCTTGACCAGACCAGTGCAGGGTTTTGAACTGGCGACCTCAGTGTTCCCAGGTCGACACTCCATCCACTGCGCCACCCCAGGTCAGGCGAAGGCGACTATGTTTCTGTTTTGTGTGTAGATTCAACATAGAAGTATAGCCATGTGGTATTTGCCTTTCTCTGCCTGACCTATTTCACTTCGCATACATCGTCTAGGTCCATCCCTGCTGTCACAAATGGCAAGATGGCGTTCTTTTTCTTTTTTTATTCTTTTTTTTTATTGCTGCCTAATAGTCCATCGTTTGTATGTTACCACCTCTTCTTTATCCATTCGTCTGTGCATGGCCACTTAGGTGACTTCTGTATTGTAGCTATCATAAATAACACTGCAATGAACCTAGGGGTGGGTGCATATATCTTTGCAAATTCATGTTCTTTTCTTTGGGTAAATGCCCACCATAGTGGATGGGCTGGGTCATAGTCTAGTTCTATTTTTAGCTTTGTGAGTAACCACCACACTGTTTTCCATAGTGGCTGCCCCGGGCCTGCCTTCCCACCAGCGGTGAGTGCACGGCGGGGGTCCCCTGTCTTCAGGCACACGTGTTGAAAAACCGAACAGGACACGAGAACCAAGATTTTTCTTTTTTTGTTGGCGGACAGTTATTTTGATTTTCAACCTGGAATGTTATTGAACATGACTTTCCTTTACTGTCTGTGTTGTTTTGAGACTCTTGGCTCATGTCCTTGGCCTGAGTACAGACAACATAAGGACAACCAAGAGGAAATTAATCTATCACAGCTCTAATTTCAATCGGCCTATTTTTATCCTTCACATGTTTTTTTTTTTAACCATCTGAAAATTTTTCCATTGCTAGCTCAAAGTCAGATCTTCCTTTCCACATACTTGGGAGTTTTAAAGACAGATACATGCAATTTTACTGTTATTGGGTATCACACTGTTTTACAGAAATAGGCTAATTTTTTTTTTCTGAAGTTAGAAGTGGGGAGGCAGAGAGACAGACTCCCACATGCACCTGACTGCCTGAGGCAGAGGCCATGGAGCCGTCCTCAGCGCCCGGGCCAACTTTGCTCCAATGGAGCCTTGGCTGTGGGAGGGGAAGAGAGAGACAGAGAGAAGGGAGAGGGGGAAGGGTGGAGAAGCAGATGGGCGCTTCTCCTGTGTGCCCTGGCCAGGAATCAAACCTGGGACTTGCATATGCCAGGCTGACACTCTACTGCTGAGCCAACTGGCCAGGCCTAAAATAGGCTAATTTTAATGATTCGTCATGTGAATCTATAAACAGTACATACAGGTATGCGTGTTTAAAGATGATATTTGGACTCAAGTGAAGTCGAAACGAAGGCTGTGAGAAGTCAGAGGATACATTTGAGGATCTGCAATGAGAAATTGGGTACAAGTACAGCAACTGTTGAAGTGGGCTAGGTCTGAGGCACCCTCACCGTGAATTCTAACGCTATTGCCTTAATATGCACTTCTCCCCTGCTTCCTGAGGATAGCTCACCTTACTGCTGTGTGCTTCTTTACTGTGTCCTTTCAGTCTCTTAGATACTTAACTTTCTCTTTTTTATTAATACCCCATTTTATGGACGAGGTAATGGGGCACAGGGAGACAAAATGCCTTGCCCAGGGTCATACCGCAGGGAAGGGAGGGGGGGAGCCAGGGCCACGGGCCATCCTGCCCTGCCTTAGCTTGGTTTTTGATAGAACGCTCTATAGGAGCCATTCCTTCATCGATTTATTAGTTAGCCAACAGTATGTGTTCATTTTCTCTGTGCCATGATCCATCGTCGGTGGTCAGGGTAACCTGCCAAACAGGTAAACAAAGTCCTTGAGGGACTTTTCCCACATGACTGCATAGAAAGTGTCATCTCTTCATGAAGGATTCTTAGTGCTGTCTACCAGTCACAGCCGGAAAAAGAAAGGGAAGGAAAGAAGGAAGGGAGGGAGGGAGGGAGGAAGGGAAGAAGGATGGAAGGAAGAAAGGATGGTTGGAAGGAAGGAAGGAAGGAAGGAAGGAAAGAAAGAAAGAAAGAAGGAAGGAAAGATGGAAGGAAAAAAGGAAGGAGGGAGGGAGGGAAGAAGGGGAGGAAGGAAGGGAGCGAGGGAGGGAGGAAGAAAGAAGGGAGGGAAGGAGGGAGGGAGGGAGGAAGGGAAGGAGGGAGGAAGAAAGAAGGGAGGGAAGGAGGGAGGGAGGGAGGATGAAAGGAAGGGAGGGAGGGAGGGAGGGAGGAAGGAAGGAAGGAAGGAAGGAAGGAAAGAAGGAAGGAAGGAAGGAAGGAAGGAAGGAAGGAAGGAAGGAAGGAAGGAAGGAAGGAAGGAAGAAAGGAAGGACCTGGTTATAACTCATAGAGAGGAGTTCTCTGCAAAGTCTTGTGAAGGGAGTACCCTGGTCCCACCCACCCTCTCGCCCCAGCTCAAACCCTTCCGTACGGGTAATTCCACCTTAAACTGCACATGTGAGTACATTTTAAGCCCACCTATCTGCCTTGTTCTTAGGTGGGGGGGGGCATGGTTGTCTACCATTGCCTGTGTTTGGACAGTCTGTATATTTCAATTCAATACATTAATGTATGTATCCAAATTTCTAGTTTGCGGGTTGATCAAACTCAGTTACATTGCCTTTTTCCCAGACGTTTTATTTCCCAACTCCCTGGATACATGTTAACAAAGGATTGCTGGTTAATATGTCTGTCTAATTATAATTTCAGTCTGCCGTGACATTTCTCTTTTAAAATCAGTGCCTCACAGCGGGAGACCTATGCAAGGCACATTTATTATGCATTTTAATGTTGGATTCTTTTTATATTCCCACATTGTCTAGTATACAGGGGAGGGAAGTGTTGGGATTATTTCGTATATGGGAAAGTGAACGAGGAGTTAGCGATAGTACCGTGCTTTTAAGGAAGCAGGACCGTGCTCCCTGGTTCACCGTCGCATCTGTTTTATTCTTGTTCGGAGTCAGGGGAGCGTCACTGGCAATTGTAACTGTCAAGGTTTCAGGTGTAGCTCTGATGTCTCCCCAAGATGTTCCAGGAAATGAATCCTACTTATTTAAAGCCCAGCCCAAGGAGGGCCTTCGAGTTATCACCTCACCTGCCCATTTAAGAATAATCGCACCAGAAAGTACAAACACCTCACAGACAAAATATGTATTCTTTCCTGCGGCGATCATTTTACCTTAAGAACTGGAAACATCTTTTCCGGCGTGTCCGCGACAGTTTATATTACATCCTGTCTATGAATAAAAGAGCCCCTTTAAAAGTAATGCAGAACCAAAGTAACAACGAGAACAAAAGCAAAGGCAGAGTTTTATCTTAAAAGAATAAATAAATAAAAGGACACTTGGCTGGCTGAGAGCCTGCCGGAAAGCATGAAATAAAAAGAGACACTTAACTTCCGGCTTCCCGGCATTCCTCCCCCCGACCCCCCACCCCCACCCCCACCCCCACCCCCACCCTGAAACACAACGTTCAAGTGGGGCGGAAGGAGAAAGGTTGATGAGAGGCGTGATGGAGGAGCCTCTCACTTTATTTCTGGAAAACGAAAGTCCCCTATCTCACTGCCTGCGCCACGTGGGTGGCTGGAATCCAGGAGACGGGATGATTTCTGTCATGGAAATGACAGCGAGAGTAATTACATTGTTAACAGTGTCAACTTATTTATTTATTTATTTTTAACTTCTTCAGCGAGGCAGACACACAGACGTTTGTAACAAAGACAAGGAACATTTTTATAAACAATGTCTCTTAAAGCTGTCTAGGGCAACATCATTAAATTAGTTACTTTGGTGAGACTACTCAATAATCGAGACTGGATTGTTTTTTGTTTGTTTTTAAAAGACATAAAGGACAAACGTACCCTTAGGACTCAGAGACTTGAAAGTAAGGGAGAACGATGTGATCGTTTAGAGGGCTTTGCCCCTCAGTTCCAACACCCAGTTCTTTGAAAGAATGATTAATGTATACTTAAGAAGGATATAGAATACAGGATCTATGACTGTATAAAATTCCCCCCTTTATTCTTTTCACTTTTATTTTGACTAGGAGAAAAGAAATGGGAAATAGGATGAAGATCACAGATGATTCCTTTTCTGTGTTCGAGGCCGTCTCTCAGTCCTTCACTCCTTTTTTTTTTTTTTTTCTTTTTTTTTTTACAGGGACAGAGAGAGAGTCAGAGAGAGGGATAGACAGGGACAGACAGACAGGAGCGGAGAGAGGTGAGAAGTATCAATCATTAGTTTTTCGTTGCCATTGCGACACCATAGTTGTTCATTGATTGCTTTCTCACACGTGCCTTGACCGCGGGCCTTCAGCAGACCGAGCAACACCTTGCTGGAGTCAGTGACCTTGGGTCCAAGCTGAAGAGCTTTTTCTCAAGCCAGATGGCCCCGCGCTCAAGCTGGCGAGCTCGGGGTCTCGAACCTGGGTCTTCTGCATCCCAGTCCGACGCTCTATCCACTGCGCCATCGCCTGGTCAGGCTCAGTCTTTCACTCTTGATAGACATTTTTCTGGTTGAAAGTTGACGGGACAGATTAACCTCATAGTGTCAGAGGGACATTCCCTGGCGAGAAAACAAAGGTCAGGGTGTCTAGTTTCCCTTTTCTGGTGCTACATTCTATTTCACCTTTGAAGTTACGTTCTTTATTTCTATGTCTTAATTTGTTTTGTGCATCTGGTGCTTAGAACATAATTGGTTGTTTTGTTTGTTTGTTTTTGTGATACAGAGAGGCAAAGAGAGGGACAGACGGGGACAGACGGACAGGAAAGGAGAGAGATGAGAAGCATCGATTCTTTGTTGCAGCACCTTAGTTGTTCATTGATTTCTTTCTCATAGGTGCCTTGACCAGGGGGCTACAGCAGACTGAATGACTCCTTGCTCAAGCTAGCAACCTTGGGCTCAAGCCAGTGACCTTGGGCTTCAATCCAGGGACCTTTGGGCTTAAGCCAGTGACTATCAGGCGAAGTCCATAATCCCATGCTAAAGCCAGTGACCCTGAGCTCAAGCTGGTGAGCCCATGCTCAAGCTGGTGAGCCCATGCTCAAGCCAGTGACCTCAAGGTTTTGAACCTGAGTCCTCTGTGTCCCAGACTGACACTCTATCCACTGAGCCACTGCCTGGCCAGGCAGAATGTAATTGTTTATTACCCAGTTCTGGATTCTATTGGTCCTTCCTGGGGATGGTTTCTAAGTTTGGTACATAGATATTCTTAATTCACTTTAACTATCAAAATCTTATTGGCAGAGAAGAAAAGATAGAGTAAAGAAAGTCTTGTTTTGTGGAGTGAAAGTAATTATGAATGAACACTTTCACATTACAAACCTACGTTTGCTTCAACTTCTAACATTTCAAATGCTCTCATCAGTTTTTTAAAAATAACTTTTTAAAAAATATTTAAACTAGTTGACACACAATCTTATATTAGTTACTAAAAACTTGTAAAATTTTCCTCTATGTAATCTTCACATGAAAGATTAAGAACTGGGTACAATCCGCTGCCTCTGCATCTTTGTTTTTTGTGTCTTGGAAATTTAAGAAACTGATTTTGATTTCCTTTTCTTTTTAATGGTCTCGATGGTTGTCATCTTACTCTTATCTTTCCTCCTTGGTGGATCAGAAATTATTCTGTATCGTAAATGTCAAAATCTCTCTTATTGCATGTAACACCAGCACCACAGACACTTACTTTTTTTTCATTTATCTTTTTGTAGCTTTTCTGAAGTGAGAGGCAGGGAGGCAGAGAGACAGACTCCCACATGTGCCTGACCGGGATCCACATGACATGCCCAACAGGGGGCGATGCTCTGCCCATCTGAAGCATTGCTATGTTGCTTGGCAACCGAGCTATTTCAGCACCTGGGGTGAGGTCATGAAGCCATCCTCAGTGCCCGGGCCAACTTTGCTCCAATGGAGCCTTGGCTGCAGGAGGGGAAGAGAGAGACAGAGAGAAGGGAGAGGGGGAAGGGTGGAAGTCGATGGGCGCCTGTCCTGTGTGACCTGACTGGGAATTGTACCCGGGACTTCCACACGCGGGGCTGATGCTCTACCACTGAGCCAACCAGCCAGGGCCTACACACTTACTTTCTAACATTTTTTGTTGTTGTTTTTCTCCCTCCTTCCCACTTTTCTCCTGAAACTCTCTTTCCTTCACTTCTGTTGTAATTGTCCCACTCATTTTGATCCCACTCTGGGTAGCTTTTTCTGAGCAGAGGAGAACTACCAGGTCAGTTTGGAGATTTCCTGGGGGCTGAACTACTCAGGCCTCCTTAGATGACCTTACTATGAACCTTTCCACTCACTGCACACTGGATTTGGTGAAAGCGGAGAGCGCGGGTCCGTGTCAGCGTCTGTTTTCCGAGGGTGCTCTTGTGTGAGGATGCTGCGTGGTTTGAGCTCTCCTTGTCTTCGTTTGGCCTGACAGCTGGTGGCTTGGCTCTGTTTCTCGTGCACAAAGGATGATGTCATGTCAGTCCAACCGTCCACTGGGGAGTTGGTCCTCCACCAAGTGTATTTTGCAGTTTATCAGGATGCCTGGCTACCTTGATATGCTGAAAATGTTGCTGATGAGTTTTTAGTCTGGATATGTGACATGGCTGTTTTGTGTGCTTTATATCTGCTCTCTGTATATATATGTTTATGAGGATAAAACTGTACATGGTCATAGACTTCCTTCCCCAGTCCCCTTGCCCCCTTGTTCTCTGACAACACAGCATAGTGGTTAGGGCACTGACCCTGGAACCAGACTGCCCGGGGTTCAAATCCCAACCCCACCGCTTAAACGCTGCATTGCCTTGGGACACTGTCTCCTGAACTCTAGCACTGTGATGGTGACACATGACTGGTCTTAAAGGATCATTATAGGAATAAACTAGTTAACATTTTTAAAGCAGTTATCATGGTGCCCGGGATGCTTTGTTAAATAAATACATTGTTTGTTAAATAAATACATTGCTTTGTTAAATAAGCACATTGTTTGTTAAATAAATACATTGCTTTGTTAAATAAATATATTGTTTGTTAAATAAATTGAGTCCGACTCTCTTAGTCCTTTAGAAATCCACTTGATAGCTCATTGGAAATAGAGAATGACCATCACTGCTATTCCTTCATCTCTGTCAAAAACCAAAACTCACATTCTAATTAGTTTGACACATAGGTTTGTTTTGCGGAAGGAAGAGACCACAGAGTCCGTGAGTACTCAGAGGAATACACTGCTAATGACTGAAACACAAAAGAGTGTTAGGTACTGTAATTAATTTAAAATAATAAGCTTACTGTGATGTCCCAGCAACAAAAGCCAGCTTAGATTACTGATGCTTTCATGTCTTATTTTGGAAAATAATTAGTTAATCTTCCTGAAGTTGTTCAGCTACAGGCCTGGAAGACAAGATGGTGAACTTTCAGGACATCTCTGTCTTCATGACTCATGTGTCACCTGCCACATTGAAAGGGCTGCCTAATAATTTTATCCTTAATATCCACACACAGAAGATTCAGCCAGCTGTTGCTTATTTCCAGTGGACCACGGCCAACGGGTCATTTGTAATAGGAGCAATTTAGGTTTGATATAAGGAAGAATTTTATAAAGGTGGGAATTAAGACATGAGACTGTGCACTGGCCGGTTGGCTCAGTGGTAGAGCGTCGGCCTGGCGTGTGGAAGTCCTGGGTTCAATTCCCAGCCAGGGCACACAGGAGGAGTGACCAACTGCTTCTCCACCCCTCTTCTTCTTTTACTCTCTCTCTTCCCCTCCCACAGCCTTGGCTCCACTGGTTCGTGTGAGTTGGCCGTGGGTATGGAGGATGGCTCTGTGACCTCCACCTCAGGCTAAAAAAAAAAAAAGGCTTGGTTGCTGAGCAACAGAGCAGCTGCCCCAGACGGGCAGAGAGCATCGCCCCCTGGTGGGATCTCTGGGTGGATGCTGGTGGGGCGCCATAAGCGAGACTATCTCTTGCCTCCCCTCCTCTCAATAAAAAACAAAAAGAGGCCTGACCTGTGGTGGCGCAGTGGATAAAGCGTCGACCTGGGAACACTGAGGTCGCCAGTTCAAAACCCTGCACTGGTCTGATCAAGGCACATATGGGAGTTGATGCTTCCAGCTCCTCCCCCCTTTCTCTCTTTCTCTCTCTCTCACTCTGTTTCTCCTCTCTAAAATGAATAAAATAAAAATAAAATAAAACCAAACAAAAAAACCCCAAAAAGACATGAGACTAGTCGGTCTAGGATATGTTAGGATGGTTTTTTGGTGTTGACCACTCATTTTAAAAAAATGACAGTAATAATAACAACATCAGGGCTACTGTTGATTGAGAAATAATATGATTCTTATCAATCATAATGATTTCAATTCACAAAGGTTAAATAACTATGGAGAACTACTAAAAAACATAAGTATTCTATAAAAGATTATAATTGCAAATAATATAAGCCAAAAGGTACCCTAAACTTAAGATATTTGCTATTCAATAACATTTTTTTTGGTGCAGCAAATCACTTTTGGAATATTTTGGCATAAATGGGAGGCATAATTGATAGGGAGCTGGCTGACCGAGAGTTGGTTTAATATCATTTATTAGAGAGTTTAGAAATGCTGAGACAATACCTTTACACTTGGCAAAATATTCAACAAGGTAAAGATCTCTGAAATTTCCCAACACCAATGTGCACTCACTGCTGACCTGGCCCCGTTTGATGTCCGTTTCCAAAAGCATTACCTTTCTTTGCTAATTTCTTTTCTCCACACGGTTGACCCAGGGCTCACTTTATCTTGAATGATCTTCCTGTTTCAGGGGCACAGAGACAATCTTCTTAAGCAATGATCCAAACAAAACCAGGAACTAAATATCAGCCCACTCTTTGAGCTCGTTACCTGGGCCCTAGGGGGACCACCATCTCATCAGTCAGCGTTTATTACCGTCTTCTGTCTTCTCCTCATGGAAATCGTGGTCTCCGAGTGACGGGGGGCAGGTAAGTCCACGTCACTGGCCACTAACGCGTGCTAAGCTCAGCCCTGCGGTTCAGAGTGCCCCACATACTTCCCCGGCTCTTTCCGATGCACGCTTGGAATTTAGTCAGGCAGCAATGAAGGGGACGTGTGGGCTGACTGAGCAGCCGTGTCTGTGTCTGGGGTTCAGGCAGAGGTGGATTCAGGGCTCCCCCAGGGCTCTGAGCACAGCTTTTCATTCCCTCTGTCTCGGTTTTGGTTTCATTCTACAAGGCGTGTCCTCGGACACCGCAGAGAAAGGGCACGTGGAAGCCACAGAGACTCAGATCCTCCCATGGCTACATGGAAATACCATATTTCCCCAAGTACAAAATCTACTTTTTTAAAAAAATTTGGGGTCTAAATACTGGGTGCGTTTTTTACAATGGTTGTAGATTTTTTTAGTTGCATTTCCTGCTTTTTCTGCGCTTGTGTTTGCGCTCCTTGTTGAAGACAGTGATGGGTCTTCAGACACAGAGGAGGACAAGCTAATGGAGGGGAGTTCTGACAGTGATGAGGAGTGTGAATTTACGATGAATAGAACTTGAGTTCAATAACTTTATCTCATACATTGTTTTTCAAATTTCGGGCCCCAAAATTAAGTTGCGTCTTTTACATGGGAGCGTCTTTTACATGGGGAATCCACTAGCTACACCTAGAAACAGGATGTACAATGACTTATCCTATGGCTTAATTCTTAATTCGATACTCACAACGACCCTGATACCTAGTTTTTAATTTCAATTTTATTTTATTTGTATTCATATTTTATTAAATTTATTGGGGTGACACTGATTGATAAAATTATATAGGGTTCAGGTGCACGATTCTGTAATACAGCCTCTGTATGTTCTTGTGAGTTCAGTCATCTCAATTTGAGGTAGGGGAAAGTAGGACACAGAGAAACTCCTGTCGCTTCCTCAGGGACACACAGCCCCCCAGTGGTGGAGTTCTGTTCCCCATTCGAGGAGTGCGGCATTAGAATCTATGCTCTCGATCCTCCCACTCTATTCTGCCAGGGTCTGCACAGAAGCACAGAGAAGGTCATCAGCATTGTTTCTGTCCTTACTCTTGAGCTGACCACTCCACACCCTGGGATAAAGCCATAACGCACCAGGAAAGAAGGATGCTGGACACGACCCTGGCCGGTTGGCTCAGCGGTAGGGTATGAGCCTGCCATGTGGAAGTCCCAGGTTCAATTCCTGGTCAGGTCATACAGGGGGGCAGGTAAGTCCATGTCAATGGTCACTAATGTGTGCTGAGCTCAGCCCTGCAGTTCAACATCCCACACATACTCCCCTGGATCTTTCAGACACACGCTCTGTGGTACACCGAGCCTGAACCCCAGATGCAGACTCTACTGTTCAGTCAGCCCGCATGTCCCCTTCATTGCTGCCTGACTCCACCCCTCCTCCTCTCCCTTCTCTTTCCTTTTCTCTCTCTCCTCCCTACATCCTGCAGCCATGGCTCGATTGGAGTGAGTTGGTCCCTGGCACTGAGGATGGCTCCATGGGCTCTGCCTCAGGTGCCAAGCTCAGTTGCTGAGCAATGGAGCAAAGACCCCAGTAGGCAGAGCATTGTCTCCTAGTGGGCTTGCCAGGAGGATTCCGGTCAGGGTGCTGCAGGAGTCTGTCTCTTCCTCTTCTCCTCTCACTGAATAAATAAATTAAAAAAAGATGCCGGACATAGAAAAATGAGAGGTTCTGTGATGCTGTGGGTCAGGGTGCTGGTTCATTCCTGCTCCGTAGCCTCTTGGGGTCACCTGCCCACACTTGGTTTGGGGTTGCTGCTAACTCCTGGATCAGTGCTCCCAAAGAACCTAGCTAGCGAGTAAAGGATACTTTCTTCTAAACCAAATGGAGACTTTGAATACCGTGTGACAAAAAGCGGTGTGTATTTTTCTCAGCTGTTCAACGCCCACCGACCGACCTGTGACTTTTAAATTCATCCACAAAACCTTGGACACTCACTTCTCCCTTCAAAAGTTTCTCCTCCTCCAGCGTGTGAACTTGGCGACTCGCATCCAAGGATTAGAACGTGCTGGCAGTGAGGGGGGGTGCGTGGGATTCGGATGAGGTCATAGCGGGCTGTGTCCTTCCCTCCTTCCTCTCTCTCTCTCCGGTCACTTGCTCTGAGAAAGCAGCTGCCGGGTCACAAGGTCACTCAGGCAGCCGCACAGGGACATCTGTGTGGCCAGAACCGAGGCCTCCTGCCCACGGCCAATATGGAGCCCTGGTCCATTGCCTGGAGAGATGAAAACAAGAAGAACTGGATGCAGACGTGCCCACGGGATTTTCATTTCCGGTGCTCTTCATTTCTCTGTGACGTCCTGAATTTTCATCTGGTGTCGCGTTCCTTCTGCTCGAGGACCTTCCTTTAAATACTCCTCGTGTTTCAGTTCTGACAGAGACGCCGCCTCCACGTTTTTATCTGAAACGCTCTTTCCTTTGCCTCCATGACTGAAAGGCATTTTCACTAGGCAAAGAAAAGATCTAGCTGACAAGGTCTTTCTCTCTCCTTGGTTTAACGCTGTCCCTCATTGTCATCAGGCTCGTGGGGCTTCTGACCGCAGGCCCATTGTATTTATCTGTGGTCTTTTGCACCTGATGTGTCCCTTTGTATCAGTCTTTGGCAATTTGGTTACAATATGTATTGACATTTTTCATTGTTAGTCTGAGTGGTGTTTGTGGATCTTATTAGATCTGTTCATCAAAATTGAAATTTTCTCAGTGATTAAATCTTAAAAAAATATACACACATATATACATATATATGTATATGTATGTATATACTATATAGTTTTCGCTCCATAGGACACACCTGATCATAAGACACACCTAGGGTTTTAAGGAGGAACATAAGAAAACGAAATATTCTGAACCAAATGGTGTGTTAAAATATTTAATAAAATACTGTATTTTTAGCTTCATAAGATGCACGGGCATTTTCCCCTCCACTTTTTGGGGAACAAAAGTGCATCTTATGGAGTGAAACATACGGTATATTGTTCTCACTCTTCTTTTCTGGGACTGCAGTAGAATGAGGCCAGGAGCTCTTAGACACCCCCCCACCCCCACCCCTCACACACATGCTCTGTTCTCATAAAAGTTGCTTTATCTGTCTGGTTCATTTTGGGTACTTTCTATTTTTATACCTTCTAGAACAAAGGTATTTTCTTCCACACGGTCTGCTTTGCTGCTAATCCCCGCCCATGTATTATTCATGGTTACACTGTATTTCTGTCTCCAGAAGTCCTCTTTTGGGTTTTCAAAGAAATTTTTCATTTATCCCTTCATCCGCTCATGTGTTCCCTGCTTTTTTTTTTTTTAATTGTAAGGAGCATATATATCAGGTATTAACATCTCTGTCTTCAAAGTTAATTATCTATGCACCTCTGTCTCTGTCGGTGGTAAAAGGAAAGAACGATAAAGAAAGAGAGAACAAGAAAACTACCTTGTCCCTGTTCACCCATCAAAAAGGAAAACACCGCAAACAACATTTTGGAACAGGAAAAACATTCTGCTGAGTCCAAAGTCTAGTTTTATATAGGGATCTACAAGTTTTATACAGGGATCTTTCCTCGTCAATAATTTATAGACACTTTTTATTCTATGTCGGTGTAGATATTCATACTCATTTTCTTTTTTTTTTTTGACAAAATAATAAAGCAATATAAAAGATTTCTAACTTACCCTACAAGCCTCCAACGTGATAATGGGTCATCAGAGTTAGGTCATTATAGATGGCTGTGCTCCCTCAGCCCAGGGTAATCACTTTTTTTTTTTTTTTTAGTTTGTATTGATAGGAGGAAATCTGTAACCCAGATAAGACCATGAATCTGGCAGAGAACACGGTGCACCCAGTTCATAAATTCTTGCACACAGAAGACAGTGTTGTGGTCGTAAACTATGTAGGGTGGGTCCACCTTTCCTCAGATCTTGGCATATTTACACACAGCGATTTCCTCCGGAGATGTGCGGTGACTTGGTTACGGCCACTTTCGCTCCAGTGCCCAGAGTGGAACACGCAGAGGATCCATCCCGGTGTGGGTTACACTGGTGAGCCGTGTAAGCATAGACCCTGCCCCCAGGAAGTTCATTCCCCGGGAACACGGAGTGGGTCGTGGGGAGTTGATTCTCACCCGTGGAACACGCGCCGACTGCACGCTTACACGCAACACTGAGTATTTTAGGAAAACCTTTGCAGCAACGTTACATTATCCACACACCTGCAAATGAGATCTTAGAAAGAAAACTTTCCTCCGGAAATAGGCAGCTACACATAGAAAATCACAGACACACAATTACAGCCATGACCACCTTCTTCTCTCCCGAGGGCAATGGGAGCATGCCAAGGGAGCCGGAGCACCACAACGTTAGACACTGATTCGGCACGTGCAGAACACACTTTCATGGGAAAAGAACGTTTCTGTGGCTTCTACAAGGTGGGGACCCACAGGGCATCACAGAGGAGCTCAGGAGGTTGCTTATTCAGGGGTCCCATTGTCCCCTGCTTCCTGCCTTCCTAGACTGTCTTCTACAATGTGACACAGATATTAATTCACCATCTCAGTGAGCACACTCCCCAGGTTGGAGAGCTACCGCAGCTGAACTCGACTGAGTGCCTCCCACGTGCCGGGCAACAAACAGACGTTTGTATTCACGAACACCGCCATGCCTCTTCAGCAAGGGCTTCGCAATGTCCTAATTCACACGTCCCTCCAAACACCCGGTGACACAGGGGGCCTTTGTCACGCCTTCTCACAAACAACCGCACAGCCAGCCAGGCACCGGCAGGGGCGGTGACTTACAGGGAGGTCATCTGTGTCCAGCTTCTCTGTTTCTCTGCCTTACACGATATTGCCTCGTAGAGTGCAACGTGCTGTCGGCATACATTTTATCCTGTTGTGACACCGTCACCGCACTCACACTAGAGAGGACGGCGATTCTAGTGTGCATACGAAGGTCGCTGTAGGAGGCGTGGGTCCCCCGTGCGCTGTGTGGTCTCACACACGTGACTTCACCCCTCTGAGCGTGGGTGTCCCCACCTATAACGTGGGAACGGTTGCTGCTTTGCCTGTCTTTTGGAGAGAAAAAGAAAAACACTTGATATAAAAGTGCGTTTGCAGTGAAAGAGCTGAGCTAAGTTAATATAGCTACTGTTTTCTCACAAGGTAGCCCACGCGAAGAACTCTAATTATTCTAATGTTTCTCTGAACGCCGGCATTTCCCTGAGGGCCACGTTGAAACTGCATGACGCCTTTCTAATGATTCTGAGCTCTGCCATTGTCAGATTTTCCACAGAAGCCTTCTTTATCCTCTTCTTTCTGCTCCGTGGCTCGAGAGAGCCGTCCAGTGGTCCAGTGTGAAGAAAAGATGTCCAGGTACAGCTTGGCCGGCGCAGGCGACGGCTGACTTGTTCAGTTACCGTTTCATATCGTGTCTTATACATCCTTCTTTTTAGGGGTACACCAAGCCCGCATTCCCCACGTGTTTTGGCCGCCTCTTCTCAGGGATCACGGATCCCGAACTTGCTGCCGGCCGAAAAAATCAAGCTTTGCTTTCCCTCACGTGAGCGAGGCGCAGGCTCACTCTCTCCCAGGTCGTGGTTCCGGCCGTGGAAAGACCGGCTCCAGCGGAGTGGACAGGAAGCTCTTAGGGGCTTTTCCACGTGCCTCGTGGGTTGTGCAGTACAGAAGGTTCCCCCAAGGGGTTCTACCGCGTGGAGGGCTTGCCCAGGAAGAAGGGGGAGCGAGGGCAGCTGTTAGTAAAAGAAGAGTCAGGCTTCATTTTATACCAGGATGCTGTCTTCTTTTTTGGGGGGGAGGAGCGAGCGGGAGGGAGGAGCTAGCAAGGGTTTTTATCATGTAGATTGCCTCTTCTCTCTGTGGGGGATGGTGGAGGGACCCCAAGGGCAGATGGCCTCGCTGGTGTTGACCAGGGAACTCCAGGCTGGTTGATTGGGATCCCGCTCCTGGTGAAGGCAGAAATAGCACCGGGTCAGGTACTAAGTCAAAGTTTGGTGTTGTGGGCTTTTCAGCACAAGTCGCACCATTTTGAGCCTGTGTTTTCAGGGTGTCGGGGCCAGTATAATTCTGGATGGGTCTGTGTGGATTCTCACTTTTATTCTGTATAGTTTCTTGTTTCACTTTTCTTTTTATTTACTTACCTATTTTTGGCCATCGACCATGATTTGATCTCCGCAATGCGAATTGTCATAATCTAAATCACCCCAAATGTTCCTTACCTAAGCGGTACGCAGAAGGACTGCTCCCTCTCTGGTCTTTCTCCTCCCCGGTGGTGGAGGCAGGGATCCTCACCAGGGCGTGTTCCACGGCCCCCAGCCCCGGGAACCATGGCAGACCACGAAGCACCCTCGTCTACGGCCAGTCCGGCCGGGGTCCCTCCAGGTGTGAGCTGGACACAGAGTGGGAGGTGGGAGGGAGGAGGCACGCTCCATTGCTTCCAGGGACAGGCTACAATTCTCACTGCTTCCTGCACGAACGACTTCCCTGCAGGGACTGCACTCGGCAGTCAACCTCCTCTCTTACCTCCTCCTCCCTCTGAAACAATAAACTCTGTCTCCTCTTCCTGTTTGTCCTCGTTGGGACGTGTCCTTTGTGCCATTCCATACCTGAGCAGCCTCTGACTCGACGTCTTCAATGACCCCGGTGTACATCAGCCTTGGAGATGAGCTTGAACTTATTCTGTGTAGTCAGGGGTTTCCACCTGTGGACATGGCTTCCTCGTTAAAGAATCGTTCTTTCCGTTAAACCAGATGGTCAGATGACAAAAGAAGCCAGGAATCCCAGCCATGAGTTAACGTTATTAGAAAATTGAAATGCCTGGCCTGTGGGGGCGCAGTGGATAAAGTGTTGACCTGGAATGCTGAGGTCGCTGGTTCGAATCCCTGGGTTTTACTGGTCAAGGCACATACAGAAAGCAAGTACTATGAGTAGATGCTTCCTGCTTCTCCCTCCTCTTTCTCCCCATCCCTCTCTCCTCTACCCGCTCTCCAGAAATCAATAAATAAAATCTAAAAAGACAAATTAAAAAAAATAAAAGAAAATTTAAATGAAGTTTTTAACTTTGTGAGATTTCACTGTAACTGCAAATAGCTTACTTTATGTTGAGTAGATTCATAGCTTTATTAAAAAAATATTTTTAAAGCATTTTTTATTTTGTTTTTGTTGTTGATATTGATTTTTGGAGAGAGAGAGAGAGAGAGAGATCGAGTTGTCGTTCCACTTGTTTATACCTTCACTGGTTGATTCTTGCATGTGCCCTGATGGGGGAGCAAGCCCACAACCTTGGCATATAGTGATGATACTTTAAGCAACTGAGCTACCCGGCCAGGGCTAGACTGACAGATTTTAAACATTTTAAAACCTATTATTATTATATTCTAGTATGGCCAAGAGGCATGTGACACATTTGTTCAATGTGTTGAATCCTATTCACACTCACACCTGCCGCTGAGACTATTAGCCATAATGTGGACTATCATGGTCAAAACACAAAGCATTTCAGGTTGGAGTTAAATCTCCCATGAAAGATTAAAACCATGTACCTTGTCAAACTTTGCTATTAGGGATCGTATTTAAAAATGTGTTCTGCATGATTTATTTTTACAGGAAAGTGGACGTTAGCATATTGTAGGACTCTAAATGATATTTTGCTTGTGTACACAGTAAAAAAAAAGAGAGAGAGAGAGAAAGAAATCCATGATTAGAAAGCCTCTTGGCTTATTCGCTATACCTCTGAAACATTCCCTCGTTGACAATTTTGACATGTACAATGTTGGTATGAAATTGATGTCTCGTTCATTGATTTATTTCTTAATTTGTATAAGAAAAGAAACATGTTTTACAAAGTGTAGTGTTTGGTTACAAGTCTTAAAGTAATTGCCTCAAATATGTCATATAGGTTTTCTTAGAATGAAATAGAATTGCAGAGGATTTTTAAAAATAAAAGGACTATCTAGCCCACGTGTCCTCGGCATGTGTCTGTTATTTATTTCAATTCTGTGCCGTGTTCAGACCTGTACAAAGGACAAAGGAGTGGGTGGACGCCCCCTCCATGGTAAGTTACTGATCCTTTAAACTTACAAAAACTGGATGCCGAAAATGTTGAGATTTTGATCCAGATCCAGTTCTGTCTCGCAAGTTATTTTAAAATGTTTTTGACAAGTTGAAGAACAACATTGAGAGCAACAGGGAGCTGCATAGGTCTGTTTGATGACAGGGAAGTGGCCCCCTCTTGCTGGCCCCTAAGGATGGAGCCCCCACATGGCTCCGGCCTCGCTGTGGTGGGGGGCCGCCTGGGAGGCCCGCGGGGGGGGAGGGGTGTGCCCACTGCGTGTTAGACCCTGACCTTGGCTTCCCCGCTCCTACGGAAGATCCGTGGGCAGGAGTCTCGGTTGCTGGGGACAGATAGTTCAGTGAGTGTTACTGGTCGTGTCCTCAAGGGCAAGCTCCACAAATGTTACCCTAGGACAAAGTTAAGAGCACGGGCTGCAGAGAGCAGCCTGGACGGTTAATAAAATGTGTTGTACACATTGAGTCAGAAAGAAGGTTCCCAGGGAGAATCTTTAGATCAAAAACGAAACAAAATGAAAATAAAAAAAAAACCAAATCTCCTCTCCCAGTCGTGATACTAAAGGTTTTATAAAAATGTTGAGCCTGACCAGGCGGTGGCGCAGTGGATAGAGCGTCGGACTGGGATGCGGAAGACCCAGGTTCGAGACCCCGAGCTCGCCAGCTTGAGCGCGGGCCCATCTGGCTTGAGTAAAAGCTCGTCAGCTTGGACACAAGGTCGATGGCTCCAGCAAGGGGTTGCTCGGTCTGCTGAAGGCCCGCGGTCAAGGCACATGAGAGAAAGCAATCAATGAACAACTATGGTGTCGCAACAGCAACAAAACACTAATGATTGATGCTTCTCACCTCTCTCTGTTCCTGTCTGTCTGTCCCTATCTATCCCTCTCTCTGTCCCTGTAAAATAAATAAATAATAAACAAAAATGTCAAATTTTCTCAGACATCCTTTTTAATATTTCTTCAACAAGTGTTTATGAAGGAGGTATTATCTGAGGACGCAGGAACCCCAGCATGAAGGATACAGTGGGGAAACCTGCTTTTGGGGGCTCACCCCTGGGCAGAGAGGCGACTACAGTGTAAATGGTAGGGTGTGACGTCCGATGTGACCCCCAGCTCCCGACAACCCTCGGCGGTGACCTATGACGAGCTGTTCATGCACATCAGGGGCACAGCCGCCACCAGTCCCTGTCAGTGTGTAAATCACTCTGTAAGTACACATATATTTACTAAAACTCAGAGAACATTTATTGTTACGTAGAGCCAACATCTGCTGGAGGGAAAGAAACTTCTCCAGTCAACAGTGTTTGCCCTTAAAATTCAGTTCGTTCTTAGTTTTCTCAAACGCCAGGCGAAAAAGAACTCTCACTGGCTTTGTCTATTTGTGCTGATCGTCCAATGTAAGCACCGCTGCCTCATATATCCAAAGAGGGTTTACTTAGAAATCAGTGGATATGGATTAAGTATACACCACTTTAGACCAAGCAATCAACAACGCCAGGGAGTTACAGCTGCTTGCTAATTGAACATAGTGATCGTGTCTTTTGTTTGTTTTCCCTTTCTTGCCTGCTCATCTTGGACTATGTTTTGAATTGAGATGCCTTTTTCTGATTTACTTGGAAGAATTCTCTGCTCTGGGTATGAATCTTGGTCAGATGTATGTATACTGGACTTACTTTCTCCCAGCTGGTTATTTTTTATCTCTTTATTTTGCCTTTCACTTTCTTAATAATATTGTTTGATGAGTGGAATATTTTCATTTTAATGAATTTTAAATGTATTCATTAGGTTGGATTTTACTGAGCCTTTTGACTATGTATTGGCAACATGCCAGCCCTTCTGAAATGTGTATCGCCGTGTTTTGGCTCTTGTTTTCAATGGTCGCTGAACGTCAGAATTTATTCAAGCGCAGACTGGTCTCCAGGTCTCCCCTACGCGGTGCTGTTTCAGGATTAGTGTTTTTGCTCCACTTTGGGTCATTTCTGCTGATATGTACGCAGTTCACGGATCCGTCAGCTGTGGCCGGTTTGCTATTGAACTCATCAGACAGTTCTTCATGCACATCTTCGTCAGTCTCTGAGAATGGGTTTCTATGTTTTTGTACGTGTTCTAGAATAACCCAAATCCCATTTCTGTGCACACTCTCCGTCCTTTCCTGTTCATAGTGGTTAATTTAGGGACACCTGCTAATTCCTGCACGCGGGCTGCTGGGTTTGCCTCTGTAGACCCCACGTTCTCTCTGTTTCCTGGCCTGCCTCGAAACGGCTTCTGTGTACTGGTCATGATGACCAAACACCCAGATGGCTGTGAGTATGAATGGCTCCAGGACAGGCCACTGTCCTAGAGGGGTGCACGCTCTTCTCTCTTCAGGACGAGGGTCCCCGCCCTCCAGACAGGAATTTAACCAGACCAGAGCTCCGTTGCTTTACTTTTACTTAGTTTTTAGATCGTCTTCTGGTGTCTAACAATTTGATGTTAAGCTTTGCTTTCAGTTTCGATTTCTGAAAACAGGATGCACATCTTGGTGCCGTGCATACTGCAACACGCAGGGCTTTGGGGTCTGGGCCCCGCGAGACTCAGACCTGCCTGCTTCTCCTTCTCACGCGGCAGGGACTCAGCTGCCCCTGGGGACGGAGGGGGACCAAGGGAGGGAGCTGAGTCTGCATTTCCTCTGGCTCCCGGAGGCTGGCCACCTCAGACCTGGGGGCCTCGGGACCCTTGCTTGGCCCTTCTGAATTGTCACCCCCCTGTGGCAGTCCCAAGTCCCACTTCATCCAGGAAGCACCCCGTGCAGGTGAGCGCTGCCCATTTCTGCTCCTCAGTCGACCGGTTAGGTTAGAATATTTTGCGTACAACGCTCTTAAAAAGCCTTAAAATTTTTGTTGTAATTTTTTTCCTAATGTTTGCAGGTACTTTCTATACCCAAGTGCGAGTCTGAACTCCCAGTGAGTATTATTATTATTTTTTAACTGTTGCCCACATTCAAACAAATGTTCTTCCACGTCCTTTCTCACATTTGGTGTGTGAGTTTCATCGCCTCCTAATTCACAAGAATAAAACGGCTCTGTTCCTTACCATGACTGTGGTTATAAGAAATACAGCCAAGGCATGACACTTAGAGAGTTACCATTGTGAACATCAGGGCGTCCCCTCAGGAGGAGACAAGGGGCGCGTTCACTGGACGAGTTCCGTGACAGTGAGCTGACTCTCAACTCGGGTTAGATCCAGTTTAACAGCTGGCCTTCCTGAGTTGCCACATTTCCCCCAGCGCTGCTGACAGAAAGAACGTAAAAAAGCCTGACCAGGCGGTGGCGCAGTGGATGGAGCGTGGGACTGGGATGTGGAGGACCCAGGTTCGAGACCCCGAGGTTGCCAGCTTGAGCAAGGCTCACTGGCTTGAGCCCAAGGTCGCTGGCTTGAGCAAGGGGTTACTCAGTCTGCTGTAGCCCCCCCCCCCCAATCAAGGCACATGTGAGAAATCAATCAATGAACAGCTAAGGAACCGCAACAAAGAATTGATGCTTCTCATCTCTCTCCCTTCCTGTCTGTCTGTCCCCATCTGTCCCTCTCTCTGTCTCTCTCTGTCTCTGTCACAAGAAATAAAAAAGAATGTAGAAGACATGGGACATCTGCATATATTTCTGTCAAAGAAATAATGTTTGTTCAGAAAGGGAGCAGAAGAAACTGCTCACGTCGGGGACTGGGGTGGATGTCTGTCTGTCACAGGGACCTGGTGTCTGCTCGGGGACCCCCACAGGCAGGCCCACGCCCTGTGACGTGGGCTCCTAGGGGCAGGGGGAGCAGACGCTTTGGGCCCACGCTGGTTTTCTGCTGAGATGAAATAGCTCTGGCAAACAACAAACAAATGGAGGCTATTCAGCCTCAGGGCTGAGCTCCGGGTTGTTAATCACGGCGTGGCTTTCCTCTGCACACCTGTCATATTTGTCATTTGGCTACGTCCCTTGCACTGATGAGTTTCTGATTTCTTGAGGGGAAATGATTGATTCGGAAACAACCATAACCAGCATGCTCCTGGCAGAATATAGATTTTGGTTATTTAAAGAACATTTATTGAACTCCAAGTTTTCCAGGCCCAGCACATGAGTTGTTACGGGGCAGATACAACGAAATCTTGGGAAAACATGTGTTGTTTTCTTTTTCGTTCTTTATTACCATAGTAATAAGCATTCTTGAAAGAGTGGACAAAATGTGACAGAGGAAGAAGTCCAGAATTTGCTGCGCTTTGTGACCCGGTGAGACCGGGGATAGAACCAGCGTCGTGCATCTCAGGTGCGGAGTCCTTGGGGAAGCCAGAGCTGAGCATGGAGCTTGACTGCGCGGGGGCGTTTGAGGGGGCGGTGCCGCGGGGTAGGGTCAGGGCTGGCCACCTCCCTGCCCCCCGACATTCACAGGACCCGATGCTATTTTCATATAGATCCGTTCCTTCTTAAACACTGAACTCTGATGATAAAAGTAGTCAACGGATGAGAGAGTTATGTAACTTTTGATATCCTATTCAAATGATGAACACCGGAAACCAGTCTATGGCCCAGGTATTTTTATTATTATTATTGTCTTCTCTTAAACATCTGAGAGTTTTATAGGAGGGAATGAAATGCTGGTGAAGGATGAGTTTCTATACAATTAATTAACTTCACAACGCACAGGGCAGGTTTCAAGGTAAAAGGTTACCTATCATCGCATGATTGTGTACGTATTTGGATGCAGAAAGAATAGATGGATAACATATTAGGAAGTAAGGAGACGAAACAGAAAAAACTTCAACCAACGATTGTCATGGAGAAATTCTGGAGAAGCGCCCCGTGCAGGGTCCCGTTATGAACTCATTGAAACATCACAGCGTAACCATCTGATGCCAGAAGGTCAATTCACTTTATTCAGGACCACTGGGAAGGCTCGGCGCTGTGCATGGTACCACACTGAGCCCAGCGTGTCCATCAGGAGTGGACATAAGCCCTCTCTGACCTTACCTGATTACACATTTTCCTAAATTAGAAAATAAATAAAAAAAAAGGTTAACAGGAACTACATGAAAATCTTTCTTAGGGAATCTTTGGATTGTTGACCCCGTTTTAGAGACAGCTGCCCACTCTAATACTCCTAAGATTGCTGCCTAAGAAGTGATCGGTGCCTATTGGACCCTGCACTCAAGACGCTGAGTTCTTGTATTTCTATCTGGTATTGTCACTGTTGATTCACCACTGGGGTTGACTTCTGTCACCACACGATCACTAACAGCAACTGGAAGATGTGTCCCCACCAGAATAAGAACCAGGGTGGCCCATGTCACTCTTGACCACACAGCGGGGCTGCCCTTTTGAGGGGCGGCTCCCCAATGCGGGGATTCATCATCACGGTGTTTCCTCTGCTCTGTAAATGGGTCCCCGTGCAGGCATTCTCTTCTCTCCGGCAGGTGGGTTATTGATTGCTCCTTCAGCTTTCTCCTGCCCCCGCCGAGTCACAAACCATCTTTTCCCCATAGTCAGCCTCAGTGCTGCTGTGATTCCTGTTACTGGTGACAACCCCAGTGGGGAGAGCACAGGGGTTGCCACACCCCCGGGGGTGTCGTCCTGAAACCAGGAGTGTGAAAATTTCCTGTCAGCCCAGAGGCTGGACCCAACGTCAGCCGCTTCAGACAATCTGGTGGGGAAGGGGGAGCTTGACATGGTCTCGCTGGGCGTGGGAGCACTGTCTGTCTGTCCTCCGGTTGGTTACCCAGGGGTCTCCGGAGCCGCACGGCAGAGTCTGGAGCTCGCTGTGCGTGGGGGCACTTCTCAGGGGAGAGCCCAGAGGCTCATGGGTGTGTCCCACAGACACGGGTTCTCCTGCTGACGTTTGGTATGCTGGGTGGCAGTGGCTGCGGATGAACTTGACAGAAGTGGACAGCACCAGACTTAGGACCCTTCAAAGCATTCACAGAGGTGATTCCAGGGGATTCTGGCACCAGAGGGGAATTGCAGGAGTCCAGCCGTAATCTGATGAGATAATTCACAGGACGCTGGGTCATCTTTGTGACTGAAATGTTTTTTTATATATTTTATTATTATTAATTCTAATGGGGTGACACCAATAAATCAGGGTACATATGTACAATGAAAACATCTCCAGGTTATCTTATCATTCAATTGTGTTGCATACCCATCACCAAAAGTCAAATTGTCCTCTGTCACCTTCTATCTGGTTTTCCCTGTGTCCCTCCCCTTTGTGACTGAAATTTGAACCTAGAGAAGAAACATTAAAGTCCATATCATCGTTTGCTTTCTAAAGCAGCACCTGCGTCCACAACTGGGTGCCATTTTGACCCCATAGGATGATGGTGAGTTAGACAAACTCCTTCACCCCTGTGCAACATCTGTAGCCTGAGCGTAATTAGGGTACCAGCCTAAAAGTCACGCTCACGGGGTCAGCCGGCGTGCCTTACACGGAGGACTTGGGAAGAGGCCGCATGCAGCGATGCGTCCCCTACACGTTGACCACACCACTGTGACGGTCAACCAGACGAGCTCTGCCCAGTAAGGACGGCCTCAGCAACTCACACACGTTCCATGGGGTCGCAGCACAGGTTGGCACACGCTCACAGCGTGCTGTGTTTTGATCTTGAGCATCCCGGTGATTTGAGCAGAGTGTTAGAACTCAAGCTTCGTACCTACGTAGATGTTCGCGACTCATAATTACGGGAAGTGGGCTGTGTGAAACGAGGACTGGCAGCAATGTCTGCCGCGTCTTCCTGTCCACCGGCCACTCAGCACCTTTTCTGTGCTGGTCTGGTTCTCAGCATGCGCCGCATTTCAGGAGTCCAGGGGGGACTGGGGGCAGGCAGGGTAGGCGCCATCCTCTCCAGGACGCCGGAGAGAGAGAGAAGGGAGATGGAAAGTCACAGTGAGCCCCCAGTCGGGAGTGTCCCCCTCTCCCAAGAGGCACGGAGCCAAAGTAACTTTTCAAAAAGTAAAACGAAGATGCCGGGGGGAACTCACTTTGCTAAGGGAACCTTTCTGTCCTGGGCGTGGCTGTTCACGAGGAAGACACAGACGACACCCCGTAAGCACGGAGGCTGACGCAGGCCCATCCCGGATGGGGTCCTACGCCAAGACTCCACCTGCGGGAGCTCTCTGGTTTCCTTCCGTTAGCAGCAATCACCTCACCGCCGCCCTCTCCAGCTGGGGTCCTGGTGGAACCTGAGAAATGGGTTTTATAAGTTCCGTCTTAGTGCTGGAAGCCCTGCCTTTTTCTTTTTTAATGACCTTTTATCAGTTACATTGTTTGGGGAGCGGAAGATAGAGTGTGTGTGAGAGTTTGGCATTGCGTTTTGAATTCAGGTATAAAAGACACTGAAATGAGCTCATCGGTCACAGCAGGAAATTGGATGCTTGGACGCTGGTGGAGTCGAATGGCACTGATTTCTGGCACGGGGTGCCGTGAGCCCCGTCCATCTGCTCGGGCCTGAGGCTGAGGTCCGTATGCTCTCGTCCTGGGGAGGCTCAAGGCATCTGCTGCATGCAGACACAGGGCTAATGGATAAAAAAATAATAATCAAGGCCTTCCCAAAGCTGTATTTTCTAACACACTTCAACAAGTGTTTCTTCATAGGGGCTCTTTCTGAACAGATCTCGTTCTTCTATTTATTCCCTCCACTCTTAGGAATTCAATTATAGCCCGGTTCTCTCGATTGTCTGGCCTGAGACTCCCAGCTGAGTTCAAGTAAAAGCGCGTTGGCAGGCGGGTTGAACACCTCCCACCAGGCCAGTCGGACCACTCAGGGTCTCCGTGATGTCCCCAGCAGAATGTACTCAAGGCGGTGAGGAGGCAGGAGTGTCTGACCTCAGCTTTGGGCTGGGGGCGGGGGGCGGGGAGGTGGGGTGGCGTTTGCATTTGCATATTTTATTTAAGGTATCATCTAACACCTCAGCGATTTTTATGGTATTTCACATGGGTCTCATGTGGCTGATTCTTTTTCTTGGACCGAAGACGGAACCAATAAAAATTTCAAAAATATGAATGTGCTCAAATAAATTCACGCATGCCCGACGCGAGAGCCGGAGACACAGAAAGGGCACAGCGTGTGCGGCCACCGTGAGGAAACAAAGCAGGTGTTTCCCTCGAGATTCTGAAGGGACGGGTTGGCCTGGATCAAGGGAGAGCTGAGGTTTCATGGGCAGCTCACACCTTTGTATGGTAAGGTCATAACAGCTCTCATCTTCCTCCCTGGCCTGCGGGTGTGTGTGTGTGTGTGTGTGTGTGTGTGTGTGTGTGACAGGACTTCTGTAAATGCTAGAGCTAATATGTCCCTCTGCACTTTCCCTACTTCCCTGGCCTTCCAGGGTATTTATTATTGAAGCCTCTGTTAACAAATAAGTTGCATTTATGTGATAACTTACGTCAGTAAGCAGTCCCTTGAATGAATGCTGATGCAAGAGAAATTCAGGGTTGCCCATGACGCGGAGACCTACACATCCTGAGTGTCGTCTCTTTGTCTCAGTCACCCTGTACACTGAGAAGATGGCGCCGTACTTGGGGGTGACACCAGCCGTCAGTGTGACAATAGAGACGGCTGGTTCTTGGTATTTGCAGTAGGGAAGCCCAACCAAGTCAGCGCGGACACGGAATGCATGAGGTCACCATGGACACGGAATGCATGAAGTCAGCGCGGACACGAAATGCATGAAGCCAGCGCGGACACGGAATGCATGAAGCCAGCGCGGACACGGAATGCATGAAGCCACCGCGGACACGGAATGCATGAAGTCACCGTGGACACGGAATGCATGAAGTCAGCGCTGACACAGAATGCATGAAGTCACCGTGGACACGGAATGCATGAAGTCAGCGCTGACACAGAATGCATGAAGTCACCGTGGACACGGAATGCATGAAGTCACCGTGGACACAGAATGCATGAAGTCAGCGCTGACACGGAATGCATGAAGTCACCGTGGACACGGAATGCATGAAGTCAGCGCTGACACGGAATGCATGAATATTGCGCCAGAGCTCTCAGAATAAACGCAGGTTAAGGTTTCAGCAAGCTCCACCAACCCATCCCTGCATCACCTTGTTCTCCATGACCTTTCGTGTGAGGACGCCTGGGCTGATCCACGTTAGGGACTCTTGACCTTTGGCCTCCCGGCTGACAGCACAATGCCTCAAGCCCCAGCACCCGTCAGGTCAGGCCTTCTTGTGCTTAGGAACTGTGGACCCATCAGCCCTAAGCCCAGGACCATTTTAAACAGTGAAGTCACGACACAGCCTCACCAGTGTGCGAGCACACAAGGATACTTGTCTATAGCAGGGCAGGACGGGGCATGTTTGACCGCAGCCAGGCATGTATATGTGTCGGATGACCAGGATGCGTGCTGCCCAGTGCTGGCCCGGGGCAATCGGAGGACACCTTGACCCAGGCTTGTGGATGCATTTTACTGAGCGAGCAAGTTCACAACTACAGAACTCACAGACAACTGCCGTTGGATGGATTCTCCCTGTCCATCCAAGTCCTGCCTGGCATGCCATCTGGCAGTCCTGGTCAGCTGCATCTCCCATACCAAAGTGTCCAGTGCGGTGTTTTGTCATGGAAACGAGGGCCGAGGCGACAGAGACCCTTACTGTGACCACCGTGTGTCCAGTGATTGCAGACGGCTCAACCCCAGGCCAGTTGTCTGCTGTGCAGCAGGAGAAGAACTACGTTCCTGCAGCCACACCTGTGGATGACCACCCCACGATCTTCGTTTCAGAGGAGCGAGAATCCAAGTGTTAGCCCCTGAAAGACCCGACTCGACGGACCCGAGAAGTCTGAGCAAACAAAGCGGAAATCGCCGGGATGACAGCTCTGTCATGTAAAACAAGAATACACCCACACACGTGCAGAACGGAGAGAGGTTCGAGTCTCCCCTGCTTGTTCTGACTGCGGGACCCTCCCTCTGACAAACCTAGGTCTGCCCTGCATGGTCTGTCTCCATGCCAGGAGACTCCAAGTCGTGACAGTGACCACCCCCACAGGGGCCTCTGTCCACCCTGATGGCACGGCCCTCCCCTCCATGGGGGGCCTGTCCCGGGTCTGACATGTCCCCGTCCCCGTTCTCACCTGGACACGAGGCTTCTCTCTGACAGCTGCCCAGACCTCCCAGGGTGAGCGGGCTAATGGCCGCAGAGACCTCTTCATCTTCACGCTCTCAAGAGTGTCGATCTTTATAACTAAAGAGTGTGAACACTCCCAAGTAAAAACCAAAGTTTTCACCTCATAATTGCTTTGCCCCGGGGCCCACCCCTGTGGAGGGGCTTTCTTGTAAAAAGGCAGCACGTTGTATGATTCGTTTTATTGGGTGTGAATGGCATGCAAATCATCATTTTCTGTCCCTTGTTTTTTATATCCTGGCGATGTTTCATTCCAAAGCATTTTAAAATCGGTACTTTGGAGGTCTGTGAGAGCCTCACCTCCACAGTAAATGCCGGTAAAATTAAAGCACAAATTGAATCAGACGACGTTGCATGCACAGAGGTGAGCCATCCCGAGAGGACTTCAGGGTCAAAGGGAAAATGTCCCCCCTGGGCAGGTGTGATGAACGCTCACGCTAAACAGACTTGTGTTTTATTTTCTTACTGGGGCCTTTGGAATTTCAGGGTGACACCAGAAACTATGGACTCTTTTTTTTTTGTTTTTTTTTATTAAATGACAGGTGAGCTGGTTGAAAAGAAATGGGTTGATTGGACAAATTGATCACAATGACAAATGGCCCCAATCTGACAAATTGTGCAAAAAGAAAAAAAATGAATATTTCTGTTCCTTGGCTTCCAATTATTTATAATTTTGTGCTCTATGGAGATGCTTTTCCAATTTTTTTTAATGCACCTTGATCAAAAGTTGAAGGGAGGAGTGATTTTGTTTTATTTTATTTTTTGCATGAACTCTGGGAGGATTGAAACAACTTATACACGTTTCTGACCAGTTTGGTTCAATTTTCTCCTCTAAACACATCAGTGATGTGCAGGGCATTGCATACACTTTGTTCCATCACTTCAATCTGAAGGCAGAAATTGTTTGAAATTTTAGCAATGTAATAACATAAAGAGGAAAAATTACCCTTCAAATGTTGTTAGAAACACACGCGTCTGAGTGAAATACACATGCAATGGGAAGAGAGGAAAGCGTGATTAAAATAAATCGTCGACACAATATGAGTTAATTTTAAAAATACAGAAGAAACTTTAAAGTTTTTATTTTATTTTATTTTTTTTTAAATTTATTTATTTATTCATTTTAGAGAGGAGACACAGAGTGAGAGAGAGAGATAGAGAAAGAGAGAAAGGGGGGAGGAGCTGGAAGCATCAACTCCCATATGTGCCTTGACCAGACCAGTGCAGGGTTTTGAACTGGCGACCTCAGTGTTCCCAGGTCGACGCTTTATCCACTGCGCCACCACAGGTCAGGCCAGAAGAAACTTTATAAAAAGGAAAAGGCTACCCAAATTATTTTTAAGGTTTTGAAATTTGCTTTTAGAAACATAACCTGGAGCTGGCTGGAAACAAAATGAAAAATTCATGAACATAGGCCCTGGCCGTTAGGCTCAGAGGTAGAGCATTGGGCCCGGCGTGTGGATGTCCCGGGTTCGATCCCCAGCCCGGGCACACAGGAGAGGTGCTCATCTGCTTCTCCACCCTTCCCCCCTCCTTCCTCCTCTAAGGTGACAAGATTTTAAAATTGGTAAAGTGGGACATCATTGACGGGGGAAGGGGAGGGTTCTTGATTAAAAATTTGGTCTATATTGAGCAAAAAAAATTTCATAGAATGCAAAAATAGTATTGTAGTATATTTTTTAAAATCGGGACTTTTTAAAAATGCCACAGGATGTGGGACAAATTGTTAAAAATAGGGTCTGTCCTGCCAAAAGTGGGACGCCTGGTCACCTTACTCTCTTCCCCTCCCGCAGCCAAGGCTCCATTGAAGCAAAGTTGGCTCGGGCACTGAGGACGGCTCCATGGCCTCCGCCTCAGGTGCTAGAATGGCTCTGGTTGCAATGGAGCAAGAGCCCAGATGGGCAGAGCATCGCCCCCTGGTGGGCATGCCGGGTGGATCCCGGTCGGGCGCATGTGGGAGTCTGTCTCTCTGCTTCCCCACTTCTCACTTCAGAAAAATACAAAAAATAAAAATAATTTACGAACACAAATACAATAAGCATTGTGGTTAGAAAAAGAAAGACCTGACTTGGAGTGTTGAACACACAATACAACAAACAGAAGATGCATTATAAAATTGCACACCTGAAACCTAAATAATTTCACTAGCCATAGTCACCCCAATAAATTCAATAAATATATTAAAATTTTAAAAATGGGAATTGAAAGAAAAAAAGAGAGGGAACAGAACGCAACAGTGCCTAAGTTGCAAACACCTCTGTGTGCACAAAGATGGTCATGAGAACGGATTACCGGTGTCTGGAAGTACCCCGTTCATTTCGAGCCGTTCATTTTATGACCTCAGCCACCACCTCCAAGTTCTTTTCTCTGTGAGTCTCAGCAGTGAGCAAGCCTGGTGCCAGAGTGCGCACACAGAGCCATGGCCATACCCTCTGTTTCTGTCGCAGGGACGGGGGTCTTCTCCACCATCCGTGACAGAAAAGCAGAGCCCGAGTGCCCGTCTGCATACCAGAAGGGTCGCTCCCGTGGGATGTACGCGTTGGAGTGACTGAGGGGGTTCTATGAATGGCCTCACCAGTTGAGGTTTGTCTCCATATGTAACTTTGGATACAAAGTTATAGTTACGTATCCAAGAGAATGAATTCACATGAGGTCCCCTGCAGATGTTGTTTTCAGAGAGCGGAGTGGACGGGGTTAACTCCCATCTCTCATTCAGGTTTGTCAGGCGTGGCAGCTGCTGCCCTGAGCCCTCTGCGCTGGCTCCCGCCCGGGCTCCTGGACCCAAGCCCAGCGCTGACGGAGCAGGAGCCGGTACCAGTAGGACAGGGCCGGGCGGCATCGTCCTCAAGGGATGCTGCGTTCCCAAACAATGCCATGGGGACCAAGAACAGCTGCTCTTTAACTTTTGGGAAAAGGAAATAATTCCTTAAAATGAAAGATAGCATGAAGAAAAATAGTCTTAAACACTAAAATTATTTTAGCCTGGCCTGTGGTGGCGCAGTGGATAAAGCCTTGACTTGGAAAGCTGAGGTCGCAGGTTCAAAACCCCGGGCTTGCCAGGTCATGGCACATAAGGGAGTTGATGCTTCCTGCTCCTTCCCACCCCTCTTTCTCTCTCTCTCTGTCTACCCTCTCTAAAATAAATTTAAAAACAACTAAAATTGTTTTGAGAAATTTTTGACTATTTAAGTGAACTTCAGTTTCTAAGAGGTCACCCCTGAGAAATAGCTCCTCTGTATCAAGTTTTTTTATTTTTATTTTTTATATATATATATTTTATTATTATTAATTCTTATGGGGTGACACCAATAAATCAGGGTACATATGTACAATGAAAACATCTCCAGGTTATCTTATCATTCAATTGTGTAGCATACCCATCACCAAAAGTCAAACTGTCCTCTGTCACCTTCAATCTGGTTTTCCCTGTGTCCCTCCCCTCCTCCCTATCCCACTCTTCCCTCCCTCCCCCCATCCCATAACCACCACTCTCTTGTCCATGCCTCATATTCTCACTTTTATGTCCCACCTATGTATGTAATCATGCTGTTCTCAGTTTTTCTTTTTTTCTGATTTACTTATTTCACTCCGTATAATGTTATCAAGGTACATCCATTTTGTTATAAATGATCCGATGTCATCGTTTCTTATGGCTGAGTAGTATTCCATAGTATATATGTACCATAGCTTTTTAATCCACTCGTCTTCTGACGGACACTTGGGATGGTTCCAGATGTTCGCTATTGTGAACAATGCTGCCACGAACATGGGGGCGCATTTCTTCTTTTCGAACAGTGCTATGGTGTTCTTAGGGTATATTCCTAAAAGTGGGATAGCTGGGTCAAAAGGCAGTTCGATTTTTAATTTTCTGAGGAATCTCCAAACTGTTTTCCACAGTGGCTGCACCAGTCTGCATTCCCACCAGCAGTGCAGAAGGGTTCCCTTTTCTCCACATCCTTGCCAGCACTTATTCTGTGTTGTTTTGCTGATGAGTGCCATTCTGACTGGTGTGAGGTGATATCTCATTGTGGTTTTAATTTGCATTTCTCTAATGATTAGTGATGTTGAGCATTTTTTCATATGCCTATTGGCCATCTGTATGTCCTCTTTGGAGAAATTTCTATTCATTTCTTTTGCCCATTTTTTGATTGGGTTGTTTGTCTTCCTGGTGTTGAGTTTTATAAGTTCTTTATAAACATTGGTTATTAACCCCTTATCAGATGTGCTGTCGAATATGTTCTCCCATTGTGTGGTTTGTCTTTTTATTCTGTTCCTATTGTCTTTAGCTGTGCAAAACCTTTTTAGTTTGATATAGTCCCATTTGTTTATCTTGCCTTTTATTTCAGTTGCCCGTGGAGATCAATCGGCAAATATACTGCTGCTACAGATGTCGGAGAGCTTGCTGCCTATGTTTTCTTCTAAGATGCTTATGGTTTCACGGCTTACATTTAAGTTTTTTATCCATTTTGAGTTTGTTTTTGTGAATGGTGTAAGTTGATGGTCTAGTTTCATTTTTTTGCAGGTAGATGTCCAATTTTCCCAACACCATTTGTTAAAGAGGCTGTCTTTACTCCATTTGTTCTTTCCTCCTTTGTCAAATATCAGTTGTCCATAAAGCTGTGGGTTTATTTCTGAGTTCTCTGTTCTGTTCCATTGATCTATGTGCCTGTTCTTATGCCAGTACCAGGCTGTCTTGAGTATAATGGCCTTATAGTAAACCTTGATATCTGGAAGAGTGTTACCTCTTGCTTTATTTTTTCTTTATAAGATTGCTGAGGCTATTCGTGTTCTTTTTTGGTTCCATATAAATTTTTGGAATATGTGTTCTATATCTTTGAGGTATGTCATTGGTATTTTAATTGGTATTGCATTGAATTTATAAATTGCTTTGGGTAATATAGACATTTTAATGATGTTTATTCTTCCTAGCCATGAGCACAGTATATGCTTCCACTTGTTTGTATCTTCCTTAATTTCTTTTATCAATGTTTTATAATTTTCCGAGTACAAGTCCTTAACCTCCTTGGTTAAATTTACTCCTAGGTACTTTATTTTTTTGGCTGCAATAGTGAAGGGGATTGTTTCCTTAATTTCTTTTGCTGATATTTCATTGTTGGTATATAGAAATGCCTCTGATTTCTGAGTATTAATTTTATATCCTGCCACCTTGCTGAATTCATTTATAAGGTCCAGTAGTTTTTTGACTGAGACTTTAGGGTTTTCAATATACACTATCATATCATCTGCAAATAGTGACAGTTTTACTTCTTCTTTTCCAATTTGGATGCCTTTTATTTCTTCTTCTTGTCTGATTGCTGTAGCTAGGACTTCCAGAACTATGTTGAATAAGAGTGGTGAAAGGGGGCATCCCTGACTGGTTCCTGATCTTAAGGGGATTGCTTTTAATCTTTGTCCATTTAGTATGATGTTTGCTGTGGGTTTATCGTAGATGGCCTTTATCATGTTAAGGAATGATCCCTGTATTCCCACTTTACTGAGAGTTTTGAGCATGAATGGGTGCTGGATTTTATCAAATGCCTTTTCTGCATCTATTGAAATTATCATGTGATTTTTGTCCTTCCTTTTGTTTATGTGATGAATCACATTGATTGATTTGCGAATATTGAACCAGCCTTGCCTCTACAGAATAAATCCCACTTGATCTTGGTGTATGATTTTTTTCATATATTGCTGGATCCGGTTGGCTAATATTTTGTTGAGAATTTTAGCATCTAAATTCATCAGAAATATAGGCCTATAATTTTCTTTCTTTGTGTTGTCTTTGCCCGGTTTTGGGATCAGAATTATGCTCGCCTCATAAAAGGAGTTTGGAAGTCTTCCTTCCTCTTGAATTTTTTGAAATAGCTTGAGGAGAATAGGAGTTAGTTCTTCTTTGAATTTTTGATAGAATTCACTTGTGAAGCCATCAGGCCCAGGACTTTTCTTTTTTGGGAGTTTTTTGATAACTGTTTCGATCTCATTTGTTGTAATCGGTCTGTTTAAGTGTTCTGATTCTTCCAGATTGATTTTTGGAAGGTTATATGATTCAAGAAATTTGTCCATTTCACCAAGATTGTCTAATTTTTTGGCATATAGTTCATCATAGTATTTTCTTACAATGCTTGGTATTTCTGTTGTGTCAGTTGTTATTTCTCCACTGTCCTTTCTAATTTTATTTATTTGAGTCCTCTCTCTTTTTTTCTTGGTGAGTCTAGTTAAAGGTTCATCAATCTTGTTTACCTTTTCAAAGAACCAGCTTCTTGTTTCATTGATCCTCTGTATTGTTTCCTTCGCCTCTATGTCACTTATTTCTGCTCTGATCTTTATTATTTCCTTCCTTCTACTTGTCTTGGGTTTTATTTGTTGTTGTTTTTCTAGTTCTTTTAGATGCAGGGTCAGATTGCTTATTTGAGCTTTTTCTAGCTTCTCATGATATGCCTGTAGTGCAATAAACTTCCCTCTCAGAACTGCTTTTGCTGTGTCCCATAAATTTTGAGTTGATGTATGCTCATTATCATTTGTTTCTAGAAACTTTTTTATTTCTTCTTTGATCTCGTTGTTAATCCATTCATTATTTAATAACATGCTATTTAGTTTCCAAGTGTTTGAGTATTTTTCAGTGTTTCTTTTGTGGTTAATTTCTAGTTTCATGGCATTGTGATCAGAGAAAATGCTTGATATAATTTCAATTTTCTTAAATTTATTGAGACCATTTTTGTGTCCTAACATGTGATCTATCCTAGAAAACGTACCATGAGCGCTTGAGAAGAATGTATATTCTACTGCTTTAGGGTGAAAAGTTCTGAAGATATCTATTAAATCAAGTTGATCTAGTGTCTCCTTTAAGTCTGCTGTTTCTTTATTAATTTTCTTTCTTGAGGATCTATCCAGTGTTGTTAGAGAGGTATTGAAATCCCCTACTATGATAGTATTGCTGTTAATCTCACCCTTTATATCCATCAAAGTCTGCTTTATGTATGTCGGGGCTCCTATATTTGGTGCATAGATATTTATAATAGTTATATCTTCCTGTTGAATTGTTCCCTTTATCATTATGTAGTGTCCTTCTTTATCTCTTACTACAGCCTTTGTGTTAAAGTCCATTTTGTCTGATATAAGTATTGCTACCCCTGCTTTTTTTTCATTTCCATTTGCATGAAATATTTTTTTCCATCCTTTTACCTTCAGTCTATGAGCATCTTTTGTTTTAAGGTGTGTCTCTTGTAGACAGCATATGTATGGGTCCTGTTTCTTTATCCATGCAGCTACCCTATGTCTCTTGATTGGATCATTTAATCCATTTACATTTAAGGTTATTACTGATATGTAGTTGTTTATTGCCATTTTATTCTTTAAAGCTGTATTCTTCTTTTGCTCTATTCATTCCTCCCTTTAAACTGTTCACAAGAGGCCCCTTAGTATCTCTTGCAGAATTGGTTTGGTTTTTATGAATTCCTTCAGGCTTTCTTTTTCTGGGAAGCTCTTTATTTCTCCTTCAATTTTAAACGTTAGCCTTGCTGGATAAAGTAGTCTTGGTTGTAGGTTCTTGTTCTGCATTACTTTGATTATTTCTTGCCATTCCCTTCTGACCTCAAGTGTTTCTGTTGAGAAGTCCGATGTCATCCTTATGGGGGCTCCTTTGTAGGTGATAGCCTTTTTTTCTCTAGCAGCTTTTAAAATTTTTTCTTTATCCATTAGCTTTGGTATTTTAACTATGATGTGTCTTGGTGTAGATTTTTTTGGGTTTATCTTTAATGGAGTTCTGTGTGCTTCTTGAATGTGTGGAGTGTTTCCCAGCCTTAATTTAGGAAAGTTTTCTGCTATGATTTGATTGAACAACGTTTCCATTTCCTGTCTTTTCCACTCTTCTTCAGGCACCCGTATGATGCGAATGTTGTTTCTCTTCATGTTGTCACAGAGCTCCCTTAGAGTTTCCTCACATTTTTTGAGTGTCTTTTCCTTTTTCTTCTCTGCTTCTGTGCCTTTGTTTATTGTGTCCTCTAACTCACTTATTCGATCCTCAGCGTGATTCATCCTGCTTTTAATTCCTTCCATTGTGGTCTTCAGTTCTGATACTGTATTTGTCATTTCTGTCTGATTCTTTTTTATTATTTCAATTTCGTTTTTTATACTTGTTATCTCTTTATTTAGGTGTTTATAATGACTATCCATTGTTGCTCTAATTTCTTTGAACATCCTAACTATCATTATTCTAAATTCTGCTTCTGGTAATTTGGTTATATCTGGTTCATTCAGGTCCTTCTCTGGGGATTTCTCTTGATTCATTTGGTTTGCATTCCTCTGCCTGCCCATTTTGTCTGTGTATAAGCAAGTTGTGACCACTGGAGTCCAGTAGGTGTTGCCTTTGTGTTCTCTAGGTTTGGTCTGTCTGCAGGCCTCCCACCCCCTCTGCTGGTGCCTAGGGTGGTTGGGTATGAGCGTTGCCAGCGCCGGCCCACTGTAGCTTTTGCTGTGATTTCTGCCTCTCCTCCGTGGGAGGGGCTGTCACTGAAGCCACAAGATTAGCACCAAGGGTAGAGGTGAGCACCTTTGCTCAGCTGCGGACCCAGCCTATATTCGGACTTCTGCCCAGAACCCTCAGTCAGAGCCTGCTCATCATAGTTTTGCGTGTTGGGCGGAGCTTTTGACGTGCTCTCAGCTCTGAGCTTTTGCCCGTCTGGAGATTTAGCCCTGCCCTCAAGTCCAGGGCCCTTCTGTGCAGGTTCGCAAACCCAGGTTTAATGGGGCGGGCGTGTTTGCTGGCTTCCGCTCAGCTGCGGACTTCCGCTCGTCAGGGACTCTATCCCGCCCCCGTGTTCGAAGCCCGCTTGTGCACGTATGAATGCAATCTTAGGTTTCTCCGGCCGGGCGGGGATAGTAGCGTGAGCTCAGCTGCGAGCTTCCACTTGTCTCGGGGTCTAGCCCGTTCCTGCGCTCGGAGACCGCTCGCGCACGTATACTGGCCAACCGCGGTTTCTCCGGCCGGGGGTGGGTGGGCGCTGGTAGCGTGAGCTCAGCTGCGAGCTCCTGCCCGTCCCTGGTCCTAGCCCGGTCCCCGCAGTCAGGGCCAGCTTGCGCAGGGTTGCAGAGCAGATTTCTGCCCATTCCTGGCCTCCCACTTTGTCCCCGTAAGTGGGATTAAAGGCGGGCCCGTAGCTTCCAGACCGCTTTCGCGGGTCCCCTCCGACCCTCTGGGCTAGACCGATCTCCCACCGGCTTGGCCTCCGCCCACGCTGACAGAATCGCGTTTCAGCGTCCTGTCGCCCCAAACCCTTAAGCAGCCCTCAGCAGAGTAGGAAGGGACCTAATACTCCACACTGTAGGCCTGGGAGCTCCCTCACTTGTTTCACAGCTCAAAACTGTCCAAACGCCTCTTCTAGGCTCTGGGACTGCAGGCTGGGGCTTGGTTCCTGGGACCCAGGTCCCTCCCTCTCCACCAAACTTTCCTCCCACCCCGCGGGTCTCTCCAGGCTGCCGTTTGCTCCGGGGAGCTGGGAAGCCCTCTTCGCGTTTTCGCTATTCCTACCAGTCTCAATGTGGCTTCTTCTGTGTTCCTTGGTTGAAGAGTCCACTTAGTTTAGTTAATAGTTGGTTTATCCAGATGATGGTTCTTTAAATTGAGTTATAATCCACTTTGCTTCTGGGAGTTGGAAGTTGGTATGTCCGCGTACTCCGTCGCCATCTTGCTTCCCCTGTATCAAGTTTTATCTGAAACGAGCCAGGTGTCACATAGGATCCGTGTTTGAATGTGTCCGCTCACGGCTGCTGAGGTGTGGGATTTAGGGCTCTCCGCACGTGGCCTCCGTGGCTTGCGTGCCATGAGCTGAGAGGCAGAGGGTCCGTTCCGTTCTGTAAGGAGCGTACATGGACCTGAGGCCACCTCAGGGGAGTGGAGGGGGGTTTTGCCCGTGGGTCTCCGGATGGTTCCCTGCAACATTAAGGAGGGACATTTACGGGCTGCCCGTGGGAGGAGCTGTATTCCCTGTCCCTCCTACAGTAATATCAGCTTTCAAAGAGGAAAGTCTTGCATTAAAAAGGAAACCAATTAGCTTCAAGTTATATCATTCTTTATTTGGAATGTGTGTGTATGTGTGCTCTGAGGTAAGAAATAGATACAGAAGATATGTAGGGAGACAGAGGACATAGACGATAGATATAAAGGTAGACATGTATGAAAAAAAAAGTGTGCAGATTGATCGACGCTGAATGTTGGATAAAATCCTCTGTATTCTAGCTCCATAGTGACTGAAATCCCTTTGGCTTTATTGAAAGTCACAAAACAAAACAGAGTTGAGATAATCATCGCCTTCACTTACATCAGCAAGGCCCTTTCATAGGACACACACACACACACACGCATACACACGCGCACACACGCCCGCGGCTCTGCCATGTGCTCACGCATTCATCATGCCAAGTGCAAGCCGGCAGGCCAGACACAGCTGTTTTCCCTACAGGGTGTTTTTCCTGTGTTGACTGCAGAGCCTGGAAGGGCCAGGGCCGTCTACCTCGCAGCACGGGGGTCCCTGTGACGGCCCCCGGAGCTGTCTGCCCCCCGTGCTTGTCCCCAGGGAGTCCCAGCTGTCCCCCAGGTCACTCTGCCTCTGCTCCGGGCGCTGGTCCTGCAGAGTCTCTGGTGAGTCCCTCCCTGTGTCCCCACGTCACCCCAGCCGTGCGGCTGAGGACCTGCTTCTCATCTCTCTCTCTCGTGGTCCTAGAAACAGGGCTGTTGGTGTCTCAGTCCCTCGGCTTTCGACCTGCTGGACAGAGGGGTCACTTCCCAGGTCCTCGTATGGGGAACCGGAGACCAGAGTCGTCGTCCTTGTTTTCTTCCCTTCTTAGTATTTCCGTCCCGCCGACCTCACCCAGGTGACCTCACCCAGGGGTCCCCGCCGACCTCGCCCAGGTGGCCTCACCCAGGGGTCCCCGCCGACCTTGCCCAGGTGGCCCTGCGTGTCCCACTCTCCGTCAGGGCCCTTGGCATTGTCCTCAACGTCTGTAGCGGCCCCTGGTCTGGTCATCCAGCACCTGCTGCGTCCGCTTCTCAGGCGCATTCAGTCCCTTCCCTGCCTTTCTCACTGCTCCCTTCCTGCTGGAAGGTGTGTGTGCCACCTGGTGACAGCCCTGTTGTCAACAGGCCGGCTGAGGCTGTGGTCCTGGGGAGGCGGGGAGCCTGGGCCCTGAGTGTGAACATCCCCGGGGCCTCTCGGGGAGGTGTGAGTGGGATTTTCCTCCGTGTGTGTGTGTGTGTGTGTGTGTGTGTGACACAATACCTCCAGCAGTACTTGAATGCCCTGCCCTGCTGGGTGAGCTTCTGGTACACTGATCCTTCTGAGGGCGGACCCGGTTAAGAGCCATGGAACATTCCAGCAGATCCCCAAATGGCTCGTTCCCCGTGCTGGAAGCCGAGAGGGGGTGGGCAGTCCCTTTCCTCTGATGTTTACTGTGGGAACCACGTCAGCCTCCTGCAAGTAAAAGTCTCAAAGTGGGGTCCCTGGTGCTTCTAGCTCCCCAGCGTGTCCCCGCTGCGCCCCCAGCAGTTTCTTACTTGCGATTCAGGGCTTGCTGCCCGGTGCTGGGTCCAGCAGCGGCTTCAGTCCCTGACTCTGCTCCTGGTAAGCCGAGGTTTTCTCCGTCTGCTCGTCTCTCGGTCTTGGGGGCAGTGGGTTGCCCGCGACTTCACAGCCTTTACAGATTGAACAAGAGTTGACTTTTCTGACCTGTTCAGTGTGCTCCTCTGTAGGGCTGGGTGGTGACTTCCGATCTCCTTAGGTGACGACCCCGGCGTCCCCCACATCTGTCTGAGGTTGACACACAGAGGTCCCACGTAGCCCGCAATCCGGCAAGAGACGGTCCGTTTCGGTGCCCGCAGGAAACTGTTCTTCTGAGGGCCATCACGATAGTTGATGCTGCCTGTTGTTCAGGGGCCTGCTGTAGAGTCCCAGGGACGTTTGGGGGTGGGGCTTTCTTCACTCCATCCACTGAAGCTGGGGTTCCTCATGCTGGATCGCTGTGTGCCCTTTCACAGTGCTGCGTCCTGGCGGGCGTGGACCCAGTATACATGTGCTGCCCACACTGACCACGCTCAGTGCTTCCAGTGGACACAACGCGGTTACTTTTAATTTCCAGTGGTTCGTTCCTGCTGCCAGGCACATGGTGAACATATCTCTCTCTCCCTCTCTCTCTGTCTCTCTCTGTCTCTCTCTCTCTTTGTGGACATAAGTCTCAATTTCTCTAGAACAAACGCCCAAAAATGGGATTTCTAGGTTGTGGGGCAGCTGCATGTGTCTCTTTATAAGGAACTAAAACCTGACTATGGAAATGACTGAAGCATCTTACACTCCTGGGCAAGGCTACAGATTCCACTCTGTCCGTGTCCTAATCAGTTCTGGGTACCACCAGTCCTTTAGTGACTACATTTTAGTCATTCCAGTGTTTCTGAACTAATGGTATCACAGATTTTTTTTTTTTCTTTTGCGGGAGTGGGGGAACAATTGTTATTTTATCACAGATTTGTTTAACTATATTACATAGTCTAAATAGTATTCCATATATATATCAAAATATTTTCTTCCTGTCTGTGCTTTTCTTTTTTTCACCCTTAAATATGGTCTTCTGATTATCGGAAGTGTTAAGCTGTGATGACACATTGAGTTCATCAGCTGCTCTTAACACTTAGTACATTCTGCACCCTCACGATGATGTCTTTGCCTACCCTAAGGCCTCCACCATATTCTTCTACATTTCCCCCTGAGGATTTATAGTGTTAGCTTTACTTTTTATGTCTGTACGCTCTTGTGAGATAGTTATTGTATGTGACAGACAGAGAGAGAGGGACAGATAGGGACAGACAGGAAGAGAGAGAGATGAGAAGCATCAATTCTTCATTGCGGCTCCTTAGTTGTTCACTGACTGCTTTCTCATAGGTGCCTTGACTGGGGGGCTCCAGCAGACCGAGTAACCCCTTGCTTGAGCCAGCGACCTTGGGCTCAAGCCATGAACTTTGGGCTTAAGCTGGTGACCTCAGGGCTTTGAACCTGGGTCCTCTGCATCCCAGTCCGACTCTCTATCCACTGCGCCACCGCCTGGTCAGGCCTGAGTGGTATGTTTTTATTTGCACAAGTGGAAGGAGATATAGAGTGTGTGTGAGATACTCAACAAGTCTCTGTCCTGGGACTCCTGGGAGGTCTGGCCCCTTCCACACCTGTGACTAGCACCTTGATGAACGTCGGCAAACAGCCCTGTGGGCCCCAGAGCCATCAGTCCGACTGGTTCAGCTCAGCAGAACCGGGTGGCCCCAGTTACAAGGAGCGCAAGATGACTTCGGAATTCAAGATCTAACTGCTGTCTGCTGGCGTGATCAACTCCATTCTCTCTCTCGTCTAGCACTCACGCTCCGTGTCTTCTACAAGTCTCCCACGCGTGTATACGCACTTTCATCCTTCACGGGAACGTGGCCAGATGCTTGAGTCTGGGCCCCCGCAGAGACTTTCTGGGTGTCTGGGGGCAACGTGGCCCTTGGCAGGAGAGGGAGCATGTTGGGGGTGGACATGCACGTCCACTGGAGTCCCAGGGGCGATGACCAGGTTTCTCCTCCTCCTCTTCCTCCCCCTCCTCCTCCTCCTCCTCCTCCCCCTCCTCCTCCTCCTCCTCTTCCTCTTTCTCTCCCTCCTCCTCTTCCTCCTCCTTCTCCTCCTCCTCTTCCTCTCTCTCTCCCCATCCTCCTCCCCCTCCTCCTCCTCCTCCTCTTCCTCTTTCTCTCCCTCCTCCTCTTCCTCCTCCTTCTCCTCCTCCTCCCCCTCTTCCTTCTCCTCCTCCTCCTCTCCCTCCTCCTCCTCCTCCTCTTCCTCCCCCTCCTCCTCCTCCTCCTCCTCTTCCTCCTCTTCCTCTTCCTCTTTCTCTCCCTCCTCCTCTTCCTCCTCCTTCTCCTCCTCCTCCTCTCCCTCCTCCTCCTCCTCTTCTACCTCCCCCTCCTCCTCCTCTTCCTCCTCCTCCTCCTCTTCCTCCTCCCCCTCCTTCCCTCTCCCCTTCCCCTTCACGGTGCTCCCTTCCTTCTTGCCTTCCTCTTCTCTGTCCTCTCTCCACGGGCCGCTGATTTTCTCCTCCTGCCCTAGGAGCCTCCTTTCCCTTCTCGACCTCCCCCCACCCTGCCCCCCAGCCCCCCCATTCCCATCACCCCCTCCCCATTTCTTCCTTCCATACGTCTGAGACGAATAAAACATAAAACACACTCTAAGGGCAGGACCTTCTGATGGAGGACGTGTTGGCTTTTGATATTTTCTCCCCGTGACCCGAAAGCGTTTGTTTCGGGCCCAGGCGCTGTGCCTCCTCTCCCCTCTAGGGCCCGCGCACCGCGTGATGACTTCTGTAGAGGGCTCCGCCGCCCGGCGCCCGGGGACGGGCGCTGAGAACTAAAGAGAAATGGGGATGTCGGACGTGCCAGTGCCCCGAGCCCTCACGGCCTCCCCGCAACACGTTCATTCTCGAGCTCCTAAATCTGTATTTATATATTTTTTTGGTGCAAAAATCTTTGTAGTTGAACTTATTACGTAAAAGCTCGTCCCTTGTTTCTGAAATGGGATTCTTTCTTCACCCCTTAGCTCTAGGAAACTGCTTCCTCTTCAGAGGCATAATGATACTTTCTCTTTTCTATTTTATTTCTTCCCGGCAGCTTTTCATGAATTTCTAGTCTGATGTTTGTTGTACTCTGAAGGAATTTTAATAAATCTAACACTTTCTCACGGACACACACACACACACACACACACTCTCACAGTCACACACTCACACTCTCCAAGCTCCCTGCAGGCTAGACCAGTCTGCTGTAACACTTTCTCCCTCATACACACGCGCACTCACACGCACACACACACACCACGCACACTCACACACACTCACACACTCACACTCTCCAAGCTCCCCGCAGGCTAGACCAGTCTGCTGTAACACTTTCTCCCTCATACACACGCGCACTCACACGCACACACACACACCACGCACACTCACACACACTCACACACTCACACTCTCCAAGCTCCCCGCAGGCTAGACCAGTCTGCTGTAACACTTTCTCCCTCATACACACGCGCACTCACACGCACACACACACACACCACGCACACTCACACACACACTCACACACTCACACTCTCCAAGCTCCCCGCAGGCTAGACCAGTCTGCTGTAACACTTTCTCCCTCATACACACGCGCACTCACACGCACACACACACACCACGCACACTCACACACACTCACACACTCACACTCTCCAAGCTCCCCGCAGGCTAGACCAATCTGCTGTAACACTTTCTCCCTCATACACACGCGCACTCACACGCACACACACACACCACGCACACTCACACACACACTCACACACTCACACTCTCCAAGCTCCCCGCAGGCTAGACCAGTCTGCTGTAACACTTTCTCCCTGACACACACACACACACTCACACGCACACACACTCTCACACTCTCCGGGCCCCCTGCAAGCTAGCCCAGTCGGCTGTAAGGGGTCAGAGGAGCCTCTGAACCCCACCTCTCTTCTTTATTTTTAGCAGATGTTCTAAACTTGCTAGAATACGTTAAAGCACATGGTGGACACTTGAAACAAGTGCCTTCCCCGCACCACTCCGATTAGACGTGAAAGCCAAAAGGTGGGTGTGCGAGGGGAAGGCGTTTGCTTAGGATGAGATGCTGGGCATGTGCGGAGGGGCCGTGACCTCAGCCTGGACCGCGCGAGCCAGTGTTGGGGCTGCCCATCCTCGGACTCTGAGCAGGTGCAGCCACAGGGCAGGGTGCGTCTTCCCCAAGCCCCAGCCTGCTGGTGATGGAGGTGGTGTCCGCGGCTTGCTCAGGGTGGGGACAGCATCGTCCTGGAGCCTCTCTCTTCCCCGCAGGGATCCCAGCTGGACCTCGCTCTGCCGCTGACGCTTGTCCACACACCCGATTTCGGTGCAGGGAGCAGGGGGAAGAGCCTGCAAGGAGCTCACCAGGTCTGTTTGCCGGCTCAGACTCTGCGGGGACCCAGAGCTAACTGTTCCTGCGGGGACTGTCCAACTCCTCAGCACAGCTGCCCTGTTCCCGGGGCCCCGTCGTTTGATAGTATTTTGATGATGTCACACCCCTGATCTTAACTGAAAAAGAACGTCGGCGTCCTTGTAACCGCCATTAGGTCACATCGTTGGAGGAGTCATTCCTGGAAGCAGAAGGCGGGTCCTCCTCTCACGGCTCTTCCGCAGCTGAGATCAGCTTGGCAGGTTTTGTTACCAGAATCGGTATCAGCCGTGATCTTCAAGGCTTGGGGTCGGGAAAGTCATCCTCTGACTCCGTTCTCTTCCCGTTGCCATAACGATCCAGTAAACTGTTGGCAGGTGAGGCGCCAGGGGTCTGCCGTCTGCAGCTTCGAAAGCAACATCATTGTCAATGGAGTTTGAAGACTGATTCCTTTCTATGAACAGCCCCCAGGAAACACGTGGGGGTCCAGTCTCATGGTGCCAGAGACGGGAGGGGAGGGAGAGCCTCGTCTGGGTGGGCCAGGTTCATAGTAAAACGTGCTTTACTGGTGATTCCGGGCTGGACTTGCAAAGCGGGGCATCGGGAGGCCGGCGTTGCCGTGGTGGTTGAGCAGGATCCCAGACTCCGGGAGCATAGGTTCAGAAGACGCGCCGTGCTCAGGGAACTCGGCTTCTGGAGGGCTCAGGGAGGGAGGCAGGTTGGGGCGGGGCTGTCCCTTCTCCCTGCAGGATGACTTCCTACATCCGTCCTCACGGGCCGGCGTTCATTCTCAGGGGACCTCCCCCCTCCAGCCCCGGCGGGGAGAGCACGGGGAGCGGGCTAGCAGTGTGTCCTCGACAGTGGCGGTGGGGGTCACAATACCGGGTGCGTGTGTCCCTGTGGCAGAGGGAACCCTAGATTTAAGGTGCACGTTAAGACACTGGGAAGGGAGAGGCCAGGCAACAGAGTTCCATTTTCCAGAGGAGGGGGACACACAGCTGCCATTCAGCCCAGAAATGAAGTAACTGGAATGGCCGACTGACCCTGGGGACCTGGGGACTTGACAGCTGGGCCGTCGCTGCCGAGGTCCCTTAGAGCTACGGGACAGGACAACACGACTACACATCTTGTGAGTCCAGGCTGATTGACCCCAATGATGGACAGACTTGGCCTCCACCTGACCCCGAGCTCAATCAGGTTGTGGATCCCCCCATCCTTGGGGGGTTTCCCGGTACTTTTAAGGGGGGACCCGAGAACACGCCATCACCGCCTTCTTCCTGATTGTCCCCAAAGGCACCGGTGTCTTGGGGAGAAGCGTGCCCTTGGGGAAAGGGACTTTGGGGGGGGCCATAGATGCTGGCTTGAGCTAACACTGGCGCTTGGTGGTTTCCAGTACAAGCGGGACCCATCTAGGATGCATGGTTTTGGGGGTTTAGGTGATAAAATGTTGGCTACAAATGATTTTACAATTAGTGTGGGGGTATTTTTTGTTTTGTTTACCTCAACAAGTGAAGGGCTGCATCCGGCTTCTATCTGAGGGAGGGAGGAAGAGGTCGTTGTGATAGGAAAGGAAGTCACAGATACCACGGGCTTTGTAACAATGGAGAAACAAGGTGTCCAGGAGTGTGACGGCCACCTACAATGTACTTATTCTTTGATACAATTAATTGTGTGTATGAGTGTGTACGTGCGTGCGGTGTGTTGGTGGGGGGAGAGACTCTACCTAGACCCTGTGCCGTGTAACTTCTACAGCTGGACCACAAGTTGGAGGCTCTCAGTAGGAAACTGAGACTCTTCTCAGGGGAAATGAACATCGTTCACAGGTAAGCGCAGTGACTCGGGCGAATTGAGCGGCTCCTCCCTCTGTGTTTAGAAAGAGCAGGACGGCGGTGTGTGGCGAGCTGGGGTGGTGATAGTGGACGCTGGAGCATGCTGTTGTTGGCGATGTGCTTGCAGAGACCGAACACGGGAAGGCGCCTGTGGTCCCTGAACGGCGGGAGACGTGCCCTGTGCTCGTGGGGTGGAAGGGTTCTCACCCGTTCCACCGTGGCAGGTGCCGCGTTGTGCCACAAAGCCTGGAGAGAGGCCAAGGGCCGGCACTGTTGTCCCCAGGGCTCCACGTGTGTGATTTGTGTCCCATGGAGCCCGTGCGCTGACACAGGCTTGTGTTTGGAAACCGGCTCTGGGAGGAGAGAGGGGCACAGGCGAGCCATTCCCTTTGCTCCCACAAGGAGGCTGGCCAGAGTGACGCTGAGCCCACAGTCCCCGCGCCCCGCCCTCACCTCTGATGTGTAGGGGATGCGGTGTCTTCCTGGAGCCAATGGGTGCTGCTGCTCTACTTTCCCAAGTGTTAGAACTCGTGATTGCTTACAGATGCCAAAAAAAAAAATCCCCAAAGACAAAAACAAAACGCCAGACTAAAAATTAGCACCGGGACTCAAACGACGGAGCCTTCTCTCATCCTGCTCACACGGTCTGCTTGTCAGTAGGTGGCATGGAATAGACTTCCTCGTGCTGCTGCCCTAATTAATGCACACGGAGAGGCCCTAGAGCTCACGTTCATTTCCTCATGTCACATCTTACCGGGCTCAGGGCATCTGATAGGGTGATTAAGGGCGTACCTCGACCGGACACCTGATCATTATTCTATAAGAATGCCAAAACATTGGTCGCTTTGGAAAATTGCCTCGTGGTGATCGAATATACATTAGCTTTTTAACAGCGTGATTTAAAAAACAGAAATCCACCGTTAAGTAATTGTTTTTCATGATTGCATTATGGAAAAAATTAGAGAAAGATAGCTTGTCACTATTTTATATGATATGGTAATTATATTTCACCAGCACTGTATAGTAGTATAAAGGTGTTTATATATGCCTGAGCTTTGATATTGAGTTTTATTCTTTTTTTTTTTGTGGATTACAGACCTGTGAAATTTGAAGCCTGTGTAAATATGTGTACTTTACAGAAGAAAACAGTAATCAACTTCAAGACATTAAGAACTTGAGTGAGAATCTTCAAAGGGTGTTTTGCCGCTTTAACAAAATATTTCCGGTTGGCCTTCCGAGTCTCTCACCGTTTTAAAATGCATCAGAAACTTGTGTGTATCGATAATACCTATAAATGATTTAAAAGTTCAGGATTTTATTTTCTGAAGTTGCATTACAGGAAGAGTTGATATTTTAAATATTCGTTTTTCTATGCAGCCTTTGGATAGTAGCTTTTTAACTTGACTCCAGTACATCATTCTATGGAGAAAATAAAAAGAAAGATTGTGCTTTGCCGTCGAGTATTAAAAGTCAATGGCTTTTTAATGCTGTATTGATGACCGTGTCAGAACCATCTGATCATAGGGTTTTCCAATCCCACGGAGAAATCGCACGCCCGGCTGGAGGCACCACTGGTCTACTGGTCTGTTCAGGTTAGGAGATTTCTGTGCAGATTAGTTCTCACTGTTAACCCTCTCCTTTCTTCCCTCCCTCCCTCCCGCCCGCCCGCACCCCTGTTGGGGACACTGTGCAGCTGCTGGTTGTGCACGGGGGGGGGGGGGGGGGGATGCAGGCAGGCAGGAGACTGAGCCAGACTGACACACAGCTGTGCTTCTGTCTCACGGACATCTGGCTGATGTGCTTTCTGTGTCTCCCACTCCGGGGACTCTGTGGCTTCTCTGTTAGAAAGGAATCTGACACACTGTGTGGAAAATGCTGCTCACTGTGGCGACCCACACGCATCCCCTAGTGACTCGGTGTTCACCAAGAGGGAGGGGACGTGGACGGCCCCGTCTCTGCAGTCCCCGTCCCTTCTCCGTGCGACGCCCCCACGCCTGACAAGCAGACCACTGAGGACAGTGGTTATTTACGGAGCCCTGGCCTGGCCACACGGCTCCCTTTGCACGGCCGGCTCCCGGGCGATCACTTATTGACGATGATTCACAGGAATCCACCTGCACCGGTCTTTGTATCTCAGTAGGGACCAAATGTATCTTCTTGTCTAAATAATCCAGTTTATTTTCTCAGCTAGCCACCTGAGCATCTATGTCCCCATCCCCGTGGTCCCCGAACACAAAGCAAAACGTGAACAGGAGCTGGACTTAAATGGTAACCTTTTATCTACAAACATAGTGGGCCCTGTGTTAGCATCTGTGTCCACGGGAGGATGTGCACAGACCACGTGTACACACCGGTTAGGGGTATGAAGACTTCATACTGAATCACAGAAGTGCTCACGTGAAATATTTCAGGGCACAAAGAGCCAAGGGACTCACAGTGGCTTCCCTGTCATCCTAGGCATGCCATCGTGGCCATAAAGCATTAGATATAACAACCGTGTGTAATTTATCTGAAACAGGTCATCAGTTGGAAATGTAAATTATGGTATAGGGCAGTGGTTCTTAACCTGGGTTCTATCGAACCCTAGGGGTTCGATGCGTCGGTCTCAGGGGTTCCGAGAAGCCTCTGCCACAGAGGCCAGAATAAAGTAATACCGTAATTTGTTGTGAGTTCATGCACTTTGTTGGTTTTGTTCTTTGAGCAAGGTGATATTCATGCACGGCTCATTTTGTGCACCAGTAAAAAAACATAGACCTATGTCTTGAATTTGGAAAAATAAATCATATTTTATTTATCACTAAAGAAGGGTTCGGTGAATGTGCATATGAAACTGGTGGGTTCGGTACCTCAAAAAAGGTTAAGAACCACTGGTTTAGGGGAAATATTCAGGCAGAAAAATGAGTTGAGGGCACACTTAGGAAACAGCGTTGGCATTAAGAGGGTATTGATCGCTCCTTGAAGAAGGGGTGAACGACAAGAAAACGTGACTTAACCCCATTGGGGTAGCGGTCTGCTCACGCCGTCAACATGCTCCCCCGGGACTCTGTCGAGAACAAAGCTTTCGTGAACGTGTTCTCAAGTTTTGAATCATAGAATAACAACATGTCCTAAGAAGAGTTTCCTCAGGCTGCATCTGCGTCCTCTCCTGTCTGCGTGGAGGGAGGTCTGTCAGCCAAGCATTTCCATCCCCTTCCCACCTGCATCCTGGAAACCCGACCCCCACACCGAGGCCTCTGGGTTTCCCGCCGCCAGGTGGGTCAGAGTGTTTGCAGGTGAGAGAAATCACTTCCTCGCTTTCGGTTCCTTTCCTCAGCCGCGCTCACACGCCGCGTCGTCCAGCTGGGTTAGACCCGCTGCCTGTCTCTCGTGTATAAAACTGTGTCGTAAAGGAAGCATTCTTCGCTTTGTTGTTTTCCTACTCAGAGTCTTTTCCCTGGTGCGATGCCGCATTTTTTCATGACTCCTCTCAAGAGTCCACTCTTCCGGGAAGTGTTCCTTGGCGGCTCTTGGCAGAGTTACGCTTTTTTTGTTTGTTTGTCTGTTTATTTTGTTACATTTCTTTTGGCTCTTCTAGATTGCTTGCTGTGAAATTTTTTTTCCGTCCTTTCTACCCAGACTCTAAAACGCAAGGGCCGGGACTCTGTCCTCTTGGGTCAGTCCACGGCATAAGGCTGACATGCTGCCCTTCTGGGATCACTCACCAGGTGTCTTTACAACATCTTCACCAGGAGGGAGGAGACGTCGGCACTGTGAGCTGCTGTGGGCTCACGGGTTTCATTATGAACTTGCGTAGCGGGAGTGACATGGCTACCGTTAAGGAAAAACACATCACCTCACAGATAGCTTCTCATTTAATTTGTTTTCTAGCACTGGGAGTATCCCTTATGAGGGATAAGGTTCACAGCACATAACGTTTGTCCTCAGAGAATGAATCCTGCTCGACGCACCGCCCGCAGCCGTCACCCATCAACCGGTGTGTGGGATTCTGTATCGAGATGGGATTGGAAAGGAGTGCTTCGGAGAAGAGGCAGGATCCAGGTGAAATAATAAAACGGAGGTTCTGCTGACGGGATGAGGCGAGCTCACATCACGGGGGCTAATCTGCTTTACCTGAAGCCGACTGATGGTGGGTAATATTAGTCACATGTCAACCTTACCTTTTACAGTAAGATCTAGATGTGCACTTGACCGAGCCGCTGATGAAAGCAGCCTGGTCGCGTTGACGCAGAGTTAACCACCGTGCCTGTGAGAGCCGGGCCAGCTGTACAGGGAGGATGGGGGCGCAGGGCCCGTCTGGGGTGGTTGACACACGGGAGCAGACGTGCCATCCTAGAGAAGCGGCGAGGACAGGAGCACGGAACCACTTAAGCTTCCCGTCACGTGGTGACATTCCCCGTGCGAGTGCTGACAGTTCCGTCCGTCCCTGTCACGGCTGGCAGCCCGTTCCCCGGAGAAGGAAGAAGACCGAGTGATCAACGTCCCCGAAGTGTGACACCTTACACACGGAAGACACGCTGGTCATCATCACCGACGCTTCAGCTGGTGCAGACCTGCTGAATGGTCCACCTGCCGCTGGGAGGCCTCTCTTCCTCTTGGTCATTTCCAGGGCGGACCTCTCATGCTCCGGGGGGTGGGGGGGCGGCTGATAATGCGAGACTTGTCCTATATGAATTCTGGAATGTTCTCCTGCTCTCAGGAGAACTCTGTAAGCCAGCACTTCTCGGCTCTGACCCATGTGGTAGCCCTGCCTAGCGGTGTGACCCTGTGCGTGTTGCATGACCTTTCTGCGTGTGTCTCCAGGACTGTCGGGAGAGGTGGGGAAACTAACACTTGTCTCTGGGGATGCGGTCTCACCCACCTGAGACGGGCAGGGTAAAGTGCCAGCTGGTGGCCTGCATGACAGGCTGCATTACTGTTGTTATTATAATGATAAAACACTGTAACATTATTATGAATAAGAGTGATAATGCAAGAGTAATAATGTAACGGTATTGCCTCGCTGCAAAACCACGTCCAGGCATTAGGGCAGGGTCAGAGCTAATCCCTCTTGCACAAGAGCCTTCTGAAAACGTTTGTCTACGCTACCCATTTTTAATGTGTGCGACTGTTCTTCACAAGGTGGCTTCCAAACCTTTAGGATTGTATCTTTCTTTGAGATGCATTTGTCCATGGCCTTGAAATGTGGTCTAGAAATTAAAAGTCCCCCCCCCCCCCCCAGATATGCCCTGATTCGAGTGTAGCGTTCAGAACTAACTATTCCCCCTGGAAACACTTTATATCTACTTATGCATCATAAACTTGCGTTGGCTTGGCTTATTTTTTTTTTTTTACCGTAAATTTATGTCTCCAGGGAATTTATCACCCACCAACACTCATTGGTCTCCCAACGTGACCAGTGATTGTGTCAGGCTCCCTGTTGCTATTGATCAGCTGTTGCTGTGCACAGGGTGTGTCCGAGCCCCAAACAGGAGATTTCTTGTCCAGAGAGGGTTCCCCAGGTTTATGGGCATGCCTCAGAGAGATCGTGGGTTCTGTCCCAGATCACTCCAATAAAGAGAATTGTTGTCATCTTTGTGCTCATGGTCACGTGAGGCAGAAAAACACTCAGCATGCCCATATCACTTATTAAATAAACCATTTATTGAAGGCTGCTGAGTGTCCACCTCTCAACCAAATTCTGATTCTGGGGACTTCCTAGTCAGCACGCCGCTTGGTGGCCCTCACAGTTTGATAAGTCAGATGCCGACGTTTAAAACGTTTCCACGCATACAGGATCAAGTTCAAGTCCTTAGAACACCATTGTGGGCACCCCTCTAGACGGACATGTTCACCCCGTTAGGCTAGGTAGGGTTGGTAGAACAGGTCATGATTTACCCAACACCTCTTGCGATTCGTTTCTCGTTTTCTCTTGGACAACAGACTATCTTGAGATGCTTTTCCAAAGTCCCTGCAGAATTAGATTTCTAATTTAGAGGATCCCCAAAGAAAGACACTGTTAGCTTTCCATGACAATGTCTCAGCGCATATGTGTGCTACCCAGTGGTGCCCTCTGCCTGACCCGTGCTCAGCACCCCCCCATGAGGGCTGGAAGGCAGTGCCCATGACATTGAGGGGCGGGCCGGTGACGGTGTGTCACAAGTCACCACCAGCCCCTCAGGGAGTCATATGCGCTCCCTTCTTTCTGAGCCACCGGCCCCCCGCCCCTCTCTGGCCCACATGCTGATAGAGTGATTGGCGTGTGGAACTTGGGTGGCAGTTGTATCTGCTCTTCAAGGACCAAGACTTGAGGATGCAGGTGGGTGTGTCCCTCCACGTTCTCTCTGCCCTTTCTGATGGAGGGCATTGGGTGTTTCAGGGACGGGCAGAGCCTGAGGGTGCGTGAATCCTGTTTTCTGAATCAGGATGAGCTCAGCGCAGCGGTATCTTCACCGCAGCCCCCGCCTCATTCCGCCTCCCTAGTCTCTGCCCTCCCACGTGCTGCTGTCTTGTTTTCCCCTGGGCCGTGCCTCTGGCCCGGGGCCGTGCTCACCCCGGCAGCCTTCTCCTAGGGTCCTCAGATACCGTGTCAAGCGCTGCTGACCCTGGGGTCATCTTCCTTGTCCCATGTCCTTTTCTCCCCTCTCTCTGCGAGCTTGGCTGCTCCTGATTGTCCAGCTTCAACCCCTAGCCTCCCTGTTCCCAATCAATTCTACACCCCGTTAGCTGTAAGTTATGAGAGATTCCACATTCTTAATATCCCGTGCATTTATCTCCTCGGATTCCCAACCGCTGAGGCACTCATTCAACTCCAGCTGCCCCCCCCCCCATCCCCCCGGCCTCCGGGTCCCTGGAGTAACGTTCAGATGCCCGTCTGCCCGGCCGGTCATGCGGAGCAGGTCAATGGATTCCATTTTCAGATGGGCCCTCAGGACTGTGTGGCAGTCCTTCAACTTGTCACTCAAACGCCAGGTGCTGAGAGCGCTGACCTGCGCCCCAGTGTGAGCATGGCTCCCTCCCTGTGTCTGGTGGTGATGACTGGGGTCTGATGGTGACCGCACGGGGACCAAGGAGCTCTGTGCTCCGTGCCAGAGTGTCGTCCCAGTCCCACTAGCTCACCTCTGCGTCTGGGCAGCCCCTGAGGGGAAGCAGCCTCTCCATCGTCCCACGGTCAGTGGCCGTCATTCCTGCCGAGGACGTCTCATCTCTGGGACGTGGGAATGATTCTGACCTGGAGGGAGCCGGAGAGAATGCCACCTGTCACCCCTGAGCTCCCGGAGCACGGCATCTGAAGTCTCTTTCCTAGAACTGTGGGTGTTTCTGAGCCCCGGCCGCCCCCACCTCCCAGGCGTCCTCGCTCAGTCCCGTGCCACCACGAGGCGGACCCCGTCAGCGACCCCAGCTGCTCTCCGATGTCCTTTCCGCTCCTTCCTGAGCCGGATTCTCTTCCCTACGGAACAGGCATCGAGCAGGAGACCTCCATGGGAGGTGTGTGGATGGGGATCCAGGGAGCAAGCCATGTTTCTCCCAAAGCCAGAAGCAGGGAGCAGAAGTATTCCTGATACCATTGTGCGAATCCACCTTCCTGGGCCCAGCGTCCCGGGCCGTTTACAGAGCACAGAACATCCTCTTGGAAACCCGCTCCCCATCCCTGGTGATCCGTCATCTGCCTCCGGACGCGGATGCTGTTGCTACCGAGTGAGACAGACGGGTTATTTTGTTCACGTGGGTTTTCCTTCAGCAAAGCTGCCCTGAGAGCGGAAATGCACAAGAGACTCCACCGGGCAGGGTGCCTCTGGCACAGACCCGCCCTTCCTCCTCCTCCGGGGAGCGTTCAGCGCACGGAGGGAGGAAGGAAGACCAAGGTGTGCACACCACTGTGGAGGATGTCTGTCCGTGCGCAGTTCCGAGGGAGGGGCCGGGAGGCCGCTCTGTCAGGCACTGAAATGGAAGACTTCCGCTAGGCCCTGGGTCCCGGCGTCTGCAGCCGGTGACGCAAACATGCGGGATGACCCCGCCCATGTCAGGAGGTCCTTTTGAGAATTAAAGCTTATAAAACATATAGAGTCCATTGGTAACAGCTAACACCTAAGTGGACGGTTTTATAAGCGTGCGTGCGTGCGTGTGTGAGTGAGTGACATCCTCGTATAGAAAACGAGTGATTTGGTAAAGGGCCGTGTTTTCTCTAAGTTCTGCGAGCTGCTCTGACCCACTCAGCAAACCCGAGGAGGGCGTCTTGGGCATGTTTGATGTGTAGCCACTGGGCAGAGCAGGGGGTGAGGGCTTGGGCTTTTGGCTCCATCTGGGTGGCGGAGGGTGGGGTGGGGGCAGCTGGCAGGACTGAGCCCTGACCTGTGCTCTGATGCCAGCTGCGGGTAGGTAGGAGAAGAACTGAGTTGAATTCTGAGGCTCCTGGTGGTGTGGAGAAGTCACCTCCCCTGCACCCCGCTACCCCAACATACCCAATGATGGAATTGGGTCCAGGAACCCCAAAGAAGCCTCAATTGTATTTTGAGTCAAGGTGTATATTTTGGGTTTGGTTAGGAACCCAGAAGTGCCCTGAGGATTGGGGAGTCCAGTGGTTTCACAGAGAACTTGGGGCTCATGTGAACGTGGGGAGAGGGTTCCAGGGGGAGGAGTGAGAGAATAGAGGGGAGGGGTGATGAGGTTGGGGGTGGGTCAAAAACCAGCCTCGGTGACATTAGCCTGAAGCAGAAGCCAGCCGTGGTGACATCCCGCCGGAGCGCTAACAAGGGGGACTCCAGGTCGGTTGGGGACTTCGGCAGTTTTCAGGAGAAGGTTTCAGGAGCCCTGACAATCACCTGGGAAGTCTGTGCATGGCCCTCAGGACCTCGTGCAAGTGACCATCTCTCCTGCAGGTCTGCGCGATGTCCCTGATGGGTCACGCTGAGCGGGAAGCACATGGTGGCATTCTGGGAAGTGTCTGGCTGCCCAGCGGTGTTGCGGAGGAGGGAGGGCGGAGGGCGGAGGGCGGAGGGCGGAGGGGCCGGGGGCGGGTGCAGAGTGGATGCATCCAGCCTTCTGAGCAGGACTTGACCTTTGCTTCTCGGCCATGAAAACACCGGCCTGGAGTTTATGGGAAGAAAGTGAACTTTTCTATTCAAGTCTGTACACCGTCTCACCGCATGCTGCCGATTGTGAAATCAAGTGACTAATAGAATTGTTTTTTCTCCACCCTGTAAAAAACAATCGAACAGAAATAGGACGAGTATACCGAATAGTGTTATACAGAAAAATACTGACTTATATCCAACAGAAGCATTTCGGAATGATAATCTCGACACATTTACGTCTGTCGACTTCCTATTTGGTTGAATTGATGATGTAATGAAACTGTATTGATTTTGCGTATCACTAAAGATATCATGGTAAGGACGTGGTATGTTTATGTATTTACCTGTAAAATCCAACTGAAGGACCATTTTTCTTTCTAAAGCCTCTTCCTTGAGCATATGTGTGTGTGTATATGTTGTGTATCTCCAGCTATATACATACAGGTACAGGCATGTGTGTGTGCGTGTGTGTGTGTGTGTGTGTGTGTGTGTATAAATGTATCTTTTATATCAAGCTGATGAAAGTTGCGTGCAAACCACCAGCTAACTATTGCAGTGGAGTTTTGATTTATTTATAGCAGCACGACTTCTTTCATAGCCACTGTTAGGTCGGCACTCCTGGGGCACATGTAATCCTGCACCCGGGGCCCGAGGGCATTATGTTTAACACTTTCAGTGTTCCTGGGGGGACAGCTGGGATACTTTTCTTATAAGAATTCAGCCTTGCGGGCATCCATGTTTCTCAGCTTTAAATAAGACAAACTTGACCTTGTGGCAGCAGCCTCGTCCTCTTGTGTAGACCTGTGTAGAGATACTTTCTTCTTTTTATTTTTCTTAAGAAAATAACGAAATGTCACATCCCGCTTGGCGCCGGAAACACAGCACACATGTGACATGCGAGGGAGCGTGTGGGCCCGTCTGTCTCTGTGAAGTTGCCGCTGCCTGGTGGTGAGAGGTTCAGGCTGAGGGGGTCTCCGCTGGGGCTGAATGTCCGGTCACAGACGGCACGATGCTGTGGGACTCTCGGGGGAAGGGGGACGGGGGGGAATGGGAGGTGACCGGTTTGTCTATGGGAGATTGAATTTTATACTTTTAATTAGGTAGGGTTATTTTAGATACTTTCTTCGCAGATGCCCTAATCAGGAATCCTATTCAAGTGAGGCACAGAAAGGAATGTAAAAAAAAAAACCAAAAAATTTTTCTAAGCGCTAAGTCTTATGAATCTTGGTATCTGCCGCTCTGGTCGGAATAGAAGGGTTTATCCTATTGGCCGTGGCCGCCTTTTATACGAGTGCTCTTTATGTTTGGAGAATTCTGGGCCAGAAGGCCGTATGGAGACAGTCAATTACACAGACCTGGGGAACAAGATGTATTTTGTTTTTTTAAATTGAATTTGTTGGGATGGCATTGGCTGAGATCAAGTGTACATTTCTGTGCCACATCACCTGCATATTGCATCGTGTGCCCGCCACCCCACGTCACATCCCTTCTGGCAACGGTACCTCTGACCCCTTTACCCTCACTGCCCCCGACCCCGTCCTGGTCACCGCCGTCCTGTCCTCTTCTACGTCTGTGGGTTTCTCTTTTCTAGCCCACGTGGAAGTTGAAGTCATTGGCCCTTCTCGTGTCCTGACTGACTGACTTCATTTAGCACGATGTCCTCCGTCCTGAGGACAGCTCGCTTCCAGACTGGGTGGTGGTGTGATTCCCCTGCGTGACCCTCTGATCAGGTATAAGTCGGAAGTAGTTATCCAGGCAAGAAGAGCCTTTCACTCCCCCAAAATGAACAAACCGAAAGGAAAAGAGGAAACGTGGTAGGCGTGTTCCCCGCTCAGGAGTCCAGAGGGTAGCCGGGCATGGACTCTTGGGACAGCTGGGAGGTGGAGGAGGGACTGGGCAGGACCAGACAGAGGACAGGGTGGCGGGGACACATCCACGCTGAGTGCCTGTGGTGGGGCGGGCTCCAGCCACCCATCGGGTCCAGCTGGGGTCTGAACGTGGTTTTTTACTCATGTGGCTGCACCAGGTTTCCTTTGCTTACGTTTGCTTAGCTGATGATTGTCCATCTGTGCTTTCCATCCTTCTGGTTCCCTAAGCGTCTCTTCTGAAAGGCATAAAATGAGATGTGTAGAAACCCCAGTCTGATCATATTTAATTTTCTGTGGGATCATTTCATCCATTTGCAATAGAGTGCCTAATATACTTGTGTTTTTACTTATCATCTAATTCTGAGTTTTGTATTTGTTTTACTTCATTCCTCCCTCCCTCCCTCCCACTCTCTCTCTCTCTCTCTCTCTCTGTGCCTTCTGATTACTCATTTCATTATTTTCCTCTTCTCTTATTTTCAGTATACACAGTCTTCTGTGGATTGCTAGAAATTACCATAGAAAGGTAAAACTTACCAAGTTTCAAAGTGAATGAATGCCCTTCCTGTCCTCCCAGAAAAAGGAAAGATTCAGACCCATTCATTACTCCTGTGCAAATGTCGTGAAGGCTGCATGGTCACCCTGCCATGTGTTGTTATTTTAGGAAGTCAGAATCCATGGGTCCCTTTATCCCTTTTCTGCGCTTCTTGTTTCCTCCTTCCTAATGGACCTTTTGTCCGGGGCTGCCATGCCCCGAGTCCGGTGCAGCCACACCTTCTGCGTAGTGAGGCTGTCTGTCTGTCTGTACGTCAGGGTTGTGGAGGCAGCCCTGACTGTTGATCTAAAAGGACTTTGCTCACCTGCTGAGAACATTTGTGCGGTTACAGCAGGAGAGGATGTGGGAGGCTGGCCAGGCTGCTCCTGGCTTGCTGATGGTGGGGGTGGGGGGATTGGCCCCAGGCCCATGTGCTGAGATGCCCACCTGTGTCTGCTGCAGCGGTGCTGGAGGTTGGGGCGGTCCCAGTCCCTGCTGGCTGGGGACGGGGACGGGGGTGGGGGACTCGGGCCATGACGTTTGCAGGTGCGCTGGAGTGGGAACTGCTTGGGGGGGCCCGGCACAGACCAGCCACCTGCTGGGCGTGGTGAGCAGTGCGCACAGCATGTCTGCTGTGCCCGTGGAGACCACGTCAGCTGCTACTCTGCAGACGGGAAAGTCCGTGAGCACTCCCTTGTCCCCTGTCCTTTCCTCCCCATGTCACAGTGGTCAGGACATGGTCCTTCCCCCTCACATCACTTTCCCTCTTCTGATTCCCTCCTGGGGTCCGAATGAAAACACAACCTAATTCTTGTCAGCAGAGACTCGACAGGACAGCGGAGAATAAGGACAGTTTATTCTTCATTGTACTGCTGTGTCTGAGAGTCTTACACAGCAGTGATTTTCCGTGAGCGTGCTGCCAGAATTGTCAAAACATTCCGTACTGACTATTGCGTCGGGGGCGCTGACCTGTGTCCCCTTAGACCGTCAGATAGGAATATGACAGTGGCCAACACAACAGGAGCCATTGCTGTGAATGCCCGTCCTGAACCGTATATAGGTCATTTAATAGAGTGGCATCTTATTAGCCATATCACATAATAAAGTTGCACCTGGTTGGTTAATTCTTGGTACCAGAAATCTTTATCTACAAGTATAGGTACCTGATTTTTTTTTTAGTACTTTTGTATTTTTCCAAAGGTAGAAGCAGGGAGGCAGACAGACAGACTCCTGCATGCGCCTGACTGGCATCCACCCGGCATGCCCACCAGGGGGCGATGCTCTGCCCATCTGGGGTGTTGCTCCATTGTAACAGGAGCCATTCTAGCACCTGAGGTGGAGGCCATGGAGCCATCCTCAGTGCCCGGGTCAACTTTGCTCCAATGGAGCCTTGGCTGTGGGAGGGGAAGAGAGAGACAGAGAGAAAGGAGAGGGGGAAGGGCAGAGAAGCAGATGGGCGCTTCTCCTGTGTGCCCTGGCTAGGAATCGAACCCGGCTCCATGGCCTCCACCTCAGGTGCTAGAATGGCTCTGGTTACAATGGAGCAACACCCCAGATGGGCAGTTCATCGCCCCCTGGAGGGCATGCTGTGTGGACCCTGGTCGGGCACATGCGGGAGTCTGTCTCTCTGCCTCCCCACTTCTCACTTCAGAAAAAACACAAATAAATAAATAAATAGATAGATTGATAGATAATAAAAAACGGTCCCCTCCTTCTTCAGGTTCTGCAGTTCCTGCCACTCCCTCTGACTCACCTGGTGTGGCCCCCGGTCACAGAGCCCGTCTGGCCCTCAGGGGTGTATGCCCCAAACCTGCTCTGTGTATGCATGGGGCAGAGTGGGAGCAGAGTGTGTTTAGGGAAGAAAAGTGGCTTTTCCTGTGTCTGCGTCTGAAAAACGATTCTGCCTCGCCCCAGCGAACAAAGCGGCTGACAAATGGTATCTTTTTAAACAGGTTTGATGGTGGTGGAATGAAGTTGGAAGGCATTCTGTGTGTACACACTGCTCCGTTAGAGAAATTCTGACTCCGCTGTGGTATCGTGTTGGCTAATCCATCTTCCTTTCCCCCAACCTTTGCTCCTCAGGGTATCAGAGTCATTCATACCCCAGTTAGTGAATTTTCAAGGCGCAGGAGAAAAGGAAGGGGTAGGAAAATTCACTCCTCAGCACCAGATAGAAGGAACCCGTGTGGAAATCATGGTGTATTTCTCCCATCTTTTACTCCAGGGCGGTGTTACATAAGGTCAACTTATGTAAATGTTGCTCGTGTGTGTTGGCGGTTCTGATTTGGAATAGTTTGTTCATCTTTCCTCATTTAATATGAAGCCTGAAGCTTTTCAGTTGTTTATTTCCCCCCGCCGACTCGCTGCTGCCTAAAATGGTGTCTGGAACCTAATAGGAATTCGACTAAAAATTTATCGTGTGAATGACTGTTATAGGATGGGAACAAAAATAATCACTCCTTTGCACAAGCATATACATCTTCACGATAGAAATGAGCATAAATGTGTGTGTTGTGTAATGTAGATGTCTGTATTTAAGTGCACTTGTCAATGTGAGATGTGTCGCCTACTAATGCTATTCTGTAGAAGTGACCCAGATCAGCCTCACGGCTGGGAGAATTTTACTCAGGTTATCATGAATCAGAGCTGTCCTTGGAGTCTGTCCAGGGTGACGGGACTTGTCTTTGTGTCCTGGTCGATCGCGAATAAAGTGTGGGTAGATCGCATGACATTAAAAAGACATTTGTCTTTTGACTGGCATACAGAGTAGCCAATCTGGCGTCTAAACTTTTGACACCCTACGCATGCGCGTTAAACCATGCTAAATTGTTCAGTTACATTGCTGTGTAGCCTTCAATTTATTTAAACTAAATGCAACAAAGGGTATAAAAATGAGTGCCGTAGCTGGTCCGAGTAAGAAGCCTAAAACCTACCCCTTTCATACAGAATGGGAGGGGATTTTTTTCACAATGTCCTATTCTAAGTATGTTTGCCTCATCCGTCTGTGTGTCATTGCTATTCCAAAGAAGGGAAATGTGGAGCGGCTTTTTCGGACTGTTCATAAAAACTATGACATTGACTTTGCTCCGAAAAGAGAGCTGAGAAGGAGAAAGGTGAAAGAAGAATACACAATATTAAATAGTAATAATAGTAACTTAAATGATGATAATATAGAAGAAATAAATTTATGTTTTGCATTTCTATTGTAGGCAGATCATTTTGACTTGGTCATCTTATAAGTAGCTCGCAAGCTGAAAAAGTGTGGGCACCCTGTTCCAGAGTCTGGAACTTAACGGTTGTGACAAGACCACAGGTAGCAGCTGGGAGGAGCCACTTAGCTCTGGGACTCGGATGGGCACCTGGAGGTAAGGAGACTGACAATGAAATCTTCCCCCAGGGACGTTGGAGTTGGGGGGCTTGGCCCAGTTTGGGGGAATGAGAAGGGAGAGCAGAGTAGGTGGGATTCGTCCCACAGGGCAAGGGCAGTGGTGCGCAGGGCCAGATGCAGTCCGGGCGCTCTCTGGCCACCCACCGCGAGTGAGCTGTGTTGTCCGCTGCCCTCAGAGTGAACAGAAGTGCTGCCCTTCCTCCAAGTCCATGCACATCCTCCTAATCACTCACAGACACGTTCCTCATCTCTTCTTCCTGTCTGGTGTCCACCGTTCCCTCGATGCTAACCACGCTTTCTGTAGAGAACCCGCGCTTGTGACCAACCACTGGCATCTTCCTTTTCAAGTGTCTTTTATTTTTATTTTTTATTTATTTATTTAATTAATTTCCGAAGTGAGAAGCGGGGAGGCAGAGAGACAGACTGCTGCATGTGCCCGACCAGCATCCATCTGGCAAGCCCACCAGGGGGCGATGCTCTGCCCATCTGGGACCATTGCTCTGTTGCTCAGCAACCGGGCTAATTTAGCACTTGAGGTGGAGGCCATGGAGCCATTCTCAGCACCTGGGCCAACTTGCTCCAACTGAGCCATGGCTGTGGGAGAGGAAGAGAGATAGAGAAAGAATTGAGACGGGGAGGAGTGGAGAGCAGATGGACGTCTCTCCTGAGTGCCCTGACTGGGAATTGAACTTGGAACATCCACATGCCGGGCCAATGCTCTACCACTGAGCCAACTGGCCAGGGCCTAGATTGATTGTATAAACATTTTTTTTAACAGCAGGAAAGTGTAATCTTTTCTTTTATTTCTAAAGAAAACCTTTGCTATCAATATCATATTGTTTATTCATTGGCAACATATAAAACGAATGGCTTTTCATTTGGGAAGATGTCTAGCTGTAGCCTCACATTTAGAAATCAAATTCAACTTTTACTCATAAAAGAATTCAAGTTGCAACGAGTTTAGTAAGTCCAGAGTAACACACGAAACCGCCCACTGAGTCCCTATGGGCGAGACCCAGGCCGGCTGTCGTGTTTCTCCCCTTGATAAACTGACTCAAGTGGACACGTTTTTTTTTTGTTCCATAGAATGGAGTTCTGTGTTATGTAACCAATTCAAAGTGACCCGTATGTCCCTTTATTCACCTGTAACAACTTCCCATTATACCGGCTGCTAATACGCTGTTGGTGGGGGAAAAGACAAGCAGCAGTTCCTGTCCTCGGTCCAGCAGGGGTGGTTGATGACATGTCGGAGCAGTAAATTAATATTGACCAGTGAGACAGGGAGACTTTTGAAGGCGGTGACAGCGACTCTGCCCTCTGTTAGGAATGGAGTTTACATCCATTTGTGTCATCAGCTCCGAGAGCCCCGATGTGCGCAGGGCCCAAGACAGACGTGACCCCTTGGAGAAGCGGAAGGGGCTACCACATCTGTTTGAGATGGCTGTGTGGGCTCCGTGGTTTGCTGAAACGCGCATTCAACTCAGCTTTCAACTGGCCAGGCACGACCTGCCTGTGAAGAGCTGGATTCTACAGCCAGGGCAGAGCCACGGTGTGATGGGCTCGTGACAGCCCGCGCTCATGCTGTCTAATTATGTGGCATGCACTCTGCTCTGATGTCTCTTTCCGGAAGTCAGTCACACGTGGAAATCCAGGACTGCAGGGTTAGCAAAGCACAGAGAACACCGTTCCCCTGTCCACAGGAGAGCACCTCACCAAGGTCCTGCGGTCACCTCGGTGATGGCATCTGGCCCTGTTGGAGGGTCTTCCCAAGGGTGAGACAATTAGTGATTATTTTGTAGAAAGAACGTCCAAGTTCACAGGCGGGCGTGTGGTCCAAAACAGTATTTTTCTGACTGTTGTACGTAGAAGAAAATCTCATTTCCTAGGTCGCCAGCCTGGTTTGGGGCATACAATCTTTCTGAAACTCGAAACTTCGGAAGTCAGCTCCTTTGGTGAATGGCAGTGTCTTCCCAAGTTCACACTCCAGGTTTATTATCCGGGGTCTCTTTGAACTTGAGGCAAGTGCTTAGCATTTCGGCGTCTCTTAAAATCCCCGCCGTTTGCCACAGAGGGACGGTTTGAAGTCTGTGGTATAGGAATGCAGAGAGTTGTAAATGATTCAGAGAATAAACAGAATCACCTATCATAGTGAGAGTTCCTAACTGTTCCATGTTCATTGTCTGCAGAGAGTGTGCTGAAGGAAGTTGCATGCCATTGTTTCGACAACATGTAGCAATGTCTGTGAGCGGCAGACAGTGCGACGGGGTCACAGAAAGTTTTCTCAGTTTCAAGAAAGCAGCGTAATATTGTTTCGGGTCACAGAAAGTTTTCTCAGTTTCAAGAAAGCAGCGTAACATTGTTTCCTGACATGGATTTCCTCCTCTCTGAGCGCTCCTCACGGGGCATTCTGCTCCTTCCCGGCTCCGCTGGGCTGTCCTGTCTCTTCTTTCTCCTGCTGTCACTTAGACCTTGGCTCTGTTGACAGGATTGTGTGTGTGTGTGATTTGAGGTTAATTAAAATCTGTGATGAATTGTAAATGGAGGCGCAAAGCTTTCAGGGCAGCAGTGATTTTTGGGGGCTGTTGTCAAAGATAAGAGCAGGGACTTGTGGGAAGTGTGAAAAGTTTGTACAGTGACATTGGCATCTCCTCTCTGATTCTAATTATATCCTCAAATATAAAACTCTGAAGTCATCTTTCTGGACATATACAACATGGAACTCTTAATGTCATCATTGAAAGGAGCTGGCAGTAAAAACAAGCTGGCTCCCGTGTCTCCTTTTCTGTTGAAAGGTCGTTTAACGGGGCTTTCGTGGTGAAAATGTTGAGTATGATTTCTTTCCCTTGAATTTCACATACCCTTTACGTACAAGATAAAACCACTCATTTTCTGGAATTCTGATGCTTGGTTTAGGTTGTTTTAGCAGCTCCTCTGTTCCGACAAAATATAAAATGTGTATAACGGTATTTCAGTACTTTTGATACTTGTATGTTTATTATTTTGGGTGACAGATCTTATGGGGCTTTCCTACAAGTTCCAGCCCGGGCCTGTGGTTAAAAATAATGATAAGAACTCAGTGATTTATGTGCTCAGCCTCCCGATATGGCAGCCAAAGATAAATTAATCAAAATGAAATAAAGTATAGAATTTGGTTCCTCAAACACAGCAACCCTATGTCAGGTCCCCAATAGTCCCATGTGGCCAGTGGGTAGCAAGCTGGACAGGGAGAGGCAGGTTGTCACCATCCAGCAGAGGGTCCCATGCAACCAGCGTGATGTCCCCGTCGAAACACCCCTCCCTCACTCACACGTGTACCGTCCTTGGTGAGCAAGGTCACTGGCTCACATGGACCAGGATGGTGACTGGGACACCTCAGGGGAGGAAGAACTATTCTTCCCACTCCACTCCCCTCAATATTTGGGTATTAACTATAAAATAGTATAATCTATTTGGAAATATAATATTTTTGGGGGAAAAGAAATGAAGATAATGCCCCAACTTTGATATCAAAGAGTTATAAAAGGAAAAGGAATTTTTAATAAATAATATGTGTTTCAAGATGTAAAGGATCAGACAAAAAATAAAGTCAAATGCTTGTATCTGCTTGTAATGAACAGGTTAGAAGACAAGTAAAGCAAACAAGCAGCACAGAAGCACTGTCACTAGTTTTCATGTTGACATTTAGAAGTAAAGGCAGCATCAATTATTCATAAACATAGACGTGCATTGATACAAGAACAAGTGGGGGGCCCTGGCCAGTTGACTCAGTGGTAGAGCATTGGCCCGGCATGTGGAAGTCCTGGGTTCGACTCCCAGCCAGGGCACACAGGAGAAGCACCCATCTGCTTCTCCACCCTTCCCCCTCTCCTTCCTCTCTGTCTCTCTCTTCCCCTCCCGTAGCCAAGGCTCCATTGGAGCAAAGTTGGCCCAGGCACTGAGGATGACTCCATGGTCTCCACCTCAGGTGCTAGAATGACTCTGGTTGCAACAGAGCAACAGCCCAGATGGGCAGAGCATCGCCCCCTGGTGGGCATGCCGGGTGGGTCCCGGTCGGGCACATGAGGGAGTCTCTCTGCCTCCCTGCTTCTCACTTCAGAAAAATACAAAACAAACGAACAAAAATAAAAACAAGTGGAAAAGCAACGCATGTGTGTACATAAAAACATGGAAAATATCAGAAAAAGAATGTCATAAAGTGTTCCAATTAGTTTTGAAATTAGTAAATTTATTTTTGAAAGTATTTTTAGTCAAAATATGTACTTTTTAAAAAAGGTTCCTCCAGAGTTAGACCGCAAGCTGTAAACTGTTCCTCAACCTTCGTGTGTCGCATTTCACCAGACTTCACAACACCGTGCTCTTACACTATTTTAGCTTATTCAGTTACAATAATATCCCTAAGATGAGTGACATGGCGGGACTCTTTTATTTATTGTTCCTTTTTCTTTGCATGCTAGAAAAATTCATCATGTCCCGGGAATGGCAGGAGTTCTTACTCTCCTGACCTCGGACGACATCAGGAGTCTCCTGATGGTGTTTGTTGATTAGTATATTTTAAGAGGTAACAGTCCCTAAAATCCAACTGGTTGAAGTACGTGGTTTTCTTTCTGCTGTAACAGCCGACACTTACCACGATGGGGAAGTGTCTCTGCCCTTAGACTGTCTGCTGACCCTTTCTGCTCTGTCAGCGAATTGGGCAAAACAGCGTCCTGTGCTTAGCAGTGAGCGTACACCTTCTCTCTGCTCTCTACATTAATATCTCCATTAACAGGATTGGAGGGGTAGCCAGAGGAGGAGGGAGGGACAGGTCCCGGCCAGTGTCGCCGGGGGAATGGCCGTGGTGTGAGCCAGACGTGTTGTAGAGCACCACATTGATTTTGTTATAAGGGACATTGGATATTCTGAAACAAAAATCAATGGAACGCCCAGATAATTTAGATACTATCTCTCAGATCAATACTAATGTGTGTCCCTGTCCATTAGCTATGTAATGTGACAGTCTGAAGTCTCTGTTATGGGATTTACATTATTACTTATATAAGATGGCTAGGCACACCACAGAGTGATCTTTTTTTTTTTTTTTTTTTTTCAGAATTACAAAGAAGTCACTCTTTATTTTGTATAACTTTATTCATTTTCCATACAATATATTTTTCCTAAAGGCAGGAAACTATTAATTGATTGACAATACGGTAAATTTGGATATTTGTCAAACCATCTAAAATGTTAAAAAACAAATCAATATAAATCCAAATATAACTTAACTTATGATAGCTGACAAACACAGAGGAGACAATTGTCAAAGGACTTGCTAATTGGAAGCTAATTTACATATGTCTACTCTAATGGCAATAACTGTTTTCTGAAAAGTATAGTGTACATTAATGGCTTTTATTTAATTTAAAAAAGTGTTTAAATTTCTATTCAAAACAAACTATTTTTTTTTCTTTTATATATATTTTATTATTATTAATTCTAATGGGGTGACACCAATAAATCAGGGTACATATGTACAATGAAAACATCTCCAGGTTATCTTATCATTCAATTGTGTTGCATACCCATCACCAAAAGTCAAATTGTCCTCTGTCACCTTCAATCTGGTTTTCCCTGCGTCCCTCCCCTCCTCCCTATCCCACTCTTCCCTCCCTCCCCCCATCCCATAACCACCACTCTCTTGTCCATGTCTCATACCCTCACTTTCATGTCCCACCTATGTATGTAATCGTGCTGTTCTCAGTTTTTCTTTTTTTCTGATTTACTTATTTCACTCCGTATAATGTTATCAAGGTACATCCATTTTGTTATAAATGATCCGATGTCATCATTTCTTATGGCTGAGTAGTATTCCATAGTATATATGTACCGTAGCTTTTTAATCCACTCGTCTTCTGACGGACACTTGGGCTGGTTCCAGATCTTCGCTATTGTGAACAATGCTGCCACGAACATGGGGGCGCATTTCTTCTTTTCGAACAGTGCTATGGTGTTCTTAGGGTATATTCCTAAAAGTGGGATAGCTGGGTCAAAAGGCAGTTCGATTTTTAATTTTCTGAGGAATCTCCAAACTGTTTTCCACAGTGGCTGCACCAGTCTGCATTCCCACCAGCAGTGCAGAAGGGTTCCCTTTTCTCCACATCCTCGCCAGCACTTATTCTGTGTTGTTTTGCTGATGAGTGCCATTCTGACTGGTGTGAGGTGATATCTCATTGTGGTTTTAATTTGCATTTCTCTAATGATTAGTGATGTTGAGCATTTTTTCATATGCCTATTGGCCATCTGTATGTCCTCTTTGGAGAAATTTCTATTCATTTCTTTTGCCCATTTTTTGATTGGGTTGTTTGTCTTCCTGGTGTTGCGTTTTATAAGTTCTTTATAAATTTTAGTTATTAACCCCTTATCAGATGTGCTGTTGAATATGTTCTCCCATTGTGTGGTTTGTCTTTTTATTCTGTTCCTATTGTCTTTAGCTGTGCAAAAACTATTTAGTTTGATATAGTCCCATTTGTTTATCTTGCCTTTTATTTCAGTTGCCCGTGGAGATAAATCGGCAAATATACCACTGCTAAAGATGTCGGAGAGCTTGCTGCCTATGTTTTCTTCTAAGATGCTTATGGTTTCACGGCTTACATTTAAGTCTTTTATCCATTTTGAGTTTGTTTCTGTGAATGGTGTAAGTTGATGGTCCAGTTTCATTTTTTTGCAGGTAGATGTCCAATTTTCCCAACACCATTTGTTAAAGAGGCTGTCTTTACTCCATTGTATGTTCTTTCCTCCTTTGTCAAATATCAGTTGTCCATAAAGCTGTGGGTTTATTTCTGGGTTCTCTGTTCTGTTCCATTGATCTATGTGCCTGTTCTTATGCCAGTACCAGGCTGTCTTGAGTATAATGGCCTTATAGTAAACCTTGATATCAGGAAGAGTGATACCTCCTGCTTTATTTTTTCTTTTTAAGATTGCTGAGGCTATTCGTGTTCGTTTTTGGTTCCATATAAATTTTTGGAATATGTGTTCTATATCTTTGAAGTATGTCATTGGTATTTTAATTGGTATTGCATTGAATTTATAAATTGCTTTAGGTAATATAGACATTTTAATGATGTTTATTCTTCCTAGCCATGAGCACAGTATATGCTTCCACTTGTTTGTATCTTCCTTGATTTCTTTTATCAATGTTCTATAATTTTCCGAGTACAAATCCTTAACCTCCTTGGTTAAATTTACTCCTAGGTACTTTATTTTTTTGGCTGCAATAGTGAAGGGGATTGTTTCCTTAATTTCTTTTGCTGATATTTCATTGTTGGTGTATAGAAATGCCTCTGATTTCTGAGTATTAATTTTATATCCTGCCACCTTGCTGAAATCATTTATAAGGTCCAGTAGTTTTTTGACTGAGACTTTAGGGTTTTCAATATACAATATCATATCATCTGCAAATAATGACAGTTTTACTTCTTCTTTTCCAATTTGTATGCCTTTTATTTCTTCTTCTTGTCTGATTGCTGTAGCTAGGACTTCCAGAACTATGTTGAATAAGAGTGGTGAAAGTGGACACCCCTGCCTGGTTCCTGATCTTAAGGGGATTGCTTTTAATCTTTGTCCATTTAGTATGATGTTGCTGTCGGTTTATCGTAGATGGCCTTTATCATGTTAAGGAATGATCCCTGTATTCCCACTTTACTGAGAGTTTTGAGCATGAATGGGTGCTGGATTTTATCAAATGCCTTTTCTGCATCTATTGAAATTATCATGTGATTTTTGTCCTTCCTTTTGTTTATGTGGTGAATCACATTGATTGATTTGCGAATATTGAACCAGCCTTGCCTCTCCAGAATAAATCCCACTTGATCGTGGTGTATGATTTTTTTCATATATTGCTGGATCCGGTTGGCTAATATTTTGTTGAGAATTTTAGCGTCTAAATTCATCAGGGATATAGGCCTATAATTTTCTTTCTTTGTGTTGTCTTTGCCCGGTTTTGGGATCAGAATTATGCTCGCCTCATAAAAGGAGTTTGGAAGTCTTCCTTCCTCTTGAATTTTTTGAAATAGCTTGAGGAGAATAGGAGTTAGTTCTTCTTTGAATTTTTGATAGAATTCACTTGTGAAACCATCAGGCCCAGGACTTTTCTTTTTTGGGAGTCTTTTGATAACTGTTTCAATCTCATTTGCTGTAATTGGTCTGTTTAGGTGTTCTGATTCTTCCAGATTGATTTTTGGAAGGTTATATGATTCAAGAAATTTGTCCATTTCACCAAGATTGTCTAATTTTTTGGCATATAGTTCTTCATAGTATTTTCTTACAATGCTTTGTATTTCTGTTGTGTCAGTTGTTATTTCTCCACTGTCCTTTCTAATTATATTTATTTGAGTCCTCTCTCTTTTTTTCTTGGTGAGTCTAGTTAAAGGTTCATCAATCCTGTTTACCTTTTCAAAGAACCAGCTTCTTGTTTCATTGATCCTCTGTATTGTTTCCTTAGCCTCTATGTCATTTATTTCTGCTCTGACCTTTATTATCTCCTTCCTTCTACTTGTATTGGGTTTTATTTGTTGTTGTTTTTCTAGTTCTTTTAGATGCAGGGTTAGGTTGCTTATTTGAGCTTTTTCTAGCTTCTCATGATATGCCTGTAGTGCAATAAACTTCCCTCTCAGAACTGCTTTTGCTGTGTCCCATAAATTTTGAGTTGATGTATGCTCATTATCATTTGTTTCTAGAAACTTTTTTATTTCTTCTTTGATCTCGTTGTTAATCCATTCATTATTTAATAACATGCTATTTAGTTTCCAAGTGTTTGAGTATTTTTCCGTTTTTCTTTTGTGGTTAATTTCTAGTTTCATGGCATTGTGATCAGAGAAAATGCTTGATATGATTTCAATCTTCTTAAATTTATTGAGACCATTTTTGTGTCCTAACATGTGGTCTATCCTAGAAAACGTACCATGAGCGCTTGAGAAGAATGTATATTCTATTGCTTTAGGGTGAAAAGTTCTGAAGATACCTATTAAATCAAGTTGATCTAGTGTCTCCTTTAAGTCTGCTGTTTCTTTATTAATTTTCTTTCTTGAGGATCTATCCAGTGTTGTTAGAGGGGTATTGAAATCCCCTACTATGATAGTATTGCTGTTAATCTCGCCCTTTATATCCATCAAAGTCTGCTTTATGTATGTCGGGGCTCCTATATTTGGTGCATAGATATTTACAATAGTTATATCTTCCTGTTGAATTGTTCCCTTTATCATTATGTAGTGTCTTCCTTTATCTCTTACTACAGACTTTGTTTTAAAGTCCATTTTGTCTGATATAAGTATTGCTACCCCTGCTTTTTTTTCATTTCCATTTGCATGAAATATTTTTTTCCATCCTTTTACCTTCAGTCTATGAGCATCTTTTGTTTTAAGGTGTGTCTCTTGTAGACAGCATATGTATGGGTCCTGTTTCTTTATCCATGCTGCTACCCTATGTCTTTTGATTGGATCATTTAATCCATTTACATTTAAGGTTATTATTGATATGTAGTTGTTTATTGCCATTTTATTCTTTAAAGCTGTATTCTTCTTTTGCTCTATTCATTCCTCCCTTTAAACTGTTCACAAGAGACCCCTTAGTATCTCTTGCAGAATTGGTTTGGTTTTTATGAATTCCTTGAGGCTTTCTTTTTCTGGGAAGCTCTTTATTTCTCCTTCAATTTTAAACGTTAGCCTTGCTGGATAAAGTAGTCTTGGTTGTAGGTTCTTGTTCTGCATTACTTTGATTATATCTTGCCATTCCCTTCTGGCCTCAAGTGTTTCTGTTGAGAAGTTCAATGTCATCCTTATGGGGGCTCCTTTGTAGGTGATAGCCTTTTTTTCTCTAGCAGCTTTTAAAATTTTTTCTTTATCCATTAGCTTTGGTATTTTAACTATGATGTGTCTTGGTGTAGATCTTTTTGGGTTTCTCTTTAATGGAATTCTGTGTGCTTCTTGAATGTGTGGAGTGTTTCCCAGCCTTAATTTAGGAAAGTTTTCTGCTATGATTTGATTGAACAAAGTTTCCATTTCCTGTCCTCTCTCCTCTTCTTCAGGCACCGCTATGATGCGAATGTTGTTTCTCTTCATGTTGTCACAAAGCTCCCTTAGAGTTTCCTCACATTTTTTAAGTCTCTTTTCCTTTTTCTTCTCTGCTTCTGTGCCTTTGTTTATTGTGTCCTCTAACTCGCTTATTCGATCCTCAGCGTCATCCATCCTGCTTTTAATTCCTTCCATTGTGGTCTTCAGTTCTGATACTGTATTTGTCATTTCTGTCTGATTCTTTTTTATTATTTCAATTTCATTTTTTATACTTGTTATCTCTTTATTTAGGTGTTCATAATGACTATCCATTGTTGCTCTAATATCTTTGAACATCCTAACTATCATTATTCTAAATTCTGCTTCTGGTAATTTGGTTATATCTGGTTCATTCAGGTCCTTCTCTGGGGATTTCTCTTGATTCATTTGGTTTGCATTCCTCTGCCTGCCCATTTTTTCTGTGTATAAGCAAGTTGTGGCCACTGGAGTCCAGTAGGTGTTGCCTTTGTGTTCTCTAGGTGTGGTCTGTCTGCAGGCACCCCACCCCCTCTGCCGGTGCCTAGGGTGGTTGGGTATGAGCTTTGCCAGCGCCGGCCCACTGTGGCTTTTGCTGTGATTTCTGCCTCTCCTCCGTGGGAGGGGCTTTCACTGAAGCCACAAGATTAGCACCAAGGGTAGAGGTGAGCACCTTTCCTCAGCTGCGGACCCAGCCTATTTCCGGACTTCCGCCCAGAACCAGCAGTCGGAGCCTGCTCACTACAGTTCGCGGGTTAGGCGGGGCTTTTGACGTGCTCTCAGCTGTAAGCTTTTGCCCGTCCGGAGCTTTAGCCCCGCCCTCGAGGCCAGGGCCCTTTGCGCAGGGTCGGAAACCAAGGTTTATTGGGGCGGGCGTGTTTGCTGGCTTCCGCTTAGCTGCGTACTTCCGCTCATCCCGGACTCTACCTTGCCTCCGCGTTCGGAGCCCGCTCGTGCACGTATGAATGCTATCCGCGGTTTCTCCGGCCGGATGGGGGTAGTAGCGTGGGCTCAGCTGTGAGCCTCCACTTGTCTCAGGGTCCACCCCGTTCCCGCGCTCGTAGCCCGCTCGCCACATATACTGGCCAACCGCGGTTTGCCCGTTCCTGGCCTCCCACTTTGTCCCCGTAAGTGGGATTAAAGGCGGGCCCGCAGCTTCCGGACCGCTCTCCCGCTTCCCCTCCGACCCTCTGGGCTAGACCGATCTCCCACCGGTTTGGCCTCTGCCCACGCCGACAGAACTGCCTTTCAGCGTCCTTCTGCCCCAAAACCTTAAGCAGCCCTCAGCAGAGTAGGAAGGGACCTAATACTCCACACTGTAGGCCTGGGAGCTCCCTCACTTGTTTCACAGCTCAAAACTGTCCAAACGCCTCTTCTAGGCTCTGGGACTGCAGGCTGGGGCTTGGTTCCTGGGACCCAGGTCCCTCCCTCTCCGCCAAACTCTCCTCCCACCACATGGGTCTCTCCGGGCTGCTGTTTGCTCCGGGGAGCTGGGCAGCCCTCTTCGCGTTTTCGCTAATCCTACCAGTCTCAATGTGGCTTCTTCTGTGTTCCTTGGTTGAAGAGTACACTTAGTTTTGTTCAAAGTTGGTTTATCCAGGTGATGGTTCTTAAAATTGAGTTGTAATCCACTTTGGTTCTGGGAGTTGGAAGTTGGTACGTCCGCCTACTCCGTCGCCATCTTGCTCCCCCCGATCTTTTTTCTTTAACACATAATAACTCCAGTTCTGATTTTGTGAAATAATTAAAATAATGACTTATTTTCCCCTGTATTTTGCCTTAGTTTTTAAAATAAATCTCTTAAAATAACAGAATAATATGTATAGTCATTTACTTATAATTTTAAAAAGTTATTTTGAGGATTTTCAAGAGAATTTTAGATTTTCATAACATTTGGAAAGAAAACAGGTTAAAAGAAAACCAGTAATGAAAATCATACCAAGTCACTTTGAGACAACCAAAATGTTTTACATTAGTGCTTATTTATATATTTATATTAATACTTATTAGTCACGATTGCCTGTGGATTTAGATAAAGTAAGGAAAACTCGATGTAATATTTCAAGAGTCTCGTATGTCTGATTGTAAATTTTTAAAATAAAGCCCCGCCTAAGGGTTAGTTCTTATAGAAGATTTACCCTTCAAATAGTGATTTTCTTTCATTCTCTTTGAACCCTGGGAGTAAGTTTATTTTTTTCTTCAGAGAATGAAATTAAATTAATTGAAGTTATAGTTTTAACTTAAAATCATGTTTGTTTGATAATCAATTTATGGAAACAAGAAGAAGATATATTTGCCTTTTTCTTAACGTTGCCTTATCCATGTACGGTCGTACTCTGGATGGTCAGGAGGCATGGAGGACATCCAGGAACGTTCATGCTACTCCAAGGGTTAATGGTGTAAGTTTACATTTGAATTAAAAAATGGACAAAAAAAAATATATCTATATATAGATATATATATCTATATATATCTATATCTATCTATATATATATATTAAATGTATTTCCTTGGCGACTAGTTAAGTAACACCGAAGTCCCGTGTCTCTAACTGTGAGCCACAGCGGTGACTTTATAACCATGGACACGTTCTTCAGCCTGAGAAAAAGCACGTTCCCTATCCCCTAAGTGATGACATAACACCGCTTTCCTCATCAGGCTGATGCGGGGATCTGTTAGCATCGCAACATTCCAAGTCTAGGCTACACACCTGGTGCCTAGCAAACTTCTGTTTAAATGTGGCTCTTATTCTGAAACCGTTTCACTGCTGGAAGGAGAAATCTCTCATTATTTCTCAGAAGTTCGGAAGCTCCTCTATCTTCCCCGCTCTTCATCGGGACATCGTAACATGGTGTGGCGCGCAGAGAGGCCGAGAGGAAGCTGAACGGGTGTCTGATTCGGTCCCAGTGCGCCCCCGGCCCCCACGGGGCCACACAACTGATCTTATCTGTATAGGAGGCAGTAGAGGATCTGGCCGTTCTCTGACAGATGCAAACGGTGGTTAGTTAGCAAAGCTACTCAGGTATTATATATATATATATTGCCCAAGGAATTTATAGGTGTCATTTTCATGTTTTCAATATCAGTAGAGAAAGAAAGACCGTAGCGTGGAGGGCTGGCAGCTATGGCAGCAATGACACTCATTTTTCATAGTGCCGCACCTTGTTCCCGGTGCTTCTTTTAATTTTAAATGATGACCTTGCTGAATATTTTCATCTTACAGGGTTTTTATTTATTTATTTTCTTCTTTTAAAGCCTTCTGGATTAACATATTGTTTTTCATCTCAGTGGATAAATAAATGCACGTCTTTTTTTTTGATGGCTCTATTATTCCAAGGACAGTGATGCCGCTGGGCTGGCTGTGTTTGTTGTGCACACAAGTAAGTTCCAATTTATGATGGGAACATTGCTATTGAAAGGTAGCCGGAAGTGAACAAGGCAGAGGTGCCAACCTTCCCAATGCGCGCGCACACGACCAGGCACGACGTCTGTATTTTCCGCGGTGGAGAAGGATTCGTTTCATTCTTTAGATTCTGTACTGGTCTCACAGACAGTGTGCGTCAATAGACGGAATGAAAACACACATGTATGTGTTGGTCCTATGGAAACAAGAATCACCCCCTTTCTAAAAATTTTAAAGTAATAATGTGGAAATACATACGCCGGGGTGGGGGAATGCCGAGTGTGGAATGGTTTCTGGGTCCTCTGACCTGATGTCCTAGCTCAGTCTCCGGTCCCCTCTCCTCTCCCCGTGTGTCTCAAGGACACTTCAAACGCAGGTTCCCGGATCAAGCGAGCACTTCGGTAACTGGATCTTGGATTTCTGTGTGTCCCTGACTCCTCTGCAAACCAACATGCATGGGACTCCCAAGCTTTACTGACTTTTTTATAAAAGGTTGGACTTGTGAAGGTCAACCCCTGCTTCTCAGTTCACATGGGCTTATGGTCAGTCTATAATAATGTCACTCAAGGGACATGTGTATGATAAATACTGTAGAAAATAATAACTGGTCCTAAGCAATTTTTTTGTGTGTGTGTGACAGAGGGAGAGAGAAAAAGAGAGAGAGAGAGAGAGAGACAGATAGGAACAGACAGGAAGGGAGAGAGATGAGAAACATCAATTCTTCGTTGCAGCCCTTAGTTGTTCATTGATTGCTTTCTCATATGTGCCTTGATGGGGGTGGAGGGTGGGGGTACAGCAGACCAAGTGACCTCTTGCTCGAGCTAGCGACCTTGGGCTCAAGCTGGTGAGCTTTTGCTCAAACCAGCTGAGCCTGTGCTCAAGCTGGAGACCTTGGGGTTTTGAACCTGGGTCCTCCGCGTCCCAGTCCGATGGTCTATTCACTGCGCCACCACCTGGTTAGGCGTGTTTGTAAGCATACTTACTACGTGTACATCACAAGTCACCATTTTTATTATCGTAATCATGACACTGTTGATAGTATAACTGCATGTAAGGACGTCAAATTCAGGGTCCTTGTTAGGAGTTCACATCCCGTGTGGGGAGGAAGCAAGGAAGTATTATTAATACCTGGACCTTGGACTCGGGCAGAGCTGACTTTGTCATTGGCTCTCTGCGAGACACGGCTTTGTATCACACTTATGTCGTGAAGATCAGTGTTCACGTATGTGAGAAGTGTAGCTCAGTGCCTGGGACGTAGCGTTTACTAATGACAGGATTACTAAATTATAGTAGTTATTATTACATAAAAAGTGACTATTCATACCCTTTGGTGCACATGAACAGGCACCAAGTGCTCACACTGGGTTGGTGGAGAAATGGAAGTAGATCTGTTAGGCTGGCATCTGTGTGCGTGTGTCTGTGTGGACACCCACGTAGCTGCATGGGCGTGGTGGGGGAGGGGAAGCAGGCACACTCTACAGGAATACATTATACAAGGTACCGTGTTTGACCTATAGGAATTAGGGAGCGTCCAGAGAATGTGCTTGATTCTAAAATTTTAGTCCGGGAACATCTTCAGAGAGAAGACAATGGAGTGGGATTTCAGCTGTGCACGGGGGGTGGGGGGGTGGGAGGGGGCTTGTAGTCAGGGACAGCGGGGAAGACACTATCTAGCCATGACTACAGGTGCTCAAGGGACTCACGCCATCCTAACGCCATCATTCGTTTTCTGATGAAGGAGATGCCATGTCGCTGTGAGAGCAATGACCGCATCCTCAGCAGCCTGGAACAGCCCACGTGGTTACTGGCAGTTTCTGTGAGTCTGGAGTCTGGCCATGGTCCACAGCTCATGACCTTGCGGGCTGGACCAGGGTCATAGGTCCTGTGTGCCTGCTGCTCTGGAGGCCGAGGGAGAAGCATCCATTTCATGCTTATTCGGGTTGTAGGCGTAAGTCATGTCATTTGTTTTCTGTAGTGGTTTGGCTGAAGTCCTCATCTTCTTGCTGGTTGATGGCAGGGACCACGCTCAGCTCCTCTGTACCCCCCTTAGTCATGGCCATGTGGCCCTGTCACATCATGGCGGCTTCCTTCGTCAGAGCCAAGAAGGGAGAAAGCCAGTCTCTCCTTCCCTCTGTTTCTCCCCCTCTCCCCTGTGGGCCCCTTCCTGCCCAGGGGGTCTGACGTAATGCGATGCAATGATGAGGGGCCTTCCCTATCACTTTTGCATAGAACGTGGTGGAGGACTGGGACACCCCACCCTGTGTGCCCTGTCCTACTGGGGGGACCAGGGCAGCCGCACCAGTATGCCGCCTGGGGACGGGCACACAAGGGCGTGGGTCCCTACCATACGTCCACCACGGGCTCGTCAGTGAAGCTCAAGGTGTGAACTTGTCACGGGGGGTAGAGAAAGGACACAGAAGCCATGTTATGAAACTTGAATCTTCCTGTGAAGAGACTGGGACCTTATTTTATAGGAAATGGGCATCCCTGGGAAATTTCCAGCTGGTCGAGGGCATGCTCCGATCTGTGCTTGGGCAACACGGCGCTGCCGAGAGTGTGAGGGCCGGCGTGGCATGGCGTGGCGTGGGGGGCGGGAGATGGCGTCGCGCAGGGCCCAAGGCACCGAGGTGAGTGCGAGCGGCAAGGGAGATTAGATTCTCACGGGCGCTGCCGTTCCACACCCAGGAGGAGAGGAACACCCGCCCTGGGACATCTGGCCTTCCCTCCTGAGCGAGATGTGAACCTTGCATTTGAAAACATTCACGCCGTCCAATCACGGGACCTCGCCGAGTCTCCAGTGTGCAGTTTGTCACGGCGCATGGCCGGAACACCACAGAACTCGCACACGCAATAACTATTTCGTTTAGCTATTTGTGTTTTATATGGAAGGTAAAATATGGGCATTTTGATACTACTTTCCTCAGTAAAGACAGAGCTTTAGAATCGCGTGGGTCTTCCGACGGCGCGTGGTTGACGGTGACGCAGAAAGCAGTTGCTCACCGGTCTGGCCCGTTTTGTATTTCCTGCCTTCAGATGTGGGAAGTTATTCTGCAGCTTCTTCAGATGCGGGAGGTTATTCTGCAGCTTCTTCAGATGCGGGAGGTTATTCTGCAACTTCTTCATATGTGGGAAGTTATTCTGCAGCTTCTTCAGACGTGGGAGGTCATTCTGCAGCTTCTTCAGATGCGGGAGGTCATTCTGCAGCTTCTTCAGATGCGGGAGGTCATTCTGCAGCTTCTTCAGATGCGGGAGGTCATTCTGCAGCTTCTTCAGACATGGGAAGTTATTCTGCAGCTTCTTCAGATGTGGGAAGTTATTCTGCAGCTTCTTCAGATGTGGGAGGTTATTCTGCAGCTACAGAATCTTGACCCTTGAAAGTCAAGATTAGGCACAACATGTTGTATGTGAATTGTGCTATCGCCCCTTTAATTCCAGACAGCATTCCATTTTCCCTTCAGAGGCTAATGTATTTTTGTTTTGCATATGCTGTGAGATCCGGTGCCCACAGCGAGGCTAAGTACTGAAACCATCTGTCAGAACCCAGGGGAGGTGCCATTATTCATGGCTTCCTCCTGCTGTAAGGTCAGTACCACAACAAGGTGTAGAAAGCATGGGGGGAAGAGAACCTGCCCCCAAGGTGGGAGCTACCATCTGTCAGGACAATCAATGACTTGGGGCAGGGCAGCAGCCCCGGGGCGAGGGGGATAGGCCATTTGGGAATTGATGGCCCTGGGTTCTGAGCTTTATTCTGGCAGAATGTCTTCTCACAGAAAAGAATGCATTAAAAGTAGGCATCTTTTTAAAAATCATCATCTCTGCACACAATCTCATGATTGCCCAGCCTCCGAGTATGTTTTCTTGCTGACGGATACAGCTCTAGGCTGTGATGTACCTGCAGGTTTTCTCTGAAGAGAAGCCGGACTCTGGTTGATGAGGGAGAAAAGAGAGAGATTTGTGTGCGGCCATCTGTGAGACAGACCTGCTGTAGGTGAAGAATGCTGTCATTGGAGCCTTGGCTGCCGAGATCATTAATTCTAAATGGACAAAGTTAAGTGTTAATGGCTTTCAAGGGTAGGGAGTCGGGACGGGACATGTGACACCACGTCATACAGACTGTGTTTGTCTGGAAATTCAATAATCCATCTCAACACAAAGCACCCGAGGTCAAGTAGCAGCACGCTGTGCCCAGGATGGAGGTAAAAAATCGAAGGGTGTCCTCCTTCCCCCTTGACGCTCTCCCTCAGTGTGATTGACGTTCTTGGTGTAACTTCCAGGGGTTCCACTTTTGTCGGCAAATTATAAGGAAATGTCCATTTTTCTCTACCCCTTTTTCTGCACAAAAATAGGTCGTGTTGGCTCCAGTGACAGATAGTTTAAAAGGAATAAACAATGTGTCCCAGTAAGGTACTGAAACCAGCGAGATAAACTGAGTGTGAAGGGAACATGGTCATTAATAGGGGGGAAAGGGTAGACGAGCAGATAGGAATGGTTGTAGGTTCCCCTGAAACTGCCGGCTGCCTCGGCTGCTTTTATAAGGACAAGTCTACCGGATATAAGAGAACCTTCACCTCCGCTTGCTCTAGAGCAGTTAATTCAGACAACACGTGAGGGCACGTCCTTCCTTCTCTCTTTGAAAGCTAGGTGGGGTGTTTGTCTGCCTTGTGACCCAGGAATGCTTTTCTCTAGGTCCTGGGAGCCAACCGTTTTGAAATGTAGTCCTCAAGAAAAGTGGTGCCCTGTCTCCGGGTCTCTATCGGCGGGCGGGGAGGAGCCCAACTGCAGGGGGCACCTTACTCCAAGTAGCTCAATAACCTCCTTGTTATATAGATAGAAGTTTGTTTTTCCACAGGATGAAGCCAGGGAGCTAATAACCCAGGTAGTCAGCTCAAATACCAGGTGATATCAGGGTGAGCAATTGGGAACAAAATTTTGTGCTGGGAAGGGTAGAGGAAAAACAGACATTTGCTTATAATTTTCCAAGAAAAGTGGAAACGGGGCAGGGTTGCACCAAGAATCTTAATCCCACTCAGGGAGAGTCAAGGAAGGATGAAGACTTCCTTTGGGTTTTCGATATTTAAGGCGGGCACAGAGTATCGTGGGTAGTCAGTCCTCTTACTGGACGACTACGTACGGTCGATCTTAAGACATGGAGGTAATGGTTGTATCTGCTTCACTGTAAAAGGGGGGAGATTCCCTTCCATCTTCCGATTTCTTAGCAGATTGCCTGGCGTGGGGTGGGCTTCTTCCAGCAATCACATACCCTTACCTCTAGGACAGAACAATTTCAAACAAGCTAATGGACGCTTTCCCATGAACTGGGGACAAATTAGAACCGGTGTCTGAGAGCAGACCAACAAGTACGTCCATCAGCTCAGAGAGTTCAGCGCCAGAGCTGTTGGCAATAGTTTGGAAACGGTGAGCCAACTACACACGTTAGTATGAATTACTGTAGAGTCCGAGGGGCGCGTCCGAGAGAGTCTGAGACATCCCTGAGAAATCTACAAGGACACACGGTGGCCCAGCGGCTTCCCATGACGCAGGGGTTCAAACTTCCGGGGAGCTCAGGTCAGGCAGCCGCTGGAGGGGGTTGTGACATTTCAGGGTCCTTTCCTAGATGCGTCACTGTCAACAAAGGAGGTCATCTGTTTGAGGTTTGGAGTTTTAGATGGGCAGGAGCACCTGCAGAGGACAGTGGCAAGGGAGAGGAGAGAACCCAGCTGGCACTGTTGATCCTGTTGAAGACAAACTGGGTTGTAACTCTGTGAGCAATGGCCCTGAAAAACTGGGCTAGACTCGTTCTTTCGGTCCTGGCTCCCATCAAGAGGAGGCTGTCGGGAAATGAAAGTTGTAGCAGGTGGACGAAGAAAGGTCCAGGGGGGTAAGTCTGGTCAGACAAACAGGAACAGAGCAGTGTGTGGAGGAGTCGTAAGATTCTCCAAGGACATGCAGGGGTGACAGATCGCATGTGGGCACGCAGAGGGCTTCAGCCACGTGTGGGCTCTGAGAAACCCTCCCTCCAGAGAGGACGGCAGAGTCCTGTGGACCCACTCAGGGCAGGAGAAAGATGATGTCCCTACACACCAGTCGGCGCTGCTTTTCTGAGGGGTGGGTCAGTGGGCACAGTTCATCCTTGGGGATTGGTCTTCTAGCTTGTATCTTTGAGAATAAACAACATAACTTTAATTAGCTTGAAGGTCAGGGTCGTAATGGCTGAAAATTCTTCCATATCTATTCAGGCAAAAATCACCAAGATTCACGTTCACTTTGTATATGAAAGAGGAAGACTTTTAAGAAAAGGGAACAAAACAGCTGATGATTCAAAGACAGATTTCTGTAGTTTATCAGCAGATATGTTTCAAGTTCTGGGTGGACGTGCCTAACACCAACTTTGCTAAATTAGCTCCTTTGTTAATGTTGTCTTGCCTTGTTTCCTCCCAGAAGATTATTTCAGGATAATTCCCCTGTGTGAACTTGAATCAGACATCTGCCGTCCGAAGTTACCCTCTTCTTGATTGTAATCTCCTAAGAAGAATCTTCAAGGTTCTATCAGACCCTGTGCAAGCACTGCATTTAATCTGATGAAACAAATGAAAAAACAATTTAAAATGTATCAGATAAGATACTAGACAGAAAGGTAAAACAGAAACAAATCATCAGTTAAAAAGATATTCTTTTTTTATTCTTCTATAACATCAATATTTCCCTAAAGGCGCACTGCCTGTTATAAGGTAGATTGATATACAAATACCAACTTGATCCTCACAGAAAGATTTTGGTGGGATGGGTATTGTATTTGGGAAATCAGGAAACAGATCATAGATGTTCAACAATGTTGCCAAGTGAGTAGAAAAGTGCTACCAGCACCACAGACGTCCTACTTCTAGCTCAAGGGTTGTGCATGCTCTTAGTTGACCCCTTTGCTACAAATATTTTACTGAAAAATGGAATAAACTGATCTATTAAGAACAGAGAGGCACTGGCCGCGTGGCTCAGTGGATAAAGCATCGTCCCAGTGTGCCGAGGTCGTGGGTTCGATCCCTGGTTGGGGCATGTACGAGAAGCAATCAATGAGTGCATAACTAGATGGAACTACTGAGTGGAACAACAAGTTGATGCTTCTCTCTTCTCTCTCCTCCCCCCCTTCCCCCCTCCTCTTTCTCAAATCAATAAAAAATAAACAAAAGAACAGAGAATGATCTGAGCAGACCGGATGAATATATGATCATGGATACCAATGTCTATAATATGCGACATTATAAATGTTTCCTACTTTTTGGAATTATGTACCCTTGGGTGTCCAGACACTAGGATTTGAATTTGATCTACCCCTTCTCTGTAACCCTTTCTCACTCTGACCTCGGTGTCCGACTGGGTCCCAGAGTTCTCTTTGCAGCCTCCACAGTCTCCCTTTGGGACCTGAAACGTCTCTTTCCAGAATTCACCTGCCTTCCCAAGGTCTAATTTTTATTCTGAGCGGGATGTATCCTATTTTGACGTAGGTATGGTGGTGTGAAGGGGGGAATTAGACAAGTCTGGGAGTGTTTACAAACACATTATTTTTGGAATGCAACATGCCAGCTAAGAATAGGAACGCGAAATCTCACCGGCATTGAGGAATAGGCTTTGTGGTGGTGGGACTGACGGATCTGTTCCGAGAAATGGCCGGGATTCAAGAATAAGAGCCTAAGAAAAGTAACGTGTTGTTCTTTGCCACAGGAGAGAGCGACCGGAGGTTGGAGGGTCCCTGTCACTTAGGTGGTCAGGACCAGAGTGCACCCAGGGACAAGCTCTGTGGGAACCCAGAGCTGTCTGTCCAGTTCCCTGCTCTAACCCTGCTCTAGCCCCGACGGTCAAGCCGGCACCCAGTCGCTGTGTAATCAATATTCTGATCGCTGAGGAAATGCGAGGCTGGAAAGGAGACCTGGACCAGGCGGTGCACAGGACAGAAGGAACACTTTTTTTTCCTGAGGTTTCATTTTCCCTAAAATACAGTTCATTTAAAAAAATAATAAACTGGGTCGTTTGGGAACTCGTCCGGTGTGGTATTCTCAGGCCATGTCGAAAAGGAAATGTTTGATGCTGTGATAACATCACAACCCTTGCATCCGGCAAGGCGAAATTTGAATAAAAGAAAAAAAAAGGTTGAATGATAAATAATGTGTACTTTTACTTCTTGACTGGGTCAGATTAGTGTTGATTTTTGCCTTTTATAGCAAAATGTTCGATGCCTCTTGGATCTATTCTTCCCAGCTCCCCTCTTATCGCCGGAGAGCCCGACCTGCCAACCATAATGGTGCTAGCACTCGGGTCTCCCATGACCCCAGCAATCCTGAGATCTGCGGAGGAAGAGCAAGCGGCTAATAGTTACGCTTAATGATAGGAGACTGCAGTGTGTTGGCAGCTTGCTTTGACTGCGGAAGGGCTTTATTTTTGATATTCATGATAATTTTATCTTTTTTGTTTTTGGAAACAAAAGAAAAAAATATTTGCTTTAGTTCACTTATTGGCTTCACTGGACCCCATGTCTGTTCTCTGCTCAGGGAAAGTGGGGGCCTACTCGTCCCACTTGGTTTTTATTCAGACGCGAGGTTCCCCGAAAGACCTGGGCTACTAATTACAGAGGCAAAAAGGATCTCCGCTTGTTTTATTAGACAACAGCCTGAATTATGTACTGGGTGTGTAACTAGAACTTCCGTTTTAGAGAACGGGGAAGCCAGGATCAAAGGAAGGGGTGTGGGTCTTCAGCCAGGTGACATGAAGGCCGAGATGGGGGGGGTCAGCCAGGTGACAAGGAGACCAGGGTGAGGGGGGGAACTCGCTCACCTTCCTGAGCTCTCTCCTGGGGACCTAGAGACGGCCTGGTATTGACACGGCAGAATGGTAGTTCTGCGTTTCCGAAACATGGACAAAACCACACTGGTGCCTGACCAGGAGGTGGTGCAGTGGAGAGAGTGTCAGACTGGGACGCGGAGGACGCAGGTTCGAGACTCCAGGGTCGCCAGCTTGAGTGCGGGCCCATCTGGCTTGAGCAAAAGCTCACCAGCTTGGACTCAAGGTCACTGGCTTGAGCAAGGGGTCACTCGGTCTGCTGTAGCCCCCCGGTCAAGGCACATGTGAGAAAGCAGTCAATGAACAACTAAGGTGCCGCAACGAAGAATTGATGTTTCTCATCTCTCTCCCTTCCTGTCTGTCTGTCCCTCTCTCTGTCTCTCTCTGTCCCTGTCACAAAAAACAACAACAAAAAAAACCACAACTGGCATTTTCTAACATTAATCAGATAGCAAATGAAAATAAATGAATAAAAATGTTGTCCACAGCACCAAGGAAACACTTCACTGAACATTAGAACCCTGTGTCCCTGTAATAATAGAACATGTGCCCCACATGTCATTGGGGGAATAAAATGCACATTGCTCTTCTTGTAAGTTTAGCTTTTCTGCAAACACCGCTGCTGACACGTGGCTTCAGCGTTCCTGTAACTTGAAAAGTACTTCCTTTTCTTTCCAACAAGCATTTTTGAGAGAAAAATGAAGATTTTTAACTCTCCGTATTGTTGAAGAGTTATAGGAGGATGTTAAATGCAGTGACAACCAGTGTGCATGTGGCAGGGGACAAGGGGACATCAGGGGAGAAATCCAGTCCTCTTGTGTCTCCTCCAGCCATTGAAGGCACAGGGACAATAAGCTTGAGTTTCAGAATCCCCTGAGCTGATCATTTAGGAATCTGCTTGTGAAATTGGCTCTTTAAATAGTACATAAATACATAAATAATAGTTCAATAAATGAATGAATTAAAACACAAAACAGCATTTAATTCTTTATAAAATAAACAATGAAGGCCCTGGTCAGTTGGCTCAGAGGTAGAGTGTAGCCCGGCGTGTGGAAGTCCCAGGTTTGATTCCCGGCCAGGGCACACAGGAGAAGTGCCCATCTGCTTCTCCACCCTTCCCCCTCTCCTTTCTCTCTGTCTCTCTCCCTCTTCTACAGCCAAAGCTCTAGTGGAGTGAGTTGGTCCCAGCCACTGAGGATGACTGTGGCCTTCGCCTCAGGCATTAAGAAGAGCCTGGTTGCTGAACAATGGAGCAACACCCCAGAGGGGCAGAACATCGCCCCCTAGTGGGCTTGCCGGGTGGATCCTGGTCGGGCGCATGTGGGAGTCTGTCTCTCTTCCTCCCTGCTTCTCACTAAATAAAAATAAATAAATAAACAGTGACTGCTTCTCTGAGGAAAACGTAATAGTACACATTGCTTTTAGAAAATCATTGCTTTTCACAATGCTACATTCTTCTCTTTTAAAGTTTATTTAAATGCTTTTTGTTTATAATTATATATCGTGACAAAAGAACATAATAGAACCTGAGCTGGACTGCAGAATTGGCCGCGCACACCTCCTTCCCCACCAAGTAGTGGGTTTTCTGTCCTTGACTCCAGTTGGCTATAGGGAGCTCCTGGCCCATCAGACAGGAGCAAGCGTGTTATCAGCGTGACCACACGTAATTTAAAAGCATTTGAACCACATCCTATGTGAATAGGAAAATTACACAGAATGCACAGTGACGGTGAATGAAAACGGACTATTGTGTTCTAGGGAGAGCTCAGACACAACTATTTCACATTTCTTTGGGCCCCATACTCACACACATTACCTGGATAAGTCATATTTATCCTAAAGACTCGGCTGAAGACATCCGTTTCTCCAAGTTCATTCCCAGAGTCTTCAGCTACATAGTGCAAACCCCTTTCAAGCTGTTCTGTCCGTCTAACCATCAGGATAGTTGCAGTCCTCAGTCACGATGGTCCTGTGCAGGGTGTTATCTTGTTAGGACATGAACATGAACTACTCGATAAAAACCGTTCAACACTGATCAATATAATCCAAATGTCTGCCATTGTCCCTTCAAACACTATGTACAAATTCTAGGTACCTTCTCTCTTTATAAGCTTTAAAAAAAAGTACAATAAACTTCCTTAATCCCCAAGAAATCTCCTGACATAGCGTTTTATTCCTGTGACATGTATGAGCATGTTTACTAACCGGACAGAGACTGAAGTCCTTTCAAAGGCTGTGTGTGTGTGTCTTACAAATTATGATAATTTCTAATCAAAACAGATAATAAAATCTTGCTAGAAAGAATTTCATCTACCTCATTGATTAAAAGAGATAAAACAAATAAAAAAAAGAAAAAGAAAACAAGATTCAAAGAGTTCTTGAGTTTCATAGAGGGAAAAGCTATGAATCCTTGGAAGACAGAAATCCGTGCCTTTGAGATAAGAGTGATCTGCAATCAGTCTCAATTAGGTTAAGCTGCTCTCCACGTGATGTTCTTCCTCTCAGAAGTCTTGCGTTCACTTCTTGATTGGATTTGAGGACCGCGTGCTCCGCACGTGAATACAGTCGCGCGTTAAGCTGGCGGCGTTCATTTAAATCTCATTTAACTTGGTGAATGCTAATAGTCTGTTGTGACAGGTTGAAGAAAAAAAAAAAAACGTGCCTTACAAAATTGAAGGCAGTAGAAAGCACAGAAAAGTTTTTACATGGGTGAGAAATGCATCTCTTTGGCTGGAAGACCGCGTTCCAGTCACGGAGGGCAGAGAACCTGGGAAGAAACACGCGCTGTAAGGTGTCTGACGGCCAGGGTGAGGACTGAGGGCCAGAGAACTATCACAGCAGGGCTGTGGACATTGTGGGAGAAAGGAGACGGGCTCTTGGTCTTATTACAGGATCTGCCTGTGGTTGAGAGGGACCGGTGGTGTGTGTTGCGGTGTTAGGGGGCTGTCATGTTTTCTCTGCACCTTTTTATAAACAAGACCAAGGACTTCCTGGACGTGTTGGTGTTGGAGTGTGGATGTTCAGAGGGGCTCTCATGTCGTTGTTATATGTAAAAAGGACCTTATGCGTTGTTCCCCAGCCATGTGGCTAGTTGGGCTTCCTCCCCACGTCCCCACAGTGACCTGAACGTGGTGCCTGAAAGCTTCCTACACCAGGTGCTTTTCAGATTGAACCTGCTTTGCACCTGCCTATCCTTCAGACTGTTTTTCTCTTAGATTTTGATGTTTTTCCTATAAAGTTTAGGAGTCTCTGGTTTTTTGTTTGTTTTTAGAAAGAGAGAGAGAGACAGAGAGACAGACAGACAGACAGGAAGGGAGAGAGATGAGAAGCATCACCTCTTTGTTGTGGAAACTTAGTTCTTCATTGATTGCTTTCTCATAGGTGCCTTGACCAGGGGGCTACAGCAGACCGAGCGACCCCTTGCTCAAGCTGGTGACCTTGAGCTTCAAGCCAGCAACTTTGGGCTTCAAGCTGGTGACCTTTGGGCTTCAAGCTGGTGACCTTTGGACTCAAGCCAGTGACCATGGGGTCATGGCTATGATCCCACATTCAAACAGGTGACCCCATAGCTCACGCTGGTGAGCCCACGCGTAAGCTGGCGACCTCGGGGCTTTGAACCTGTGTCCTCTGTGTCTCAGGTCAACACTCTATCTACTGTGCCATCACCTGGTCAGGTGTGAGGTGAGAGCTTTGTCGCCTCTTACTTTTTACACTTCTAAGTCAGCTTTCAGTCATGTGAGCTGAAACACGGTTTAGAGCTGAAACATGAGGTATTTTCAGAGCTGGTCATGTTATCAACGTGGTGGTCTCACCCCCAAAACACAGCTGTTTCCGTTGACACTGCTGGCCGGCTCCCTGTGCAATGCCACACAGCAGCAAACAGGGCATCTGCAGAAGTCACGCTAGACCAGTGGTTCTTAACCTTCTCTGAGGTACTGAACCCACCAGTTTCATATGCGCATTCACCGAACCCTTCTTTAGTGATAAATAAAATATGATTTTTTCCCCCAAATTCAAGACATAGCTATATGTTTTTTACTGGTGCACAAAATGAGCCATGCATGATCATCACCTTGCTCAAAGAACAAAACCAACAAAGTGCATGAACTCACAACAAATTACGGTATTACTTTATTCTGTCGTCCGCGGCAGAGGCTTCTCCGAACCCCTGAGACCGACTCATCGAACCCCTAGGGTTCAGGGTTTGATAGAACCCAGGTTAAGAACCACTGTGCTAAAACAATGCCACAGTCGAGAACTGGCAATGTATGGCTGCCCTTCAGCCTGGCTCCACTCTACCTAAATGGACAATAGCATCGGCTGCTGGGGCTTTCTTCACTCACACGGCACTTGGAACCCCACCGGGGAGAGGTCGGTTGTGGTCTGGCTCATTGGCATCAGTGGGGAAGGGAAAACTGTCTCCTGTGGTCAGGAGGTGGTCACCTAGTGACCGTGCTAATGAAAACATAAGGAACAGGAAGCTGCTTGTGATGGGGACCAAAGACATAAAAACCTTCCGCAGGTTCTGTTTTAATATGATGTTCCATCCTTAATACTGGGGAGGGGGCTGGCAGGAGACAGAGGCCACCTGTGTGGGGTTTCTTCTGCTGGTGTTGCACTCTGAGGAGTGCGGACACAACACACGCCACATTCTTTTAGCTTCGGTTATGGAAAACATATATATACATATATATATATATATATATATATATATATATATATATATATATATATATATATATATATATATATATATATATATATATATATATATATATATATGTATATATATGTTTTCCTTAAAAAGTAGATTATTACTTTCTTTGGAGCGAAAATAGAAAGGAAATGTATGCTACCTGGTTAAAATAAAGAGGCTGACTTGGGGTCTCCGACCTCCAGAAATATAAGAGAATGTGTTTGTATTTTAAGGAATAAGTCTGTGGTGATTTGGTAAAGCGGCATTCGGAAACACAGTCACTCCGAGGTCTACTTTCATGAGCTTAAAAACGCCTTGAGAAATAGTCCAGCGCACCTTTGTGGGAAATCAGGTTCCACTCACACCTTGCCCATAAATGGTTATTCTTACATTTTATTGTACTTTTTGGTAGAGGCATACAGGTGTGGGAAGATTTCGGAAGAGTAGGTGCTACCTCCAAGAAGTATTTACGAAAACTTTTAGGATCGCGGGGGTTTGCCCATGAGTCAACAGTATCCGAAACATTTTCACGGGGGATTCACCTAACCTGGTTTGGCTTTCTAAGACGTTTCCACATAACCATAAAATAGTTGATTGCGAGTCGTGGTGGTCTGGTGGTCGTCACGAGGAAGCTCTGTGATGGAGACAACTATGAGTTTTTGTTTGTAGATGTACTAATATCGTAATAATGTAGCAATAAGTATCTGTTCAGTATCTTAGCTGGGAAACTCTGAATCTTAATATCTCTTCTCCGGATGTAAAGGACAGTCATCACAGCTGGTGCGCCTCTGAACTGTGAGAACAGTGGTTCTTAACCTGGGTTCTATCGAACCCTAGGGATTCGACGAGTTGGTCTCAGGGGTTCGGAGAAGCCTCTGCCGCGGAGGACAGAATAAAGTAATACCGTAATTTGTTGTGAGTTCATGCACTTTGTTGGTTTTGTTCTTTGAGCAAGGTGAAGTTCATGCACGGCTCATTTTGTGCATCAGTAAAAAAACATATACCTATGTCTTGAATTTGGGGGAAATAAATCATATTTTATTTATCATTAAAGAAGGGTTCGGTGAATGTGCATATGAAACTGGTGGGTTCGGTACCTCAAAAAAGGTTAGAAGCAATGACCTTAGAAGCGAGGACCTTAGAAGTCTTCCCTACCGAGCTGCTCTTGCAGCAAGTAGACGGACGGACCGGCGCTTGCACTGGGGTGTGTCTTCCAGGGTCCAGTGAGGAGCTCTGGACTTCCCTCTCCTTGTTGTCGGGCAGGAAGACCAAAACGTTCTTTCTCTTTGTTATATGATTAGAAGCTGTAACCCACGTCTGGGACGGCGGCAGCAATAAGTGTGCAGAGGTCAGGTCTTATGCATCGGAGGGCAAGAATGAGACTTCCAGTTGGAAATCTCTGAAAGAGCGGGGAGAGGGGGCTGTACCTGAAGGAGGGAAAGACAGGTTTGGGAGAATCCTGCTCATATTGATGGAGGCAAGAGTTGAGTCTTCTAGGGGATGGAATATTTTACATAGGAACACACAGATATGATTCTAAAGATGTTGTTTATAAAATATGACTCATTGCCTTATATAAATATACATATATGGTAATGGGACAGTTATCCTTAAAAAATTATTTAGTCAAAATGTATTCACTTCTACATGTCATGACCTCTCCTTTTACCTCTTTCCTTTGAAAAATCATATATTTATATATGTGTGTGTGTGTCATACATATGGCATATGACGTTAAACACATATATATCATTTAAAATCAGCTATAGATAACAAAGCAATTCAAAAGACAGTCTTAGATTTATTCCTTCATTCCACTCTTAGCGAGGGTGAGACTGGCATCAAGGACAAGTTTGCGTTTTCTCCGCGTGTGTTTCTGATCAGCTGTGGGCACTGCGCATCTGATGCGTTTTCCTCTGAACGCCGACATCTCCTTGTTCAAAACCATTCCCTGCTTTCCTGCGGGACGAGCAGAGGATCACAGTTCCCGTCCCGCAGGAACACAGGGTGCTGTTCTCCACCCTTCCTGCTGCTCTGGCAGGGGCTCTTCCGCCTGTCACTTAGACGGTTAGATAGAAAATAGCTGTTGAGTTCGTTGTTTTGGGAGGTCGTTTTTCTGTTTTGTCTCCTGCAGGGCCTGTTCCATGTCTGCTAAATGGCTGATCAACACCTGTTGGACAGAAAACAGGAAGAGCTGAACCGCGAGACAGAGGACACAGATCTAATTCCTCCTTCCTTCCCCGGGGCTGGCGGTCTGCCGGAGATGTTTGTTAGATTAATGTGTTTGTTTGGCCTGACCCGTGGTGGCGCAGTGGATAAAGCGTCGACCTGGGAACACTGAGGTCGCCAGTTCAAAACCCTGCACTGGTCTGGTCAAGGCATATATGGGAGTTGATGCTTCTAGCTCCTACCCCCTTTCTCTTTCTCTCTCTCTCTTTCACTCTGTGTCTTCTCTCTAAAATAAATAAATAAAAAGAAATAAGAATAATGTGTGTTTAATTAGCTGAGCAATACAAGGTGCCTAAGACCTGGAGCGTGCTCCACGCCTCCCAACTCCGCAGATTCATGGCGACCAAGCCCTTCCCGCCAGCTCGCCCCGTGGAGAGAAACCCCAGCCTGTCTTTCCTATTCTTTGATGTGCATGGCTGATCCAGGACCCTCCTCCTTGTCACAGAACTGGAACTGCATCCTGCCGGAGGCGTGGCCGAGCTCCTCCTACCCCTGCCCTGGCTTCTCACCTTCCTAAAGTGGGCTTCCTGCAGCCGGGCAGCAAGCGGCAGCGTGGACAGGAGCAGGGGCTCTTCTCCTGAGCACGGCCGCCCATCTGTTCCTGGACTGGGGCTTCATGAACATCGCTGTTGTCATTATCCGACTCCACAGGCCAGCTTTGAGCTTGGACTAAGTAATTCACACCCCTTCTGTTCTGCTCAATCCCTGGCCCGGCCACCATTCAGGGCCTTTTGCTTCCGACTCGCCGCTCATCAACGACATGTCGGCATCTTCCAGATGCTTCCTTGTGATGGTGATTCGTTTAGTTCAGGAGTTGTCCAACAACTTCTCCCCCGCTGTTTTCCAAAGCACTGGCCCTTCTGTGGCAGGGACAGCTGCTGATAAGAAAAACAGACCACGTCCCCGTGTGCCGTGTAAGCATGGCTCAAAACTGGTAGCCAAGCCCAGAACGACTTCGTTATTGTGCCAAAGAGTCTTGCATTTCAACAGAATTAAACCTGTTTCAGAAGATGTTCCAGTTTCGTGTCTTGCTCTTAACAGTCTTGGAAATCCCAATGACATGGTTCTGGAGGACCAATCATCCCTTCCCTTGTATGAAGTCATTGGGCTTCCTTCTGGAGGAAGAAGACCCCCGCGGAGAGGCCCTGGAGAACGCGACGCTGCAGAGACAGAGAGTCCAGGAGGAGGAGCCCTCGGGTATCCAGCTCGCGGCAGGGGCCACGGTCTCTGTGTTCCTATCTGAGAGATGGCAGGAATGACGTGGAAGCACTCACGGACACCCAGCCGGCCGCAGGATCAGGAGCTACAACAGCCACTGGTGACTGCCCCAGGGCTTGCACCCTAGAAGCAGGCTGCAGACCCAGCCTGTCTTGCCTGCGGGGCTGTGACTTTGTGACAGGTGGCCTGAAGTGATGGGGGAGGCTCAGGAGACTGAGCATAGGTTTACAGGAACCCAGAAGAAAGAGGACTCGGGATGCCCCAGAAGAGAATTACCAATATGGTAAACCATTATGTTATATACCCGCAACTGAAACAATGTTGCGTGTCGACGGCATCGCAAGGGAAAATCCAACACTTCGTTATTTCCCGGTGATAGAAAGTTAAAGTCAAAGAGTCTGTATTTAAGTAAGGGTTCCAATCTCGACAAAACAGCAGCAACAATATTGTGTGAAATAATTGAGGAATGCAGAGGTCAGTATAAGAGAATGGGGAGCTACGTGAAGCATAGTTATAAAAAGGTTGGCACTTGATTTCAGTATGAAATAACACACAGCCCAAGAGGAGAAATTACATAATTTAGAGGGTACAATTTTTTCAGCCCCTGAAACTGGGTCTCAGGATCTCAGAAGCAAGCTACGTCGGAAAGATTATTAAATTCACTGTCTATTATGTCTAGTCAGGCATATGGACTATAAATGAGAACATTGTCTTAGGAACGATACCAAGAATTCTTTCACAGAGTCATAGTTCAGTCAATTTACCTGTGATGATGCCACTTGGAGGTGAGGAGGAGCATGGTAATGTTGGGAACAGGGACAAGCTGGTCCGGTTGCTGCGTGACCAGAGAGGAGGAATGTGTGCTCCCTCCAAGGACAAAGCCAGATTCGAAAGTTCATCGGAGGGCAAGGGACAGATGTGGAAACTTTTTCTTTCCTTTTTTTCTTTATTTTTTGTATTTTTCTGAACTGAGAAGCAGGGAGGCAGACAGACAGACTCCCGCAATCACCCGACCGGGATCCACCCGGCATGCCCACCAGGGGTGATGCTCTGCCCATCTGGGGTGTTGCTCTGCTGCAACCAGAGCCATTCTAGCACCTGAGGCGAATGTCATGGAGCCATCCTCAGTGCCCGGGCCAACTTTGCTCCAATGGAGCCTTGTCTGCAGGAGGGGAAGAGAGAGAGAGAGAAAGGAGAGGGGGAAGGGTGGAGAAGCAGATGGGAGCTTCTCCTGTGTGCCCTGGCCAGGAATCGAACCTGGGACTTCCACATGCCGGGCTGACGCTTTCCTGCTGAGCCAACTGGCCAGGGCCAAGATGTGGGAACTTTTATATAGTGTGCTGGGCAGCCAGAGCATGTGCAGTAATATGATACAATTTTCCATTTCAAGTTCTGGTATGGGGGAGAGTGACTGTTGTTGGGGTACAAACATGGAGGCGAGTGAACTTGGGGGAGGGTGCTGGGAGATGGCGTCAGACTGAGGAAATGGTAGCGAGGATGGAAATTTGTAGCTGTATTTTTCAAGGTATGTTTGCGTTAGAACTCGGAGTGTTTGCTCACGGGGAGACGTGAGCCGTGTGAGGTGAGGACCGTGTCTGGGTGGGGGAGGCTGGGTTCTTCGTGAGGGTCTTCATTCTGGTGGAAGTTGAGACGCCGCAGCCACGTGCAGACGGGAAGGAGCCGCTCGGTCAGGGGAGGGTGCACGTGGCAGGGATGCTGTCGGAAGGTGCGTCTAGGTCTTGTTCTGTTGTGTCGTTATACCAAACTTCGAGGGTGATATTACTAACGACATTTTAGATAGGAAATGGATACTAGGAATATTCATTCTTTTTAAATCCTGTAGCTGTACAAAGGTCAAATAAAAATTTGGATTCCAGTTGGCTTGAGAAGGTGTACCCTTTCCATTGGTTGGAGCACATGGGTAAAGCCTGTCTTGGTGGGGAATTCCCAGGCCAACATCAACAAACCACTAACGAACATGAACATCCATGAACCGAAAGCCATGGTACAGGCGCTGGCATTTGGGGGGCCTGTTCAGTACAGTTAGAACGCACTGGTGCTGAGAGAAAGGAAGTCGTGCTGACGGGTGAGGGACAGATGACCATCCTCATGATGAGGATGCTTTTCCAGTCATGGGAGATCTTAAATTTCCTTTGAGCAGGTAGAAGAGACATGGCTGGGTGTGTGTTCTGTAAAGACTTCTCCGGCATTATTGGGTGCCCTGCTGACACGGGTCTCACACGGGAGGTGGGAAGGCTTCTGTTCCAATTTGGGAGGCTCTGACTTGCACCTGTCACAGTGGGAACGGAGAGACATAAACACGTTGGTTAGATTAGTTAGAAGTCAAGAATAGTCTTTCTGATGTCTCTATTCCCCGAATGTAAAAGAATTATAACTTAACATAATCTCATTTTCTAGATTGAGACCCAAGATTAACAGGGAGAAATATCAATGCAATAACAATGCAATAAATACACAGGCAAGGAGTTCATGTGAAGGTATATTAATGAACAGTTTGGTCTTGCTGATCTACATAATTCATCATACCCTTAGGAGTGCTAAGACTACAGACTGCTCTTTCAAGGTTGCCAATTAAGTATTTAGTTGATTTAAATTAGTTAATTGCGTGGTAAATGAAGCCTCCATCTGCAAAGTAGGTACTCCTGTCCAGTCCATCCCCAGGTTAGTCTGTGAGCCCCACTTGGTTGTCCCCAATGGCCACATGTTATCTTTTCTTGTGGCTGAGCAGGATCCCGTGATACATCCTGCTGAACAAAATTCATCAGACAGAAAGGGTCAAGAACTGTATTGTTTCATTCATAGGTGGGATAGACCACGGAAAGCAACACATCAACAGGCAAAAACCATAAGCTCATCGACACAGACAACAGCATGGTGGTCACCAAAGGAAAGGGGTTGGGAGGCCATGGAGGGTAAGGGGGTCAGATACATGGTGACGGAAGAAGGTACATGGGCGGCGGGCACCCATGTACTATAAATACACTATAGAATTGAACGCTTGAAACCTATACAATCTCATTAACCACTGTCTCCCTAATAAGCCCAATAAGCTTAATCTAACAAAAACCAAAACAAAAATAAGAACAAAACATGGTCCAGTTTCAAAATCCAAAAATAATACAAATGAATAGGAAAGATAAAACCCCGCCTAGACAGATCATTCCTGGCTGCCGGCGACAGCAGCTCTCGCTCCCGTGATTGTGACTGGTAGAGGACACTCATCATGGCCAGTACAGGACAGGGAGGTTTTCTCTGGTCAGCGACAGAAAAAAACTCTGCTCTGGGACCGTGTCCACCGGGGAACAGGAGATTTGTATCGTTTTCACGTAGGTCTCAGCTTTTCCGATTTCATCAGGAATTTTTATTTCCTCCTCCTGCTATGGCTGACAGGCCTTGGACCTGTGCCTTGGTGTTCCTGACATTGCCACGACTCACGTAACAGGATGGGGTGGGACAGGGTAAAGCCATAGCAGTGGACCCCAATAGCTGACTGTGCAGAGGGGCTGTTGTCCAGGGCGTGGCCAGAGTAGGTTTGCAGTAGTGAGCGCGCAAAGCACAGTTTATTCTTGTATGGCTATGTGTTAGTTATTGTATTACTTTTCCATACGAACAACTGGAAACCCACTTCTGCCCCAAGTCTCTGTCACAGGCCTTTGTCTACGGAGGTGCTCAAGGGGCCTGTGTGGAAAGGCAGAGCCCTGCAAGAAACCTGCACGTGGTTATTCACAGTCACGGTGTGTGTCTGTGGTCTTGGGTGATGAACCATTACCTTTTGTGTGTGTGTGTGTGTGTGACAGAGAGAGGGACAGATAGGGACAGACAGACAGGAAGGGAGAGAGATGAGAAGCATCAATTCTTCATTGCGGCACCTTAGTTGTTCATTGATTACTTTCTCATATGTGCCTTGACCAGGGGGCTACAGTAGACTGAGTGACCCCTTGCTCGAGCCAGCAACCTTGGGCTCAAGTTGGTGAGCTTTTGCTCAAGCCAGATGGGCCCACACTCAAGCTGGCAACCTCGGGGCCTCGAACCTGGGTTCTCCGAGTCCCAGTCCGATGGTCTATCCACTGTGCCACCGCCTGGTCAGGCAATGGACCATTACCTTTTAGGGTAAATGTCAATGTGGACATGGTGGGTCTGGGATGGGGAAAAGAAGAGATGCTTGTTTAGACATCTGGCTCACGCAGTAAAAGTTTTTAAACTAATTTCCACACTATTCAACATTGGCGAGATTTGAATACAAACTATAGGTTAGATAATAGTATTATTTATTTGATATGGTCAAGTAAGGGAAAATCCTTCTTTTTTTGGGGGGGTGACATATGTGCTGGTATAGCACCATGTTTCAACCCACTGTGAAACAATTCCACAGAAACAGGAACACGGGCAGCTACCGAGGTCTACAGGGAGAGACAATGTAAACCACATGTAGCAAAACGTTGATTCCTGAATCTGTGTGCAGCATTTTCCCGAGTTTCCTTTTACTGTATCTTTTTACCAATTTTTTATTTTTTGCAGCTGCTTGGTAAGTTTGTAACCTTTCCCGAATCACTTTTTAAATACAGATGTAATTATAATCACGGAAGGGGAGTTTGGGTTCCAAGCTCATGGGCAATGTTTTCGGAAATGCTTGTGCCTCCATTGCCGTGGAGGAAGTCTGTGTCGGGTGGTGTTCCCTCTCTCTCATCGATCAAGTTCCACCCCCCAGCGGAGTCCTACTTCACTGTGGAGGCCTAGAACGAACACCGCTGACACCTGTTATTTACACACCTTGATTCGTAACCATGAAATGTTTCTCTGAAGTGACTTCGTGGCCCGTGAATTGTATCAAAGTGTTGCTCCGAAAAAGAGATTTTTCTTTTTTAGAGTGACTGATGACATCATAAGTGAGGATTAAAAAATGTAAGAAGAGCTTTCTCAGAAAAAAGAAGGATCTTGATGACATTCAAAAATAGATCATTCTCCCTAATATTTCTCCTTAACTGCTCTTAAAAACGCAATACTTAAAATTAAATTACAGACTTCATTGTATATAAAAGGACACAGTGATTTTACATGAAGCTCAGAAATGCCCCGTAAAAATCATGGCAGGGCAAAATCTATCCAATGATCAAGTTTTTTGCCTATTAACTTCAATTTTCTGGATTTTTAAAATTAAAATGGTGGCTCTCCCAGTCCTTTTTTTTTTTTTTTTATGCAAGATAAAGAACACTGAGGTGCCCTTCCTGAATGCCTATTACCTAACGTCTTCACTCTCTTTATTCACATCACGTATCTGAAAAATGCTGGTACAGATATGAAAACGTGTGTCTGGTTTGAAACGCTTTATAAAATTTTCCTCTTTCTAATCTAGGTGATCCTTAGCGACCACCCTTAATGAGTGTCCATATGCAAACACACGTGAAAGAGTAAATAACAAAGGTGATCCACACGCAGGGCAAAATTTTGAAAAATAATCATCTTAGCAATCTAAAAAATATGTTTTTAGAGTAAGCCTGCACTCACATTAAATTTTATTTGATCTGACTGTGTGAACTTTCGATGGCTAAAACCATGGTGGAATCTGACACGGTGCTCACACCAGTTCTGGGGACAGGAGGCACTGACCACGGATCCCACCCCGCACCAAACACACAAGTTATGCAGCGAACGGCTGGGTAGCAGTATGTAGTGAAACGACTTAAATACACCCTGAAATGAAAAGAGCTGCTCTCAGCAGGGCTGCCCTAGGATGGTAATAGCGTGATTTTTAATTCTCAGTGAAGTCAGATTAGCATGAATTACGTCGTGTTACTGTATTTGGAGTTTTATAAACTTGAGCAGCCAGAATCTCATATATTTCTCCTACGGGAATAACCGTGGTGTAAAATTCTCCATGAACAAGTCAATGGCATTTTTTTTATCTCCAAAGAGCACTTACTTGGAAATAAGCTGAAAAGACCTAATGATTTTTCTACACAGTCCATCCTGCAGTTTATGGAAACTAAAATGCCATTTCATCGGTTTGTTTATTCATTGATTTAATAAGTTAAAATTATGCTACTCATTTTTGTGGATTGTTGTTCTGTCATTCATTAAAAAATGAACAATAGCGATGAAAGATATGAGCCAAAGATACAGTAAAAGGTGTGCATATATATATATATGAATGTTTTAAAAATTAAACTTACTGAATTGCGCTTACATTATTAACTGGTGCAGACTGTCTATGAAAATGCCATCATAAAATCAATGTTTTATATTATAATAACTCTAAAATGCCAAGTTTCTCATTATTAGTTGTTTCAACAAGGAGTTATTTATTGTTATTTTCGCGTAAGTTAAAATTTGAACAAGGAAACCACGTCGCACCGTGGTGGCTGGGTGTGTGGTCCCCTGGGTGTCCCTCACGAGGGGTCATTGAGTCATGGGCGGCTTCATCCACACCTTATTCGTCTTGGCATGCCCGCCACATACCATGCAACTCTGGAAACGTGTTCAATACGGGAGTTCCCAAGTGGCGGTGTATTTAATACAGTATCGTAAGGTCTGTTGTGAATATAAAATATGTGGGATGTGTCTGAAATAAACAGACACCGGGCGGGGCACGCCTCGGTGCACAGCTGGCTGTCCCTAGGGGAAATGGTAAAGAACACATGATAACACAAGGATGAACTCTTGTGTGTCACGCCCTCGTAGCCGGCAAACTACGTGTGCCCCACCCTGTGGGTGGCTCTCCCAGTGTTCCTTGAACTTCCCTAGACTTGCCAGGGCCGGCAGTTGTTTCCAAGCCCACGTACTGAAGTGTCCACGTTGCTTCCACCCCCTTGCGGACACCTTAGTGGTGGTGGTGGTGGGACGGATGGGTGCAGGATGTGGTCTACCTGGTTCGCAAGCTTTTAAGGTGACCAGACGTCCCGCGTTTGGCAGGACAGTCCCAATTTTTAACAATCTGTCCCACGTCCTGCGGGGTTTTTAAAAAAAACACCCTGATTTAAAAAGATATATTATAATACTATTTTTGCATTCTACGAAAAAATTTTTTTGCTCCATATAGACCAAATTTTTAATCAAGAACCCTCCGACCCATTAATGGTGTCCCACTTTACCAATTTTAAAATCTGGTCACCGGCCCCAGCGCAGTGAAAGCCAAGCACAAATCAGAAGAGGGAAAGGCACAGGACCCCGGGGGCGGTGGCTGGAAACACACACTCAGAGGAAACAGCAGCGCACATGTCCCGAACCGGGAGCAACAGGGCGGTGTCTCCCCACGCTCCTTGTCAGATGGAAACGAACGGACCCGGGGTCTGAGCAGAGCTTAGGGACCCGAGAAAGGGGTGAGAGGGGCAAGAAAATCGTGCATGAAAAGAAATAGTTTATTATTATTATTTTTGAAGCAGACCGAAAATAATTTGCGCCAAGAAAATGATGTAAGGACTTACTTTAAAATTGTATATGGCCTCCGGTGTTCTTTTAAAAGCTTACGAGGGAGAAAATGGAGAGGCTCTCCTTATGAGATGTTGTACCTCTCTTTAATGAAAAGGCATTTCCCGTGATTAAACGGCCCGCTTTTCTCGCTCCCTCACTGGTTTCCGCCTCTCCGAGCGCCATCAATTCAACGTGCACCGGCCGTTAACACCGTCCCACGGCTCTGCTGCTGCGGATTAATAAGAAATTATGTGCTGGGATTTCTTTGAACTGCACATCTGAAGCCAAGTAGATTACTTCCGTCCAAAAATACTTCACCAGAAATAGGAAGATTAGAAAAGTGGCCGTTGAATATGCCAAACACCCATTTTTTTTCCCCGGCGTTATGGAACGTGCAACTCTCTCCCATGAGATTCCTGAACCAATAAATTGCTGCCCTTGAAAAACACATGGGTTATTTTGAAGTCAGCATACAGTGTATCACACATAAGAACTTATAAGGTTTTCCTTGAAAATAGGAAAGCGATGCTACATCTAATACGTTAGCTGAAGCGAGGGCGTATTTTTCACATGATGACAAAGATTACAGTGGGTGGAGAGGCAGCACGTGGCCGCCGAAGGAGACTAGCACCTCTGTGTCTGAACGTGGGCTGTACCGTTTCATAGCCGGCTAGCTTGAGATATTTGCTTAATCATTCTGCTGGGCAGGGTTTGCTTTTGTTTGTTGACTGGTTTTCATTTGGGTCCTGCAATAGCACACAGGGGTTGGTTGGTGAATACTAATAATATAATTGATGTCTAAAGCACTCCGTGATGTCTAAGATATTCAACGGTTCCCATTCTGAGTTTTATTAGAAATTCCTCTTCACCCTCTTTCTCCTCCTCATGTATTGACTTCCCTCTGTAAATAAAAACTGATAATAAGTTACATGGTTTGGAAGTAATTACAGCATTACGTGTGGCCAGGATAATGACAAAAACTAGACATTCTTTTAAAATGTATGGAACGCTATGTACATGTTTTGATTAGTAGGTTGATTTAATTTCTTCAACCAATTGAAATAAATTGAAAGGAAGAAGTTAAAAATGATGTGTTATTAGTGCGATTCAGATAGAATCTCTATTAACGAACTCACAGTTAAACAAAAAGCCTTCCGCGTAAGGCTGAACGTAATGCCTTTGTCAGCACGGAAATGTATGCAGGGTAGAGATAAGAATAGGTTACAAAATGTTACTTTAATGTGATGACTGGACATCCAATCAGAGATACCAGGAGGCAATGGATAATGTTGAAGTGACTTAAGGAAAACTAGGGACATACAGTTTCATCTTTCCTTCTCAAAGAGCTGATAAAGTAATACATTAGGGATGGAGAGTTTATATCTTTCCTAAAGTAGCTACTACCTACTGGTCTGAAGATGCTTTTCCCGGCACTCTGCTTATATTATCCTGTTAGATTCTTAGAAAAAGCATGATAAAGTCAGTGCTATTGTTTACCTTTCCCTACTAAGCAACGTGAAAATGAGTAGGGAGGTGATTGTACCACAATCATGCAAGTGTTAGCCATGGTCATAAGACTGAAACCAAGGTCTCACTGATGCCAGTGACAAATTACGTTTTTGTGTCTTTTATTTTTTCCCCCCCCTGGTTCATGTCAATGACTTCAAGCGAATGACTTCCTTAATCTTTCTCTTTTGGAGGATGTGATTTTCTTGATTTATTCAGAGCAGAGTTAGTCTTTTTTTAGTATTCTCTTCAGGTCTCTATGAGAGTCTCTTTGGGAAGCATGTAGAAGCCACAGAACATTCCCCCCAATGCATTAAGCTTGATCAACACAACCACTAAAGACTGAGGCTTCGAACAATTAACTGACATAAACTGGAAACAATAGCGGAAGTGTAAAATCTATGTGGAGAATACAAAGACTAAATCATCTGTATTGGCTTGAGAAAAGGATTTTGATGAAAATGTCTCAGGGCAGATGTACATGGTTCTTAAGAGACAGTTGTGGGTGTTCATTAAGGCAGGTTATCAGGCTCGGTTTTCATCTGGAACCGTCTTAAATAAAAATCTTATTCTGTAGTTGGCTAGGCTGGGTTATCTTTTGAGTGACAGATGGATCATAATGTAAATATGGGGAGTTTTATTCACTGGTTAACCTCTAGTTCTTATCTAACAGCTGCTAGCTCATGAAGATGCTCAATGTGCATTTGTTTAATGAGTGAATGATGACTGGCTGAATGAAAGATGTAGATAAAATTATGGTCATGACATTTAATATTTCCAAATACTCTCAGGCTACTTATATTCTTTTGGATTAATATCAGAGATGGTATATTGTATCTTATTCATTAAAATTTTCACAAGTTGATATTACTCTTTGACTTTGACTTTGGAGGAAACGCTTAACACGATGCTTCTATGGAGTAAGCATAAGTAATTTTAAGAAAAAGTGCAGTGTATAGCACCATTATAATCCAAAACTTTATTATAAATTATTTTCTAATGTTTTTAAATAAAATCACTCTCTTTATTAATATCAACTTCTTTTAATCTTACATAAAAGTCTGGAGTTATATAAACACTCACATTTTAAGAGACGGTCAATAAAAAGACTGAATAGTCAAAGCACTCTTTTGAGGAAGAAGAGAGCTGGAGGCATCAAATGTACTGATTTCAAACTATATTACAAAGCTGTGGTAATCGAAACAGTATGGAATTGACATAAATGATGCATACAGATCCATGAACAGTATAGAGAACTCAGAAATAAATCCGTGCATATATGGTCAAATATTTTACAAAAAGGAGCCAAGAACATACAGGGGAGAAGGGACAATCTCTGTACAAGATGGTGCTGGGAAATCTGGACAGATACATGCACAAGAATGAAACTGGACCACTGTCTTATGCCATACGCAAAAATTAACTCAAAATGGGTCAAAGGTTTAGATCTAAGATCCCAAATCATAAAACTCTTAGAAGAAAACATAGGTGGTAAGTTTTCTGACATCAGTCTGGGTCATGATTTATTTATTTATTTATTATTATTTTTTTTAATTTATTTTATTTTTATTTTATTCATTTTAGAGAGAAGACACAGAGTGAGAGAGAGAGAAAGAGAGAGAGAGAGAGAGAGAGAGAGAGAGAGAGAGAGAGAAAGGGGGGAGGAGCTGGAAGCATCAACTCCCATATGTGCCTTGACCGAACCAGTGCAGGGTTTTGAACTGGCGACCTCAGTGTTCCCAGGTCAACGCTTTATCCACTGCACGACCACAGGTCAGGCTTATTTATTTTTTTAATCTGACACCAGAAGCAAAGACAACAATGGCAAAAATAAACAACTGGAACAACCTCAGACTCAGAGGCTTCGGCACACAGAAAGCAAACCACCAAGGAATTGAAAAGGGAACCTACAGAATTGGGGAGAATATTTGCCACTCAGATAAGGGGTTAATAGAAAATATATTTTAAAAATCATGCGGCTCATTAGCAAAAAAACAAAATAAAATCTTATTTAACTAATGGGCAAAGGATCTGAATAGACACTTTGCCAGAATGAGTTGGAACCCACGCTGTCTAAAGGAGATTTCTATGAGTAGAATTGAAGACTAACGGGCGTATTGTGCAGAGGGCTCTTTCCAAGGATTGCACAATTTTCAGTAAGCATTCTCTTTGCCCTTCCAAAGATCAGTGTGTTTGTTTTGCCCCTGCCTCAGGTTTGAATCTTAGCAAAGGTTGGAGGAATAAACTGATAAAAAGACACGGAATAACGGTGCAGAAGTGTGGCAGGTAGAAGCCATCACGGCTGGTGTGCGATGTGATTGGAAGAGTCCTGCAACTCTGGGAGCAGCAAGATCCACCTTGTAATTCCCCTGTCATATGATTCAGGCGTTCTTCTAAACAGAGGTCCTGAGACTTCCACTGCAAAACCAGGAAGGAGCATCTATTTAGTGATGGGTTAGCACAACCATCAGGGTCATGTCCCTTGGGTCATAATTCAGTTTCTGGGATACACACCACTCATGTCATGGGGGTCTTTACAATGCTGTTCTCGAAAATTGACCACATCAGATGTATCCTTACTGTTAAAACTGCGAGAGTGACAACTGACCTTTCAAAGGTCTCCTTTCCATCACGGCAACTTTTAACCCGGACAGTTGAGTTTTAGGTTCCTTAAACAAACAACAACAAAATACTCCAAGTGAACTTGAAAATGACTATATTATATACACAAAATACCATATGTCTCAGCCTCAGGGATGCCTCAATCGGAAAATAAATACTATGGTTAAGAAACTCAAATGCAGTTGTCTATGATTTTGGTTTGATGGGTTCAAGATTACACTGGAGGATAAAACCCTCAATGTATACAGCTACCAATTATATATAACATGTGTATCTCTTTTCACTCGAGATGAAATAATTTGGGAATTCTAAATTCTCCTATACTTTTATTGTTTAATTAATGAAGAGTGAGGTTATTCATTATTGCTCTTCTATAATAGTAGCATAAAAAGCCTTCTTAGAATATCTTTGTATCTCACTGATATTTATAGTTACAGCTAGAATAGCTTTGAGGAAAGAAATGGCAATTCAAAAATTACATGGAACAAACTCTAGGAAGCGGACCAGGGTTAGCTGTCCTCTCAGTATTCAGAAAGCATAAGGATTCTGACTTGCCCGACATATTTTATAGAATATGTGAAAGTCAATGAAAAAGATCAACATGGTTAGAAGGGTTATCCACGATTTTGGAACCTTGTTAGTAATTTTGGTCATTATCATCAGAGTGCCTATTGTGCAGAAAACTTTCTATTCAGCCTCCTTATTGCTACAAAGTCATTTCTACCCTCCAATCTGCTCCTTAGTGTTCCCTGGGAGATAATTCACCATATGCAGCTGACCTCAAATACGGGATGCTTTCTCTTCCATGAATTACAAAAGTAGAATCGTGTAACTGATTCCCAAACACAAAGGCAGAAAGAAAATAAAAGGTGTTACCACTCCTGTCATTTCTCATGTGCCTGTGAAGATCCCCAGAACAGAGATTCATACACCCAGGCTGTTCATCCCTGTGTTTAGTTGGCAGGTGTAGAGAGCAGAGGTTGGGGAAGTAGAGTGACTTGTTTTTTCCAGCATCCTCAGCTATAGGGGATTCCCATTACCCTGAGGAATGCGCTGCCCATGGTACCGGGTCTCCAGCCCTGACCCTGGAGTTAGAGCTGCTGCAGGCAGTTCCCTCCACAAGGGTGCAGACACACGCCCCGTCCGCAGCTGCACTGTCGGTGGGGTGGTGATGGTGCAGACACACACCCTGTCCGCAGCTGCACTGTCGGTGATGATGGTGCAGATGCACACCCTGTCCGCAGCTGCACTGTCGGTGATGATGGTGCAGACACACGCCCCGTCCGCAGCTGCACTGTCGGTGGGGTGATGATGGTGCAGATGCGCACACCCTGTCCGCAGCTGCACTGTCTGTGGTGATGGTGCACACGCACACCCTGTCCACAGCTGCACTGTCGGTGGGGTGATGATGGTGCAGACGCACACCCCGTCCGCAGCTGCACTGTTGGTGGGGTGGTGATGGTGCAGACGCACGCCCTGTCCGCGGCTGCACCATCCGTGGTGATGATGTTTTCCGTCATTTACCAAATGGGTGACCATCTCTAGTTATCTAGCTAATGTAGATACATAATCAAAATTTTAATAAGACACTAACAATAACTCACAATCTAATGGTTTGAAGAATGCTCACCTCATGTAAGGAAAGTTTTATGTCATTGAAACCCAACATCATATTAACCCCTAACATTATTTAAAAAAAAAACCACAACAGTACAACTCCAGAGATTTTGACAGTAATTTGCATAACAGAGAGGAAAATGAACCTTTGAGAAATGTATTCCCTGGAAGCTTACAAGTTTATTGTATTAGCTCATCCACTCAGAGAAAGTGATATGCATTTATTCTTTAAATGGGAAATATGCAATACATGTTGTGAAATAGAACACATTAGGGTAAAAAGCAATGAACTTTCAATTACATGTTATGATTATGACCATTGTTTCAACAATAATTTTGCATTTTAATCAAATCTATGCCTCTTCATTTCTTGACCATCCCTCCAGAACTTCCAGGCCTGCCTCTTCATTTCTAAGAAAAATGTATGCTTCACTCATTAGTTCTACAGTCAAATGACTGGCTTTTCATTGCAATTGACGACAGCTGCCTATAAGTTTTCATATCTTTTCTCAATGGCTGAAATCTGTAATATTCTGCTCAAAACAAACTTGAAGGATATAAAACTTATGAAATGGTTTATCAGTCAGTTTCATGCATCATGGACTCTGTTTTTACGCACCACGTATTTCAGGACTAAAATACGTGTTTTAAACACAAGCTAAAGGCATTCGTAAGACAACATCTGTGTCTCTCTGGCATTTGAAAGCATTCTCTGGAACTGAACAGCATCAGGTAACGTGGGTGGAGGACTAGACAGTGGCTCCTTTCCGTGAGGCTACTCAGTCATCTCTTTGGTCCATTGTAGACCTTCACACGCCCCCTTTCATTGTATTGGGCTGATTCTTTCCTTCATCACTTGAACCTAGCTGAGGTCAACAATGGTCGGAATTCTGCCACGCATTGTGGATGTTTGTTCTCATCGCCCGGTGTCCCTGTCGGAAGTCGGGACACCTGCCTTTGTAAGAGCCACACATGTGACCACCTTTCTCATCTCTTCAACTATGTTTTCAGAATGCATTCCTGTTCATTCTAACGCAGCACTATTCCTCCTGGGAGGAACAGACTGGGTCATCCAATGATTAAAAAAAAACCCCAAAAAACAAAAAACCTGCTTGTAAGAAAAAATTACCTTCCAACATGGTTTTCTTTATAGCTTCCAAAGAGTAAAACATCAAAAGTGAGCACTTTCACTCAGACACACACATACACGTCTTTTTTTTTTTTTTACAGGGACAGAGAGAGAGTCACAGAGAGGGATAGATAGGGACAGACAGACAGAAATGGAGAGAGATGAGAAGCATCAATCATTAGTTTTTCGTTGCTGTTGTGACACCATAGTAGTTCATTGATTGCTTTCTCACATGTGCCTTGACTGCGGGCCTTCAGCAGACCCAGCCACCCCTTGCTGGAGCCAGCGACCTTGGGTCCAAGCTGGCGAGCTTTGGCTCAAGCCAGATGGGCCTGCGCTCAAGCTGGTGACCTCGGGGTCTCGAACTTGGGTCTTCCGCATCCCAGTCCGACGCTCTATTCACTGTGCCACCGCCTGGTCAGGCCACACACGTCTTGTATTAAAAGATGTTGCTTTGTTTCTGGAAGAAGATTCTTTTGCAAATTAGTATTCTGCGGTGAGCTGCTCTCTTAGATGGCCTTCAGCAGTGATCTCCACCACCTGGTAGCCACGTCCTTTTATAAGCCCCTCCCCTGCATGCGGGGTGGCCCAGGGACTTGCTTCTCAATGATGGAATATGGCAAAGGTGCCTCTCCCATGGTCAGGTTAGGAGAAACTGATAGCACCCTCCCAGCAGACTGTCTTCATTCGCTCTCTCCCTTGCTGGCTGTGATAAGACAAGGTGCTATATCGGTGAGGCCCACGGGGCAAGGGACTAAAGGTGACCAGTGGTCAACGGCCAGCTGGAAATGAGACCCTCAGTCAATAGCCCCAAACTTACTGAATCCTGGCAACGGCCCTGAAAGTGAGCTTGGTATTGAATTCTTCCCTCATCAGAGTTCCAATGAGACCTTGTTTGTAGCCTCATGAGAGACCCTGCAGCTAAGGACCAAACTGAGCTGTGTCCACATTTCCTGACTGACAGGAACAAACGTGACAATAACTGTGCGTCAGGTGAAGTCCTAAATTTGTCCTGATTCGTCCCATAGTGTAGATAGCAAATGCAGATTGCTATCTGGTGTTCTTCCAGTTTCGGAAATGAGAGTATCGGTTTTACTTACCGTCTTCCGCGTCCACACCAGCTTTGTGGTCTTCGGTCATTTTTACATGGACCCCGCCTCCTTTTCAGCTTGTAAAACGGAAGTAACCACGGTCATCATGCTGAAGAGGTTGTGTACCCAGTTCATCACTTATTCATGTCGCTGAGTGGGCAGTTGTTCAATTACGAGAAATTTGAAAAACAGGTTTCACTGTGTTGTTGTAAAGCTTTTTGTAAGCATGATGACCAAGAGCATGTAGCTTTTAGGTGTGAAAAGAGAAGGTTCTTTTACCTGGACCTGGACAGACCCAGGCTTGAAGATTAGAGTTAATGGAGAGGGGGGAAATGCCGCAGAATCTCATGTCTTCCGCCAGCCCTAGCACTTTGGAGCTGGTCTTGTGGGTCCCTGAGGCAGGGCATCTGTCCGAGACTGCGGCCCCCGGAGGACGGGGGCTCGTGGATTTGCTTGTCAGGAGCACTAAGGAGCTCAGAGGCTCTGACAAAGCCTAGCCTCTTCACAGAAACTGAATGCGCTCTGGATAAAAAAAATGCCGAATCACTGATTTCTTTCTCCTGTCTGCTAATCCACGGTGTTCAGCCTTGCTTCTCTCCCTCACATAGCCTGCATCCGATAAATGGAACAGTGCACCTGCAAATATATAGCATTCTAATAGGTGGTATTTCATGATGGGTTGATTCGTTAAGTGGTTTAGACACGCATGCACACCAGAACACTGCCCCCAGCAGCACATAGGTAAAACTCTCCGTGTTAGCCATGCGGACATTTTACTTTTCAGTCTGGGAAATCTGGCTCCGGGTGGGGGTGGGGGCAGGAATGAATTCCTTGTCACAAAACACAGTTTACAGGGAACACACACAGGATCTCAAAGCATATGGTTGAGTAAAATCAGTCCGTTCCCAAACACTACCTACGATAGGATGCCATGTGGGCTTCTATTTTAACTCCGCGTGGGAGTCAGTCAGACCCAGTTTGAGTCATGGCAACTGATTGTGGGTTACTGAATATTAATTAGGAAGCTGTTTAGTCTCCTTATCCGTCTGTGCACAGGGCACTTTCACAGCCCCGGTTACTGTAGGAGCTGGCTCATATTTTGCTCAAAGAGGTCTGTCTAGTCTGGAGGCAGAAATGGTGAAGATTTTCCACAAGTTGACTCAGGGTTTTTAGATTACAAGCATGTAATTTAGGGTGAGGGTGCCTCACCATTTCTTGATAAGTAGTTGCTAAAACAGATGAGATTAAGTGTGTGTGTGTGTGTGTGTGTGTGTGTGCGCGCATGTGTGTGTGTTGGGGGGGTTAAGGAATGAATGAAGTATCAAATACATTTTATGTTTACCAGAATAAAAAAAAAGCAAAATAAAGAACAGTCTCCAAATAATGGGAAATGAACTCAAATGAGGGACGGCATTTGCATAAGGAAAACGTAAACTCAGAAAAGCCGGCTAACGTTTTGTTAAGGAGAGGGAACCATCACACGGGACAGAGTGTAGCAGTTCTGCACTCCTCCGACGGACCAGGGATCTGCTGACAGTGGTGCCAGCTGTCACCGTCCTCGGGAATCAGGTCAGTACACTTCCGAGGCCGTAAGACAAGAGAGCCCCTACGCTGACCCTGCAGGGGGAATGAAGTGGACGAGCCAGCGGGTGCACGGCCTGGGTCTGTGTTCAGGATCCTCTTCACTTTCACTGCACCGGAACTTTTCCCTTACCTTCCTGCCCTGTCCTGGTCCCGGTCCCGGTTCCCGTCCCCTCTGCTCCATCTTCGTGGTTTCTGGAATTTTCTATCTGGCTCAAAGACGTCACCACAAGCTTCCTCCTCCACTCCCTCTGGCCCACCAGGGCCTCCTGGTTTCTGCAATACCTTTTGTTTTTCTGCTAAAGATTCTTCCACTCCGGCCTTCACGTGCAGGGTTGCCCTTGGTTTCAACTGCACTTCTCCAACTGAGAAGTGAGACCCGCATTGGCTCCTGAACGTAGACGTTCCCCCCATGACTAAGTCATCCCTTGCTTCCTAAGTTTTAACGATAGCTTTTCTGTGAAACTGTGTAGCACATGAGTAGTTTAGCATGAAGAAATGAGCACAGGGGAGAATCACACACCCTACAGGAGGGGAAAAGGCATAATCACAGCTCCATGTGGACCGTGCATTGGTACAGGAAACACGGCCTCTTTAGAATCCCTGTTCCTCTGTTGACCACCCATAGGGTTAGCTCAGTGACTGACAAACAAAAAGCTGGATTGTGCATAACCTTGGAAAGGCTCTCATCTGTGCAGTGATGACGTCTAGAATAAAATAATCACAAGGTACAAAATTCACATAGTGATTTGAGCACAGAGTATTGACTCTTGACGGTATCAAGTTGTCTTCTTCAAAAAGAAATTATTTTCAAATGATCAATTTAGATATTTTATATGCTGACACTTTTTTATTTATTTTTTAATGAGAAGTGGGGAGGCAGAGAGACAGACTCCCGCCTCTCCCCACCCCGGATGGGGATCCACATGGCAAACCCCCTAAGAGGTGATGTTCTGCCCATCTGGGTGGTTGCTCTGTTGCTTGGCAACAGAGCTATTTTAGTGCCTGAGACAGACCATGGAGCCATCATTAGCACTTGGGGCCAACTTGCTCCAATGAGCCATGGCTGCAGGAGGGGGGAGAGACAGAGAGAAGGAGCTAGAGGGGCAGAGAGGCAGATGGTTGCTTCTCCTGTGTACCCCAACGGGGGAATCAAACCCAGATTTTCACATGCCAGGCCAACATTCTACCGCTGAGTCAACCAGCCAGGTCAGAAACTGTTCTTTTTTTAATTTATAAAAGGGTTACATATTTCACCTATCATAACCGTAAGGTAAGGCCAACATTTGTTTTGACATATATTTTCAGAGCATTTGTGTCATAATTAGGTAGAAACCTGGAAAGTAGGAACAATGGGTAATAAAAGTTTATGAGATGACTTTGGAACCGTGGTATATAACCCATAATGTCTAGTACTGCAAACTCCCTTTCAAAGGACAATCCAGAACCCAAGTGGGTGTTTCTGTGCACTTAACTGTGTGCACCAAATACGGAAAAGCTATTTTGGATGCTTAACGCCTGATAATTAGTTTAACTGAATCTTCTGCTTCTTTCACTTGCTTTGACATTCTAGAAAACACCAGCTTTTAGCTCCGTGACTGTGAAAAGTGGGTACCAAGGAATGTTTACTGAAATGATTCATATCCATTCAACTTTCAAAATACCTTTAAAAATAGAAAAAAAATGTTTACTATAGCCACACAGGAGCTTCCTGACTTTTAATGACATCCCCCTTTCGTGTGCATTTTGGGTGTTTCATGCATTTTTCTAGTCCCCTTTGTCTTCCTAAATCCCTGCTGAGAAGCAACCCCCCCAAACCCCCCCCCCCACCAAATCAAAGAGGCTATTGTTCACAACAGGCTGATGGGTAGTTTTAAACAATGCTTCCTCTTCGAGTAGACTGTTTCTAAACTAGGTCAGACTTTTGTCAGGTGTAATGACTTCCTCAGGGGTGAGTGCCGTCCCTGTCACCGGGTTACTACTTGTAGGCACAGCAGTGAGACAGCCCCTGGTGCGTTAGTCACCCTGTCTCCGCTGCCGAAAGCCAGCCCCCTGGCATCAGCAAGTCGGGGTTTTTTGTAGAGTTGAAAGAGAACGATCTCTTTTTCTGTGCCATGTTGTGAGGCCACCGGGGAGAAAGGACAGCTGGGAGTGTTGGAGTCTGAGAGATGGGACCCTGTCTAAGAGGAAGCCAGGAGCCACAGCAGACTACTTGCTTTGGAACTTCAGTCATCAAAGTCATTTCCCCTCGACCTCTAACCTTTACACCTCTACCAAATGTGTATATAAAAATGAGATTGTTCTTCTGCTTAGGAATAGTCATATCATCCTGAACGCAAGATGCTTGTACTTTAGTTAACCCGTCGGGTACAAAGATGAAGAAACTAGCCTCATGGTCACAACCCTATAAAACACACACACACACACACACACACACACACACACACACACACACACACACACACACAAAAGCACACAATTGAGAAATCGCCGGGATTAACTGTATTATCGTCTTAATTTTTATGGTACATTCTTTAGTGATACATACTGGGTTCTCAATAAATAATTACTAAGGACATGTTAAATACTAAAGCATATCATCAAAGACACAAATATGAGCTTTATTTTGGTTATATCTAAGCCCACCCCTTCCTAAAGCAAATTGAATGAGGCTCTTATTCTTGAAATTGCCACAATTCTTGAAATACCTTGCACACAATTTCGTCTCTGTCTGAGACTATGAGAGAGACCTGCAGATACATAGATAGGGATGCCAGAAAAATAAAGAAGTGAAATAGATCTGGGGAACATTTTTCTTTACCTTTTTCTGTGAATATTTATACATTTTAGTCCCCGGTCAATGTCATACATAGTACACGCCTAACCATAACTGATGTCCAATCAATATTTGCTCAACGAGTTAGTTATTTATAGTGGGGAGCAAAAGTACATTTTCTCAATGACAGGATGCCCATAATTTTGTTAGAAACCTAGAACTTTGGTCAGCAAGGACACCCAGAAATATCGAAGTCTAGCAGGGAAAACCAATGTTTACTCATTTTTTTCCTGATGCATAAATTTATTAAATACTATCTAATTGCCATGCTAGTTATTAAAAAAAATTAGAGTTACCCAATGAGAGGCAAAAATAAAATATCCTTGTCTTTTAAAATCTCATATTTTTATTATTTAATATACTGCTCACAAAAATTAGGGGATATTTCAAGATGACTATGAAGTGATAAAATATTTCCTAAGTTATGTGAGCAGTGTATTTTTCTCCATAAAATGTTTGTTTCAGCTGTCATTGCAAGATCAAAATGCTCAAAGAGCGTAGATTCAGAGGGCTGAACACCAGGCAGCTGGGAGACTTGCAGTGTTTTTGACATTACTTTGCTTTCTGATATTTTTTTGTTTTGATCCTGACCTCACAGACAGATAAGGTTGCCTTTTTTTAATAATTATTATTTCAGTAATTATTTCTAAAATAATATTTGAAAATGTGAACGTACTTTCGGACAGATATGTAATTATCTCAATTCACTTGGTAACAAATTTTACAACATTCTTTTGTAGAAGGCTATATGCTAGACACTACATTACCTACCCATGAATGCTAATTTTATAACTATTTTCTATACCTGGGGTCAACCAACTGCCGCCCAGCTGACTCAAGTATTTTGCAAGTAGAGTTTTATTAGAACAAGGCCGTGTCCCCTTATTTAAATATTACCTATGACTGATTACCTGCTGAAAACAGCAGACTTGAGTAGTTGCTACAAACAGCCTGGAATGCAGAAAACATTTATTATTTGGCCCTTTGCATAAGTAACTGTTTGCCTTGTTTTATACCATAAATTGGAACAATGCTAACATCAGGTTAAAATTAAGCACTGAAATAAGATTAATAATTACAGTATGTTGTAAAAGAAGGATAAATCTTAAATACTTCTTTATAGTTAAAGATGCGATAGAGTTAATGCCTAAATAAAGCTAATGCAAAACTGTATATTAGTGCCTTGTTTCTCCTCCTGAGAATGTATCAGTAAATTCTCTTAGAGCAAGCAGGTGACTTTCAGATAACTAATAACTGTGTACATGCAAATTAAATTCTTTTCATTTTTATATATACCGTGTGTCCGTAAAGTCATGGTGCACTTTTGACCGGTCGACCTGTCAAAAGTGCACCATGGCTTTACAGACACACTGTATATTAAGTGAGAGGTGGGGAAGCAAAGAGACAGATTCCCACATGCACCCTGACCTGGATCCACCCAGCAAGCCCCCTACTGGGTGATGCTCTATCCATCTGGGGCTGTTGTTCAGCAACTGAGCTATTTCAGTGCCTGAGGTGAGGCCATGGAGTCATCTTCAGCACCCGGGCTCAACTTGCTCAAATGAGTCATGGCTGTGGTGGGGAGGAGAGAGAGTGAGAGAGAAAAGGAGGGATGGGGGAGAAGCAGATGGTTGCTACTCTTTTGTGCCCTGACAGAGAATCAAACCCAGGACTTCCACATGCTGGGCAGACCCTTTACCGTTGAGCCAACCGGCCAGGGTGACAAATTAAGTTCTTATTTAAGCAATCTGATTAGAAATGTTACCTATGTCTCTTTATTGATTTGACGTTTGGTCGGTTTTTGCTGTCAACAGCAATTGCAACAACCTTTAAAAGCACATCATAAATGCCTGGAGGAGTGTGACCTGACCAGATGGATACTGGTCTCATGCAAATACATGAATCACCAGGTTGAAGTTGGAATGTGCATACTCTCTCAAACAATACTTCAGCTAATAAGAAAGTCAAACCCCTGCCTCGCCCAACAACTCAAGACAGACACTAAACTTACAGCCAAAGCCACTGTAGTAATTTTACACCCCAGTTCTACTAAAAAGCCAGTGTTTTCTGCTCATCTGAGCTACTTAAAAATAACAATCACCACCATGAAAGAAGGACCAAAAGAGAGCAGTGTTATTTTAGCACATAAGTAGCTACTAAAGAAAAAACAAACAAACAAATCTGGCTTTACATATTATTTCATCTAGAACAAAGTCTGGTCACTTGGTGCTATTCATGGATCCTATGTGGACAGTGCCAGGTAGGCATTCCAAGCTATGTGAACTAGAAAAAAAAATGCTGGTGAGAAATGTGTAAACCAGCGAGGCAACGATTACACCGAAATGAAAAGTTTGTTCTCTGAAACGAATGTGATGATGTGTGTTGATGTGTCATAGACTTCTGAGTGCCTTATTTGACCAAAACTCTCCTTAAACAATATTTTGTGTGATGAGAATGTTTCCCCATTGTAATTATTTTGATTGATTGATTGATTTTAAAGAGAGGAAGGAAGACCACCAAGGCGTTCAAATCTTTAATTATATTGTCTCCTTTCTTCTGAGAGCCTTACGGTAAATTGAGAAATACAGATATCCGTGGGCTCCTCACAGAGACAGGAAGGTGATCTTTTTTCAGGAAACTATCTCGGCGCCGTAGGATGCTGGTAGCGTGTCAACCCTGACCTGAGTGCAGTGAAAACGAGAAGCTGAGCTGATATTAGTCAACGGGGACCATCCAGGGACCCTGATCTCTTTCTTGAAATTCCTTCCATCCAGCCCATCTCAGAAACCTATTTATCATTGAGGATGGTCTGAGAAATTTTTTCCCTCTCTTGTTCTCTTTTTAAGTAACCTGCTGTGCATGCATCTTCGTGGAAGGAAGACCACAGGAGACCTGTGTTCCTCCCTGGACGGCGTCCTGCTGTCTCCCGGCCAGCACACGCCGTGACTGGCCTTTCAATGTTTATGTTAATAACTGTTTATAAAATGTCCGGTGGAAAAACAAAACAACACCAAACACAACCCGATGATGGAAACAAACAGCTTTCCGTAATTAGGATATTATTGAAAAGATGACTCACTTCATCGCCAGAGCCTACCTGACGAGAACAGCCCTGCTTGTTGCTGCGGTATTTTTAACACGATGCACACGGAATGCCACGGAACAGAAGCTGTGGGCAGCAAAGCCGCGTAGGCAGAATTTAAAATCAGACTTTGTTTTTGAAGAGCCAGGTGCAGAAAACAAACATGGGCGTTGCGTGGGGACAACCTGAAGAAGCAGCTCTTGGACTCCCTGGGCCCCCCAGGGCAGAGGAGGGTCCTGTGGGGACGTCGGACCTGCTCCCCAAGGGTGTCCCTGAGCCCACAGCTGACCCGGGTCCAGTCCTGGCGGCTCCTTGCAGCCGTGGGACTGAAGCTCATCCATGAGGCATTCTTGGAAGCGATGGGATGCTCTTCCAAGTTGGGGTTTTGGGAAGCGAACCTGTGTCCCCATGTTCCTTCTCCTTGGCCCGCGGGCACCGATGACCAGCAGGTGTGTGGCGGGGACATCGCACCTTCTCAAATAATGCCCGTGGACCCTCTGTCCCATCAGCACACGGGCCTTGGGCTGTGATGTAAATACGAGGTGGACCTCTGTTTAAATCCACCCTGATGTTTTTTTGGAGAGGGTGCCTTGCCTAACTAAGTCATCGTGGAGGTGATTTTCGGTCGGTAGGGTGAGGAGGGCGGTGGCGTGATGGAGAGGGACAGGAGACAGCTCCGTGTTTCCCAAGCTGGTTCTTCCTTTCCTGACCCAGCGTCCCCTCACCTACCCACGGGAAGAACCTGAAGGACCCCGAGCCCAGCAGAGAGAGGGAAGCTCAGGGCCTCAGATACACACTTACTCCCACGAGCTGCCGGAAAGACCGGGTACCATGTCCATTTTCACCACCACCAGAGCCGAGCTCGAGGGCCACACAGCTACGTACACCCGCGGAAGGCGTTGTGTCTACTGAATCTTCAGTTCCTGTTACCTTTTGGACCTTTTCTCCTTCTGTTTCTCACGTGTCCCTGCTGTCCCTGTTTTCCCCGTAACTGCCTGTAAGGTTAGAAATAGAGCGGGCGGGTTTCGGTCACTTCCACACTCGGTAGCTCTGCGGGGACTCGGGCAGAGAGGCTCACGCAGGGTTCTGAACGCGCCCCGCTTGTCACCGAGGAGGGTACCCCGTCACCCCCACACGGGGCGGTCACCGGGACAAGGCTGCGTGCCTGGACCAGGGAGGAGGACCCGGGAGGGAGGCCTCCAGGACACAAGGGGAATGGATGCACTCTGAGAGACTGGGGCCTGGGGGACACTCCCCGCGTGACGGGCGGAGGCCCGGACCCTGACCCAGAGGGAAGACGGAGCGCTCCAAACAGAGTCGTTTGTGAAGCAGACACATCTAAGTGCCACCGTCCTTACTGTATAGGCGATTGTCCCTGTTCCGATTTCTACAACCAAGTTAGGCAGCCGTCACGGGACGGTTCACAGCAGTTAGGACTTCGACGTAATGAAAATACGCCCACAGCGCAGCGGGGCTAGGACCGTAGCGGGATGCGGAGGAGGGCGGAGCGAGGACCCTTAGGGGATGGGAGATATGCCCTGCGGTACCTGCCACCACGCTTTTCCTTGGGCTGGCGGGGGATGAGGGGGACCCGTGAGGAAACCCAAACTACTCATGTGACTATTTGAGTTGAGGAGGGTATTAAAGAAGGGTGGGGAGTAGGGTAAAATTCAGCCAAATTCTATGCATGTGTATTTCAAAGCAATTTATTTATCCTTTTTAAAAAAATAAATTATTCATTTTAGAGAAGGGAGAGAAAGAGAGAGAGAGAGAGAGAGAGAGAGAGAGAGAGAAAGGGGAGAAGAGCAGGAAGAATCAACTCCCATATGTGCCTTGACCAGGCAAGCCTGGGGTTTTGAACCGGTGACCTCAGCGTTCCAGGTCGACACTTTACCCGCTACACCACCACAGGTCAGGCTCAAAGCGTTTTATTCAAGATAAGAAACTAAATATCGCCTGACCTGTGGTGGCGCAGTAGATAAAACGTCGACCTGGGAACACTGAGGTCGCCAGTTCAAAACCCTGTACTGGTCTGGTCAAGGCACATATGGGAGTTGATGCTTCCAGCTCCTCCCTTCTCTCTCTCTCTCTCTCTCTCTCTCTCTCTCTCTCTCACTCTGTGTCTCCTCTCTAAAATGAATAAATAAAGAAAGAAAGAAAGAAAGAAAGAAACTAAATATCATGGAATTTAAAAATGGACAAAAGGGCTTGCTGCTGAGTGGGTGGGTAGGTGGTGAGGATGAGCGTGTTCTGGGTTCTCACGGTTGCTCTAGTATCACCTTTGCTTTCCATGATATAAAAACGCATGACTCTGGCCATTCTCGTGGGGATAGGAAAAGATGGCCGGAGAGTCCCAGGGATCTCAGCGTTCTTTTCTGATGAAACACCCAATGTGGTTTTTTTCTCTCCCCAACTTCAGCTTCCCAGCTCTGTCCATCTCAGACTTAGCTACTGCAATAGAGCAGTCACACGAAAGAACACAAGGTAGACCAAAAGGAGGCTTATGGCTGTTCGTTCATATGGAAAATAATGCAGTAATCAACAAGCGATAATACAAGAATCAACTCTGTGTTTCGTGGACTCACAGCTGGAAGCCTACTTCTTCTGCACCTCCTCATGTATTCCCGATAAAGCTATTCTTCTAGAAAGATAGAGAGTTAATACACCCTAGAAGATGAATAAAGACAGAAGAAAAAAAAAACAATTTGCAAATATAAGCGATGAAAGTAAGGACTTCGCCACAGAATTTTTTCGGTATAAGAAAGGATACTTAAGTGCGCAGACTAAACAGATTTTAGATCAGTACATCTGACCCCATTGATAAGTGATTAGGAGTGTGTGGACTTCCGCTATTTGGAATGTGTGTGTGGGTTTGGCTGTGTCTGATATTAAACGTCGATTGCAAAAGACTAAATCAGAGTAGAAAGTGAGAGAGAAAAAGTGTAGAGGTATTGATACCAGGTATCGAAAGACCACCAGGGACCCGCCTGTAGATGGCACAGGGCATTCCCACAGCACGGGGACCAGGAGCCTTCCCAGTCCGAGGGCATCGGGGAGGCATCGGGGAGGGCTCAGGTTTGTGATGAGGCTCAGAGAAGCTCTGTGACCCCTGGGTGGGAGGGTGTCAGTAAGCTGGGGTGATTCTCTCACGGAGTTTTTTGACCATTTTTACCAGGCATCCGGCTGAGACACAGTGAGGCTCCCATCGGTGGGGAGGAGGCACTGCCACCGAGGTGGCCAGGAGGGGAGAAAACCTGGTCATCTGTGTGAATGCCTGTGACAGCTGGAGGGACAGGCTCACACCCTGGAGGAAGGAGAGTCTGTGTGGGTTGTCGAGCATGTTGCATGTTGAGTGGGGTGGCGGCTGCATGGACATCTGAGGATTGGGGATCAGAGACACCCGTCCGGAAACTTCCTGAAGGAGCCTCGTGTCCGAGCGGGAGAGGGAAGCCTTGGGTATCGTCCAAGAGGGGCGGTGAGGACAGGAGCCGGGGGCATCGCAGCTGTGATGTGCCTGATGTGCTCCCATTCTTCATGAGCTCACGGGCACTTTTCAGTACCAGGACCCTCGGTGGAGACCGTACCGAGTGGACAAGGGACAGCCTGAAGAATGACTGTGTTAGGAAGGAGACTCGGAATCCGAAACTAACTGGTTTCCGAACCATCAATTACTTGGTGTAACACAATAGAAAAAGGTGTTGTTGTTTTAATTTCAAATAGTGGGTTTAAAGTCTAACTATAACCATTGATACAATCAACATTAGATTATTGACTAAAAATGAACTGGTTTTTTTTTTCCTTTTTAATTAAGTGAGAGACAGGGAGGCCAACTGACAGACTTCCACATGTGCCCCAACCAGGATCCACCCAGAAAGTCCCCTACAGGGCGATGATCTGTCCATCTGGGGCCACTGCTCTATTGCTCAGCAACCGAGCTATTTTAGCACCTGAGAGGAGGCCAGAGAGCCATCCTCAGCACCTGGGGCCAGCTTGCTTGAACCATTCAAGCCATGGCTGCAGGATAAGGAGAGAGAGATAGAGAGAAAAGGAACAGGGGGAGGGATAGAGAAGCAGATGGTCACTTCTCCTGTGTGCCCTGATCAGGAATCAAACCCGGGACTTCCACATGCCAGGCCCACGCTCTACCGCTGAACTAACCATCCAGGGCAAAAATGAACTATTTTATAATTATGGAAAATAGGATACTGCATGCCAATTTAAACAATTTTTTTATTTAGAGAATTAACTTGAATGGGGTGACATGGATCAATAAGAGTACATAGGTTTCAGGTACACATTTCTATAGCATTTGAACTGTAGATTGTGTTCTGTGCCCATCACGCACATCAATATTATACGCACCCAGAGTTTATATAACAAATCTTCTCTGTGTCACGAAGCTGCTTTGAGAAAGCCAGGACATCTCTATGGGCTTTAATGATGACGTCTTTCTAAAATAAGCTGTGTGGACTCATCCATCCTTCAAGTCTGTCATCTCGTATTTAAATATCTGGAAGTTAACACCTCTATTAATTTCACATGTTCCATATGCATTCATCTGGGAGAATGACAGAAGACCAAGTCTCAGATCCTGGAAGTGTTGAGCTATATTTTGAGAGTTTCTAGAGGAAGCAAATAATTTTCCATCCAAGAAGAGTTAGTGCTGAAACGTTGTTGGCTGACACTGTCTAAATAGCTCAGTGGTTCCTTGTTCTCCAACGACAGTTTTCTGTTTCTCTCCCCATTTGACTTATTTTTATTGGTTACTGTCAGCAAAATACCCAGGCAGGAGCCTCGGGAGGCCGGCAGCAAACCCGAGTCCGCGCTGCCGCCGACACCGGGGAGGCGGCAGATGTGCCCATCACGTGGCAGAGGCCGTGAACGTCCAGGGCGAGGGTCAACCATAGCAAGCCAGCTTTGCTACCTGGTGGCAGTGCATTTGGATATTGCTGGAATCCTTCCATCTGCGGTCTATTTTATGGGTTCACTTGGAATAATAGACTATTTTAAAAATTGCTTTTAAATGGCCCTATTATTAGAGGAAAGGAGTCCTGGAGAGAAATACAAGCTCATGGCTTTTTGTTTATTTATTATTTATTTATTTATTTCACCAAAATCAATGCTTTTCCGGACAGACATCATTTTCTGCCTATTTTTGTTTGTTTTATGAAAATGTAAAGTAGGCACATCCACACTTTAGAATGCAGTGTTCTTTCCCTTCAATCAATGGCTTAGCATTTCTTTTTTTCTAATTTTTTTTTTAATTTAGTGAGAAGCAGGGAGGCAGAGAGACAGAATCCCGCATGCACCCAACCAGGATCTACCCAGCAAGCCCACTAGGGGGCGATGCTCTGCCCATCTGGGGCGTTGCTCCGTTGCTCAGCAACTGAGCTCTTCTTAGCACCTGAGGCCAAGACCATGAAGTCATCCTCAGTGCCTGGGGCCAACTTGCTCTAATCGAGCCATGGCTGCAGGAGAGGAGGAGAAGAGAGAGAGAGAGAAGCAAGAGAGGGAGGGGTGGAGAAGCATATGGGTGCTTCTCCTGTGTGCCCTGATCGGGAACCAAACCCGGGACACCCACATGCCAGTCTGATGATCTACCACTGAGCCAACAGGCCAGGGTCAGTTCAGCAATTCAGATTTTGTTTCTTTGTATGTGTATTTCAGTAAGCTCTCTAATCATTTCTCTATAACCAAAGATTCACTCTTGATTCTTAATTTTAAAATACTTAATTAGAAAAATATATTGATAAGTCACTGCCATAAATAACCAATAGACGTAATAGCAAATTTGGTGTGTCACCAAAGGGTGGTACTTCCATGGGAAATCCCACAGAAAGAGTGATTCGAGCAGAGGGGCTGACGGTGCCCGGCAAGGTTGCACCTGCTCAGGACAGCCCGGGGCAGGTCATTTGCAGGCTGGCGTAACCACAATCCCTGCTAAAAGAAGATTTCTTTTTTCCTGCTTTTTGTCCTTCATTTCTGAAGCCTAAATACACATTGTATTGGGTTTATGGCAAATTATTCTGAGGGTGAGTGTGAAAGCGAATGGATTAATTGTCTAAAGAGGAAAAACTATGGTTGATTCTGCCGTATACTAAGAAATGCCTTTCTGTGGTCAAAGCCCATCAAGTTATTGCAAAGGTGCAATTGAGTTTCAGGACCCAGAAAACGCCAGTAGCAACGTGGCCATGTGGAGAAATGCAGCTGTATACACATGCTTATGTTTTGGAATGGGGAGATGTTTGGAGGTGGCTATTGGCTAGAAGCTGGTTCAGGACAGGGAGAATCAGAAATGGGGACATACTATAGCATGTGATTGTTTTGTGAGAGTGCGTGTGTTCTCTGCTGGTTTCCTAGGGCTGTCTGAGTGAATTCTCACAACAGGAGGTGTCTTCTCAGCGTCCCGGATGCTAGAAGCTCTGAATCAGAGTGGAGGCAGGGCCATGCTCTTGCGGGGGCCCTCAACGACCTGCTTAGCTCTGTTATTCACTGACCATCCCTGGCGTTCCTGGGAGTGTAGGTGCACCCCTTGTCCACTGTCACATGGTGTTCCCCCGTGTGCCTGTGCTTGTGTCCAAATCTCCCTCTTCCTGTACGGCTCCAGGTACACGGAACACGCATTTAGTGGGCGGAAGGGGGGAACTATTCAACCTAGTCCGCGGACACACTGTGCTCCCATCTCACTGCGTGTATGATGAGTTCTCTAGGTTTTGGCTGATTTTCTCCATTGATGGTTTTAGGAGAGTTTCCAGATTTTATCCGATGACTGGTGAAATTTACTGTGTGTTCAATTGTGTTAAATACGTCATTATGAAGGAGAAAAAAAGAAAAACCAGCAGAAAGATAAGAATAAAGGGCAAAAGCTTAAATGATTAAAATTGTGTTTTTCCACGTTACCCCCTAGCATCTTGAAATCTCGGGAAAAATAAGGCGCATCAGTGGAAAGCAAGGATAGTGTCTTTTCCAACCTTGGAAATTGATTATAATAACAAAAAGAGAACATCCTTTCTTCAGTTTCAAGTCAGAAATGGTGAATTGTTTCTAAAGTGTGCGCATGTCAAGTACAAAACCTGTTTCTAAAGTGTGCGCATGTCGAGTACAAAACCTGACGCTGTTTCTAAAGTGTGCGCATGTCGAGTACAAAACCTGACTCTGTTTCTAAAGTGTGCGTATGTCGAGTACAAAACCTGACGCTGTTTCTAAAGTGTGCGCATGTCGAGTACAAAACCTGACGCTGTTTCTAAAGTGTGCGCATGTCGAGTACAAAACCTGACACTGTTTCTAAAGTGTGCGCATGTCAAGTACAAAACCTGATGCTGGGGTGCTCTTTCCCCTGAGGGTTTGATAGTCACTTGATCAAACGGGACAGGTCAGACCTTAAAATCTGCAGTGAGTGCACAGTGTTACTGAGCGGCCTGAGATACTCTGTATTCACAAGCTTGTTGTAGGAAGGAGCTTGTTGCAATTCGTGTCTTAAAGAGAGTCCGGCTGGCCCCTGGCGTCCGTGACCAGTTGTCAGCCCTAAGGCACGTGGCTCTCAGAAGCCTGGAAGATTCAGCAGCAAAATTGCTCCATATCTGAGCGACTGGCAGATTTCTTTTTCCCTCAGGGCATGTTTTTGGTGTGTAATAAATTAAAAATACGGAAGTAATAGGTTGACATTAAATTACAGCTCTCCATGCATTTTTTTTTTAAATAAAACTTCTTTTTATTTTATTCATTTTAGAGAGGAGACAGAAAGAGAGAGAGATAGAGAGAGAGAGAAAGGGGGGAGGAGCTGGAAGCATCAACTCCCATATGTGCCTTGACCAGACCAGTGCAGGGTTTTGAACTGACGACCTCAGTGTTCCCAGGTCGATGCTTTATCCACTGCGCCACCACAGGTCAGGCTCTCCATGCATTTTTAACTTGTTTTAAAAATACCATTTTTTTTTTCTTTAACCACGGGAGGGAGAATGGTTGAGGTTAGGAGAATAACTTTGCTCCCAATGTTCCAGTAAAAACAGAAAAGCAAAGTGAAAAGAGGAAAGGTGTTTTCTTTAAAAAAAAAAAAGTGTCAAAAAATGTGACTTTGGGAATATATATATAATTTATAGTATTTTAGATGATTTTTTGGTCTGGCTTGAAATAATGGACGTCTATGTGTGCATCTCATGTCACATCATTTCAATAGCAAAATTTTAGAAATGATTTCAAGAACGTGCCGCAGAGGGCAAGGTGACCTTAGGGAGCAGGCGCATTTCAATTCGCGGTGAAAGAATACGGCAGCGCTCAGGGTCTGCAGCATGTCAACCCTGTCGAGTTCCGCCGCTCGGAAGACGTTGACAGTCTGGGAAAATACGAGAAAAAGAAAAATCACCAGGTCGAAGGCTGGAACGACTGCACAAGGCAGGAAAGAATTATGGACAAGAATAACTTGTCAAACCCCTCCGTGAATGTTAGCAGCTCTACATAGGTTAGTTCTAAATTTATCCAGCTTCACATATAATCAAAATGACATGTCACCGGCTGCCTCTGCTGTGCTGATGATCCATGTCCAATGCAGGCAGGTCCGTGAGAAGTTATTTGGGGACATCTGCACAGAAGTAAGAAAAGAACGATGTCCATTGACTCGATGTAAACAAGGCTTTCTAGAACTATCTGATTCCATGGTTGTCTTCCTCGCTCTCTCTCTCTAGACAGAAACTAAGTTATCTGCTAAATCATCCAGAGTTTATGTGCTTTCATCTGAAGTTGTACTGAGGTCAGATCCCAGGGATTTGCATTATCTTTCTCTTGGAATGTGATGGACAGATAGTGAACCGGGTTTCTGCAGAAAATGATAGGTCATGATGGAGAGACCGGTCCACGAGACATGGACCACACGTGACGCAGAACCGGAAAGGAGAGCCCGGAAATCGAGTTTGTGTCGTCATCGCGTTCGGAAATGCATGATGACGAGTTATTAAATGGTACGCTTAAAACTCACATAATGATATGAACCAATGTCACCCCAATAAGCTTAACTGAGAATAAATAAGATACCAGGCAATTAAATAGAATAATAAATGCACTGTGTTAAGATAAATAATATACTTTTATGGAAAAACAAAATTATCTTCCCCTAAACAGAAATATTAGTAAGAAAGTGGTTCTCTTTTATACTTTTTCTTCAATGTATGGCATAATAAAAGAGAACAGCAACAAAAATAAAGATGACTAAGCCTGACCTGTGGTGGCGCAGTGGATAAAGCATCAACCTGAAACACTGAGGTCGCCAGTTCAAATCCCCAGGCTTGCCTGATCAAGGCACATATCGAAGTTGATGCTTCCTGCTCCTCCCCCCTTCTCTCTCTCTCTTTTTCTCTTTAAAATCAATTTAAAAAAACAATTAATAAAAATAGAAACGTGGTTGAAAACGTACGTAGACTTTGGAAGTTCTATTCGGGAACAGAGCCGTCTGGTAGATAGAGCTTTTTGCAAAGACAAATTTTCTCTGTGTCCGTCTGCTCTGTCCTGAGCCCTGATGCAAGGCCCTGGTGACTGAAGAATGACATTTTAATTTAATGCACGGAAACTAATTGAAACAACCCCGGCTGCTAGTTGCTATGCTATTAGGCAGCAGAGATTTAGGGAATTCATTTGGGGAAAGACATACAAGTCCTCTGAGCTGGGAAACCGTGAGACACTGTCCTATGTGTCCTATGGAGCACTCACGGGAGAGGACTTGGGAGTCCCCAGACGGGGTGCGGCCCTTAGACTGTCTCAGAGCCGCGAATGACAGGCAGGATGGAGATGGAGGGGCCCGGCTTGCGCAAGAACTTCTGGCGTGTATGTCTGAAAACTAAACGTAGCTCTGAAGATAGAGTATGGGCACATGTAAACCAAGGGCGAGCCTCAGAAAGGGAGCGCAGGGAGATGCAAGAGGGAAGAGGGGTCGGAGGGCACAGGGCAGGGAGGATGAGGCTGACCCACCTCGACCCAGGTGTCTGAGAGAGATGGCCACAAGCCCCAGTTCCGGGGAGGGTCCTGTGTGTGAGGGTGAGCTCTCGCACGGGGCTTGGGGACCAAGCCACCCACGGAGATGACTCCTTTACACCCAGGAGCTTGGAAACAGTGGCTGGGACAGAGGGAGGGCCTGGGTCAGCAGGACAGCTCGGCACAGCCGTCCCGCTTGCGGCCGACCCACCGTGAGGGAAAGGGAGGGCTGAGAGTCAGCTGGTCCTCCTCCCCCGCAGCAGGGACCCTGCTGTCCGAGTAGGTCTGAACTGCTGCCATTTTCTCACCTCCCTCCTAGGGCAGCCGCTCTCCTGTCACTTCCCGGGGACATCCTGAGTTTGCATTTGTCCAAAAGCACAGCGTGCGTTGAGGCAGAGGCTCCGGCAAAGTGAAGATCCCACCGGTCGGTGCAGAAGCACCATCCGTGGGGGTGACGGCTGACAGTGCCGAGAACAGGGAGTGGCAGGCACGGCACACGCAGCCGGCGTGCCTAAGGGATCTGAACTGTCCTAGCGACTGTATCCATTCATGTAGAAAACAAAAAGAAAAGCAGGAGCAGAGGAGGGGTGAAAAGATACAGTGTCTCACTATCGTCAAGGAACTTGAAAAATATGCCTCATTCAACTGGCGATGACAGGAGGGTCCAGAGCGTCTGAATCAGAGCTGCTCTTTGGGAAGGAGCCCGTGGGTGTGGTATGGTCCTGGGCCACAGGGGGGCACAAGGTGATGGAGGGAAGGAGAGAGGCTCTGTGCACCGTGACGTGAGATTTCAGTTTCATGTGCAGAGTAAACACACTCCGAGACAAGGTGAGAAGTCAAAATGACAAATCTGGAAGCTATCTGCATGGATTTGCTGTCCGTTGGAAAAACACAAACCTATTGGACGAGATTCAGTTTAATTGAGGACAAGCCTATGAGAAGGCGATGCCCTGCCCATCTGGGGTGTTGCTCCGTTGCTCAGCAGCTGAGCTCTTCTTAGCACCTGAGGTGGAGGCTATGAAGCCATCCTCAGCGCCCAAGGCCAACTCACTCCCATGGACCCTTGGCTGCGGGAGGGGAAGAGAGAGATAGAGAGAAAGGAGAAGGGGAAGGGTGGAGAAGTAGATGGGCACTTCTCCTGTGTGCCCTGGCCGGGAATTGAACCCGGGACTTCCACACGCTGGGCCGATGTTCCAGTGCTGAGCCAGCCAGCCAGGGCTGGGATCTTTTTATCATCCTTTCCTTTATTCAGTCAAACACACCAGGGATGTCACGATAAGAGCTGCCCCATTGGGAGGGTCCACGTGTACAGGAAGCATTGCTAGCAGACAGCATTCCCACAGGAAGTAGGTGTAGACATTATATGTGTTCATGAGCCATCAAAATTAAAAAATATAGATATTATTCACAAATGATGGTCAATAAGAATGTAACTGCTCTAAAAAGTTGGTATTTAGTATGTTCATTGAAGCCTAATGTGTATTTTCTTGAACTTGCCTTGAAACATCTTAATATTTTCAAAGTGTTTCTAAGGAAGAAATGCAGCTCTAGTCTTGAAAATATAAACTCACGGAGAGTGATACTGGATTTCAGTTCACGGTCCTAATCCAAGGACAGCTGGGGTGACTCAGAGCCTTACGGGAGGAGGGAAGTCTCTCAGCAAACGTGTAACAGCCCAGGGCGGCCGCCATTAACCTCTCGGCACGTTTCTCTAAGAAGAGAATTTCAAGTTGATGCGCCATCAGTCTGAATTTATATATGTTTTGTAACGATTTTTACATTCTTTTAGTTTATCCTTGGAAACTGAAGTTTTCCAATACTGACATATTATTTACGGGTTGATTGGCATGATCAAAAATAGTCCCAAGCTTTCGTGACCATATTGTGCATCTCTTTCACACAGAACCACAGAGAAGGAGAAGAGGGTACGACAGACATCTCTCTCTCTCTCTCTCTCTCCCTCTCTTCTTTGACACAAGAACAGCATGACATGGCCCGGAAGTCTGAGACTGTCTTTTCTTTAAAGGATAGCCCATATCACGCAGATTTTGAATTAAAGTCCATTCTAGCTAGTGACGTGACAGACTTTTCATGTAAAAAGAGATTGTGTTATCTGAATTGAACATAACTCCTACGGGTTGTTGACTTGACTTTTAAAAGTTTTCACTAAATAGTCCTAGACTTGAGATAAATGATAAGTCGTGCTTCTTCGTGGCATTTATGAAACTGAACGTCTCAAATACATTTTTGCACGTACTAACTGGAACACACCAAAAAATATATTTTTCGAATAACAGAGTGGGGGAGGAAGAAGTTATTTACTCTAAACTGTTGGTGATCTCAGTTTGTGTTAACATTGGATTTCAACTAACACTGGAAATCTCACGTTCTGTTTTTAACCCATTTAAAGATGACCCCGCTGAAAATTTAAGTTTGATGATGAACAACGTTTCAGAACTCTATACATTCTTAAAAAAAGAAAAAAGAAATTGTATTCCACGCGGGGAGATGGGGGAAAGGGTGAGTTTAGTTTCAGAATACATGTCCACAGAGGCATCTCATTTTCTAATCTGTTGGAATCTAAGTAATCCCCGCCAAACCTGGGAGAAGCAAACGGACTAGCCCCCTGGCCAGGCGAACAACAACGGAGGTCCCCCCGACCTGTCATTCCCGTTAACGGTCACGCGGAAGAACGGCCTTGTTGAGGATGCTGTTTCCTGCATGCGTCCATCACAGGGAGACGATGCCAACCCTCCAGGCTGCCAGCAGCCCCTCTGCGGGTGACTCACAGGTGGGTGCCCACGTCACCTCCTGCACACCCATCTGCTGCTGCCAGGCGGGGAGGAAACATGGCCTTTCCTCCCCGCCTGGAGGAGCCTGTGTGTGTGTGGGCCTCGCTCTGACAGCATCCGAGCTGGGACAAGCCAGCGGCGGGGTCCTCTGACAAGTGCTACCCAGGCACTTTTCTAGGGCAAGCAGCGGGAAATGTAGCATGGGTGTCCAGGCGGCGGGAATGACAGGAGCCGCCTGGCTTTGTGTGTGTGACCACACCGGAGGGGCAGGCAGGAAGATGCACTGGCGCTGGTCGCTCCTGCAGGACCGCTGTGAGGACAGAGGAGAAATACTGACACGCTAGCTAACAACATATCGAGTCGCACAGATACACTACTACTTCGTGGGAGGTGTCGCGGGAGGGTGGGGCCTCCCGAGGGCGGATTTGTAGCCCAGCTGTTGGAAATGTGCCCCAGGGGACGCCCCCTGCTCCGCAGTCTCCACTGTTATCTGTTCGGCTGGCACCGTTTCCCTTTTGGCGATAAGCTGTGACCAGCAGGAAAACAACGGGTGCTGGACGAGAGCGAGGGGACAGCCAGCTGTTTCCCATTAAAGGAGCACCACGCAGCCTGGTGCTGCACGGGCCGCACCTGGGCGCACCTGGCACAACACTGACTCCGCAGGGACTCAGGGAGGCGGGCCAGCAGAGGGTCCCCGAGGGCCAGCAGTGGTGGGTCCCCTGGAGGCGGTGGCCCAGGGTGTGGGGGCCCTCACCTTGAGCGTGGTGGCGTTGCTTAGAGGGTGCGGGGAGATGACTGACCCTTGACTCTTCCCCATGAGGCTGTGAATGTTTCCTCCAGGTTCTGAGACATCCTCCCCTTTGTTTCCAGGTCAGTTTGTTTCCAATGTTCGAGCAGTTTCTGACTCAGGAATATGGGGGCCTGGGGTGCATTTCAGGCTTGGAGGGAAAGCGGATTGATTTGAAAGGGGTGGTCAGCCGTGGGGGGCGGGGGGCGGCGCCAGTCCTCCTGCGGTGAGGAGAGACTGTAGTAGCGCGTGGTAGACAGAGGGGGCTCCCCACTGCACCCTCACCTGCTGTTACCTGGAGTGCAGAGCTCTCTGGAAGGAAGGTCTTGGGGGGGGCTGAGAACCCCCAGTGTTTGTCTGAGGAGCAAAAAGGGAAGGCCGCTGCTCACCTTGCCCCAGGAGGAGAGTCAGGATCTCTGGAGGATGGGTTCTGCCCAGTGGTGGTGGTGGGGGGGGCGCAGAGGGCACAATGTTGAGAGGCGCGGGCTGTGCCCACGGTCCACACCTGTGAGAACTCCTGAGCAAGCCTGATCTCCGCGGAGAGCAGGACCACAAACAGGCCTGGACCCGCCGTCTCCTACGGGAAGAGTCTGGGAAAGGAGAAGGCGCTCAGCCTTTCTACCCACGTTGACCCTACCCTCTAGGCCAGTGCTGTGGGGATTTCTATGAAACTGTGGGCTTAATTATTACTCCTGCTGGCTCTTCTAGTGCATGCTGACTCTGTTCTAGATGCTGGATGCAAGATGTCCTGTTTTGTATCGTTTAACCTCCTTCACAACCACACTGTGAGTTCGTTACCAAGGTCTCAGTACAGTGTGTCCGTAAGGTCACGGTGCACTTTTGACCGGTCACAGGTCAAAAGTGCACCGTGACCTTACGGACACACTGTATTTTGAGTTGAAAAAGCAGGACTTCTCCCCGCTTCTGCAGTCAACAGACGACATGACAAGGTCTCATGCATCTGACACGAAAGACTATACTTTTAACCAGTCCTCAGTCATGACAGGACACGGTAGCTCCGCTGAGCGAAACACCTTAGAACAGTGGTTCTTAACCTTTTCTGAGGTACCGAACCCACCAGTTTCATATGCGCATTCACCAAACCCTTCTTTAGTGATAAATAAAATATGATTTTTTTTCCCAAATTCAAGACATAGGTATATGTTTTTTTACTGGTGCACAAAATGAGCTGTGCATGAACATCACCTTGCTCAAAGAACAAAACCAACAAAGTGCATGAACTCACAACAAATTACGGTATTACTTTATTCTGGCCTCCACGGCAGAGGCTTCTCCAAACCCCTGAGACCGACTCATCGAACCCCTAGAGTTCGATAGAACCCAGGGTAAGAACCACTGGCTTAGAACCTCCCCCTCTTCCCACACGTAAGGCTGTGTCCCTCCTGAAGGAACCCTGGAGTTTTACTAAGTGGACTCTGCAAGCGGGCGGAGTGTGGCCACACACAGGAGCTGGGAGGGAAGGAGGACAGCAAGATGCTGAGGGACTAGGGATGCAGACTAGGGGTTTGGGGCACTGGGGAGAAGCGCAGGTTCAAGGGGACGGAGAGCATGGAAGTTGGGAGAAGATTCTGGGCTTGGTCACTAAAGCCCACGTGAGAGGCCGTGGCGGGAGGCTGATGTGCGGCTGCTGAGAGGGTCTTCTCGGACAGGGCGCTGTCGTGCGCTGAACTGTGTGTGTCACTTTCCAGAAATTGTACCCAGGGGTGAAGCACACAGCGCTGGGCTCCATTAGGTCACCCTCCAGTCCTGGAGCCATGAACCGGGACCGCTTTGTACTGTGTCCCGGTTCCTTCCCTCCTTCCCGACCTCCGTCACTCGCGGCATCTGAAGCGGGAACATCCGCGTACAGCCATGCATCGCACAGTGACGCGGACGTCAGGGACCAGCCACATCATGGGAGGGGGGTCCCCCATGCTCATACCTGAGCTCAGCCTATCACTTCGTGACGTCACTGGAGCTGCTGCCGGCGCTATGACGTCATGACGCTGTGACTCTGCAGCATAGATCGGGACTGTTTTGTGCCTCTGAGGCTGTAGGCAGTGACATCACCCACCAGCAGGACCAGAGGCAGTCACCCGCCCAGGGGGGCGTTGTGACGCCGGGGCTGCCGTGGTGGACAGCCGTTGTGGGTGGTGATGTTGTAGTGTCCAAGCACAGTGATTTTCAACCTTTTTCACCTCATTGCACACATACACTAATTACTACTGATGCTTCCTGTTCTTTGCCCACGTCAGCCTCAAGTCTGTAGCTAACGACATGACCACGAGAAAGCTTCTTAAAGTGACCGCAAACTGACTGCTGTTGTCTCTATGTCCTTGAATGAAATCATCAGACTCCATAGACAGGCAAACTTAAATCAGAGCAATTGAGACCATTTTCAACAGGGAAAATTGACTAACTCCTCTTTTCACATTGTCAAGTTTTTTCTTCCATCTGTTACAGAAGTGAGTGGGTGTCACGACCCTACAGACAGCAGGGATTCCAGCCCACAGAGAACCTCCCACATGTGCTGCTCCGGGAGTTGGCCAGACTCCTTCCAGCCTGACTCAGACGCCCTCAGGACCATGAGGATGCAATCAGTCAAAACCACATCCCACCAGAAATGCTCAAAACCTTAACACAGTCCTGCAGTGTGATTACGGACACCGGCTCAGACAGTGTCTCAGTTTCCCAGCACCTCTGGGTGCCAGCTCACATGCTGACTACCAGTTGCCTACCGCCTACAACAACAGCAACAACAAAGAGAGCATTCCCCTTTGCGTTCCTATTAGTAGAAATTTTATGTTACGTAGAAATGTTTTAACATATTAAGTATGAGAACTTCTAAAAAGAAATCTAACTATAGTGAAATGCTTCCATTGTTTAACCACTGAGTTAGGACATGAAATGAAGGATAGCAAAGAATACGATGGTCTTGTATGTCAATGTTTTATAGAACCAACGCGTCCTTTTTGTCTATAAGAGAGTCTCGGTGATATAGGTGGACTATGCTCTGTGTTCTAGTTCCAGTGGCAAAACAGTGATGGGAGGTCTGAGTGTTTACGGGACACGTAAAAGCAAACCCAACCCGACGCCTCCCCGTGGCACAGTCCCGTGCGGTGGGCACTTTGGAACAAGGGGTGTAGCGATTTGCCCTGCGCTACTTGGTAAAGGTTTGTTATGAGAGATTGAAATATGGTCAACAGAATGTGAAAAATGGTTTTGCCTTCCAGACAAAACTGGGGAACAATATTTTTTTTTCATTTTCTGCTGCATGAGGTTTTAGAACTGTTTCCATATACGTCTGCATTGCTGATTGCAAATCTGAAATCCGGTTTTTGGTGCATGCTCTAGTTTTTATGCAATTTTAATTTCTTTTTGTTACAGTTAATGGCATGCATTGGTTTTTAAATTGGAGTTGAAGGGCAACGACTCCTGGATTGAACATAACCACAAGGCAATTAATGTTTACAAACATCACTTTTACATAATTGTAGTTGTTTTAATATTTAAAAAAAATATTATCTGATAAAAACACCCTTTTATTTTGTTTTAAGATTGAATCATAGCTTTTTCAAGTAAGCGTAAATGTAAGAAGAGTCCTGACACCTTCTGTTAGATATGTGGCTGTTACACACTTCAACGTCAAAGGCGCAATATTTCATCATTTGTGACATGTGCATATATTGCCTATTTTCAGCGGTTCCAACTGGTTATTCAACTCATCTGCGAGAAGATTATAATGACATAAAAATTGTTCTCGACTTTCTGAAGTATGAGGAGCATAACTGGATCATTTGTGTGGATCTTAAAATGATCAATTTCCTGCTAGGATGACAGAGAGGTTTCATGAAGTATCCTTGCTTTCTGTGTTTGTGGGACAGCTAAGCTCGGGAGAAACACTGGACACAGAAGGAGTGGCCAAAATGTGTAGTTCTGGAAGTAGGGATGCAAAATATTGTGAATGAACCTGTAGTTAATCGAGACAGGATCATTTTTCCCCACTTCACATCAAACTCGGCTTAATGAAGCAGTTTGTTCAGGCTTTGAATAGAGAAAGTGAGTGCTTTCAACATATTATTTCTGCTTTTCCTGCCTCTTCTTTCAAGAAGATAAAAGCAGGTGTATTCGATGGACCTCAAATTCGAACCCTCCTATGTTGACACAGAATTTGTCAGGAAGATGAATAAGGAGGAGAAAGCAGCATGTCAGTCTTTTGTGACAGTTACAAAGAACTTCCTTGGCAACAAAAAAGCAGAAAACTATGAACTTCTGGTTCAAAGGATGATGTTGGCTTTCTGTGACATTGGATGTAACACGAGCGTTAAGATTCACTTCATGAACAGTCACCTTGATAAGTTTCCTGAAAATCTTAGAGCTGTTAGTGATGAGGAGACTACTGCTGGAGCATCAGACGAGATTCTCCTCAACAAGTACACAAATACAACAGCTACAAATGCAAATTTTTGCCTGAATAGAATTTAAATAACTTTTGCACAAATTTTATGATTAAAATAAGTGTTTTAATATGTCCTATTTAGAAATTGTAGACAAATTCTGCTGCAATCATATCTTTTAGTGTATTAGTGTATTTACTGCATTATATAAATTATTATATTTTCACAAAGATGATGCCCAAGAAGACATTATTCTACTTCATTATGTTAAACGTTGAAATTTTATAATAAGATGAAAACCTAAAATCTTGAATTGCAAAGAAACTGTAGCTTACAGAGAAAAACTAATGTCAGATTTGGGATCAGCACACTCGAATTAGGTAAGAACAAGTGTTTTTGTGGATGCAACAAAAATTTTGTTCTCCAGTGATTAGCACAAAATGCTAATTTCTTCGAAAGTGGAACAGACAGAGCTCTTACAGAGTTATTAAGTCATAGATCATCAGAATGGAATTTGAAAATAAATGACTTCAAATGTGTTTGGATTCAAAGGGATTTCTTATTTTACCTAATTTGCAAATAAGCGTTGACTTCATTAGTTTTTAATGAAGCGTATTTATACATATAGGCATTTCCTGGGTTGTACTTACTTCATCACCTATGGAAAGAAATTAAGGCTATAATTGTGCCCAAGGCTACATAATTTTACCATTATTACCAGCATACGTGATGCTGACAAACAACGTCATCCATCACATTATATTAAGGTGAAAATTAAAATTTAACTGGTTATATAGCTTTGTTTATATTAATGCACATGTGGTTCCTTTTTCCTACGGTTGATTAAGAGCCAAAGCATCAAGAATTGATGTGCAGCCTGACCAGGCGGTGGCGCAGTGGATAGAGCGTTGGACTGGGATGCGGAAGACCCAGGTTCGAGACCCCGAGCTCTCCAGCTTGAGCACGGGCCCATCTGGCTTGAGCAAAAAGCTCGCCAGCTTGGACCCAAGGTCGCTGGTTCCAGCAAGGGGGTGCTTGGTCTGCTGAAGGCCCACGGTCAAGGCACATGTGAGAAAGTAATCAATGAACAACTAAGGTGTCACAATGGCAACGAAAAACTAATGATTGATGCTTCTCACCTCTCTCCGTTCCTGTCTGTCTGTCCCTATTTACCCCTCTCTCTGACTCTCTCTCTGTCCCTGTAAAAAAAAAAAAAAGAATTGATGTGCAGTTTTACTTTTAATTCTTCTACATATAGTGATAATTCTAAAGATATTAGCAACTTTGGGATTTTGAGAAAACCCTCCCTTTCATTGTGAAGACTACTAATTGCCTTCTGTTCCTCACCCCTTAAATCTGTTCTTTCTTCTATCATAGTAAACTAAAATTGGGATGGGCTCACGTCTGCCCAGTGGACAACAGCTATTTCCCAGTGCCTGTGACGTTGGGTGTAGCTTGTGTCTTGTAGCCAAATGACTGCATCCAGACACTGTGATATGAATAAGTGGGGACACGTGCCGCTTGGGCACAGTGAGTTTAAAGGAAATGGACTGGCCCTTATTTCTCACATCACGGCTTATTCTGGGACTAGATTACAATGGCGGTCACAAGCCTCTTGTAGAGTGAGGACAAAGGCCCACCAATGACAAAGAGGGGGAAGAGAGATGGTCTGGAAGTGTCGCACAGTGGGTCTTCCACAGCAACCCTGGAGGGCTGGGCTGTACGCTGTCACATACAAATCAAGTGCTCTACCTCAGCCACACGGGGATGTCTCTCCCATATTCAGAGCAGCCAACCTGCCTGCACAGTGAGATGGACTTCAGCATAGAGTTTTCATCCCGGGAAGCTTCAGAGAGCTGTGGGGTCATAGATATGGTAGGCTGGAAATGAACACTTGGTCTTGGTAAGTTTCCTGTAAACAAGTTTCTCACACTTCAGCATCCTCAAATTGGCAATCCTTCTAAGAGTCGGTAGAGTTCATGCCTGTGCCGCCAGATAAAGATTTCTCTGTAACACTCAATGACCTTGTCTTAGATGTGAATTGGAGACCGTGTATACTTGACCAACAGAGAGAGTTTCTATGGTAGAAAAGCTATTCCCTATGGGGGCTGTGGCGATGTATATAAGTAGCCCCTTGGTTGCCCAAAGTTGGGTGGCCAAAGAGTGGTCCTTGGCAGAAGCTAAGAGTTGCTCCCCATTGAACGTATTCCTTTTCACCCATCGCTGTCATGTTTTTAGATGGCAGCCTCTCTTACGTGTGACGGCACGCTAGGCAAGGCAAGTACATGTGACGGGAGGGACCTGGGTTTCCAACTCCACGGACCTGCCAAAGCTGCGCTGGATGCCAACTCAGAATTGTGAGCTGAGAGAGAAGTTAATGAGCTTGACCCATGGTTATTTTAAGTCTCTATCAGAGCAACCACGCCTAAGAGCATTCTCTTTAAAAGGGGTTCCAGTATTAGTCCGAGTCAAATTGTCTTAGTGTTTTAGGGGCTTCAAAAGAACCACTGAGAATGCTCCCATGTAAGTCCAAATGGAATAGTCGTATAGGAAGCAATCCCTTTATCCAACAATTTTATTATTGCTGGAATTAATTATCCAGCCGTTAAATGAATGTCTCCAGAAGATGTGGCTCACCAGATCTGCTGTGGGGTTGGGAGTGCAATTTCCATGTGAGGATGGATGATCTCTCCATTGTAAATACCAGTTTTAATAAGCTTATTCGTCTTGTTATTTTACACAAGATCAGTTTTGTTTTGTTTTTAAATGATGAATGTGAGACTGTTTTGGTCCCAGATTTAATTAGTGTGTTCTGATGTAGTCTACATGTTGTCAAAAACCACTGACTGATAGTCCTAAGAACAGCTCATAAAGGACTCTTGCTTATTACTCTGACAGGAATAAAACTATGCTTAGGTCAATGCCTATGGTTACCTGGAATTTAATATTTTCCCCTTCGTAAGGGTGGCTGTTATTCAAGGTATTTCTTTTTGTTGTTACGAAAAGCATATATGAATTCAGAAATTGGGAATTGTGATACAAACCAAAAAGAAAAAAAAATCTGAAATATTGACCTCATGGCACTGTTATAAGTCATCAAGTAAACCTGGCAAGATACATTTATTAGCAAATTTTGGCAACAAGTGAAGAAAATATATGCCTTCTCTGTTGATGAATCTATAGATGGTTTTTTAACAAATACTCGTTGATAAGTTATGTCTACAGTAGCAGCAACCTTCAAAATGACTTTAGTGATGAGATTATGGCATGAAGGGCTAGCCAAGAATACAAGGAGAAGAATAAGAAGATATTTTTTAAAAAGATCTGGACAAATTTCTTTCAAAGAGACTTGGTTTTACCTGACTACAGCATGTCAGAAGTTCTCTGGAAAGACACAACAGAAATGTGGTACAAAATAGACTTAACAGTTCTTGCCCGCACTTCAGACTTTGATTTGAAAATAAAGTTATACACATTAGCAGATACTAGTCAATAAAAAATTAATCCTCATTACAACAGAGCTATCAAATGGTGAACGTTATTAAATCCAAGATATTGGTTAACATGTAATTGTTTATACATTGTGTGAGAAAATGAGATTAACTCACAGCCGGTTATTGCTTCATTCAGGAATGCGTGGTTCTCAGGGGTATTATCGATAGACATATAAAAGACTTTTGATATCAGAAGTAACACTTTATATGATAAGACAGCAATTCTGGCAAGCCTGATAGATTTGCAAATTAGGTTAAGGAGCAAACATCTAGAAATGAAATAAGCAAAAGTCACTGGCCTAAGATTTTGATGAGAATAAATATAAGGAAAGCAATCAGATAACATTAATAATTCAAAACTACCTCACTGACAAAGACGTATCCATTCTTGACATACGATGTTTCAAGTTTATGGAACTCATTCCCATGACAACTTTAAAAAATTAACACGAGTGTTTCAGCTTACGCCGTTTACGTCGTACTTACAGAACTGCGTGGGCGAACTAGTTTGGTTGCGCATGGCAGAAGACTACGCAGTCCAGTGTCCAGTGCCGTGTATTTATGTCCGTTTCCTTTTTCTCTGGCCTAGCTGTGTTTTTATGTTCTAAATTATGATGTGACAGCTCTGTTAGGATAGGTAAGTGACTTAGGCTAGGGTGCGTCTCGACTTACACCAAAATTCGGGGGACGTCACTGTCACAGGAACGGAACTGGGTCATCGCCTGAGGACCCCCCTATGTTTAAGTGTTCCCTGTTTTGCGGTATTATCAGCTTCAGTACGTTTTCTACACGTGAACCTGTGACAGGCCATTTAAAAGAGAAGCGGGTGCCCTGATCAGCGCTGGCCAAGGCTTTTTGGCGTTCGTCACGGGAATTAGGAAAGGGACCTGGGGAAGAACTGCATTTTCAAATCAGGAACTGTCCTGTCGCTTGTTTCAAAAATAAAAATACGAAAGAGTGGCCCATTGATGTGTGAGCTGGCAGGTCACGGCATAGGGACCACTCAGTAAACAAACCACGGAAGCGCTGAGCGTGGGCTCTTCTGAGCAAGGACTTCGCAGAACTAGAAAGCTGAGGACAAGAAGGAGGAACGCCCTGGGCAGTGACAGCCCCAGGAGTCCCCCGGAGCTGAAGGACAGGACGGTGGGCAGAGGTGTGTCACCCGAGTAGAAGCTCCTGCTGACGGTTTGCAAGGAGCCACCTGTGTCCAGGGAGCCAGCGGGAAACAACTTCATGAGAAGGGGTGACAATGAGTCTGGAACTGACCAGGCGAAGGGCCATGGGGTGGGGGGCTGTACCTTTGCACCCTCACGTCCTTCCTCCCACCAGCACTGGAGTGCCATCCAAAGCATCGTGTTCCCACCTCCCAGGAGGAAACGCTCCTTCCTCTGTAAATTGTCTTCCTCGGGAGGTGAGGCGGGGGTACCCGCCTGACCCCTGGACGACAGAGGACGGACACCACCCACCCCGGTGATTCTCAACCAACTTCCGTAAAGACACATGACTAAGAAATTCATCAGATAATCCGAAGACGTACAGAGACTTGTTTCATGCCGGACTCCTCAGAGTTCCATGTGTCCTATTGGGTACACACCACGTTTTTGTGGCCGAAGGACCATGGTCAAAGGACGGGATGCAGGGTTAAGTGCAGCCCGTGTCAGGTCAGGGTGACTGGGCAGATGACACCGTTAGCGTCTGTGTCCCCGTGGGCAGCGACCGAATGCTCTGTGGCACCTTTGTACTGACGTGTATCTGGGGAAGGCTCGTACCCGCGTGATGCCTGTCATCCAGGGGAACTCAAATCTTTGAGGTCCAACACAGATACCCAAGTGGCACTCAAACGAGAAGCACTCCTTGGGAATGACGCGTTTGCTGGACGCATCCCCAGGGGCCTACCGCCCTGAGAGAGCCTTGAGTGACACTGGTGTCCTGGTGCAAACCAATGTCCCTTTACCAAAGAGAGACGCACCCGAGGAGAAGGACTGGTCATGGGTGGGACCCTCAGGAGTGGTGCTGTCTCGGGAGGGGGGGGACGTGAGACAGTTCCAGAAGACTGGGTAAAGGAAGTCACCGGATGGGTGACAGCCTACGGAGGAGGGAAGGTGTGAGTGGACGCTCGGGGATCTTCGCAGCAGATGCACAGCAGCAGACAGAGGCGAGGCCAGGGAGCCTTCTCGTCGACCAGCTGTGTGCATGGCAGACCCAGGCACAACGCACAGGCTGTGCACCTGAGGGGGACCCTGGGCCTATACCTGGAAGCGTTCCGACCTCCCTGGGAAGGGCTGCACCCCTTCCCTCCTGCTGTGCCTTCCACTGTGTGAAGGCTCCTCGTAAACGCAACCATCGGGTGGAGCCCTGGGAGCTGTTCGGAATGTCTGGCCCATGTCGTTGGAGCAGGACTGTGTTTGCAGCTCCTCAGAGTCAAGTCACACGTCTTCACAGGTCCTGTGTGATTCCTTTTTTAAAAATTTTTTATTTTAGTGAGAGGAAGGGAGGCAGAGACAGACTCCCCCATGCACCCTGACTGGGATCCACCCAGAAAAGCCTACTTGGGGCCATGCTGTATCCATCTGGGGCCCTTGCTCTGTTGCAACTGGAGCCATTTATTAGGCCACGGAGCCATCCTCAGCACCTGGGGCCAACTTGTTCCAACTGAGCCATGGCTGTGGGAGGAGAAGAGAGAGAAAGGGAGAAGCAAGAGGGGGAGGGGTAGAGAAGCAGATGGGCACTTCTCCTGTGTGCCCTGACTGGAAATTGAACCTGGGACTTCCACACACGGGGCTGATGCTCTACCACTGAGCCAAACCGGCGAGGGCCACCTAAGCAATTATTAAACACAGGGTGGAAAACACACAATTTGGATAGCCAGGCATCAAAGCCATGAATGTCCCCCATATGCCATAAATAAACTATTACAATCCGTGTTTTCGCAAGGAGGAAAACGACAATATTCCTCCCACGGGCTAGTGGGTGTGTGACAAGTGGCCCACACCTGTTGTGCTTCATCTAGCCGTGTCTGGAAAAGCACGACTCATCTTCCTACAGCGTCATCGTCACGAGCAGCGTGCTTGGTATGCTCTCCACACAACTTTTAATTTAGAGGGTGAAAGTCACGTTCCCAAGGGAGAGGGCTCCCACTCTGTGCACGGAGCGCCACCCTCGGTGATTTACGGAGGTATGAACGTGGAAACGGTGATGTGAAGCAGTACTTCTGGTAGCTCTCCAGGCTCGTGGTGGGATCGTGACTTCCCAAGGAGGAAATCAGGGGTGGAGGGCACGCTGCTGTGATTTCCCACAGGGTCTCTCCGGCGGGGTGGGTTTTCTTACGTCCTAGGGCCCTGGGCCTCCCTTCACGTGGGCTGTAAACCAATGGGCTGCAGCGTTGTCGCGAGGCGGCTCCCGGGGCGCAGAGACAGACGTTCCCGGTGCCTGCAGAGTGACGGACCGAGGGGCTCACGCAGCCCCGCTGGCAATGACGGCCTCCGAATCTATTTTTTTTTTCTTTTTTACAGGGATAGAGAGAGAGTCAGAGAGAGGGATGGATAGAGGCAGACAGACAGGAACGGAGAGAGGTGAGAAGCATTAATCATTAGTTTTTCGTTGCCCTTGTGACACCATAGTTGTTCATTGATTGCTTTCTTACATGTGCCTTGACTGCGGGCCTTCAGCAGACCAAGCAACCCCTTGCTGGAGCCAGCGACCTTGGGTCCAAGCTGGCGAGCTTTTGCTCAAGCCAGATGGGCCCGCGCTTAAGCTGGCGAGCTCGGGGTCTCGAACCTGGGTCTTCCGCATCCCAGTCCGCCACTCTATCCACTGCGCCACTGCCTGGTCAGGCCGAATCTATTTTTATAGCAAATGGAAGCCCCGTGTTTTACGGCTAGGTCGTTGGCCCTTAGACATACCGATGACTTCAGATGTAATCCCGTCGATGGGGCGCCTCTGATTGTCCACCGAAGCCGGGCTGGCTGATGGTCTGCTCTTGGGGGGTCACCTTCTCCATCCACAACTTGGTCTCTTCCTTATTCTTCTGTGTTTTAAGTAACTTTTAAACATGTATTTAATGTATAGTAATCTTTTTTAAAAGGCTGATTTTATATGGAGATTTAATAGAATTCTGAATTGTGTCAGTCCTAAAATACATTTTTTTTCCTCTCTTTGTAACTGTTTAGTTTGGATTGGACGATGTCATAACTGAAAGAGCCATAAAGAGGTGTCCCCAGGAAAGTATACCTATTTGCTATGGGCTGACGTGTGTTCCCACCCTCCCCACCCTCCCACCTCCAATTCATCTCTGTTTAAGTTGTCACCCATCATGTGACTGTGTTTGGAGAGAGGCCCTTTAAGGAGCGTGTTAAGCTACGTGAGATCACTAGGGTGGGTGTCTGACTGGGTAGGACTGTGTCTGTAAGGAAGAGACACCGGAGAGCTTTCTGCCCTCAACCCTCCCTCCCCACGTCCCTCACCTGCAAAGAAGAGCTTGGATGAGCACATGACCATCAGGGGGTGACCTGCGAGCCCACAGAAGAGTCTTCCGAATGAACCCTGCTCTGCCAGCATCTTGATCATAAACGTCAATGCCTGAACTTCGGTTGTCAGACCCACCATGTCTGGGACCTTTTGTTATGGCAGCCTGATTGCAATGAGACTATATTTAAGGGTAACACTGGGTTGATGGAAACTGACTGATAAATAAGAGAGCTTGGGAAACAATCATTTGATTCCTATCCCGAAGTCAGTCGCTTGGAAAACTACTCGATGACCAAAGATTTGAATTTAGAATGTTTCGGTAGGGCTCCTTTTTCTCACCACTTTTGAGTCACTATTCCAGAGAATTGCACGTGTGTGTCTTCCTTCCTGGGTCCTAGGAGAAGCACGAAAGGGTTTTAGCACCGAACATACAACTCATGGCTTCATAGTCAAATATTATTGAACCTAAGGAGTTCTCCATTAAATAAACAGATTTTTGGAGAAGTAATCATTGAGTGATTTTGTCTGTACATTTATAACAACATTATTGACTATACATTTGAGCACATTTAAGCGTGGTTTACTTCACCCGTATTTACGCATTTTCCAAGATATGGACAGAAGTGGGTTAATAAAAGCTAAATGGAACAGAATGTCACACTCACAAGAATTTGTAACAATAATGATGTATCGATGGAAGGGGTTGCTAAGGGAGCTTGTTTTCCAATTACCCCTTTTCTTTTCTTTTCACCTGATTTCTCAGGCCAGAAATGCCAGTAAAATGTTGACCAGAAGTGGGAAAACGTGGGCCTCCTTGTGTTGTTATTCTTCACTTTAGGGGGAAAGATTGTTCAGTCCTTCCACATTGCCTACGATGTCAGCTTTGGGTATTTCATAAATGAAGACCTCTGCATTCATAGTTTTCTGAGAGTTTTTAATCATCAAAAAGAGTTTGGATTTGAGGTTTTTCTACATCAGTTGAGATAAACGAGGGTTATTTTTTTGTTTTGTTTTGTTTTATAAATTTGGTGTATTACACTGATTTTCTGAGGTTGCACTCCTGGGATGAATCCTCGTGGTGATGGTAGATGATCCTTTTGACATGCGGCTGCATTTGGTAGGCTGTATGTAGTCTTTGGAGTACATGTGTGTGCACAGTCATCAGGAATAACTCGGTCTGTAGCTGGTAGACACGTGTACAGAAGCTGAAGTCGGACAGAGTGTTTGCTGGCAGTAACGTGTGCTTTGGATGTAAACTCGTAATCCCAAGTAAATCACTCTGTCTTTTGAAAGTCATAAATGATCATAGCCATCAAAACAAGTTATTGAAAAGAAAAGGAAACTATGATTCAACTCCACTTGGAGTGTGCCACCAGCGACTGTCCAGCCCACATCCACGTCGAAGCATGGCCCTCCAGCGCCCGCAGTGATCTTCAGTGGCAGCCATTGCTCCTCCGGACCCGACCAGCCTCTCTGGTCCTCTGTTTGAGAAAAAAAACGGGGGCAACAGCCTTCAATCTGGCTGGGGTGTCAGAGCAGAAACCCCTTGGGTTATATTTTTGGAGGATAATTGTGTTCTTGGGGGCACGTGTCAAAGCTTGGCATTGTAGGGTCCACCATTGCCACCAAACCCAACCAGCATTCCCATCGATGTCCAACAGAATCTCTCACGGCAGGTGCCCAATAGAAATTAAATTTGAAGAACAGGGATCTCTTCCCATGTAAACACATCTGAGGAGAGAGAGGCGGCCAGCAGCAGGCACAGACGGGGGCCGGAATAACAACACTCGACTCCATGCATCTCTGCGCATGTCGGGCATCATGACCTTTCCTTGTAAGTTTTGGTTTACTCTTCTATTTTAATATCAGAAAAGCAGATTGTATCATACATATCATCATATAAGATGTGTTACAAAATGTCCCTTTCAACCTACATCAGGGGTCGGGAACCTTTCTGGCTGAGAGAGCCATGAATGCCACATATTTTAAAATGTAATTCCGTGAGAGCCATACAATATGTTTTACACTAAATACAAGTAAATGTGTGCATTTTATGTAAGACCAACATTTTTAAAGTACAATAAGTCTGTGAATTCTTTTTAATAATGTTATGCTGTTGCTAACCAATGATGAATAAAATACTTCTTACCATTAATGCAACTTCTGGTGCCGCATGGTTTTGCTGATGGCTTTGTAGTCTGGTTGATACGTGGTGAGGTTAAGCTTCATGAAGGCGTTGAGACTTCCATCCGTTAAACGTGATCGTAGGTTGGTCTTAATGTTCTTTAGATGTGAGAGAGACTGCTCACATGCATACGCAGAGCCAAACATTGTCAGTACAGCAATACTCACACGTTGCAGTGTGTGGTATGTGACGGGAAGCGCGTTCCAAGTATTAACAATCAGCTGGTCCGCAGGTTGAAGTTTTTTCATTTCTCCCCACTTGTGTTTGCTCTCCAACTCTGCTTGCTGTCATGCAAATCTTTCCAAATCTTCATTCAGTGACTTGAACTTATTCACCCACATGTCTGAGGCCTTCAGGTCAGCAGCTTGTAGCTCAAAATCTCTGACGGAGACACCGGAGATGTAACTCAGGTTGGCAAGTCCACTGCACACTTGTGTGGATGGGTGATGAACTTAAAAAGACGAGTGAGCTCACAAAATTCTCCAAAGCACGCTTTGAATGACTGCAGGAGAGTAGATGTGAAGCCCGCTAGCTGCTGGAGATCAAGATATTGAGCAGGGTCACTTGCTGTGCATGCATCTTTAAAATCTCCCAGTTTTTCAAAGTGTAGTAAACGACCTGTTTCAATGTCTGCGATGAAGAGTTCCAGTTTGTTTTCAAATGCAAACACTGCTTGTTGAAGGGATAAGACTGTATTTCCAATGCCTTGTATTTTCACATTGAGCTGGTTCAGATGTTCAGTCATGTCCACGAGATAGTACAACTTCAGGAGCCACTCAGTGTTAGCTAACTCAGGATGCTCGACGTATTTCATTTCAAACAAAGTCCAGATTTTGCTCAGAGAAGCCGCGAAATGGCTGAGCACCTTCCCTCTTGACAACCAATGCACATTGCTGTGCAGAAGCAGACCAGGATAATTATTCCCAACTTCATCCAGCAGTGTTTTAAACTGGTGATCATTTAAAGCTCGGGCAACAATAAAGTTGACCACCCAAGTGACCAGCGACATCACCTCACCAAGCTGCTCACCACACATCTGAGCACAAAGTGCCTCCTGATGTAGGATACAGTGAAAACTTAGGATGGGTCTCTTTTCATATTCACGAAGAAGCGCTACGAATCCTGTTTCTCCCCACCATGCACTAAGCACCATCAGTACACACTGAAATAAGTTTATCCATCAGTAGATTTTTTTCTTTAGTGAACTCAGTGAAAGACTTGAATAAATCCTCCCTCTTGTTGTCTCTTTCATATGCAAAACAGCAAGACTTTCCTCACATAGGTAGTGTGTCACTGACAGCATACCTTGCAATCACGCTGAACTGGGATAAATAGCTTACGTCTGTTGATTCATCCAAAGCGAGAGAAAAGAAGGGTGCTGCATTTATGTCCTTCACTTGTGTTGCCTCAATTTGATTTGCCATCATTATGGTACGATCGTGAACAGTTCTTGCCGACAGAGGCGTGTCTTTTATTTGTTTGATTATCTTGTCTTTATCCAAAAAGTCATCAAAAATTTCATTGGCAACATCAAGCATGAATGTTTTGGCATACTCCCCATCTGTGAATGGCTTTCCATTTCTCACAATTGCTAAAGCACCAGCAAAGCTAGCCGAATTCCAGTCACCTTGTTGGGTCCAAACATGGAGTTGCTGCTGACTAGCTTGCACTCTGCTCAGTAGCTCTCAACATGCTTTCCTCCTGCTGTCCCCCGCTGGATATTTCAATGCAAATGTAGTATGGTGTGTGTCGAAGTGCTGCTTTATATTTGACTGTTTCATCAATGCAATTTTATCATTACATATTAGACACACTGCAGAACCTGCTCTCTCCACAAAGGTGAATTCCTCTGTCCATTCCTGCTGAAAAGTATGATACTCCTCATCTTCTTTTCTTTTAGCCATCTTCTTCATCAAAAGGGTTTCTGCAATTAGCTAGCTAACTACTTGATTAAAAGGAGGGAAGTTTACTTTCTGACCTCACAAGGACCCATGTACATTACACATTATCCAATAAAAATTTGGTGTTGTCCCGGAGGACAGCTGTGATTGGCTCTAGCCACCCACAACCATGAACATGAGAGGTAGGAGATGAATGGATTGTAATACATGAAAATGTTTTATATTTTTAACATTATTTTTTTATTAAAGATTTGTCTGCGAGCCAGATGCAGCCATCAAAAGAGCCACATCTGACTCGCAAGCTGCAGGTTCCTGATCCCTGAACTACATGTACAGATACAAACATACATGTCTACATACACAGGTTGGTACTAACATCTTTCTGATGATACTGAGCGTATGAACACTGTAATCCGCTTTGCTGTGGGTTAAGTTAATAACATACTCTGAAGACCATGCCACAGAGGGACCCTGCAGTGTGCCATGCTTGCTTGTTGTCTGTTATGACCATCAGTGTCCTGAGTTCTTGCCATACCATTGGCATTCGGTTGGACCCCTCCTGACCGGGCCCCTCCTGACCGGAACCCTCCTGACCGGGCCCCTCCTGACTGGGCCCCTCCTGACCGGACCCCTCCTGACTGGGCCCCTCCTGACCGGACCCCTCCTGACCGGGCCCCTCCTGACCTCCACAGCTCTGCTTTAGAGCCATTTCTGTTACCAGGTGTCTCAGACAGACTGTGTGTTCATATTTTTGCCTGTGAGATAAATTCCTAGAATGGGATTGTTGGGCCAAAGAGTAAGTAGATGCACAATTTTGTAGTTATTGTCAAATTCTCTTCTATAGAGATTATACTAATTTTTATTCCCGGCATGTGAGAATTCCTGATAGCTCGGCCAAATAAGAGCATTTTTTAAGTGTTGCTAAGAAAATGGGTAAGAAGTGTTATCTTAATTTTAATTTTAATGTTTCATTATTAGAGCTGTTAACATCTTTATTTGTGGTTAAAAATACATTTGTCCTATTCATATTTCTAATCCATTTTTCTTTAGAGTTAAGTGCCCATTTATTTTCTACTTTAAGATGCCTCATTTATGCTGGAATTATTAAATCTTTGTCTCCCATAGACATTATTTCATTTGGTTTCTCATTTTGCTTATGGGGATCCTTGCTATGTACTTAAAAATTATGCAGTCGTATTTATTCATATTCCCCATTCATTCAAAATCTTGTCATGCATTTTAAAGAATTCTTTATTTTTGCATACATTTAAGTATTTTTATAATAAAAACGCTTTAAAGGGATAGCACCCTTTGTTGAATTCTAGCCATTCCTGTCACGGCTTCCTCTGTGACTGCCCAGCTGAGAGCCCCACATGTGTGTCTGCCAAAGCCTGGGCAAAGTGGGTTCTGTTATTTATTTCCATGTATGAAAGAAGAAGAAGAAGGAGAAGGAGAAGGAGAAGGAGAAGGAGAAGGAAAAGGAGAAAAAGGAGGAGGAGGAGGAGGAGAGAAGAAGGGGAAGGGGAAGAGGAAGAGGAAGAGGAAGAAGAAGAAGAAGAAGAGGATAAAGAAGAAGAAGAAGAGGAAGAAGAGGAAGAAGAAGAAGAAGAAGAAGAAGAAGAAGAAGAAGAAGAAGAAGAAGAAATCAAAACTAAGAAATTTTAAGTTGCCCAAAATAAATGGAACAGAAATGCCAGAATCCTAGCGAGAAACCACAGGGAGAGTGCACCCCCGTAACTGTAACCCACATTATGTGTAAACAGTCTCTTCAGGGTGAGAAATGCGCTCTTGCCCTATTTCCCCCTTTTCAAGCACAATATCAGAACTGTTCATCCTGCATCCTACTTTTAGATCAGTCAATTTACATATTAGTTTTTGAGACGCCGGAGGGTTGATCTAGGTTAGATTAGGAAAGGACTAGACCCATGAAAAACGGCCATCCCTGGGCTTCTATTCTACCATCCGAACAGCAAACCAGACAGCAAAGCCTAACTAACATGAATGGGGATTATTCAGAACTGACTGCCCTGGGGCGCTGTTCATTTTCTGAATGGCAAGCCATGGCGATCTGAGTTCCATCGACTTCCAAATAGGAATTGGAAGTTTTCCTTGAAAACACGAGTTGCCAGAAGAGCCAGGATTCTCCCACTTCAGAAAAGGCAAGTTTTGCCTCGCTCTTTCCAGCACACACAATGTACTCCTCTTGGTGGGAGCGAGGCAGCGTTTACAAATATCGTGTGCACGCTAACGGGCTTCCTGTTTTCTCTGGGGCTGTAGACAGCTGATCAGGAGCTCAGAAGCGTGTGTCTGAAGGCCAGCCCTGCCTTATGTACCGCCACCGCCCGTCCGTGATGTTGAGGCCAGGCTGAGAGAGGAATCAGGACGGAAGATGGTGAGCAGTGACCACTCCACATGGGTCATGCCCATGAGCCTGTAGGGCTTTCCTTTCAAGGCCGTTACGAACCACTCACGCCTAAATAAAAATAAAAATAGACATGCCCAAAGAGATGGCGTTGTTGATTCCCTGCTATTTTTTTTCTAAGATTTTATTTTCTGATTTTAGAGAGAGGAGAGAGAGAGAAAAAGAGAAGAGTGAAGGAGTGGGAAGCATCAATTTGTAGTAGTTGCTTCTCACGTGTGCCTTGACCGGGCAAGCCCTGGGTTATCGAACCAGCAACTTCAGCATTCCAGGTCAATGCTTTATCCACTGCACCACCACAGGTCAGGCAGGTTCCCTGCTATTTTGACCTACTCTGTGTTGGTAAGTTTTATGAGCTGAGTTTAGATAAGATTCATGATCATTTGTTCTCTTTTAGAAAGCATCAAAAGCTAATTAGATTACGCAGGCCCCCTCTGTGTTAAGAGCATCTGTCTCCAATGAAATGCAGTCGGATATTCTCATACAGGCAGCACCTGGTGTGTCCAATCACTGAGCAGTTCGGGAATCTTTCTAGAGATTCCGGACAGCAACGAACAATCAATACTAACGGACAAATGAGTGGAAAGTGACCACCCCGCCCATATTCTGAGTGGAGATGTGGAGACAAGCCCTGTGATGGATTAGCAATGTGGGCCGACCCGTCAGAACAGAGCTCAGCCACCTCACAAACACTGGGCTATCAAGGCACAGGCCTAGTCACCCCTGGTGGTTATCATGACTTATCTAAGGCTCAGAGGCATTACATTGAGCGGCTGGAATTCAATTCTGGGCATTTTGGCTTCAGAGTCCATGCTCAGAAACATGCTATTAATCTAAACACACCTGAAAGGCGGTCCGATCCAATGCCCTTATTTTTAAGGTGAATCGCGGGGTCTTTGGAAGCTGTGTGGACAGAGGGTAGCGTCCGAGCTTCCCTGAAAATGAGCACGTGCAGTGATGACAGACGTGTCCCCAGAGGGCCACTCTGCTCTCACTAGAAAGCGCGTAGACACTGTGCAATTTCCAGACTGGGGACCTTTGAGAAGCTTTATGTGTGTTCAGTCTTAATACCTTTACTGTGTTTATTAGATTGTATTACACCTTCACAATAGAATTAAGCATAGTTCACATGTTGATCTTCCGTTAATCTCTTCAATGAAAAAAGTAAAAAATGAAAGACCGAGGAATTTCCTGGGGTAAAATAGAGGCGATGTGATGAAGTTAATTATGCTTACTTATAGACTTTTAAAAATATATTATAATGAGTTATGAACATTAATAAAATTCTACTATGAAATATTTTTAATGGAAGGAGACTTGTTTTTCTTATTTTATTCTCACTGCAAAGTATATCTCTATTCCTTAGTGAACATACCTGGGAAGTAAGTCCTTTTCTTCTTCAGTGTACGGCATGTCCAAAGACTAAGATCAGGAACAATTATGTTCTCATGACTGTGGCCTCCTGACAAGGCCACTTAGAGATCGTGTAGACCAGGGGTGCTCAATACGTCGATGGCGATCTACTGGTCGATTGCGAAGGAAGTGTGGGTAGATCGCATGACATTAAAAAGACATTTGTCTTTTGATTGGCATACAGGGTAGCCAATCTGACATCTGAACTTTTGACACCCTACGCATGCGCGTTAAACCGCGCTAACTTGTTCAGTTACATTGCTGCGTAGTTAGCCTTCAATTTATTTAAACTAAATACAACAAGCGTATAAAAATGAGTGCCGTAGCTGGTCCGAGTAAGAAGCCTAAAACCTCCCACTTTCATACAGAATGGGAGGGGATTTTTTCACTATGTCATATTCTAAGTGCGTTTGCCTCATCTGTCTGTGTGCCATTGCTATTCCAAAGAAGGGAAATGTGGAGCGGCTTTTTCGGACTGTTCATAAAAACTATGACATTGACTTTCCTCCGAAAAGAGAGCTGAGAAGGAGAAAGGTGAAAGAAGAATACACAATATTAAATAGTAATAACAGTAACTTAAATAATGATAATATAGAAGAAATAAATTTATGTTTTGCCCTTTTATTGTAGGTAGATCATTTTGACTTGGTCTTCTTATAAGTAGCTCGCAAGCTGAAAAAGTGTGGGCACCCCTGGTGTAGACATTTTCTTCTTCCACTAGGCTCTCTAGTCCCGTAATTAGCCTCTGCTGCTTCCTTCTCAGACTGAGGCACTGCCTGTGAATTAAAAAGTCCAGTTCAGTCCCAGTGGAACTGTATCGTTTCCTATAATTTTTTTCCATGGGCCTCATCAACTTGTAGAGCTGTTCCTGGTGCCTTCGGTCAACGGGCTTTAATCAGGAATTATGAGGAATATTTTGGTGTTATGCCATGAGCGAGTATTCATGTTACACTTTTTAATCATTCTCAGTGTCCAGTAATCACAAACTAGACAACCAAGTTGCCATGCCTCAGAGTCAAAACACACTTGAGATAAGTTTACGTTCCCAGGGCCTCACTCCCCACCAAGCCTACGACTAGCCTGACCCTGTCTACGGCAGGACTCCTCGGCTGTGGGGTTTGATGTGGTCAGTTATCTGTGCTTTCCCCTGGGGCCTGGATCACGGCCAGATTTGTGTTGGCTTGTCTCCTTTTTGGTGGGTTTGGGGCCTATTTCCTGACTCAGGCTCTGTGAGGATGGGGGACTCTTTTCTTATTCTTCGGAGCAAAATTCTAACCCCTTACAAGAAAGATGCACAGAGTGGAGGCTCAGGGAATATCTGTTAAAAACCAATAATGAAATGTAATCTCAAACTCTGCCTTAATAATAACGATTTCCCCCCTTATAAATGCTAAGTCACAGGGAGGGGTTTCCTTATTGCTGAGCTGCACACCCCCACTTGATCAGCCACACACAGAGCATCTCTACACCGACAGCATCTCCTCATGTGGAATTGTATATTGAGAATGGCGGGAAGATATGAAATCCTTAGGCTTCCCTTTGCCTCACTTTTCGATACTTGATTGTGACCTCCGACGCACACACTCGATCTAGACCAGTGGTTCTTCACCTGGGTTCTATGGAACCCAAGGGGTTGGATGAGTCGGTCTCAGGGGTTCGGAGAAGCCTCTGCCTCGGAGGCCAGAATAAAGTAATACCGTCATTTGTTGTGAGTTCATGCACTTTGTTGCTTTTGTTCTTTGAGCAAGGTGATGTTCATGCACGGCTCATTTTGTGCACCAGTAAAAAAACATATACCTATGTCTTGAATTTGAAAAAAGAAATCATATTTTATTTATCACTAAAGAAGGGTTCGGTGAATGCACATATGAAACTGGTGGGTTCGCTACCTCAAAAAAGGTTAAGAACCACTGGTCTAGATGCTGACGGTTCCCTCACTCTCCTTAATGAGCCCCCACACTGATGTCTCTGGTGTCGCTGTGATTTGTGGGAACTTGGGAAAACCCACTTAGGAAGCAGGCTCGTTTTTTGTTTTGTTTTGTTTTTTTTTGAAATTGCTCCAAGACTTTCAGGCCTCTGAGCATAATTACAGTTAATGAAGAAAAAAAGAATTAATCGCTTTACTTAACAGTGCTCTCTAGGGGCTGACAGCACTTGAACAGGTTGACGGGCGAGAGCATCCCTCTCTGAACAACCCTGAGTGATTGATGTAACGTGTCTGGGCGTGCCCGCTGCGTTCTGAGAACTGGCCAGGTGGGCAGCTTCCCCGTGCGGTGGCCTCTGCTCATCCTCCCCAGGGAGGCGGCCCTGTCCCTGTCCCTCCTGGCTAGAGCGGTCTGTCTGTCCTCACGCAGGCTCTAAGGACGGGCTTGTTCAACCCTGACTGCTTCTCCCAAGGACGGGGATTTTACTTTCCTGGTAGCCTGTCCTCTCTCTCTGAAGGGCTCCTTATCCTGAAAGGGCCAGGAAGGCCATGGTTCTGCAGCGAACCCCGACTTTGCACCGAGGGCGGTTGCTTTGTGATGACCTACTGTGTGTGTCAGGCAACCCACCCTCCATTCTGAGACACGTTCCTGTCGGTTGCTGAGGCACTTGGAAATGTAACGTAAGGTAAAAAATCCTGGGGATCATTTAAATCACTTACAAAGCAGGAGTCATCACGAAACGTTGTTGCCAGAGCACAAAGGCATTTTATTCTTAGTGAAGTTCTTCCTCTTTTAAAATAGGTGAAAAAAAAAAAAAAAAAGAGCTAGGATGATGTATGGAACGTGTCACCTGATATTTTAGACATTGTTTTCTTAAGATGGCTTGCTTAGAAAAAAAAAGCATTTTTCTTCCAATTCTCTCAAACGGCCCATCTCTTTTTCTGCAAATAGAGATTTCTACTTTTTCTCCTGTTTGTATATTTATCATTTTTTACCCTTGGGTAGTTTTACAAAGAAGGTCAGGTGTGGACATCACCTCGTCTTTCAAGCCTCCTGACAGCTTTGAACACGGCCTCTGGAAGGGGCGATGAAAGCAAAATCAACACCCGAGACCTTCCGAGAGGTGGTAGCCTCGGAGCCGTGTTTCAACCACTTAGTTACTTTTGTGTTTTGAAAGCAATTACTCTGGGCTAGATATCTTGAAAACGGACACCATATTGTGAGAAGAAAAAAAAAATGTTTGTTTCTGTCAAACGCAATGTATCTATTCCTGTGAAATTAAGAATGATGAAAGAATTGGACTGGATGACACTGCCCCTCTCCGAGTGGTCTCAGGAAGGAGATGAGCAGAGGGCCAGGTCTGTTCCCTCACCGCCGCGGCGAGGACCGAGGACCGGCCCGGCCAGGACCGGCTCCGTAACTGTTATAAAGTAGCGATTTGTGCTGACTTTTGTCCCTGATTCCTGGGAGGGAAGCTCTACCCCCTGTGTGTCCCTGAGCGGTAGGCGTGTCTCTGGTCTTCACGGCGGGCAGGACCCTGGGATTTTACCTATGTTTATGCTGACAAGGTGACTCACGGTGGGTGGGGGCCTGGATAGCCTGTGTGCACAGGACGACTCAGGATGGAGGCGGTTGCTGGCCCTGCAGAAAGACCGACCCAGTGATTAGAAGTCTGGGGCTTTGAGCCAGGTGATATAAACCTGATCTCCGTGGCGGGTTTGGGGACTAAGGATGGAGGCGGAATCGTGTGGCCATTGGTTCAATCAACCTTGTCTATGACATGAAACTGAAGGGCGTGGGTCAGCGCCCCGGGGGCCAGCCAGCCCCTGTGTGTCCCGTGTCTCACGTTATCATGTTGGGAGGGTGACATGTCCTGACTCCAGGCACAGAGGATGTAGAAACGTGAGGAGTTGGGGCCTCCCAGACCCGACCATGGGCATCTCTTTCTTTGGCTGGCCTTGGTTTTATACTTCTCGTTCTAAGGGAATCGTCATCGTGATGCTAGCACGCTCCTGGGGTCACCGCCTGGGGAATCATTACATGGGCGTGGTTAGTAGGAAGCCCCTGATGCATAGCCCGTTGGGCAGAAGGGCAGATGGCCCGGGGCCCTGAGTTGGCAGCGGGTGTCTGATGTGAAGGCAAGCCTGTGACCCTGACCTGTGGCGTCTGCAGTCCGGACTGCTGGTGAGTGTCAGAAGTCCCAGCAGATGCCACCTCTGCCCTCAGTTTCCCACCTTAGTGGGACAGCCAGGATGTAGGGGCAGATCACCGAGGATTCCCACGGTCACATCGGAGGCCTTTATCCAATCAGGTGTGCCCTTGCATTTGATTTCTCCAGCTGCTGGTCAGGGGAGCATGTGCTTCATTGGTTCTAGGATCAGTCGGGACAAGGTCCATCCCCACACAGACGTAAGAACTCCTGTCTTGTCCGGTTTCCTAACCTTCCCGCCACTAGCCATCACGAAAGGCGCTCTAACTGGCTCAGCAGCCGAGTCGGAATCCCTGAGATGTGGGCGAAGCCGGATTCACAGGGCGAGAGCACCGGAGGCTAGCGGCGGTGGTCCCCTTGATCACGCCCCCTTAGAGGGCGGAGTGACTTTAGTGATGCTACGAGCTGAACAGACCTCTCGTCGTATTATTTTTCATTGAAATGCCTCAGTGAAATGGAGCGACGCACTGGAAGTGGGATCGTTGAAACTGAGACACAGAATTCATCTTAACTTTGGGAACAGAAGAAAAGCCTGAGGCTGCCTTACAGAATTCTTGAATCAAGGCAAAACAGCCTTTCATCTCCGTGGCAGTACGGTGAACCAGAATTGTTGCGGGAGGTAGACCTTTGAAAAGAGCTGCCCAGGACTCTCGTTTCACTCTTCATTTCACTTGCTACGTGGCCTTTGCAAGCCGTGGACTCTGTTTTCCCTGTAAGATGTGTATACTCTGTCCAGATTTTGAAACAACTCCTCCCATTCTTTGCATGTGGTCTAATTATTTGTTCAGGGACAAGATCCCTTAAAGGAAAGGGAAAGAGTCAATGACCTTGATTTTGTCCCTTGTTTGTCTGAGAGGGGCAGAGTGGACATGTCATGTTGTCCCTCTGGTCATTGGGAAAAACCAATAAGGCCACACAGATAAGAACATTGCCACAGGTGAGATATTGGTATTTTCAATTAATATCAAAACAAACAAACAGCACTCACTCTTTTTTTTTAAGGTGATAAAAGGTTCGTTCTCTCTCACAGAGCCACGATAAACAGGAATGATGGTCCAGTAAGTATTTCAGCAAATCCAGTTTCCATGAAAACATGGCATTAACAGTTAAAGTTCAGTAGAATATCACCGAGCCATCAGAGAGGACCCTGTGACAGTCATTTCAAAGCAACTCAGAAGTCGTTGATTCAAGATTAAGGAGAGACCCACGGTGAGAGACGTCATCGCACCAACTCACAATAACAAAGAAAAATTAGGGGGACAGTCTCGCCTTAGAATACTTGATTTCTGTTTTCCTCCTTTAACCGAGAGAAGACTCTTCCAGCTTTGGGTGTACCCCACTGAACTATGTCTGTGGAGACGCATACTTACATACAAGCTGCGTTTAAAAAAGGGCTATCTGAATGGGAAAAAAAAACAACACATTAATGTCCTAGAGGCATGACTCTCCTACAGGTCTCTAGAATCTTCTGTAGGCTCTGGAATTGGACTAATAGGTCATAGGTAAATATAATTCTACAGGCAAACCTATGTCCGCCATGTGCTCCATTAGTATAATTCTCACAGTCGTTAGAGACAAAAGGAGGTGATGTTCAAGGTGTTCAAGGCTTTGCATCCCAAAGTAAACGTACAAAAAAGCCTCCCCCCATTTTATTGCCTCTTTAAAGCACACACACGTGAATGCACCGTCTTGGTATGTGACCAATACATGTTTAATTGTTGTGAGTTCATGCACTTTGTTGGTTTTGTTCTTTGAGCAAGGTGATGTTCATGCACAGCTCATTTTGTGCACCAGTAAAAAAACATATACCTATGTCTTGAATTTGGAAAAAAATCATATTTTATTTATCACTAAAGAAGGGTTCGGTGAATGCGCATATGAAACTGGTGGGTTCGGTACCTCAAAAAACGTTAAGAACCACTGGACTACGGAATGCTAATACATCTCAATCAATTGTTTGACCCAGTGGTAAATATCTGTGCTGACTATTAAGACAGAACTGTGATGAGTCAACTGAGCATGTGTACTAGAAGCATAAGCTTGCTGAGCAGACAATGTGGGTGGGGAGCGTGCTATTTCTTGGGTCTGGAAAGGAATATATATATATATATATATATACACACACATACACACACATATATGTGTTTGTACTGAAAAATAATATCCATTTAAACTTCACTAAAATTGATAAACATTTTTTTTTAGAGTCTGCATGTTTAAAACAAAGAACACAAAGCATAGGAGAACATTACTCCCCAAGACGACGTGGGGCTGCTATTGTCAGTGTGCTCCAGAGAGTCTCCGTGTCAGGATAATATAATATAGTTCTGCCCGCTAAGATTTTAGCTGGCTCCTTCACCCAGCACATCTTGCCTGGGTTCTTGTAATTCCATGCCGTGAGTTCTGTCATATGTAAATAAGTTCTTCAATGGCAAAGCACTGCATTTCCTTTTTTTTAATCTGGACTTTTCATTGCTTTAGAATTATACATCTTGCAAAGTGTTCTTCGCCATTCAATGTCATGGCATTGTTCCTTTAAAATGCTCCTTTTGGAAATCATGTGGTATCATATACTTGACCCTGTCCTGGATTCTCATGCTTTATTAATACGTTTTAAATAAAACAGTTCCTAGCAGACCAGCTCTTGTCAGCTGTTTTATGTGCAGAATGAAAGACTCAGGTCTGTGGTAGTGGGGATGCTTCCTCGTTCCCAGTGAAGGCTTTTCTGGTATGTGTGTGTGTGTGTGTGTGTGTGTGTGTGTGTGTGTGTGAGAGAGAGAGAGAGAGAGAGAGAGAGACTTAAGTTTACTTCTTCTTACAAAACAGAGATTTAGAGCTCCAGACTGAATACTATTCATAAGTTTACGTTTTCCCATGTTTTTCTAGATTGCTTCCTCGGGGATAATAGCATGGACTTTAAAAACTCCCCTGACCTATTATTTCATTGTTGCAATTATTATTTTACAACATAAAAATTTCCATTGATTGAAATTTCCACTCCACTGGTATCATTTATTGCAAGACTGGAAACTGGCCAGTCAGACATTACGGGGGATGTTTTTAATAAAATGAGCCCTCTATTTCGTCTGAGTCATTACTTCCTCCCTGGTCCTCTCGTAGTTTTGGCTTCTTTGTGTTCAGGGTGGATGCATTACGCTGAGGCTCGGACGCACATGAAGTCCTTGTCAATTGCCTTGTCCCTGTAGGGCATCTGGCAGGCTGGGCTCGTGGACTGTCACGAGCTAGCAGGGGCCACAGACACTGTTGCAACGAGGCGTGGGAAGACCTCTCGGTGGAAGCTTTCCTCCATTGTGAAAGAAAACCTTGTTCTTTCCTTCTGTCTGAACTACGCATGTTCTGCCTGGAGTTGCATTGCCACCCTGAGGCCACACGGGAGATACAAGCCAGATGACAAGCCTTTGGGGCCAGGGAAAGATAGGGCTGGGGGCCTTTCACACCAACCATGCTGGACCCCTGAGACTCTCACTCCCACACTTTTCTTGTGTGAGTCAAGACAAGCCCCTCTCTGGTTACGTTGGTGATTGACGGCTTTTCTGCTCTGGATGTGGTGGAGAAATTCCCTGTTTCACATATGGAACTTTCTAGAAATGACATTTTTCGCTCTCGGTAACATTCCTAAGCCTGTACTTTACCAGCTGTTTTGGACTCTTGCACAGCCTGTGGTTTCACCGGATACACCGGGCGGCTCCTCCCCACGGCTCCCCCTCCCGGCTCACGTCCAGGTCAGTTTAACTCCCTCTCTCAGTTCCTCTATGATAAGATTTTATTCACATTTCTGCAATAAGAAATTTCTTATTTCTTTTGAGTTACCACCTTCCTCTCTGCTCTTCTTATCTCTTTGACTTCTTTGATTCCCGGTTACTGAAATGTCATCTCTGGAGGACACTTGTTCATTCTCTTTACTGAGTATACACTGCCTGTGCGTGTGTGTGCATGCGTGCATGTGTGTGTGTCTTTGTTCCAATAAAACTTTATTGCTCTTTATTCTTTTGTTTGGTCCCTGCATCATTTTCTTCTACCTGGGAGATTTCTTTTAATGTTCCGGGTTGTTCGCAACTCTGCTGCAGATGAATGTTTTTCATCTTCTAAAAGTGTTCGCCTTGCCTTTGTGTTGAAAGGTATTCTCAGCGTATAAAATCCTTGATTGGCGGGGATGTTTTGCTTTCAGTGCTGTGCCTCAGTCTCTTATTACCTGTGTTGCTTGGAAGGAGAATTCTGCTGTTGCTCCCATTAGTATAATGAGTCATTTGCTTTCCCCCTCTGGGTGGTTTTTATCACTTTTTCGAGGAATTGGATGATGACTTCCTTTGATGCCTTTTTCTTCATGACTTCGGACATGATTTCGACAAGCTGCTTAAATCTCTGCGCTAATGGTTTTCCTCTAAGTTGGAATTATTTTAAGCATATTTTTTCAAGTCATTTTCCTGACCCCCAAGCTCTCTTCCAGGGAGTCTGATGACACATAGTGAAGGTTCTACGAAGTTGTGTCTCACTGATGCTTTTACTTTCCTTTGATTTTTTAAAAAAATCTCTCTTTTTTATTTATTATTCATTTTGGATAGTTTCTATGCCTCCAATTTCACTGTTTATATACTTTTTAAAAAACAAATTGTACTTTGTTCTATGGGAGTCTAAGGAGAGAGGCTATTTTTTTCTGAAGTTCCAAAACTAAAAAAGCCTTTTTATTTTTTTACTAATTGATTTCTACTACTGCGAATAGAATGATATCAGAGAAGGAAATAAATTATCCCGCAGCAGGACTCAGAAGATGACTTGAAGTTCACGCCGGCCCACATACATCCACTCAGGAGTATTCCTTTCCTTTCTGAAACAAAACCTCGGTCTGGTCTTCTCAGAGGGCTGACGGCAGCAAACAAGGGAAGGTTGCCGCGGTTTCTGCTCTGAAACCTGCCTGTTCTTTCTGTAATTCCACATCTGCTGAGCTGTACTTTGTGGTTAGGGTGGTTACGGTTCTGGGCCAGGGCTCTGCCGTCATTCTGTCACCGAGGCAACGCTGCTGTCTCCTGGTCCCAGGACTGAGACCCAGAGTGTGACAGCATGAGAGACGGTGGAAAGAGGACAGAGAGCGTCAGGACAGACAGACGGAGGAGAAGCGGAAGTGCTGGCTGACTATGACATCACCGAAGGGGACGGAGCGTTTCTAGAGCGAGGGATTGATTAACCCTCACCAACTGCCACTGACGGGTCCCATGATATGAGAGCCCTGAGCATCCGCCGTGGACGTTTAGGTCTGCATTGATACAGTCAGCTTTCACGCACGGGAGCCGTCGGTCATTCTAGAAGAGCAAACACAGAGCGTTCAGAAGGAGAGGAAGATGTGCTCTCCCACCGAGACAGAGTGTGTGTGCGTGTGCGCACGCATGTGTGTGTGTCCAGTCAGCCACCGGTTACAGGATTATCCATCACCCCTTCAAACAACCTCGCATAGTCCTCATTCAATCCGTGGAAATACTTTTGTGTAGACCCGTATCTACAGATGTAGATTTTAGAGCAAAAAAAAAAAAACAGTTTTGCTCACTTCTGGCACTTTTAAAAAAATAAGTTTAGTGCACACTCCGTTTTATGTCCCGTGACCACAGTTAACTTTTTTTTTTTTTTTACCTGAAGTGAGAAGCAGGGAGGCAGACAGACTCCTGCATGCGCCCGACCGGGATCCACCCGGCATGCCCACCAGGGGGCGATGCTCTGCCCATCTGGGGTGTTGCTCTGTTGTAACCAGAGCCATTCTAGCACCTGAGCTGGAGGCCATGGAGCCATCTTCAGTGCCCGGGACAACTTTGCTCCAATGGAGCCTTGGCTGCGGGAGGGGAAGAGAGAGACAGAGAGGAAGGAGAGGGGGAAGGGTGGAGAAGCAGATTGCGCTTCTCCTGTGTGCCCTGGCCAGGAATCAAACTCAGGACTTCCACATACCAGGCCGACGCTCTACCGCTGAACCAACTGGCCAGGGCCTACAGTTACCTTATTGATGTCACTCTGTATGTCTTGTCTGTTCACCTGCTGGTGTCCCAGCACCTTCCACATGAAGGAGTCAAAGGGGAGAGACGTTGAGCTGTGGGAATAACCACAAAACCTCCCAGGTTGTGAGATTGTCGTGTGTAAAATCATCAGCGTGTTCACGGTGGTTAGAGAAACCTATTTCAACGTAACAACTTCCCTCACCATTTCCTCCCCTCATAACAGTTAGCATGCCTGCACGGGAGAAAAGAGAGGGAAAGGAAATAACAGGAATAACCCTATAAGTTGTCTGAGATACTATTACTCCCCTGCCCCCGGCACAATCATAAAAACACACTGGAAGGTGCAACGATGCAGTTCGGTTTTTCTGAGAAATAACGACTGGAGCGGAATTTTCGAGTTTGCAAGGAACCGTGTGTGCCCGTCTTTTGCCATACCTCATCAAAGAGAACGTCATGTTCCTGCAAGCAAAGTAAACGCACTTTTCCCGCAGCCTCCCTGCACTGCTGGGGTTTACTAGTTCATATATATTTTTAAGTTGATTGATTTCAGTGAGAGAGGATTAGGGGAGAGAGAGAGAGAGAGAGAGAGAGAGAGAGAGAGAGAGAGAGAAACATTGACCTGTTCCTGCATGTGCCCTGACGGGGAATCAAACCTGCAACCTTTGTGCTTCTGGACAAAGCTCTAACCAAACAAGCTATCCGGCCAGGGCTACTATTTTATTTGATGTCCGTGGAATGTGAGCTACTTACTGCTGTTGGAAATCCCTGACCAAAGCAGCTCGTAGGTCAGTGGGGGCCAAGTCCATTGCGGGGCACAGTGTCCCAGAGAGCCCATCCCCAACCTGCTAGACGATTTGTGGGCTCCGTGCTGGAGTGTCACTTTCTTTCCTGCCTGTTGTCCCTGTGTGCACTCTGGGCTGGCCTTCCAGAGTGTGGAGGAGGGTTTGCTGGGTCCTGACTACAGGTCAGCTGGGTGGACGCAGCAGAGTGCAGAGACAGGCACAGAAGTGGAATACCACAGGACTCCAGTTCCCGGTCAGCAGGGCATGGTCTGCGCCCCCCCCCCCCCCGGTTTACCTGAGCAGCACGTTGTGTGGGTGTTCTGAGTGGCAATGCTTCCCTGGGGACCTGCAGGAACAGGGCTCTCTCTCCTCCTGAGGACAGGCGACACCAGCTCTGTAAGGAGGGGCTCCCTGCCGGGCATCACGTTTGCAATTTCAGGAGCAAGGGGAAGGTATCTTTCCTTTGAAATTTGTACTTTATTCAAATACAACCATTGTCAAGTAACTCAGAGAACTAAATACATTATCCTACAGTGAAATTTAAATGGACATTGTTTTATAGTCACTGACGCACTTGAACTGTTTTATTTAATAGTTCACACCGGTCGGAGACTTCAAATCCGTAACTTTGCCTCTGGTTTCGGTGGTCAGTGTAGAAACGCCCTGTGATGTTTGGCAACATAAGCAAATGTAAATTCTTGGTGTGCTTGCCTGACCTGTGGTGGCGCAGTGGATAAAAGCTTCGACCTGGGAACACTGAGGTTGCCAGTTCAAAACCCTGCACTGGTCTGGTCAAGGCACATATGGGAGTTGATGCTTCCAGCTCCTCCCCCCTTTCTCTCTTTCTCTCTCTCTCTCTCTCTCTCTCTCTCTCTCTCTCTCTCTCACTCTGTGTCTCCTCTCTAAAATGAATAAAATAAAAAGAAATTAAAGATTTAAATTCTTGGTGTGGTTGATAAAATAACCGAATTGCTCTTTAAATTCTGAGTTATCAAGCGCATACCAAAACCACACGGTTCCTGACGCAGGACCCTGAATATGGAAATAAAAGGATACTTATCCATTTACCTGAGGGTTTCAAAGTCCAGCGGCCGAGAGATGTTTTCTTAATGTAAAAATACGGAGTTACAAAACCAAATAATATATTAGAGGTGCCTTAGCAAGTATGAGGCCGTCAGGGAAGGTTTGAAATTACCAGTGAAACTGTCTGATTCTTACTGGGTTTCACCGGGTGAGACAACAGAGGAGGGAGAAGGCTGTCAGGTAACAGGAAGCTATTGGAGTTGGGGGTCATTAAGGGCACTTACAGGACTTGATGCAGAAGAAGGAGAAGATAACTGTTGGCTTTAGGGGAGGTGAGATCAGTGGGCAGGCAGAGGAGGGACACTACATCTAATTTATTTATTAAAACAATCAGCGAAGAGTATGAAAGCAGGTCGAACCAGTGAGGAGCACGATGAATTCTTCATTCTCAAAGAAGTGACGTTAGCATCACGGGGCGCACAAGCTAGGAGAACCCTCGGCCTGGGCAGTGCGACGTGAGAATTTGAGTCGGGATTTTCGCTGGCAGGAGGTGGGGTAGATGTTTGTACATTGAAGACAATAACATGCTTGGCTCTGTGGAAGAGGCGACAGGGGAGTAGGAGGGACCTCTAGCTGTCTGTTTCCTTTGCTTACACCTGCCTGGAATCGCAGGGTGGACATTCAGGGCCCGTCGATAACTTCCCCGGTTCTCGTGAGCCTAACAAGTCGGCACCACGTTCTATGTCCCCTCCGAGGGCCAGGGGCAGTGCCGCCCAGGGGGCCACCGTGTGACTCCTGGGGCCACACGAATGGTCAATCTCATGCCCTGTGCCATTCACGGCTCTCCCCACCTACTCAGCGAGCACGTACGTGGACCGTGTGACGCGGGTCATTTTAATAGCTTGACTTTTGTCACCCTCTCCTGACCTCCCTTCTGCCCAACTCGGCAAGTTCAGCTTTGGTTCTTAGGAAACGTGAAGACACGTGCTGTTCGTGCACATCCATCCCTAGCAATACATGGGATGGATGTGCACACACGACTCAGCCCAGGGGCAACAGCTACCGTGCACCCAAGCCAACAACCCGTTTAAAAATAGTTTCTTCAAGAACGCTGAGATGTTCAGCCAGGACGGCCTCTCTCTCTCTCTCTCTCTCTCTCTCTCTCGTGCTAAGGTTCCATCTTGGCATCACTTCTCTAACCCATGGTTAGGCTATGAAGCAAACAAGGCTGTCTCCTCAGAAAATGTGTGTGTGAATTAGAGTATTTGGAGAACAGATCCTTATACGTACGTAAGACGTGTGTCAATATCCACGGGCTTGTAAGATAAAGCCGTAAGAGACGGTCTTCGTTTCTGCCACGGTAGTCTGGCCTCCAGCATTTCCTTCTGGTTCTTTCTTGGGGTTTCCACCTCCTCTGTGTGCCTTGTCCGTCTGTTCCTGCTCGCTGTCTGTCTGCTGATCCATGAGCACCCACAGCGTGTTAATTGTCGTTGTTTTCTGTTCCTGGACCAGGAGTGCCAGCATCCCTGCCATGTTTGGTTCTGATGCGTACTCCCTCTCCTCCAGTTGAGGGCTCTGCCTGTGGCGTGCCTCGCAGCTGTTCTCTGAAAGTGGACATAGGGTGCCAGGGACGCTGTGACTGGCTTCGTGCTATGTGTGTGTGTGTGGGGGGGGGGGGGAGTCCGGAGGGGGAGCCTCCTCTGGTCCTGGAGGACGTCCGTCTCACTAGCCTGCACCTCTGGTCTGTGGGCCTGACAGGTGTCTCCCCTTCAGCTCCTCCCATAGGTGGGATGGGAGGGTGGACGCCTCAGGGCTGGGCCGCCCTCCCAGGTGAGAGAGGTTCTGATAAAAGCCCAGCAGGTGCGGCCCTGGCTGGTTTTTCCCGAGAATGAGCTGTCTCCAGAGTCCCGCCTCCCTCTCCTGCTCAGCTAGGGAGGTGTTTCTCCCATATTGACTGCAGAGCCGGGGGGAGGGCGGGGGGGCCAGGGCTGTCCACCTCACAGCAGGGGGTCCCTGTGACAGCGCCCGGAGCTGTCTGCCCCCCCCCCCGCGCTTGTCCCCAGGGAGCCCCAGCTGTCCCCCAGGTCATTCTGCCTCTGCTCCGGGTGCTGGTCCTGCAGAGTCTCTGGTGAGTCCCTCCCTGTGTCCCCACGTCACCCCAGCCGTGCGGCTGAGGACCTGCTTCTCATCTCTCTCTCTCGTGGTCCTAGAAACAGGGCTGTTGGTGTCTCAGTCCCTCGGCTTTCGACCTGCTGGACGGAGGGGTCACTTCCCAGGTCCTCGTATGGGGAACCGGAGACCAGAGTCGTCGTCCTTGTTTTCTTCCCTTCTTAGTATTTCCGTCCCGCCGACCTCACCCAGGTGACCTCACCCAGGGGTCCCCGCCGACCTCGCCCAGGTGGCCTCACCCAGGGGTCCCCGCCGACCTCGCTCAGGTGGCCCTGTGTGTCCCACTCTCCGTCAGGGCCCTTGGCATTGTCCTCAGCGTCTGCAGCGGCCCCTGGTCTGGTCATCCAGCACCTGCTGCCTCCCAGTTACAGCTGACTCCTCCCTCTCAGCCTGCTCACTGCGTGGCTGTGACTCTGTCCCCCGTCTGTCTGTCCTTCCCTGTGCCCTCAGTCCTCTTACAGAGCTAAGAAGAGTTGTAGGTGTTTCCGTTTTCTCAGCTTTAAAGTAGTTGGGGGTGGCGGGGAGGACTGTGACTTCTAAGCTTCTAACTTGCTTGACAACCAGAACTCATTATTTTTAATGTTCATTTTATTGATTTTAGAGAGAGGGAGGGAGAGAGCAAAAGAGAGAGAGAGAGAGAGAGGAACATCTATCTGTTCCTATAGGTGCCCTGACCGGGGATTGAACCGGAAACTTCCTCGCTTCAGGACGATGCTCTAGGCAATTGAGCTATCTGCCCAGGACACATAGCTTATTTATTTATTTAATTGGGGGAATAATAGTTTGTTTGAACATTGTAGGAAAAAATACAGCACAGAAGGAACATCTGGTGAGTCAACAGAATCCTTGAACTAAACATTCGAGTGGTGACTTGAGGTGGTCCTCGGGTACAAGGTGGGTCTATTAATAATTCACACTGAGTCTTTAGAAGTCATCACAGTATTGACTTCATTGGTCATGCTTTTGGAATGGTCCCCTGAAGATTTCAATATTGAAATTTATATTGGAGGCTCCGTTCTTTACATAAAAATGGTTTCCCCAAAGTATCTATGGATCAATTCCTTTCCTTATTAGTGTCATAGCAAACTATTTGTTTCTTTACACAAACTATTTTCTCCTCTTGGAAAATTAGAATTGAAAAACACATTTGCAACGTCATCTTCTCTTTCCGAATCATTTTGTGATAAAAAGAGTGAGAGGGCACTTTTTAAAAGCTGTTCTTGCCTGACCAGGTGGTGGCGCAGTGGATAGAGCGTCGGACTGGGATGCGGAAGACCCCGGTTCGAGACCCCGAGTTTGCCAGCTTGAGCGCGGGTCCATCTGGCTTGAGCGAAGGTTCGCCAGCTTGGACCCAAGGTCGCTGGCTCCAGCAAGGGATGGCTCGGTCTGCTGAAGGCCCGCGGTCAAGGCACATGTGAGAAAGCAATCAATGAACAACTAGGGTGTCGCAATGAAAAACCAATGATTGATGCTTCTCACCTCTCTCCGTTCCTGTCTGTCTGTCCCTATCTGTCCCTCTCTCTGACTCTCTCTCTGTCCCTGTTAAAAAAATAATAAATAAATAAATAATAATAACAACAACAACAAAATATTTTTTTAAAAAAAGCTGTTCTTGTGACAACCACGCTTCCCGCTAGCATTTTGTTCAACTTTGAGATTCCCAGCTCGACTTATTGAGGAACATTAACTCACACAGAGAAACCCAATACTTAAAAGAAAGATTAATTGGTTTTTAGATATTCCTAAAGGTCTCGCTTACATCCCTAATTTATCATTTCATAGAAAAAAAAATAAGTATTTTTTTAATTGAGGGTACTGAAAAAATGTTCCTGTGAAGACAGAGTTCTGTCATTTATTTCATCCCATGTACGAAATATAAAAATATTTTTGAGCAATAACAACACGGCCATCAATGCATTTTTTTTCTTTACTCGTTGGATGCTATAATGGGGAGAAATGTAAAACGACAATTTATCTCCGATGCAGGCTTCTCCCAACAGCACAGATTGTAAGACCTGCCGGAGCCGTATTGTAGAAAAACGATGCAGGAATTAATTAAAAGAGAGCGAGAGAATAAAGGGAGTGGGGACACGAACATTTTTAATAACTCCAAACTCTGTCATGTGTCCTGGATCCTGGGTTCCCACCGTTTGAAGGAGGATTGCTTTCTTCTTTGTGAAAAATAAAACACATGTCTTCATTTTGTTTACGAAATCGTTCAAAGAAGCCGCGTGGTTCTCCGTCTGCACCCCGGACGATTTTATACCTCGCGGGGATGTCGACTGAAAACGAGCTCTCCGTCTCCTCAGAACTCCAGGAAGGACTGAGGGCAGGACGTGTCCTTCCAACGCATTTCTGACAGGTAGTTCTTCACGTTCGTGCTCGTGCACTGGGTTGCCTTGATCAAACACAACGCCGAGAACAATTTAAAAAGCTGAAGATGCATTCTAAGGGTTTGGAAAGCTGCCAGGGACCTGTGTGATGTTGAGGACCAAGACTCCCGAGAGCAGGAAGAGGGGAGCAGAGATCTGGGAGACGCTTTCCCGGAGGAAGGTGTCCCCTGAGGCGCCCGCAGCTTGACCAGCTGTGCTGGCGGAGCAGAGGGCCAACAGGCTAGGGTCAGGCACGTTCGAGTCTCGAGTCCACTCGGGAGGATGACCTCTGACCAGCAAACACCTGGGTTTTAGTTGGGCCCCTTGGGGTACAGGCCAACTGGAAGCAGAATAACTTTTCAGGGGTCGAAAACCCAAGAAAATGGTATTGGGAAATGTCACTCAAGGACCCAGCGTCCTCACCTGTGGAAGGAGGGGGTTTGTGTGCTGTCTGCTGGGGACAGGGTGGATGTGTCGTGTGAGAGGGACTGAGACCTTCTTATTGTCTTGTCTGCCTGTGAAGTCTGGTTTACAGAGGTGCCTATCGGTGTCAGGTTGATGAGGTGTGGACTTGTGACGGTCACTTTTCTGTGTCAGCGTGACCGGGCCACAGAAAGTCGGATGGTCTGGCTACATGTTATTTCTGGGTGTGTCTGTGGGGGGTAGTGCTGGGTGAGCAGACTGCCGTCCCCAGTGGGGGTGGGTCTCATCCAATCCACTGGAGACCCAAACTAAACAAACAGATTGAATTCCCTCTCTCTCTGACTGACAGCTTATCTACCTTCTGCCCTTGGACGGCAACTGACCTCTTCGGTACCTCTGGTTCTCAGGCCTTCGGACTCGAACTGAAATCACACCACTGGCTGTCCTGGGTGTCCTGCTGCTGAAGAGATGGCCGACCATGGACGCCTCAGCCTCCGTAGTCATGTGGATCATTTTCTTACATTAAGTGTCGTATGTAAGGTGAGTACACGGACATCTCTACTCCATCGGTGGTTTCCCTGCAATCACCGCCTTGACGGTATTTGCGAGCGTGTGTGGGTGTCTAAAGACAGGGAGAGAGGTAGACAGACCCACGGACAACAAGAAGCTAAAACACAGCAAAAATCAACAAGAGCTGTATTTACGACTTTCAAGAAAAAGGTGTACATTTTGGCTCTTTATTTTCCCAAGATTTTTCTTTTTCTTTTTAAGAGATTTATATGCAGTGTCTCAGAAAAAATATCATCTTCATTTATAAAAGGAAAATTGGGCGGAAGGTACGTTTACCTGAGAAACGTCATTGATCATTGTACTCTGAGGAAGACAAAATTTGTACATACCGTTCATCATTATAGAGAAACCGCAGAAGACCTCGAGCTGTCCGGGTACAGGCTTCTAACGATTTAGAATGCTTACGGTTTCACGACTTACATTTAAGTCTTTTATCCATTTTGAGTTTATTTTTGTGAATGGTGTAAGTTGGTGGTCTAGTTTTATTATTATTTTTTTTTGCAGGTAGCTGTCCAATTTTCCCAACACCATTTGTTAAAGAGACCGTCTTTACTCCGTCGTATGCTGTCACCCCCCTTGTCAAATACCAGTTGTCTAACGATTTAGAAGATCCTGCGTTGTCTCTGTTCAAAGACATTCCTTGAGAGACTAGGAGTCGGTTAGTTACACTCTTGTATAAAACCACGGTGCTGTTGAATTTTGACAAATGCTTTCTCTGCACCTGTAGAGAGAGCAATGTGTGGTTTCTAGTCTCCATTCCGTTCCTGGGGTGTGTCACGTTGTTTGAACTGCCCGTGTCCGACCATCTTTGTACCCCAGCGATGACCCCCGTTGGGGGACTGTAGTGTGTGACCGTGGAAGGGTCAGGCCGGACTTGGTCTGTTACTGCTTTGTTTGAAGAAGTTTGCATCTGTGTTCAACAGGGTCGTTGGCTTGGGCCTATCCTTCCTGTAGGGTTTATGTCTGGCTTTGGTATGGAAGAAGGGTGTTGGTCCCACAAAAGGAGTTTGAAGGGGCTCCTTTTTCTGTTCTTTCTGAAGCGTTTAAGCCGTATATGCCTCGTGTCCCATTATTGGAACGGTAGGGACTCTATCTCTAGCCTGCTGCTCACGGCCAGGGCCGAGGTCTGATGTTTCACACGCGTGTGCCTCCCAAGAGTACATGTTGTCACGCGGTGCACACAGTCAGTCACGGCTGCAGATCCTGGGGGTGCTGGTAGCCGGTCAAAAAGCGATGTGAGTTTTCAGAAAAGTTTTGAAGAACCCGAATTTCAAAAATTTGAACCTCTGGCATCAATGGGTTAAGAAGGGTTGGAATTCACTCTCCGAATGTCTGGTGGGAATTCCTGTGGAGCCGTCAGGCGCCGGGCTTTCCTGTGTCGAGAGGTTTCTGACCGCCCATTCCGTCTCCGTTATGGGTCTCTGCAGGCTTTGCACTCCTTCGTGAGTCGGTGACGGGAGGCTGTGGGCTTCCAGGAATTTGTTTTCACTTCCTCTGGGTGGTCATGTGTAGTGGTGTGTGATTATTGTCAACGGTTCCGTATAGTCGTTTTCATTTCTCTGCCATCTGCTGTAATGTCTCCTGTTGAACTTTTAATTATTTGAGTGTTTTCCTTTTTCTTCTTAGTTAGTTCAGCTAAGGGTCCGTCACTTTTGTTTGTCCTCTCAAAAAAATATATATAAACCAACTCTTAATTTGTAGAGTTATTTTCTTACTGTTTCTCTCTTCTCTATTTCATTGATTTCTGCTCCAGTCTTTATTACTTTTTTCTTCTTCTAACTTTAGGCTTAACTTGATCTTTTTTCTAATTCCTGGAGGTTTAAAGTAAGTGTTGTGTTTTTTTTATTATTTTGGGGGGGGATTTTTCTTCTTTTTCAATGTAGGCATTTATCACTGTATACTTCCCTCTGAGAGCGGCTTTTGTTACATCCCGTACGCTCTGTATACTGTGTGTCTTGCAGCCATAAGCCGCCCAAGATGGGTTTCTGCTTTGCTGCCTACTTACTCTTCCTCACTTGCAGTTGGTTAATCTCTGTTGGCCTCGGTTTCCTCATCTTTAGAGTGACGGAATGGTGCTCAAGGGTTACTATGGGGATGACACGAGCTTCACCATCTCTGAGGACCTGAGCAGAGGTCAGCGTGAACGCTCAATACTGGTCACCCCACTCCTTCTGTCTATTGAAATGCAGCAATGTTTCCATGAGGATTGACTTGGAAGTGTTCACATGTTCAGTGGGCAGAAGGAACCCATAAAATGATGAAGTCTAAAAAACTAGGAGTTTTGTGTGTAGAAATCAGGTACAATCACTTCCTCCATTTGATCTGAGGACATGAATCAATTTTTTTTTTTTATTAAGTGAGAGGTGGGGAGGCATGTGCCCCAACTGGGACCCTCCCAGCAAGCCCTCTATGGGGTGATGCTCTGCCCATCTTGGGCCGCTGCTTGGCAACTAAGCTATTTTAGGGCCTGAGGTGAGGCCCTGGAGCCATCCTTAGAACCTGGGACCAACTTGCTTGAATCACTTGAGCCATGGCAGCAGGAGGGGGAGAGAGAAAGGGAGAGGGGGAGGGGTGGAGAAGCAGATGGGTGCTTCTCCTGTGTGCCCTAACTGGGAATTAAACCCAGGACATCCGCATACCAGGCTGACAACTTACAACTGAGCCAACCAGCCAGGGCTTGAATCAGTTTTATATCAGGACTTAAGGAACCTTCACAGCCTCAGAATAAATTTATTTTTATCCAAGTTAATTAATAATCCATTTTTCTTAAGCTTACTTGCCTGGGGAAATTTTCATTGAAGGGCTTTATCTAAGTGAGTGTTCATTACAGCGTTCAGCACTTTTTAGATGGGAAGCTCAGGAACAGTCCACGAGCATTAAACAGAAGAATGGGAGAGTTGAAAATAACATGCTTCTCATTGAATGAGAAGGTCTTCGTCATCAACAGAAAGGACAGTGTGAAATTCTAGTCTGCTCGAAACCTGCTAATATTATTTGGGCAATTAGACCTTAATTATTAATCCTTCTAATAATTATTATGCACTTTCAGACAGTTAAATAGCTAGGAATAAGTGCTTTATTACCAGACTTTGCATATCTGAGTTAATCATATGAGCTAGCTATATGTAAAAGAAGATAAGTCTCCTTCACTGTAGTATTTTGAAGCACAGTTTAAAGGACCAGGATCAGGTATTAAAAAATAATGAAAATAAAATAACTGCCAAGGATATTCACCTTCCCGAAAGATCTTAAATCACTCTAGTGTTTTATGACCCTTAGACTGGTTCTTCATCAGAACACCCTGACAAAGAATCCGCGAACAGTTCCACTAGCAATAAGAATCGTTCCTCCTCTGCAGAAATGGAAAAGAATGGCTTTCCTGACAGTTATGAAAATAATTTTTATCTGCATATGTGATTTATAGACATCTGATGAACTCAGGTTAGAAAGGTAACAGAACAGGTAAAGACCCTGTTAGATTTGCCGTCTGCATTAGCATGAAGGTAGAATGCCCACAACAATGCTAACACAATCAGTTCCCGCTCTCACGTGGCTCGAACTTCCAAGTCTAATTTTATATTCGGACTCCTAGAGAGCGAGGGCACCCTGGAAACCACCGCCACCACCAGAGAGAGAAAGAGAGAGAGACAGAGAGAGAGAGAGAGAGAGAGAGAGAGAGCCCAGTGAAGAGGAGGGAGATCAGTGCTCATCCTGACCAGAGACGGAGCGGACATCATGGCGGCCTGTGCTTTCCGCATGTGGCTCTTCTATCACATCCCATGTCCCATGATTAGACAACCAAAATGAACAAATAAATTTTGGAAGGGCTACTGGGGTCCCAGGAATATTCCTCATCAGCTTAGTTACTTCAGAGACGGCACCCAAACTTGTTTTTTTTTAAAAAAACAAACAAACAAACAACGGAGCCCAGAGCCGTGACACGCAATAGTTCAACTGTGATGTTGACAGCTTCCCGTGGCGTTTCTGCACTTTCGCCCTTCCACAAATAGTGTCTCAGGCAGAAGCCCAAGTGGCCCACTTAGAATAATGCTCAAAGGGTCTTCCTGTCAGTCTGAGGGCTCTTTTCCCTCTGTCCCCCGCCCCCCCCCCCCCAGCTCCGCTCTGTCCCTGGCACATCGTGAGCAGTCCTTCTTGACTCTTGCGACGTGGTGGGTGGACTTGCTGTGTCCTAGGGCTTTCTCTGTTGTGTGTCTGTCCATAACGCCATGCGACTTCCTGTTCAGAGAGGTCCTCCCTGCCGCCCGCCTACTCGGTCCTAAATCGCTGTCCACATTCATACTCATCCTGTTACCCCAGTCCTCCTAAGCATGTCTTAACCATTCTGTGTTCATTTGCAAATCAGTGCCAGCCTGACTCCAGCTGGCAGGTGGTTGCACCAACATCGTCGCCTCAGGGGACTGCCGATGCCAGGAGATGGCTGCGCTTGGTGGGAAGTGCGACTGGCTTGTCACGGCCCCCTCAGGTTGACCTTCTGACTTGGCAGCAAGTGAGCCACCTGCTCTGGGTGTCGTGTTGGCATGTCGCCCAGGTGGCAGGAGGAGACCCAATTTCTGCAATGCCGAGGACACCGAGCGTTACCTTTAGGGAAGTCACCTGAGAGAGAGGTCTCCCGGGTCGATCGTGGAAGCGAGGCTGTGTGCTTCCCTTGTGGATGAGGCAAAGCCCCTCTTCTGGGAGCTATGGGACACTAGCGATGCGTCAACTATGTATGAAAGTTCAGCATGTGTTCCCCCCAAATAATAAATAAATACCTGGCAGATAAATTAGGAGAGCGAGGCTACGCATGAAGTGAAGGCGAGGCGCCTTGCCCGGCCTCTCCCCTTTGAACCGTACATTCTGAGAACGCATGCTGTAATAATACTCAGAGTGAAGGTTTGGTTTCCGTCCAAACGGACCACGTGGAGACAGAGAGGCACATTATGGTTACTCCGCGTATGGGTGCGTCAGGCATCTGTTAACCCTGCGGAAGCCGGAGTCTCCGGTTCATCCCCCATTGCTGCAGACGTAATGACCACGGACCCGGTACTTGAGGTTAAAGGCTCTGCTCTACGTTATTGGCATCGATGCTTGCCCAGCTTGATCCCTTAAATAAGGACAGGGACAGATTGGTTAGGTTCGAGGCAAAGTGAATTTTCTTTAAAGGATTCTGCTAGTATTGAATGGAAGCATCTCCCGTTTTTCCTAACGGCATAGAGGTGTTACACAGCCTACCTATCTCGGAAGAGACAAGCAGAACTGTCTGGTATTTTGCTAGTGATTCTTTGTTACATTTCAGTAAGAGCACAAGAACCTCTTGTCAGTGTTTCTCCATTTATCTCATCAGCATTTGTTTATCTGCGGAGGGAGCAGGTACAGCCAGTTCCTATACCAATCTGGTATAGATTTAAGAAGAGTAGGGATACAATGTTAATCCTTGAAATCTTTCATGAGAACAGAACATCTTCTGATATCCTTCTAACTTGATGGAGCAAGAGTAAACATAGTTAAGTTCTCAGTCCACTAGACCACACGAGCATAATTTGTACAGAGCAATAAAAGACCGATTCCTGGGGCTTTGCCCAGAAACGGCGTAAGGGCAGGTGCTGGAGGGGGTTCTTGTAGAACTTGCTTGGGAGCATGGCATGTGGAGGCTGGGACCTGGGTGGAGGGGTACTCAGACCACATCACCGGGAGGTGGGAGGGCAGCTTGTCTAAGAGGAGAGGACAGGCCGGTGGGTGAGTGTGGGGAGGTCACCGAGGCTTAATGACAGACCAGATTTCCTGGCAGGTGCCCCCTGGTGTTTTGGGGTGACTGCATTGGGTCAGCTAATCGTTTTTTTCTCTTGAAAAGCATGCATGAATATATAAACTGACTACTTGAGGGGGTATTTACATAATTTAGGAAGCGAGAATGGAGTGTTACATGTGGTTAAAGGTTTGCTTGAAATTCAAAGCAAAACAGAGTTAAAGTCACTTCGCAGTAATGACGTCCTGGTGTATTATGAAGGGAGGTGGTACTAGTAATGGAGGTAAAATAGGTATTTTACTTAAAAAGGAAAGTGAATTCCCCAGACTAAGAGTAAAAAAAAAAAAAAAAAAGGTCCATTTCAACACCACCCATACCACTCACCAAACCAGATCACATCAGTAGACAGGATCTTACGCTTTGAGGGTTTTCTTCGAGCTGTTCACACACTGAGCAGGATTTACAACTCAAGTCGATCTATAACATTTTCACCTCATGCTGCCCTTAGTGCTCAAATTAAAAAGCTGTCCTTTAGATAAATCAATAAGAAGTTGACCAAATGTCAACGTAAATGTAAAAACATAATTTGTAAATTTACTGGGTTTTTTTTTTGTTGTTGTTGTTTAAATGCTTCCACTTGTGTTGATACAAATTCAGTAAAGGATGGTAATGATATGATTATAAATACTAACAAAAGAAGTCAGGGTCAGGGTCAGGGTCAGGCCTTGCTGTGGCCGGACGACACCCACACATTCTAAATCCTGAACTGCATATCACTAACCTGACACAAAGTTCCCTATAAAAACTGCTGTGAGGGTTGAAAACATGCACATATAACAGGATAGTTTATGTGTGTGTAGACGCTGGTTCCTATATTGGACTTACGTGTACTTATTCATACAGTTTCATTTACACATATGTGTTTATGCATACGTGTATATGCATCACTGGACACACCTGCTTTTCCCCTACACACAGATACTTATTTTTAATAAATGTATTGTTGGTGGAGTTTTATGTTCACTGCAAAAATATCTATTTGGTATTAGCTAGAAGACATCTGATAGAGATGAAAAGTTTTGTATGCTTGTAGATATCAGGGGAAAGAATAAATACCCAACTAAATTTACATGGCATTATTAAAATAATTACATTCATATTTGATTTATGTTATTCGTCAGATGCTACAAATTATATGACATCAAATATGTCAATGTTTCATAGCCTTTTTTTATGACAGAGACAGAGAGAGGGACAGATAGGGACAGACAGACAGGAAGGGAGAGAGATGAGAAGCATAATTCTTCATTGCAGCACCTTAGTTGTTCATTGATTGCTTTCTCATGTGTGCCTTGACTGGGGAACTACAGCAGAATGACCCCTTGCTCAATCCAGTGACTTTGGGGTCTAAGCCAGTGACCTTGGGGTTTAAGCCAGTGACCTTTGAGCTCAAGCCAGCAACGATGGAGTCATATCTATGATCTCACTCTCAAACCAGCAACCCCTTGCTCAAGCTGGTGAGCCCGTGCTCAAGCCAGTGACCTTGGGTTTCAAACCTGGGTTGTCTGTGTCCCAGTCCGATGCTCTATCCACTGCAATACTGCCTGGTCAGGCAATATAGCTCTTTAAGGTGGTTCTGACCCATCCATAATACCTGATTGTGGACATCATGGCAACTTTTATGCTGTTTTAAATTATATAATTAGATCAGTGTCTTTCTCACCAAACTGTAAGTCTATGATAATGAAAATGTGTCTAATTGTAAAATGCTTATTTTTAAAATTGAACAAGCCTGTTTCTTATGCATCGTGGAAAGAATATTATTTATAGGCAAGAAGTTGGGCTTCATTGGGATTCAGCAGTAGAAAGGTGTGACAGAATTTTATGGAAATGTTTAGGATAAATGACTTGCTATGGAAATTATTCCCTGAAATAGTGTGTTTGAAAAGTAGCCAGTGGCTTATTGTTCCTTGTTGTTGTCTGCTCACGTTCAGAATGGGTTGTTAAACTACGGCCGCTTGAGGTCAGAAAGCTGATGCTTCATGATCTGCCTTAAGCTCCATGCTGTACATTGGCAGACCCTGTTGAAAGTTATACTTAAGGTCATAGATATTATTGGTTATAATTGATACACAAGGGTAATTCAAGTCTCCCCTCAGCGAGCATTCTCAGAGGGGTTCCTGTGGCCAACAGCAACCTCAGGCTGGCGGCTGACCGAGCAGGACATGGTAGCTCCGTGGCTGAGGTCGCTGGCTGTCCAGCACGTACAGATAACACCGTGACAGCCACTGCGATGGGATTCTTCATGTTACGGGACACACTGCCTGGTCTCACCGGATTAAGGAAGACCATTAAGGAACGAGTCACTGTGATGAGAACTGTAGAAGTCAGGCAGTTCACACAGCAGGACGCACATTTGACAGCGAGGACGTGACAGTCCCGAGCACTCACCCAGTCGTGAGGAGACGGAGCAGGTGAGAGAGGGGAGGGTAGGCTCACTGACACATGGAGACGTGTGCACTCATCTCAGAGGGGTATCTTATCCATTCAGCTCTCTGGCTTGGGTCTGTCAGCAGCTCTGGGTGCTGTTTTCTGAGACAGAAGATACAGGAGGAAAAAAAGGAGTTTGTGAACTAAAAAACAAAAACAAACAAAAAAATGACTCAGATGTTGTTGAAACAAAACCACTATCAAAATATCAAAACAGATCAAGACCACCAGAATATCCCGGGTGTGATGTGATGAGAAGAGCCCACGCGGAGAGAGAAACCCATGGGAAAGGTGCCGTTATGTGGGTGATAACTGAGGTCACATTGTACGATGACATTTCAAGGGGTGCGTACGCAGAGGGAAGAAAATGAACGGGCTTATAAAATCTCCGTGGATGGGTAGGTCAAGAAAAAAGACATAGAAGGACCTATGGAAAAAATCCTTGAAAACAATGAACAACCTTCCTGGACATGAACAGGCAGTGTCTGTACCAAGGAGCATGCTGAGTAAAGCAAAAAAGAAGCAACTAGGTCTCAGCCACGGGGCTTGCTTCTCCGTGGCCCCCCCCACAAAATGTGCATTTGAGGTGACAGCCGGAGACACGAAGCTGGTGACGTAGTTCAGCAGAGAGCAGTTCTTCCATTCAGTTTTCCAGGGAATTGTTTCAGTCCTTGTCAAGGAAGTATCACATCCCAGTGGAATGAGCATCTCACAGTAAAATAAGAAGCAAAGCGTCGTGAATGTGCCCAGGCGACAGGAAAGGACTTCGTGCACGGGTAGCCACTGATCGCTTGCACTAAAACGTAATAGAGGTGGGTTTTTAAGTTTATTGTAATATGTTGGAGGAAAGGACACCAGCTTGAACGTAGTTTCCAGAAACTGGAAACCGGAAAAATGTTACGTATCTAACTCGGATGGGAAAGAGAAGTTCAAAAAGTATATATTAATAAGGGACATGGAAACCCATCGAAATCGTTAAACAACGAATTAGAAATATTTGGAACTGGAGAAATGTCACGAAAAAAAAATATTATGCCCAAAGAGCCCAAGAAAGCAGGGAGCTTCCCAGTAGCACGAGACGGTCTCAGGTGTGTTTACCTGGAGCAGCAGAGAGGTGGGGGACGGGCAGGGGCCATATCGTAAAGTTTCCTGAACTGTCCACACCAGTCCTCACATCCCACAAGCCTACCACTGCACTCACACGCATGCACACGTATGCCCACGCGTGCACACACACACCCAGCTATGTCACAGTGTCACTTCGGAAAGGTAGATACAGAGATACGGTGTTAACATTTCCTGGAAAACGAGACATGAGGAGGGGAAAATGGACAGTGTGAGCAGAGACCCAGTCTGCACAGCGACTACGGAGGAAGAGGCTGAGGTAAACCGGGAGCTAGACTGTGTCTGGGGGACCCTTTCCCACGCAGAGATGGTTATGTGCAGGCAGCCTTGGCTCCTCAACCCACCTCTGGGCCTGGGGTTTCCTTCCTGGCTGTGCTTTTAGCATGCAGACTGATAAAGCTGTGATTCTCTAGGGCCTATAATCAGCACCCCAGGATCCAGAACCCCAGAATTCTGTGCTGCAATGGCCTTGAGTTACTGCCTAGGCCTGTGCAGGACACTCCTGGGGTCTACCTGGCTGGACAGACACTTGGCTGTGGTGCCTTCTGCGTCCCCAGGCTGAGCAGTAGCCACGGATGGGTGTTTGAGGAGATGGGGTGGTGGTGGGGGATTCAGAGCACAACCATGAGCATATGGTGTCCACACTCAGGTATTCGAGAGCCAGGAGGTTGGAATGCAGGAGGGAAGAGAGAACCATCAGTCTGCAGGTGCTCTATCACCCTCGGCTCCAGAAATCTGAGGTGGGAGACGAGATTGTCCCAGGTGGGTAACAGTAAACCTTTGCTAGACAATTCTGAAGGCAGTGCTTCGCTCAGAAGGAAAAATAAAGGGATTGAAAATGCTCAAATGTGGCCCTGGCCGGTTAGCTCAATGATAGAGCATTGGCCTGGTGTGTGGAAGTCCTGGGTTTGATTCCTGGTCAGGGCACATAGGAGAAGTGGCCATCTACTTCTCCACCCTTCCCCCTGTCCTTCCTCTCTGTCTCTCTCTTCCCCTCCTACAGCCAAGGCTTGATTTGTTTGAGCACATTGGCCTCAGGTGCGGAGGATGGCTCCATGGCCCCTGCCTCAGATGCTAAGAAGAGCTTGTTTGCTGAGCAACAGATCAGCAGACCCAGAGGGGCAGAGCATCACCCCCTGGTGGGCATGCCGGGTGGGTCCTGGTCAGGGCATATGTGGGAGTCTGTGTCTCTGCCATCCGCTCCTCTCACTTAATAAAAAGAAAAAGAAAATTCTCAAATATTCCAAAGACAGACAATAAAAATATAACAAAACCAATAGAAAAAATAAAACAGGACTACACATTAAAAAATTATTAGTGGTCACTTTAATTTTCTAAATGGTGTACACCTTCTGGCAAAAGATAAAGGTTATCAGACTAGGTGAAAACGTGTGTAGTGTTGTAAAACATAAGGAAAGACGTTGAAACTGTAGAACAGGTGTACACGCACACACGTGTACACACACATGTACACACACACGTGTGCCCACCTGTCTCCCCCAACACGCACCTTTATCTAACAGCGCTATTTAGTAAACATGAAGTATAAAGAATGCCTGAGAAATGCTTCATTTTCAGCCTGGCAAGGAACAGAATAAAAATTTCACAACTGTAGCCTGAGACACAATGACTCAATTTTTCATGAAATTTAGAAGGCATTCAACTTGCCTTTTCATACCTAACAGTGGATGGAATTTCTGAATTGCTGATTAATCTACAGGAAGCTGAATTATTGATCAACTCACAAGACCTGTTCTTAAAATAACCTAAAAAATTAATTAATAATAATTAGAAAATAAAATTCAAGTTCCAAACCACAAATAGCATGTCTCACACCCACTGCCAACCCACACCCACCCACACACTCATACACCCCCCACTCACACCCACACATATTCCTACCCACACATACATTCACACCCCCACTTACACTCACACGCACTCATCCCCACACCCCCCACACTCACATCCCCCCACTCACACCCACACACCCACACGCTCACACCCACACATATTCCTACCCACACATACATTCACACCCCACACATACACTTACACCCACTCATCCCCACACCCCCACACATACACCCCACACTCACACCCACATACTCACACACTCACCCACACACCCTCCACACCTTCATACCTCCACACCCCCACTCACACCCACAGACCCACACACTTACCCCCCCCCCACACACACTGTAGCATATGGAACTGCCCCCCGTAACCGCTGAGCCCCAACCTGTCGAGAAGCAGCAGCCGGTGGCCGAGGGATGAACAGCAGCTGCTTCTCGAATCTCGAGCACGGCCGTGTTTCCAGTGTCAGTCTGGATGTGACATTTAATTTAACAGGTATTAACGCAGGTCTACACAGACTAAAACAGAGCAGCGACAACACCAGCCTCATCTTATTTAAGGCTGTGAAGCCCCACTGCCCAGAGGCAGAACTATGTTAAGAACAGGTCACTGCTCGGCCTCTGGGGACGCCGGCCGGGCTGAGAACACGGCATGACACGTCCCTTGGCCGGGACATCAGGTTTGGCTCTGAAAGAGAAAATAATGGTGTTGAATAAGGACAACTGGATCTATGTACTCTTATTGATCAATGTCACCCATTCAAATTAACTGTCTAAATAAAATAAAGAATGAGACAACTGGATCTCTGTGAATGTAGAATTTCTGTTGATATGTTGAGTTACCAACTTGGATCAAAGAATGCTCCACAGGGTGCGTGTGTGCGTGTGCATGCGTGTGCGTGTGCATGCGTGTGCGTGTGTTCCATGCATATACATAAACCATAAATATTATCATGTAAGCTTTAGTACATTCATCGTATAGATTCCTCTTTTTAAAGGGCTGTATCTTCTCATGAAAAACAGACTAGCAGTGACGCTATATTTTGATTTTACAGAAAAACAAATACATTCTTCATAGACCATATAACTAGTGATAGAAGCGATATTCTCCCACCCTGTTATCTGCCTCGCGGACAGCGTCTTGGCACTCCTGAAACGTGACAAGCCGATGACAAACAACTTCTGGTCTAAGTGGGAGCAGATTTCCGTGTGCCGCGTCCAGTGGAAATGAAATCGTGATATCCTTCCCTGTCCCTTCAATTTCAAGTTTGAATATAAAACACCAGGCTACATGGAGCATTGTCAAAATTATAATGAAGACCTTGGGGAGCAACATCACAGGGAGCAGATACGACGTCCTGTGTCCGCCACGGGGCCCGTCCTGTGCTGGCCGGAGCCTTGGGGTATCACCTTGCTCTCACCACGTCATGCTCTGTGTTTGCTAGACGGCCTGCCCTGTGGTGCCGGAGTCTCACCTGTCCCTGAGGGGGCCTAGGCCGGAGGGTCGACCTCCCCGTCTCTCACGAGTCGCGGATGACCCACAGGGGCCATCACTCCGGTGTCTCTGCCGTGTCCAGCTTTGCTGTTGCCCATTGAGACTGTTGGTGGGTCCAAATCCAGATAACACAGAACTGTGGCAATTCCCCTGCGGGCTTTGGTTCATTGTATTATTTTTTAAATTAAATTTATGGGGGTAGCATTGCTTTAAAAATCATACCCTTTCAAGTGTGCAGCACTATGATACACATCCTCAGCACATCGCCTTGGGTGCTGGGAAAATCGGAAGGCCAGGGGCTGGACCACGGTCTGTCGTCATGTACGAAAAGTGAAAGCGGGTTGATGACCTGCAGACTTTTGAAACCTCCCCTTCCGTTTCCTGTGCTGACGCCTTTGTGACTGGTCCCCTGACCGCACGGGTACTTCCTTCCTTAGGTGTGGGAACCCCAAGTCCTTCACTCAACCCTTTTGTCTCATCATCCTTGGTGGGCTCTGTTTACCTGGCAGAATCCACGAGGAAGCCCTTCGCTGAAGGACACAACGCTAAGCTCGGAGTGACCCACCCTGGCACCCGGGAACCGTGGTGGGAACAAGGCTGCGACGTGGCCGGAGGCGGGTGGCTTTCTCTGTGAGACATCTCCAGGCAGGGAGGGCCGGCCCGCTCTCCAAATGAACAACAGTCCAAAAAAAGTCAGAAAACCCTCCTTCCCCGTGGAGGCTGACGACCCAAGTTTTATGCCTTAATTGTCCTGGACCCGCTTCCTTTCCTCTCACTCTAGAAGTCTTGCAGGGCTCCTGCCCTGAGACAGCAGCTGCCCTGTGTCTGTCACCACAGGACGAGCCCAGGACTGTCGGCGCTGCTCAGCCACCCACCCCCAATCCTGAGCTGCCTCACCGATTCCGCGTCTCCCGGTGCCCACCTCTTCATGCAGATGATGATGAAGATGTTTTGGATGAGGCCAGACTTAAACAGCAGTCTGTAAATCACACCAGGGTTCCCTTTCTGGGGGCGGGGAAAAATAGGTGGAAAAGGTCTGTCTCATACTCAGATAAGATTCTGTCCTTTTTCTTCTAATGTAAAATCGCTTTGTGGGCAAAGACCACGCCTGGGCGATCAACCACACCTTTGCCGCCCCGCCCAGCACATGTGTGTCACATGGGAGTAGGTGGTCGTGATGTGTTTGCACAGCTTTGCCTCAGTTTTTGTTGACTTTGGTCATCATCTGTTTTGGTTTTTGTCGATTTTTTCCGTGGAAAATTTGTCTCAGATTTCTTTGGCGTGCCCACGTGAGTGGCCACGTGACCTCACTGCTAATTTTGCGAAAACAAAGGGCAACCCACGCGTTCTCCTGCTCAGGTGGCAGTTGTTTCTCGCGTGAGCGTCACCTCACGCGTCTAGCAAACAATTCCATTGCTCCCCAGGGTTTTTGTGCTTTTTTTTTATTGATTGCGATTGCTAATACTGCGGTTACATGTAAGTGATTACTGCGGACAGTAATTGGATTTACGTTGATTCATATGAACATAATTGCCTCGGATTTCGCCGATTGTTTTCCGGATGCATTATCGACGAAAACCGAGGCACCCCTGTGTTTAAAACAATAAAGTGTAACTCAAGTGAGATGAGAGAGACAGGGAGGTTGGATGGAGGGCCATACCGGGTCAACCAGAGACGACGGTCAGGGGACAGTCACCACTTGAGTGTGGCAGTTCTGATACATGATGAGACGAGGATGGCCTGTCCTCCATGGAGGCTGTTAACCTGTGACATGTATGTGTGATTCCAGAGCACACACCTGCCTGTGGAGAAAAATGGGCCGTTAGAGGTCACTTTTCCGAACTTGTCAAAGTGACTATGGATTCCATAAGCTTTGATGTCCGCAGTGCTGTTTACATAGAAGTGAAAGCCACTACGTACATAATCAAAAAGAATTGAAAAGAAGCTTTTTCTTCCCAAATTAGATCACCCCCCTCTCCGTGAACCCCTACCTTTTGTGTTACCCCTGCGGGACCATCGCGATTTCTACATTTCATTGTAGTTAGTTCTCTACGGAACGCTGCGCTCCTGTGTCGTCCTGTCCTGGGGGTGGAAGCAAGCATTAAAATAGTCACGTCCGCATCAACTTGACAGTGGCCTCCAAATTGGTTGTGTTTTGAATGAATACACGGAGAAACTTTTTATCCCCTATATGGCTATACGTCAAAAAGGCGTCGTCTTCAAGGGCTTGGCGAGGACGTCCTTCATTGCCCAGTTAGTTGAGGGGACTGGGGGGGGGGAGCGGGAGGGGTCACATGAGTGCTTGGTCCATCTCTCCCAGAGCGGCTCAGACGACACGGCTGACCTCTCCACACCCGCGTCTGTTTGTATCTGGTTGTAGAGAAGCTACTTCCGTTGCAGACGGGTCTGAAGGGACAAAGAGGGAAAGTAGGGTGGGTGATGACATGTCTATTTCCTTTGTGGGTCCAGCAAAGAAACACCCACGATTTAGAGGCAAGCGCCCAGAGCTTCAAGGGGTGGTGTTCCTGGTGGTGACACTGGCATTTCAGCATGGCGGCAGGCAGTGGTGAGACACCTACATGCGTGAAGCGGGTGCCGGCAGGTGGGGCAGAGAGTGGGCGTGGAGACCAGGGTCATGCAGTGTGGGGAGCAGAGTTCATCCCCACGGATGGGGGGTATGTGAAAGGCTTCTCTGAGACGCCCAGAAATAAGTACAAGACATTGTGGAAGGGAGGGGCGGGTTCAACCGTGACACAGGTCGGGGCTGTCAAACGCAGGGTCTTTTGAGAGAAAAGATGGCCTGGAGTTTTGAAGGCACAACAGGTGTTGGAAGGGATGACTCTGTTGTGCCTGGCAGTGCCCTGTGGTTCTCCTCCAGGAAACCCCAACAGCTCAGGAAATGGAAAAGGCTCGTGATTGGCTAGATCCAGGTTGAGAGAGTGTTTGGCCGGGAGGGGAAGAGAGAGCGGGGATCATAGAGAAGAGGGAGGAGGAGAATGGCCAAGCATGAAGTTCACGAGAGACGTAAAGCCAGGGCACTTGGTGTGTCTACCAGAGAGAGAGAGACTGAATACCTATGTGAGGAGGTGAATATATTTTGTGGGCATAAGCACTGGTTATCAGACAGAGACGTTCAGGATCGAGTTCGGCTCGTGGGATTATACATTCTGCCTTTGGCCTCAGGAGTACTTTTATTGAGAAAATTTCTAACGTCATAATCTAGAACATGAAAGCACAGCTAAGCCACAGAGAAAGGGAAAGGGCAGAAATATATCGTGCTGGCCTGACCTGTGGTGGCGCAGTGGATAAAGCGTCGACCTGGGAACACTGAGGTCGCCAGTTCAAAACCCTGCACTGGTCTGGTCAAGGCACATATGGGAATTGATGCTTCCAGCTCCTCCCCTCTCTCTCTCTCTCTCTGTGTGTGTGTGTGTGTGTGTCTCCTCTCTAAAATGAATAAAATAAAAATTAAAAAAAAAGAAATATATCGTGCTGGACACTGGACTGTTGTAACAGCAAAAGTGACAAAAAATGAGGGTTAAGAAGAAGTACAATGCTGACGGCGTATGCCGAAACACTCACGTCTCAATATTTTAAGTGTTAACGGAAGTGAGCGTCCTAAACTCAACACATTGCATATCCAGACTGTCGTAACCCGAGGGTCTCCTGTAATTGCAAAGATCGCTTTGTTAAAGGTGTTCAGAACTAAGTGATGAAAAATCCATTGGATCTCTGCTTACGGCTGATGGTGGGATGTGTTTGGACAATATGGGCGATGATGTTCATGAATAATACTTTGGGATTAAAAAAATAAAAAGCAGACTGCACCAGCTCCTTCCTCTCTGCTGCAGTTTTCCCTAGGGGAGTCTTTGCACGGGGAAGTGTGCAGGAAGCGAGTGTAAGTTGAAAGCCAAGAGGAAGCACGTGGTTATAAGATTATACTCGCTTCTCTTTAGAAGTTCAAGTTGCCTGGCTGAGAAAAGGGACATTTCCGTTACATTGAAAGGGACGGCAAACCAAAATAATCACTGAGTAAGGAGGAACAAAGTAGAAGTTACCAGATCAGTGAGATCAGGCAAATGTGGTTATTTTCATCTAATCTGATGGTTATGTTGGTTTAGACCAGTGGTTCTTAACCTTTTTTGAGGTACCGAACCCACCAGTTTCGTATGCACATTCACCGAACCCTTCTTTAGTGATAAATAAAATAGGATTTTCTTTTTCCAAATTCAAGACATAGGTATATGTTTTTTTACTGGTGCACAAAATGAGCCATGCATGAACATCACCTTGCTCAAAGAACAAAACCAACAAAGTGCATGAACTCACAACAAATTACAATATTACTTTATTCTGGCCTCTGTGGCAGAGGCTTCTCCGAACCCCTGAGACCGACTCATCTAACCCCTAGGGTTCGATAGAACCCAGGTTAAGAACCACTGGTTTAGATGTAGATGGCTATCAGCTTCTTCAATGAAAGGTCATATGACCGTAGTTAGTCTAGGCAGGTTCATATTTGTATAACATGCTGTGCTTTGTACTTAATCTTGCTCCAGTAAAGACTTGTAGCAATGATAGGATTAAGCAATAGAAAGCAAAATGAATAATTTTCTGTGAATAGGTAGCTACAGTTAAGCATATTTTAAATGGAAACGAAAAAGCAGAAGGTTAGTGGAATCTTAAACTTTTATTCTGTGGCAATGAATTTATTCTTCCATTTAACCCTCCAATCAACCCTGTAAATGAGGCATATTACAGTTATGTTAATTATGTGCCAACTTGATTGGGCTGCAGAGGACCCCGTATTCTGTCAAACGGTATTCTGGGTGTGTCTGTGAAGGGGTTTTTGGATAATTTTAACACTTGAATCAATAGACTGAGTAAAGCAGATTGCTCTTCCTGGTGTGGGTGGGTCGTGTTTGATCAGTTGAAGAACTGAATGCAACAGAGGGTTGACCCTTTTTAACTTAAAGGGAATTGCTCCTGCTTGACTGACTTCCAGATGGGACATTGAGGTTTTTTTTTTGTTTGTTTGTTTGTATGTTTGTTTTCAACCTTCAGTCTCAACTGGAAAATAAACTCTTCCTGGGTCTTGAGCCCCTGGCTTTCAGACTAAAATTACACTTTCAGCTCTTCTGACTCTCCAACTTGCCAACTGCAGATATGAGAATTTTTAGCCAATTTCTTATAATTCTCTCTTTTTCTTTCTGTTATTTTCTCTTTCTTCATATAAGCCTAGAGTACACGTTAGTATACCATCACCTCTACTACCTTCTATGGGGACAAACCAGTCACCAGGTCAACCCAGGTTCAGGCAAAGTGACATCATAAACCACATAACAACAGGGAAGGGTGGCGTGTTGGTTTAATCCTTACAATTTACATGCAGCCAGCAGCAGATGGAAATTAGAATCGCTGAGAGGGACATACATTTTGGTTGTCATAAGCTTGAATAATTAACTATCGTGGGGCTCTAAGTTTCAAATGCTGGCTTCAGTAATTCTTAATTAATGGGGAAAGATGAAAGCAGGGCACATTTAATCTCCAATAGCAGCATTTCTCAGGAGGAACGGTTTCCGACGACCGGTGGTGTCTAGGGACATGAGCTTTGATTAAAGGGAGCAAAGAGTTGAGCCGTATGCCGTGAAGGGGACTTTCAGGGGTTTCCGTGCAGACAGAAATGCGTCACCGGCAATGGTTTGTGCTAATTCTGTGGTATTCATGCGGGGGAAACTCCCAAGATCTCTTTCTCTCTCTCTCTCTCATCTATTTAAAATCCACTTTTAAGATACACCTTATTTACTTAAAAAGAGAATCAGTTGTGCCAATCGTGAGTCATGGCACATAACTTCTGCATACAATGGGTTCTGTACACATTCCAAGGGGGAGGATGGTGATACTAGTCTGTCCCGGTGATCAGGAGACGTTTCTTGTCGGCCAGGCTCAGGGGCGTCTGCTCGGGTCCCGGTCAGAGCCCCCCACCCCCTGAGACATCTCCTGGGAGTGTGGGGGGACGACAGGGCGGCAGTGCCGACAGTCCCCATGGAGATGCTTTAAGTGGAAGTTAGGGAGCTCAGGGGCTTCCATGACCCAAACGGGAGGCAGGTAGGGGGGTTAAATAATCAAAGAAGATCCTTTTAGGATATTTTGTTGGGGCTCCTTCTGTGTGTGGACTAGAAGCTGGGGTTGGCGGCCACGCGTTACTCGGACATTGGTATTGAGAACCGGGATCCCGGTGCTGACCGGGGTAATGGAGTGAATCTGGTAAGGAATGATCACAGGAAAGAGAGATGCGGGTAAACAGGAGTAAATAAGACCATCAGGTGAGTTCCTCCCAGGCCTCTAGCATCAGAGTGGAGGGAGCCTGCTGAGAAGCTGGGGGGGTACAGGTGGGCTTCACCTGGCTGGCCAGGCAGGGGCCCCACCAGGGACACTTCTGTGGCTGCCTCCCAGAGAGCCAGAAACACGGCCGTTCTTCAACACTGGAAGCCGGACCTTTCATGGCGAAGACCACGCAGAATTCGAGCTGCTCTCCCTGTTAACCTGGTGGCCGCTGACCAGCAATCTGCCTTCCTGGAGGGCTTTCTGGCCAGAGCTCCCCCTGAAGAGGAAGACTCCTTTCCACAGGGGGCTCTCCGCCTTGAACGATACTGCATTTGCCGTGTTCACAGACACAGACCCCGCTGGTGGGTGGCCCGGGCTGTGCTCAGTCAGCCGTGCCCTGGCCTGCATCTCTGAGTCGTCCTCTTATGCTGCGGACAGAACTGTGGCCGCCACGCGTCCACCAGCGAGACCACCGCTGTTGTCCTTGTTCCCAATCCCACCATGTTTTTTCTTTTTCTAAATCAATGTAATTCACATTTCTGTGCAGAAATTCAGATTCCAAGTGGTTCGGTAGACAGTGTCACTTTTCAAAATAGAAATGCACTGTGAAAAGACAAAAACCAATTACAATCAAAATGCAAAAGAGTGTGTCCCCATTAAGGAGGACCCATTTTTTTTTTTTTGTTTTGATTTGTTTTTAGCAAGAGAGAGAGAAAGAGAGACAGGGACAGACAGGCTGGAAGGGAGAGAGATGAGAAACATCAATTCTTTGTTAAGACACCTTAGTTGTTCATTGATTGCTTTCTCACATGTGCCTTGACTGGGGGGCTACAGCAGAGTGAGTAACCCCTTGCTCAAGCCAGTGACCTTGGAAACCAAACCATTTAAAGCTTATGTTTATTTTTTTTTACAAACTTCCTAAGCGTGCTTTGCTTTAGAAAATGAATGCATGAGCTGTTGCCACTTGATTTATCGACAGGATTTAAAAAAATAGATTGGATGGAATACTTTCTGACTAGACAAATATATTGGACCAGTTCTATGCTGCAGTCAGGTTTGAGAAAGCACATTTGTTTACTTGTTGGAGTTTTCTAGATCAAAATAAATTACGCCTCCAAATAGGAGTATTTGCTAAAATGCTCCACACACAACATGAGTCCCTTCAGCTTTGGGATACGCTGCAGAAAAAGAACCAGGTAGTCACAGCAATACTTACTGTTTTATGAAGTTTACCAAGATGTCCCCCATCTCCGTTCCTAAGTATGTTAGTAATATGTGCACATCACTGTATTTGCCTTACAATAAAATGAAAACCCACCCAAAGGGCCCCATAGTGAATGTTTCTTTCATAGAAAACTGTCTCCAACCTTTATCGTCCCCCAGTTTAATGAGCCATTCTCCGTCCTTGGTACATTTGCACCGATCATTTCAAATGCCCAGTAAACCAGTGATGGGCAATCTTTCGAGCTCGGTGTGTCAAAATTCGCCAAAACACCGAGCATCACTCGGGTGGTGGGTCACTTGGAGAAAAACGGCCTCACCGGAAGTCCCAGAACTAGACTCTCTGTGCCGGAGTTCTGTTGTTTTGGCCTCCAGACCTCCGGCACTGTCTACACTACAGCCGATGTCCTATCCTTGGCTCCTGCACCTGGCCGTGTGTCATAGGTCCGCCATCATGGCCCTACAGTCTCCTGTGTAACACAAAGTGATAGGGACCACGCCACCGTGTCCCCTACACGGAACGCGTCCTGCATGTCATTACAGAACCGGGCGTGTTCCTCTTCCATGTCAGTGGCCCTCTGGAAACGTGCCTGTTTGCTAATCATACCCAGCTGTGTCCCGCCTTGATATTTCCATGGTATGAAGGCACAGCTAATAAGTGACAGGGGAGTCCTTGCCAATCTCATTAGTTTTCATATCACCGAAATTCAACATCAGAAGAGGCATTCTTCATTTTATTTCCTTTGTTTTAAACACACCCTCACTCACGGGGTGCGGGGGGAATTACTGTTCATGATGGGAGTCGAGCACCCCTTTACTCCGTGGGGTGTTTCCACCACCAGCAGAGAGGAGAGTCGGGTGACCGACCAGGCTCGCGGAGTTTTACAGGGTCACCTAGGGTAGTTAACGAGGAAGCGGTCTGACCTCACTATCGGAACGGGGAGCCAGGTGCGTAGTGGGGCAGATGTGAAGATGTGGTTTCTCTGGTGATTTATTTAAGTGCCTACGGCTCGGCGGGCACTGTTGTTTGAATCGAGCAAAAGTTCATCTTATTAATCAGCCGCTCATTTTATTTTTGTGGTCCCAAGTATGGGGAGGGGAGCCGTTATTGTCTGAAATAGAACTCTCCTCAGCTTTTGGAAAAATGTATTGTGGTTATTACGTTTCAGACAATATAAGTGTGCTGGGTAGTCCTGCAAAAAAAAAAAATGAGTTATTTAGTTTCTTAACTGAGAAACTCACCGAATTACTGAATCTTGATAAATTTCTTCCATGGGCGTTTTTTTTCCCATGAAAGTATCAGGTTCTAATGCTTAATAGGACCACAGTTCATTCTCGTGGGGGGTCAACATCACCATGACACAAGCCAGCTTGGCGTAGCACAGATCTCTGCCTGCATCTCGGCTGGCACGCCTCTATTTTGTTAATGGGCTGGGACAGTGGAGTGTGCCATTGGACGGGAAGAAAGGAAAATAATAAAGTTACTAAATAGCAAAGGCCATTAGGAATATCCACAGTGCATCAGGTTAATAGTTCATCTAGTTGATATATTTATTCTGAGTATTTATTTCCCCAAATAACAAAGACCAACAACACAGAGAAAAGCATGCCACTGACCTAATATGACCTAATTTGAAATATTCTTCTACAGGGAAAACCTCTTCTTTATTCTGTTTATGATGATATTAAAAAAAAAAAAAGCGCTCTATCCAAAGTCATGGTAAAGATTGTTAATTATATGGTAAAAACTGTGTCAATTATAAATAAACATAATGTTTATTTAAAATGTAAGTTCCTTTCAATCAACTCTTACAGATATATTGTGGACTTTTAAACCCTTTTTGTCATTAGACATGTTCAAATACCAGGTAGAATTTAAAAGTTTGAGAAATGGGGAAATTGTGTGATAGCAGACCTGTCTGTTTTTATTAAAGCAATATCACGGCTGCCTCTGACCAAAGGCTGTGAGATGTCAGAATGCGCCTGGACTGCTGTGAGCATCCGCGTGTCCCTCCGTTACTTTTCTGTGAACATTTACTTAGCTCAGGTCGGTTCAAAGAGGCCCTTTTAAATGACAGAGTCAAATTTAAATGGGATTCACATGATGTAAAATTGAGGCGCTATCTTTTTCACTTCCTCCGTAATAAATTAATCATGTCTAGACGCGAACAGAAATGGGATTCTGAAAAAGAGAGACAGCTGTTAAGCAGGAATATGCTTTTGGATAGTGGATAAAGAATCAGTTCTCCCGAAATCCATGAGTGTAGCAAGACCCCTGGTCTGAAGGTGGATGTGAAACGACCTTTTGAATCGGAACCGCCGCTCAAGGTCAAGTCCATGGCTGGAGGCCCTGGGGGACACGTTTCCACGGGACAGTGGACAAGGTGATTTGCCTTGGAGTGACCTGGGAGCAGCTCTCGCATAAGAAGTAGCCTCGGGCCTGACCTGTGGTGGCGCAGTGGATAAAAGCGTCGACCTGGGAACACTGAGGTCGCCAGTTCAAAACCCGGCACTGGTCTGGTCAAGGCACATATGGGAGTTGATGCTTCCAGCTCCTCCCCCCTTTCTCTCTCTCTCTCTCTCTCTCTCTCTCTCTGTGTGTGTGTGTGTGTGTCTCTCCTCTCTAAAATGAATAAATAAATTAAAAATAAATAAATAAATAAAATAAGAAGTAGCCTCGGCCTCCCTGCTTCCTGGGCCTGCCCCCCCCCCCCATCACCACCCCCGCTGCAGTGTACCCGAGGTCGGCAGAAGCAGATGTCAGTAGGACCTCAGAGAGCAAGGCCAGAGTCCTCCTGACTCGGGGGGGGGGCAGGGATGCGCACCCCTCATTCAGAAAATAGGAACACAGTGCCATCAGCATCCTAAACCATAGAGATTTTCTTTTAGAAATAAATCTTTAACGATTCATAAAAGATAAGAGGATTAAGAGAGAGAGAGAGAGTGATGATATCATAAACATAAAAGTTGCAAAAAATATATTAGCATTGTCATTTTACATACTACACGGTTTTATGAAGGTGATAACTTAATTGATCATCAAATACTGTTGGCTCTCTTTGCAAATATCTCTATTAGGTTCTCCAAATTCCTACTTTTAGCAATTCCGTTTTCAATTTGGACGGGACACCATTTGCTCGCGGTGAACATAAAATTAGAAATAGCTTTGGGCGATCTCTCATCCTGAGCTGGGTCCGTTGGCTCCACAAGAGTCCACGGGAACTGCTAAGCGCAGCGTATAGGCTGGGGCAACATCGGGCTGGCTACTGTTTGTTTTGTTTGGAATATATACATTTATTCATCTAACACTGATGATTACAGTATAAGTTGTTTGTTTGTTTTTTTTTTAAAGATGGAATTCTTCAGACAAATCAGTTAAGTATAAATTTAATTTTAAACGTAAATTTGATAAGAGGGCGTTTTTATGGTTCTTTTGACATTTCCTCTAACTTGCAGAAGTCGCACCAGAGCCCAAAAGGGGCTTCACGGGTTTGGCTTTCGTTTAAGACGCCTCTTAGGCATTCTATCCGTGTGTCTCCCATTACAAGAGAAATGTAAAAGTTTTCCTCCGTCATTAATAATTGATTCCTTCAAAGCTTCAAATGAGAGGAGGATTATTTTCTATCAAGCGTGATTATTGCTAACTTCTGCTTCCCAGCCGGGGGTGATATATTTTGCATGGTTGCAGCCGTTTCTTAAGACCAGAGGTTCTAAAACCTAAAAAATTCTAGTGACTCCCTATGTGCATTATTAATTATTATTATTATATTATTTGCAATGTGGACGTCCCATCTTTCTTTGTGTGATAACTCCCTGACAGAGTGTATTTCCTGGTGCTGCCCTGGTAACCTCCCATCCAGGCGCTCGGGCCGACCCCCAGGTAACAAGCAACGAGGCTGCAGAATTCGGGATCTGAAGTTTCCAGGGCAGTAACGAGGAACAGACCAACCTCAGGGATAGTCGGAGACTCCGACACGGATTGAGAACCGGGAAGAACCCCTGCCACAGACCCCAGAACCCGGGACAGAATCGGCCAAGGTGCGGAACAGCCCACCTCCACCCAAGGGTCTGGTCAGCCTCTTCATCGAGCCGGCATCAATAATAACCACCGTGCAGAGATGAAGGTGGTTCATTTCTTTTCCCCCCTGGAGATGCATGAGCATCGTTTGGGACGTGTTTGAAGTCGCAGGCAGCATGGCACGTTCTAGTTAAAATGCAGGTTACTACGGGCGTTCTCAGGGACACCTCGAGGCTGTGGTGGTTTATTCCTCTCTCTCAGCGCTAGGGACCTCAGCCCGCCATCTCCTGATCCAGTAGGAACATGATCAGTGAAAAATCAAGGTAGCCATAGAAAAAAGCACACTTGACCCACAAAGTTGACTGAGACCTAGAAAGGAAAAAAAAAAAAAGCAGCACCAGCTGGGTAGGCATTCAGGTATCCATTTTTTTGTGTGTTTTTGCAGTGCCTAGAAATTCTTTCCCCCTTTTAGGGAATATTTTATCGCTTCATAGTCATTTTGAAGGACCCCCCTAAATGAGCTATTTCCCATCGACACAATGCAACACAACTCTTGATGTTGTAAGAATCTCTTACGGTGTTCTCCAGTATAAACTGTTCCTTAAACACTTCTACTTTTAAAAAGCTCACAGTACAGTTGGATGTCGACAGCCATAAGAAGTCAGCCCAGAAGAGAGCTCACACCCATCATGGAGACGAACTAAACGTGGGTTCACGGCCCTAATAGAAGAAGCAAAACCATACAAGTCCTAGAAAATGGCGCAGATGACCTTGGCTATAGTGACCCCTGTTAGCTACAGCACCAGAGGCTTGACCCCGAAAGAACAGGGAAGTTGGGTTTCACTGAATGTTAAAATCGAGTCTCTGCGGCCTGACCTGTGGTGGTGCAGTGGATAAAGCGTCGACCTGGAAACACTGAGGTCGCCAGTTCAAAACCCTGCACTGGTCTGGTCAAGGCACATATGGGAGTTGATGCTTCCAGCTCCTCCTCCCCCCTTTCTCTCTCTCTCTCTCTCTCCTCTCTAAAATGGATAAATAAAAAGAAATTAAAAAAAAATTTTTAATCTACTCTCTGCGAACGACCATGTCAAGGGAAGGAGAGACCAAGTCACAGACTAGGTTAAAATAATGGCAAAAAGACACATCTTGTAAAAAGGTGTAACAGGAAATGTACAAAGAACCCTTAACCATCCACCATGAGAAAGTGAACATCCCTATTTAAAAAAAAAAAAAAGGGCAAAAGTCATGAACGCACCTACTGGAATGGCCCCGATCCAGAACGCCGGCCGCACTCCCTGACGAGGACATGTACAGGGAGGCGGGAACGCCCACTCACGCTGGCAGGACCCACCCGCCCTGGCACAGCCCCGTGGGGAGACAGTATGGCAGTCCACTAATCACCTTCTTCGGTGCAAGCCCGCCATCACACGCCAGGATCCTGACGCAGCTGAGATGAACAAAGGCGTGTCCACACGCACACCCTCACAGAGGTGTGGAGCGTCATTTTGGTCACAATCACCCAAACTTGGAAAAGCAGGAAGATGCCCGTCCGCAGGTGATGGGCACCTGACCCGAGCCGTCTACAGGAAAGGGGGTCCACCTCGGCCCTGAAAGGAAGCGCACCATGAAGCCGGGGGTGATCATGCCTTACATGCGTGTTACCACCAAGTGAAAGCAGCCAATCTGGAAAGGCGCGAGGAGCCACTCCAACCCCGTGACGTTCTGAAAAAGGAAAGTGAGGGTGACAATAGAGAGAGGGGAGGTTCTTGGTGGAGAGAGGGGTGCACGGGCGGGCACAGGGGGTGCTCCGTGAAACATGTCTTCACACACGTGTCCAAACCCACAGGACGCACACGCCCAGGGGTGGCCCTGATGTCAACTGTGGGTGACAATGTGTCATGGCAGGTTCGCCGGCTATAACATATCGACCCCGGTGGCGTGAGAAGTCCATGGAGTGGGGGGGACGGTGTGTGAATGTGTGGGGGCTGGGGACACACGGGACCTGGCCGTTTTCTCTACCCAGTTTTGTTGTGACCTTAAAACTCTTCTAAAACATAAAGTCTATTTTTTAAAAGAATTTCACCCTATCACTCCCCACCCACCTTTTCCTCTCCCTTCCCCATCTGGGATTATCAGGACAGAAAATCTAGTACTTTAACATGGGAAAGGGGTCCTTTAATTATTAATGATTCCACTTGCCCTCATCTGAAAAGTGAGACCAAGAAGGAAAAGACAAATGTCCAAGGTCACAGAGTGCGTGAGGGGTCGAGCCATGTTTGGTATTTGGGCTTCCTCTGGTGACAGTTTTTATAATCTCTCCTTCTGACAAAGCAATGATTTGAGTTATTTAACATTTGACTTCTATAACAAGGTATTTTATTTCTAAAAACCAATGAGATGTACAAACTCTATTCCTGTTCTTGCTCGCTATTGCTCTGAGTTCTGCCCCGTGATACATTCACACCCACGCTGGCATGTTCCTCTGCACTTCTGGGGGTCCCATCCGCCAACATCGAGCATGTAAACTGTGACGTACGTGCTCCCTTTGGGGTGGGACTCCTCTTGTCCTTGAGTTCAGTGAGGAGGTGCTCAGAATTGTTCCAACTCAAAATGCCAAACTTATTTGCTTTCTGTTGTATGATGGCGTATTTCTCTGTGTTGCCAGGATGGTGGCATGTGTATTAGTGTGTGTACATGCGTAGTGGTGGGTGTGCACGTGTCTGTGTTGTTACTCTATTTGTCTAATAAAATGAATCGCTTTATGCTTCGTACGGATTTACACACCAAATAACTTGTGATTTAGGTGTGTGTGTGCATAACTCACTTCCTTTCCATTTAGAAAATGGCACTTCCTTTACTCATTCCTCACACCTGTAGCAGATGTCTCCTTCCTGCAGGGGCTGTCTGTCTGCCAGGGGACCAGAGCGTGGCTGCAGCCGAGGAGCAGGGGCAGGGGAGCCCAGGATGGCTTCGGGGGGCCGAGGCCGGGCCAGGGCCAGACCGCAAACGGCCGTGAAGACGGAGCGGGGCACCGCAGTGTTAACGCAGCAGGAAATGATTCCAGCACAGTATTGAAAAGACCTGACCTGCATTTCCAAAGAAGCCTCTGGCTTCTGTGTGGAGACTACCTGAGGGATGTAAGAGTTCTCTCTGGAGGCTGTTGTAACAGTGCAGGTATTAATTATGGTTCCTGCCAGCCCAGGGGGACAGTGGAGAGAGGGAGGGAGAGAGAGAGGAAGGAAAAGATAGAGAGAGAGAGAGAGAGAGAGAGAGAGAAAGAGAGAGAGGTGGGATTCAGCTGGTTGGCACCGGGTCGGCAGAACCCATACCTAATTTTCTGTTGCGTTCGGTGAACCGGTTGTTCAAATGGCCCTTGTCATCAGGGTTCTCTCTCAGGTGGGCGCCTGCCCAGTGTGGACATCACATGTTGACATTCCTTCCTCTTTGTGAATGTCCATCTGCGCAACAGCGTGTTCTAAGTGCCCGTGGTCACGTTCATTCCATCCACGGGGGAAAAACTGCAAGTGAGGACGCCCGTCAAGAGGCAACATGGAAATAGCTTCCATAACGGTTTTATTGTTTTTTTGTCAGGTATTATTTAATACTTTTTCATTGATGTTTTAAAACTCTTTCCTATAACATCATCTAGTTTTGTGTACCTCTTTTATTGTTAAGTATTAAATGCACGAAATAATAAACTACCTTTCAGTATATAGCTTTTTTTATACTTAAAACAGGGAAAAGAACCGGTTAACATTATTTGAATTCCACCACTGGATGGATGAAGATATCTATCTATCTATCATCTATCTATCTATCCATCTATCTATCTGTCTATCTCTCTATCTATCTATCTATATAGAGAGAAGGGGGCAGGAGAGAGAACTGTGTGGCTTGAGGACTTGAACGGAGACTGAGGTGGGTGTTGACGGACGAGACACAGTTATCGGTGATTTCTCGGTTTCTGGTTTGAGAACCTGCATGACTTGAATAATAGTTGATATTTCAATATCACTTCAGTGTTCCTATAATGCATTATTTCTTTCTACACACAAACAGCCTTGGATGTATATGTGAATTGTCTATGCAGATAAGAAAACTGAAGTTCTCTGAACAGTAAAAAGTCACAAGGACAGTCAACAGCGGGATCCACACCTGTCCCTCCCCAGTCCAGGCCCAATGCGCCATCTACTGTCCCCCAGGGAGGTGGAGAGCTCCTCTCACCAGGCCCAATCATTTTCTTTGCTTCTTCAACACCAACAACAACATCGCCCTTGACCTTGATCGCACAGGGGAGCTCGGGTCGGGGGTCAAGCACCTTGTCATGGACACGTTGGCCATGTGTATGTCTTCTTTGGAAAAGTGGTCTTATTCAGGTCCTTTGCCCATTTTTAAATCGGGTTGTTTGTTTTGTCGCTATGGAGTCGTATGCATCTCTTGTACAGGTGGGATGCTCACCCTTTATCGGACACGTAGCTTTCAAATATTTTCTCCCACTCCAGACGCTTAGTGTTCATTGTGGGGAAGGTTTCCTTTGCTGGGCAGAAGCTTTCTAGTGTGATGTGGTCTCACTTGTTTACTTTTCTACTGTTGCCTTTGGTATCAAATAAAAAAAAAAAACCCTACGTTTTCTCCTATGAATATTATGGTTTCAGGGCTTATACTCCAATCTTGAATCAATCTGGAGTTGATTTCTGTGTGTGGTGTAAGACAGAGGTCTAGTATTACTCCTTTGTCTATATCACTGTTTCCCCCAACACCGTTTACTGAAGGGACTCAGGGTATATACCTAGCTCCTTTTTCCTGTCTACGGATGAGGCTGTTTCTAGGCTCTTTCTTCTGTTCCATTGATCTCTGTGTCTGTTTTTATGCCAATATCATCCTGTTTTGACTTCTGTGGCTTCTGGTACAGTTTGTAATCAGGAGGTGGAACGCCTCTAGCTTTATTTTTCTCTTTCCTGAGATTGCTTTGGCTACTGGCGGTCTTTTGTGGTTCGGTTTTGGTCTGTCTGGGAAACTGTTCTCTCTCCTTTGATCCTGAAGGACGCCTTTGCCGGTGGAACATTCTTGGTTGACATCTTTGTTATTTATGTGACTTCTTAGAGATTTATGTCCTACAAAAGCAAAAGGAATAAATGTTTACTTTAAATCCTTGAAACATTTAACTCAAAGAGTTAAAATACTATCTATCTATCTATCTGTCTAATATACTCCACATAAAAATATAATTATACAATGTCCAAGAGTCCTCAGAAAAATAATGAAAGGTAACCTGGTCACAGTTGTTCCTGGTTCTCCTGTTCCTTTGATTCCAAGAAGCTCCCCCGTGTGATGTTGTAGACATGGAGACAATGGACTATTTTAGCAAGGTCTAATCTCTGGAACGAGAAAAGACGGAGTAGACATATGTTCTTTGTATCTCAGGGGACGGTACTTCCAAACACTTGAGCTAGTGGAGGGAGGCACGGGAGGCACGTTGTTCAAGTATCCCACCCACGGCCTCGCAACAGGAAACTCGCCTGGGGGAATGATGTGGAACCCGGGATATCTAGGCAACTTAAACACTCTCTCATGTGTTCACAGGAAAACTTTTGAAGCTATCTGCTATAAAATATGTTTCTTGAATGTTTTCATCTTCAGAAAATTGAGAGAACGAGTAGGAAGGGGACATATACCTAAATTCATCTTTAGTAGCAAATACTGCAAGTGTTTGAATCACGACTACGCTGCACGTAAGATTTAAGTTTTCTGACTTGGTCATTTTTGGTGCAAGATTAAAATACGAAGTCTACCTTTGTTGACTTGTGGTTCATAACTTAGGATTGTCTGATAGATAATAAATCTGCACTATACTGCTTTTCAGAATACACTCCAAGTTGTAAATCATCCCCACAATCAGCGTGGAGGGTATTTTCTGTTCCCCCCTAGGAAACACTGTTCCCATCAGCATCCACTCCCATTTCCCCCAATGCCAGCAGCCGCCTCTCATCTGTGTCCTGTCTCTGTCACTCTGCCTATTGTGGGCATTACACAGAAATTCGATCATAGATTATGTAGCTTGGGTGACTGGCTTGTTTAATTTAGTGTTATGTTTTCAAGGCTCATAAGTAAGCTTTTAAAATATGTATACTAGCTTTCTGGATGCATGACTCACATGTCATGCAATCTGCCCACATAATGTGTCCAATTCAGGGGTTTTTAGGAGAGCCACAGATCCATGACCACCATCAATGTTAGAGCATTTCGTTGTTCTACAGGGAAACCCTGTCTCCGTTAGCGGTCACAACCCATTTCTCTCTGACACCCCCAGGCCTAGACAACCCCTGATCTCATATCTGTCTTCTATATTTACTTATTCTTGACATTTCATATGGAATCACATGGTGTAGTCTTTCGTGACTGGCTTCTTTCACGTGACGCCATGATTTCGAGGTTCATCCATGTTGTGTCCTTGATCAATACTCAGTTCTTTTTCATTTTCATCAGTAAGCTTTATAATGCGTCACTCTTCAATTATCACTCAACAGCCAAGGTCAATCACGACTTGATGAAATCTTGTCATATGATAATGTTGAAGATAATCTCTCCCAAAAAGAGAACAAAAATATAAAAGAGAAGAAGAAAGAATAGAGTTTTATAGAAAATGGGCAATATGTGGCCAACAGGAATGGAAGACAGAACCAACGTACTGGGAGAAAATGGTCACACAGGTCACACAGGTACGCTAAAATAAAATCACATAAAGGTCACTTGATTCCAGGCTAGAAGATCACAGGGACTGCTGATCATCGCAACTGGACACATGGTCCTCCCAGAGATGGCCACACAGTGAGTCAATACAGGAATGCAGGAAACACATTCTAAGGGGGCAGAAATGACAGCTGGTCCTGCACAAGGAGACATGAATGACCAGTCATCAGACTGTCCAGCAGTGACTATCCCGAGAGACTGAACATGGGGGTGCACACCTTCAGAAGGCTGAGATGGACCGAGTTATAATCCAAAACCTCATACCCCTCTACCAGGTTGGGTAGAGGCTACTGCCAAGCTTATTTCTAGACATGTAAGGACTTCAGAAACTACTTCTCACGCATCCCTTCCAGGGATGAATTTGGGATGAACAGCCTCAGAAGGGAGCAGTCCCAGAAAGAGGAAGAGGCAGGATCCAGGAGTTTGGGATTAGACACAAAAGAGAAGTCAGGGATGGAGGGGGAGCAGTGTTGGGACGCTCCAGGACTATGGTTGGTGGTGGCTGGCATGGGATCACAGGGACAGAGGGGTGCAGCTTCAGGGTCAGGAAATGGGACAAAGAGATTCCCGATTCCCGGGGGAGAGATTTCCGTGTTCCTGTGGACCCTGGGAGAATGAGGGAGGGGAGGCGTGCTGGTGAAGGAAACTATGCCCGTCTACATCTTCATGACGTAAAATAGAGGTTTATAAAAGTAAGCAGCAGCAGTATTAGTGCATCGTTTAGCAATAAAGAAGTTAATATGATAGAGGCAATTTGCAAGAGGGTGTCTTGGGGACTTAGAACTCAGTGGGGGATAGGATACAGTGTTTGCTGGAGTTTTCCCTCCCTCCCTCTCTTCCCCCTCCCTCCCTCCCTCCTTCTTTCCCCCCTCCCTCCTTCTTCCCTTGCTCTACCTCCCTCCCTCCTTCTTTCCCCCCTCCCTCCCTCCCTCCTTCTTTCCCCCCTCCCTCCCTCCCTCCTTCTTTCCCCCCTCCCTCCCTCCCTCCTTCTTTCCCCCCTCCCTCCCTCCCTCCTTCTTTCCCCCTCCCTCCTTCTTTCCCCCCTCCCTCCCTCCCTCCTTCTTTCCCCCCTCCCTCCCTCCCTCCTTCTTTCCCCCTCCCTCCTTCTTTCCCCCCTCCCTCCCTCCCTCCTTCTTTCCCTCCTCCCTCCCTCCCTCCTTCCTTCTCCCCCCCTTCCCTCCCTCTCTCCCTTCCTCCTAACTCATCCTGCTCCCCACTTTCTTCCTCCTCCTTCTGTTTGTTTTGGTTATGAAATGCTTTTAATTACTTAATTTAAAAACATATTAATTTGCTAGAAACCACGTCGCAATTATGTTTCACGTGATGGGTAATGAGACAGCGATTTCTCCTCGGACTTCTCTTGCTAACTTCACTTGCAGCTGTATGCGGCAGGCGGGATGGCACAGTAATGTGCCGGTGCAGCGACGTTTTAGGCATTCTTTTCTTTTGTGGCTTTGGTGGCGTTTTGCTGATTTTTTATTTTAAAGGTAGAAGGTGTTTCTATCGGCTCATTTTTGTGTGCCTTCCTGAGATGGAGGGAATGGAGACGTGTTTGCAGCGTGAGGATTAACTCTAGGAGACAGAGAGAAACTGACGCGAGAACTGGGAGGAGATGTAAACAGAGAACTTTCTGGACGAACGGGAGGAAGTGGACACAGATCGTGGGTGGAGCAGGTGGACGTCTGATACCCCCTACTCTGTCCTAGGTGGGCACTGTCGACAGATTGCCCCATCCCAACATCCCAACAATCCCAGGAGATCAGCACTGTTCTTCCTATTTCATAATCAGTGATCCTGAATGATAAATGGGTTCATAACTTGCTCACAAAACCATGGTTGGTGGAGGAGAGTGCAGGGGCGTGAACCGGGGTGTGTGAGCTTGTGCGCCCCAACGCTGAGCCTGCTTCTCCGTGTTTAAGATGTAGACCAGAGTGCCGCCTCTTCTGGTTATTTAAAATGAAATAGGTAAAAAAAAAAAGTCACAGAACTTCAAGTTACCAAGAGTAAGAACTTGGTGTCCTTGTTGTGACTAACATCTGTGAGTGGGCGGATGAGAAAGAAAGATTAGTGAGTAAAAGAAATATTAGAACGTTATTTTGTGAAGCGACATGTACTTGCCATTTTTTAAAAAACTGCCAATACAATGAATTGCCTTAAAAACCTCCCACATATAAACAGAGAAATCTACTGTTCAATAAAAACAGAAAAGGAGAAACAGGGTCTACACATTTTTCACATAAAAAAAGTTTTATTGATTGAATCAATTCAGACTGTTTTCACATTTGCCAAAAAAGCACTAAAAGTTTTATATGAATCCAATTAGCGTTGAGAAAATAGACTTCCAAAACTCAGCCTAGCTTCCAACTCTACTTAAATGAATAATTAAAATGACTTGTGTACACACACACACACACACACAAAGTCATTTATACCATCAAACAATCAAACATGAGGTAATGCTCACAAGAGTCCCTGAGCAATAAGAACCCACCACACAGGCTGCACGTGGGCGCCTCTCTACTCTGCAGGGCGGTGTCCTTGGGGACTCTGTGGTGCTCCCCACTTCCGTGAGCCCGTTACCAAAGTCTCCAGAGACCGTCAGGTGTGGAGGACTTGTGGTTTTTTCATCAGAATTTCAAGTAAGAGAAATCAGGCACTGGAGTTAAACAGATTCTCTTAAACAGGAATAAAGGGTGGGACAAAGAAGAATTAAGTGTCACTGTTGTGTGACAGCATAGCCCTGCACCTGTGACAGCCATTAGACAATGGAGACATGTGCTCCCGCCAGGTGGCAGCCCTCTGACTATGATTCTTCACATCTAAAGTCATCCACTGTTCCTCTTTCTCTCTCTCTCTCTCTCTTTTTAATGTTTTTAAATTTATGAGGATGACTGTGGTTTATAAAATGATACAGGTTTCAAGGGTACAATTCTATGATACATCACCTGTATTTTGCATGGTGTGTTCACCCCCAAAGTCAAACATCCTTCCACCAACCACACCTGTGGTCGGTCCCCTTTACCCTTATGACCCCCCCACGCCCTTCTCTCTGTGTCTGTGGGTTTCTGTGTTGTAGCCCGCCTATGAGTGAAGTCACGTGCTTCTTGACTTCCTCTGACTCACTTCGCTTAGTGTGATATCCTCAAGGTCTATCCATGTTGACGCAAAGGGCAGTATTTCATCCTTTTTTTACGGCTAAGCAGTATCCCATTGTACAGATGAACCACATCTTCCTTATCCAGTCCTCTACCGAGGGGACACGTAGGCTGTTTCCATGTCTTGGCCGCCTTGAATAATGCTGCAGCGAACGTGGGGGAGGGGGTGTGTCTTTGTGAATAACTATTTTCCAATTTTCCGGGGTCAGCACCTGGTCTTTCTAATCCACGTGCTGACCTGTCATTCCTGCTCCATTTCTTTATCCCCTGCCACGTGTCCGTGGAGTGGAGGGTGACCCGCACCCCCTGAGAGAGCATCGTCACATGGACGATGACCAGTGCGTGTCTTCCCTGAGGTCTAAAACAGCAGCTTCAGTTTCACGCTTACTTAGCACGCAGATGAAATTCGCCGTCTATTGATGAAATAGCAGTGTGTGCGAAGGCCTGAGCAGACACAAGGAGTTAAATGAAAACCACTAGGCTGCAAAAAACAAAAAAGCTGGCCGAGCCAAAACTATTTTGTTCAGTAAGTGAATTTTTCTGTAATTGGGGGGGGGGGGACAACAACAAATTGAGTCGCATTAATGTAATTCAATCCTCATGATTGCCCTAAGAGTCCGTTTAAATATGTATGAAGCCCTCTCTCCCAATGCCTTGTCAGCTTGTTCAGTTCAGGAGCTCTCAGTCGGTTGTACTTCTTGGAAATGACCTTTGTTTCTTTGTTTCAGTGTCACCTGCGTCACTGACCGAGGTGTGCTTCAGGCGCCGCGGGCATCCTAAACCACAGCTCCTGAGGCCCTTGACCATGGCTCCTGCTTTGGGATTAAACACCTGACAAGGAAGACCGGGAACACCTGTACAAACACCATGGCCCATCGACGGGGAAGTTCTCAGACATGTTGAATGCAAAGACCTTCACTGGCTAAGCTCCGTGTCCTGGAATAAAGGCGAGCAGAGGCTTTAAATCCTTCCTCTTCACCACGGGAAGTAGTATCAGACGACGTGACCCGCAGAACAGACATTCCCCTGGGGGTCGGGAGCGTGGCTTCAGAATCCAGAGCCAGGACTGGGACAGACCACGGGGACTCTGTAATTCCCTTTGAACCTCCTGCTGCTGCCAGGACTCATATAAGTCTGTTCTAACAAAAACAGATGTGGGTCCTTTCTCTGTAGAACACAGAAGCAGAGGGTGTGAGGGTTTAAAGTGAAGGTCATCGCTAGGAAAACAATTCTGAGAGACAAATCATATGGTCTGCCTTCATACGTGTGAAGTAGATTTATTTTCTTACCTTGAATTTCTTGGAGGGACATTGGTGGATCAGATTATGTCGGTTTCCAGGGCACAATTCTATGATGCATCATCTGCACATCACATTGTGTGCCCACTACTCGAAGTCAGATCATCTTCCGTCACCATGTACTTGGTCTCTGCCCTTGACCACCCACATTCCCTTCCCTCCGGGGGCCACATACTGCAGTCTGTGTCTTTGAGGTTTCGTTTCCTTTGTCTTGTTGATTTCTTGCTTTTGATGTTATATTCCCCCCCCCCCATGAGGGAAGTCATATGGTTCTAGATTTTTTTTTCCTGTCTGACTTCAAATGAGCTGTGGGAGAGAGGAAAAAAAGCAGGAAAGCAATAATTTTCCTTTATGAAAATTAGGATGTATCCATATGGCATCTTTTGGCATAACTTCTCACAAAAATTAGGGGATATCTTATCACTTCGTAATCATTTTGAAATCTCCTCTAATATTTGAGAGCGGTCTATTACCCAATCTGGTAATTTATACAAAGGTTTAAAAAAATAGCTCTGTGATCAATCCGAAGATCAGGCTTTTCACTGTGTGGTTCCCGTGGGTTTCTTTTCCTCCTTACCCCTCAGCAGCCTTGAGTCACCACGTGGTACATCCGGGCACTGAGGTTGCGTGAGCGTGTCCTCATCGGTAACTTCCCCCTACGTCAGGTAGAGCGGACTTCATTGTGAGAGAACACACACGGAGTGCACTTCCGCAGAATCTTCAAGAATATCCCCTTTAAGAAGCTCTATGCAGTATGGGCATCTCCTGCTTTTACCAAACGTCACAGTGCCAGTTCTTAAAGCCCCTGAAGATGCGACTCCAATCTATGAAATCAATCCTGTGAGCGACCCCGTTTACCCATCCCACCTGTCTCAAAATTACTTCTGTGATGCCTGGGGCATTATTTTTTAGGTCATCAGCTCCGGCCAGGTCTGCTTGCACAGATTGCTTGTTTTTTTTTTTCTTTCTTTTCCTCCTCCCTGCAGGTCTCATTTCTCAACTTTCCTGCATTCCTGATGGTCGTGACTGGGCTGCGGACCCTGCAATTGGGTAAGACAACCCTTCTCCTACAGGGGGAGAAGCTATCTGAACTGCTGCATGTCAGGCTCTGGGGACCGCTGGCTGGGGCAGGGGTGTGCCGAGACCGCCCGAAGGCAGCTGGACAGTTACCCCGAGCTCTGTGGTGGCCTCGAAACACACAGCGCCTGCCGGTGCCGGTGTCAGCACTCAGACTGCCGGCTGCCCCAAACCCGACTCCCATCTCCATGAAAAAGAGGATGAAGGGGTATTCAACAAAAGAAGAACTCCATCCTGACATTTTAAATAAACTTCTTCCTTATTAAAGTTCACCAGGACACTGATCAACATACATGTCACGGAGTTCAAGAGGCATCCAGAGGGTCTACCGCCTAGACCAGGGGTCCCCTAGCTTTTTACACAGGGGGCCAGTTCACTGTCCCTCAGACCGCTGGAGGGCCACCACATACAGTACTCCATACACTGACCACCAATGAAAGAGGTGCCCCTTCCGGAAGTGCGGCGGGGGCCGGATAAATGGCCTCAGGGGGCTGCAATTTGGCCCGCAGGCCGTAGTTTAGGGATCTCTGCCCTAGACGCATGGTGGTAAGAAACCTCAGGGACCATCAGCTCACGTCCGGGGGAGCCCGGCACGCTCTGCTGACTTCTCATCAGGAACCGCAGCGACCTGCAGGTACGGGACGGCATCTTCCCAGGGAGGGACATGACGCACTGTATTTTGATCCTGAATAGCCAGGCATGGAAGTTTACAACTGGAAGGCATCTGGAAGGTTCAGTGTTTACAAAGAGATATTTTCTGTATTTCAGCTTTTTAAAAAAATTTTTATTTTAAATTTCTTTTTACTTTATTCATTTTAGAGAGGAGACAGAGAGAGAGAGAGAGAGAGAGAGAGAAAGGGGGAGGAGCTGGAAGCATCAACTCTCATATGTGCCTTGACCAGACCAGTGCAGGGTTTTGAACTGGCGACCTCAGTGTTCCCAGGTCGACGCTTTATCCACTGTGCCACCACAGGTCAGGCCTACTTATTTTTTTTTTTTTTTGAGAAAATTAGTGAATTTATGGCATCTACACATTAACACCTTCCGTGTTAACTCGCGCAGCCGTCTGTGTCAGAGGCTCTCCAGGTGGCGGGCGGTGGCCCTGTGTCCCTCTCAGTCTGCTGCCAGAGCCTCTGCCCCCCCGGGGGGGGGGAGGCTGGGGTCGGGCAGCAGGAGAGCCCTGACCGCTTCTTCCTCCCGCTCCCAGAGGGCCTCAGGCTCCCCAGTGACAGCCCGGGATCAGCGCGAGGCTGCAGCATCTGAGACAGCTCTGACTGGCCCCCGGGAACAGGACACTGTGCAAACACAGCCACAACCAGTGGTTTCCCCAGGACCACCGGACCTGCCAATCACGTCCAGCCCGGGGCACCTGCGTCCACTTCCCCGGGGGCCGGCCGTCACAGTTCCTCCATCGTGATCCTACTTCACCGTCTCCTCCTCCTTCCTGACTGATTTCATCTCTTCCTCTTGTTCTGTCCGTGGCCACCCCCGCACTTCGTTTCCTTCCTCATTTAAAACCCTCAGGGAATTGCCAGATCAAAGGAAACGCTCCAGGGAGCCCAGTGTGAGGGGAACATTGAAAGGCAGGTAGGAACCTCTCTGATTTGCCGGTTACTACCCCTTTGGAAGACTTGCGGTGAAGGTGCACAGAGCGAAGAAGAAGAAATCATTATATTGATCAGTAATTCTGTGAAGGGAAACCACACGCCCAAACCCCAGTGAGATCTCTTCTTAAATCCACCCGCAGCGCAAATGAGGGTCTGATGAGGCGGCGGCTTAGAGAGGGAATATTTGCCAAAAGAAATCACCACCACCCCACCCCCGTCGAGGCCAGAACATAAAATCATTGCTCACCTGTCTTGTTTTGTCTAAAGGTTACCACAAAAAAAATATTTTTTCCCCACCTGTTATTTTCAGCAGCTTCTAAGTATTTAAAACAGTTTACAGCCTCAGGGCTAGTAACCAGGAAATAAATCAGTCCTTAGCCTGAAAAAAAAAACAAAAACAAAAACTAAAACAGTCCCTTCCAGTGTGGGCTGAACCCTTTTCTAGGGTGAATCGCTCAAGTTCCCATTTGGGAATTGTGCTGGTGACTCCGGGGTTACAAGTTACCGGAATTGGGCAAAGAACACTAAGAACACTACGTTTCCTCAGGGATGCTCCCCGTTTCCATGGTTTCTAGCGTTGTACTCTGGAAAGAGCGTGCGTCAGGGCCCCAGCAGGACACAACTCAACTCCTCCGAGCCGCCCCCCCCCATGTGACTTCCGTTTGTAAAATGTATTAATAGAAGGCAACCATCAGTGTGAATTCTACTGAAGGTTTAAATAAAGACACTGTACTCATAGGGTCTGCGCGGAACACGGGCGTCACCCGGGTGCCTTCCGCGGCTGCTCACAGACACAGGAGCTGAATGACCACAAACAACGATCCGACAAGGACTTGCAGTTAAAATCTTTGGGGACGCAGTCCTGTCCTGGGAGCATGAGAGGATGGTGTTCTTATTCTCCATCTCTTAACACCTAACAATCCTCTATTCTGCAGTTGTGAGCGGGGTTTCCACAAGGCTTGCTACCATGTTCCACGATGTCCACGCCAATATCACGCCGACTGACCCCGCTGAAGGTACAAAAAGAAAGAAACTAAGCGTCTGAGTTGGTCTGCAGAATAACGCCCCTCCCCCAAATCACCTACCTCCCAGTTTCTAGAACCGGAGACGGTGTTTTCACAGGTGGCAAAGGGGCTTTGCAGATTTGTTACCTTCAGGGTCTTGAGGTGGAGAGATTCACCTTGGCTGTCCAGGTGGGACTGACAGAATCACACAGGCTCTTTGTACTCGATTCTCAGTTGGGGTAATTTTTACCTTCCACACAGTATAAGCAATAACTATTTTAATTCACAGTGTTTCTCTATAACCACACTGACAGTGGGCAGTATAAGCCACTGGACATCTTACCAATTCTGCACGTGAGAAAGAAAACACTCCGTTAGTCACAGTGAGTGACCACGGCAGTGAACTAAGCGTAGGGTCACAAGGGGTCCCACTTTCTACGCGCTCTGACGGGGCGTGGGACTCAGTGGCGTTCAGGCTGGTGCCACATGGCGGGGCCAGCACCACGGGCACTGGTCGCTGCTTAGGGCTCCACAGTCCCTCTGGGTGGAGGGAGATGGCTTTCTGCATGCAAGGATCCCGGACAGGATTAACCTACGTTGAAGAGGAAAAGAGTTAAAGGGGTTAACGGGGGGGTGGGGGGGAAATGACCAACAGAGAAGACTGAGTCAAGCAAGGGTCTTTACAGGAAGTAAAGAGATGCCAAAGTAGAGGGCTGATCACTGGTCTTACCCCAGACCTTGCAGGCTCTTGGGTGGCACTGGGCTCATCTTCTGTGAACAGTGAGTGGCCTTTCTGAACATGTCTCCAGCTGAGGTCCTCACGGACTGTGCAGCCCTTAAATAGTACGGGCCCTGAGGTCCCAGGTGAGCACCTGTGCTAACAGCCCCCAGCCCCACCCCTGGGCTCTCTTCATCTCCCCTCTAAGGTGGTTTTCCCTGGGCCGTGGGCAGGGCAGAGCCAAGGAAGGGAGGGGAGGCCCCAGCGCGTAAGGAGGGACCCGGGAAGCAAGGTCTACGAGTCTCGGTGATGTTTCTGTGTGACTGTCTTGACGATGACACATACCATCGTCACTGTTGTCTACTGTGCACACGTCGTCTGCCCGAGCCATTACCGTTACATTCTCAGTGACTCCCCGTAACCAGCTGCATGGCGTGCGCAGAGGTCATTTCACTACGTGAACCCCGCATGCCACTTCCACGTCTTACTTCCCTCTGAGCTTCTCACCCTGGCTGCTGAACAGGTTGGAATCCTTGGTCGCTCACTAGCGAGCCTCAAGCATCTGCATGAGTGGGTCATAAAATGAACACATTAATTACCATTAAAAAAATAATAACTTCCCTGACCTGTGGTGGTGCAGTGGATAAAGTGTCGACCTGGGAACACTGAGGTCGCCAGTTCAAAACCCTGCACTGGTTCGGTCAAGGCACATATGGGAGTTGATGCTTCCAGCTCCTCCCCACTTTCTCTCTTTCTCTCTCTCTCTCTCTCGCTCTCTCTCCCTCTTTCTCTCTCTCTCTCTCTCTCTCTCTCTCTCTCTCTCTCTGTGTCTTCTCTCTAAAATGAATAAAATAAAATAAAAAAATAATAACTTAAGGGCAGAGAATGAAAGGGGAATGATTCCAGTGCATGGCACGTAGTCGCGGTAACTAACCGTTCTGAAACTTTGTCTCGTGTGCCTGTGTGCAGGTGGACTCCCGGGTCTCCAGCAGGAAGGGGCGCGGAAGGTCGGAGCGTGGGCCTGGACCCAGAGGGAGCAGCTCGGGTGCCGTGTGGAAGGCGGGCGGGACCTTGAACAAGACAGACAGTCTGACACCAGGAAACGATCTGTTATTCCTCTCCCCTTGCAATTGCAGTATCCGGTTAACAAATATCAGCCACAGCTCCACACGGATCTTCACCTCTTGAAATTCATATCGCCACTGTTACTTTGGAAACAAATTGTTCTGAAAGTCATTCTGAATACTTCTGTTTGGATTAAATGAAACACTATGTATAAAAAAAAACATTCATCGTATTGTTTGGTAAGCAAAGGGACCAGGCGGGAACTATCAGTGTCGGGGGGGGGGGGGGGATGGCTGTTCCTAGGAACAGGACAGGACTCTAATTTCCCACCCTGGGCTAGAGGCCACCTGATAGGAAGTTGCATCCCGACGGAAGGACGTCACTGACCTCCCCGTGCAGGCCTGAGGGTGCCAATGGGAGCTGAGAACACGGGGATTCTGGGGGACTCCAGGTCACAGCGCCGGTAGAGCCCGTGAGACCTGACTTGCCTTAGCAATGTATGTGTGAGTCTTACGTTTTAAAAATGGATGTGAAGTTTAGTGGGATTTAATTTCTTCTGTTTGGGATTATTTTTTTTGGTTCCAATAGGAGGTATGATGTATTCACCACAGAAAGCTTAACCAGGTGGAGTGGAACATTCCCCCAAGAATATCCACTGAGTGCTGGGTTATCAGACTAATGCATCTGGCCACCTATCCGGAACTTGTCACAGACTTTTAATAGAACAAGCTAGATTGTAACATTCAAAAACTCACCATGTAAATTAGCAACACTGCTCGGGAGGCGATCCTGGTGCCCCAGAGACACCAGGAGATGTGGGAATATTGCAGGGGCCTGGTTGGACCCAGAAAGACTATTTGTAAGCTTAACATCCTTTCTTAAGATATTCCTATTATAAGGAATTCTTTTAAAAAGTATTCTTTCATAGCAAAAAGTGATGAAAACTATAATCACTGAGCCAAAGAAATACACAGAAAGATGAATAGATTAAGCTGAGAGTGTTTTAGAGGAAAATTCTGAATTCAGTCTTGGAGAACAGATGAGGTCTGTGTATGCGGATAGAATATCTACTCCCCCTATTCGGACGTGCACCTCATCTCCCCAAAAATGTACTTACTGTGTTCACATTAAATGAGATTCAAGGCTGCCGTCCCTGAATACAGCTGACCACTCCTCCCATGCCAGCTGGGACAGAAGGGTCTGGGCATTTCCCAGAAACACCCCTGAAGGTTCTCGTCGCCCGAGTAGCAGAAATCAGCTCCTGGCCTCACAGTCCCTGCTGCTTACCTGCCCCTCCCCGTCTCTTCCTCTCAGGGCTCTTCTCTCTCTCTCTCTCTCATCCTTTTTCTTCAAGTCCCAAGATAGGCTCTCCCCTCTCTCCCGTCAGCCAATTCACAAATCCCACAGAAGTCTGGCCTGTTAGAACACAAGCAAACAGGAACCCAGGAAAGGAAGACCGGCAGTCTTAGCAACCTCTACTTCCCGGCAGGTGAGAGGAAGGTGACCTCTGGCGAGGAAGAACCAAGTCCGGGGGAAACACCCCTGCTGTCAGGAAGCAGACTGCCTATCTCCAGAGAGGATGTCACTCCATGTGACAGGTGACTGTCTGGGGAGGTCCTGGCAGGGAAACAAGTTTGTGAAAAGATGAGCTGGACACAGAAGAGGAAGAGCCAGTTACTAAACACACTTCCTAGGTCTCTCATTTTTAGTAGAAAACAGGCAGCAGCTGCTCTAAGTCAGAATCAAAGGGGGAATCAGATCCTACACGGTGACAAAGCAGGTGGACGGACATGCCACGCGCCTCCTCCCAGGACCACACTGGGGCTATAACTCAATTTAAGAACAATCATCCTGAAAAACCAACTCAGGGCCACATGAAGCGGGGGCGTCTACAACCAAGGATCACAGAAGAAGCCACACTGAGCTGGCAGGAAGGGCGGAGACCCCGAAAGGGCTGCCCTGCTCCCAGGAGCGAGCAGCCTGGAGGGTCTGGAGGGAAGGCAGGGAGGTGTGGGTGCTCAGCCCCAGGCCTGGCACCCCAGCCTAGAGCCCCAGAGCGTAGAAGAGGCACCCACATCGCATGTGCCGGTGTAAAGAGCCGGGTTTCTGTCTGTGAGAGACAAAGCTCTCTGAGACGCAGGCTCTGTGTTAAAGGGCCGGCACAGAGACCTTGTTCACAGCCACTTACCCAGGGTTCTGGTGGGGGAGGGCTGAGAGGACTAGAATCACGAGAGGCGTGTGTGAAGCGGGCCAACACAGGGAGAGACATGGTGGGAAACTGCCACTGAGCCCCCTGTGCTGTCATTCAATACCACAGTGGTGCTTTCTCGGGGGGTGGGGAGCTGTCCCCTCCCTGCAGCCTCACCTTGCGGGAAAGCAACTGCCCGCCCTCAGGAATCCCTCCTGCCCCACCTTGTGGACCCTGGACCCTGCTGAGAAGCAGCCTTGGCCAGAAAGCAGGGGGCTGGAAAGGCTCAGGGGTGACAGAGATTCAGGTCACCTGGCAATGAGGCCGGGCTATTCTCACCCACTTTACTCACGAATATGAATGGTGCTTCTGCCCCAGGAAAGACTCAGTAGAAACTGTCCTGACTGTGAGCAGAACACACCTCTGGGTCTCAGAGGTCACACCCACTGGGCTTCTAGTGACCACACCCTCCTGAGGTCTATAAAAAAATAATTCAGGACAGAGCAATGCACAGCGGGGGCCCTGAGGTGGGAACCACACCCATCCCCTTTCTTTTTTAAAATTTATTTATTCATTTTAGAGAGGAGACACAGAGAGAGAGAGAGAGAGAGAGAGAGAGAGAGAGAGAGAGAGAGAGAGAGAGAAAGGGGGGATGAGCCGGAAGCATCAACTCCCATATGTGCCTTGACCAGACCAGTGCAGGGTTTTGAACTGGCGACCTCAGTATTCCCAGGTCGACGCTTTATCCACTGCGCCACCACAGGTCAGGCCCATCCCCTTTCTTAATGCCCGATTAACTGCAGTCTCCAGACCAGGCATGACCAACATACAGCCCGCAGGCCGGAATGAGTTTATGTGGCCCGCGATTAAATTTTTAATATTCTCTGCACGACGCACTGTGGAAATGAAAAGTAAGTGGTACTTTAGTTATACATAAACTACGTTATCTAACCATTGTACAACAATGAAAGTTAAAATCTCAGCTACTCAGAAGCGGAAGCGTCTCTGATTATTGGAAATCAAGATATTTGAGAAGATAGTGATACGTGGAAAAGAATTCCGCGTGTGACTAATCTAGGGTTAACTTCCAATAATGGATTCGCGATACTTCTTTATTTTTTAAAAAAAATTCCATTATAAAGAGTTACAACTTCTGTACTCGTCTGTACAATTTTTATAATGTAGCAATTGAATAGTGGAAAATATGGAAATTTAAAAAAATCTTGCCAAGGAATATTTAGTAATCTTCAGCTCAACTTAATTTGTGACCAAAGTCGTCTTTCTTTAATGAATCTAAATAAAAGTACAGCGAGATCAGGATGGAATGATTTACATTTGGAGGCTGTGTTAAGAACAGCTACTACAAGTATAGAGCCAGACACTAAAACAGTAACAGGCGATGCAAAGCGCCTCAACACGTCACATTAGTTAGTTTGTTACTGCGCTAGAGTCTACCGCAGGTATTTTCAGGACCCACGCCCAACAAGCCCACAGAGGCAGCAGGAGGTGGAGCTTAGGGAACCCTGAGCCTCTGCTGACCTGCTGCTCCCAGGCCCAGTGCTGGGAAAAGCCAGCCTGGGTGTGCAGCTTGGTATTTCCATGTGCACCTGGGCCCAGCAGAGGCAGCCACATACTCTGGATTGCTTGTAGCTCCAAGAAGGTTGCTGAGGGTCAGTCACGGGCAGGGTCTACACTGGTCAGCACCAGATTCCCTAAGAGGTTCAGAACCAACACATCCTGTGGTCAGCTACAGACAACATCAGAGCAGGACCCAACTAGCAGCCTCTCTAAACAGAGAGCGCGTCAGGCACCAAACCCAGCTGAGGCCAATTCTGCATTCTGTGGTCAGCACCTGCATTGCAGCTCACACACATTGGACAATCTAGAAACTCACAGTTGGCCAGCCCAAGTCCCACCGGGCCAAATTCCACAGGGGGAAGGGAGAGGGAGGCTCAGACATTCAAACTCTGGGTTCCTCAGAGCCTCTTGTTGGGACCCGGCAAGAAGCTTTAGCCAAGCCTCTTGGGGGAAAAAGGTCACACTCAACCACAGAGGGGGACTCTCTCAATCTCCCTCCCTGAGACCAGGGGCTCCCCAGCTGGAAAACTTCTGCACCCAACCTGAACCTGCCGCTCACCTTTCTGGGGGAGAAATAGAATTGGAGTCTCTAGCAGTGGCTGAGGGAGGAGGCTCTGGAGTTGGGGCCACTGTCCCCATACTGAGCTCCTGACCAAGAGACCGTCCCTCCCAACCCCCCCAGGTATGGGGTCCTATTAACGTTATCATCTTGACATCAGTTGTCCTAAACTACCTGTACAGGGCTCGGTTGGGTGAGGCGAGTCTGAGCCCACAGGGCAGTCTTTCCACAGAAGACTCAGCAGGGAGGACCAGGCAGCTGCAAGAGCGGGTGGAGCAGCTGAAAAGTGGAGGCAGATCTGTAGGAACTTGGACTCTTTCATGCAGAGGTTGTCAGCACAAAGCAGGAGGAAGCTCCTTCTTATTCACAGGTGGGTCCTGCTCACACACCCAGGCAGAGAAAATGCAGCAAACAGCCCAGCAGCTCTGGACAGGGAGCCCCTGGTAGGTTACAAACAACATCTGACATCAACCCGTCCCCGAACCAACACCGGTACTGGGCCGCAGACTGCATTAGAGCTAGATCCGACCCCAGACCCGCTGGGGCTGCTGAGACAAAAATGTAAAACGTGCAGCACGGATTCGCTGGATGGAAGAGCCCAGCTACCTCGCAGAAGGGCCAAGAGCCTGGACCAGAGTGGTGGGAATTCCTCACACTGGGATGAGGGCCCTGGGCAGCAACTGCCCTCAGACAGAAAGCACAGTGAAGGGCTTCTTACTGCAAATATGGACCGTTTCTTAGAATAAACAGGAAGTCTGGGCTGAGCCAAGGGCCTCGGAGACAGTCCAATGGGGAGGATTGCTCAGGGAAGGTCAAAGAAAGAATGTGACAGCGAAGCCCGTCCCAGGGAGCAAGCTCTTGTCCTAACAGGGGTACATTCTCTGTCACCGGCACTGGCGCCCCTTGCGGTATGCACCCAGTGGGTGCTGATGCGAAGGGGCAGCGGCTCCCAGGGGCTGGAGTGTCCACCGCAGCGAGCCCGTCTCCACCTTGTGTGCAGGGAGAGTCAGGGAGAAACATCTCCAGTGCATCCATTTCCGATTCACTAGGGGCTGTCCCCCCTCCCCACCCCGAGGGATGAACTCTTGGATTTCAAAGCTGATCTATGATTTTACGAGGTTTGGTGGTGGTGGTGGTGGGGGGTCCGAAGAAGTCACAGAGGATTGGCTGTGGCTTTTGCCTTGCCGATGAGGCACGGAGACCAGGAACAGAAGGGGCGCGTGGACAGGCGTGTGCCTCAGGGCAGGTTCGCCCTTGGCTGTTGGGAACACGCACCTGTCATCAGAACCCAGCCTGCTGGCCACGGGGTGACCAGCACCCCTCTGCTTTGCTGGAGCAGAGGGGGGCCGGAACAGTGGAGGTGTCCTTGTGAGAGGACACACACAATGGCCACCCGGATGGAGCAGGACCGCCTGGCCGGGCCAGTCCGAACCACCGCCCACAAGAGCGGAGGCCAAACAAACAGTTTAAATCAGTGGTTCTTAACCTTTTCTGAGGTACCGAACCCACCAGTTTCATATTCACATTCTCTGAACCCTTCTTTAGTGATAAATAAAATATGATTTTTTTTTCCAAATTCAAGACATAGGTATATGTTTTTTTACTGGTGCACAAAATGAGCCGTGCATGAACATCACCTTGCTCAAAGAACAAAACCAATAAAGTGCATGAACTCACAACAAATTACGGTATTACTTTATTCTGGCCTCCGCAGCAGAGGCTTCTCCGAACCCCCGGGACGGACTCACCGAACCCTTAGGGTTTGATAGAACTCAGGTTAAGAACCACTGGTTTAAAACCTGGGTACAGTTTCTGATACTGCGAAAGCGGACTGCAACGTTCCGATGGAAAGCATGCCCTCGTGCACATTTCCGTGACTGTGGAGCCATACGGTAACACAGAACGGACTTTTCACTTGATGAGCGTGAGAGGCTCCTCCCACGTAACGGGACCACGCCTCCCGGCCACACGCGCCAGGCCCTGCGACACGCTCCAGCTCAGGGCCTCCCGCTGCCTGCCCGGCACGGCTCTGTCTCAGGAAGACGGGCACGTTGTTACGACAAATGACGTGTCACTCTCACGGTTTATTAAATCATAAGGATAACATTCAAGTCATGTTCACTTGAAATAATTATACCACGATTGCTTAGAGAGCCTGGACATGGGTCCATCGTCTTTGATAACGTGATACTTTTTAACATCTAAGTGATTAAAATAAGTCGTTAGTCACCTTGTACTTCTCATTTTGAACTCATGTATTCTATTTGATTATTTTTTAATCAGCAGTGCCTAATTTTGAATATAAAGATATATTTAGATAAATATTTAATTATATATATATCTATCTATCAATTTCCTTTCCTCTTGGACTGTTTAAAAAAAACTCAAGAAAAATCAGCAAACCGAGATCTCCCGAGACGAGACCCATTTTATTCCCGACGCTTTCTGTGGAGAACAGACCCCACTGGCATTTAGTGATGAGAGCGACCAGAGAGAGGTCGCCGGACACGCAGCCCCACCCAGCACACGCGAAGGGCCGACTCATGCAGACGCAGTCATCAGCACGTTCTGCCAGGTCGCTCAGTGGGTTCCACACGGGATACTCTCTGTGCGACGGGACGGCCTGACGCTGGCCTCCTCGTGACACCGCGTCCCATGGCTGTGACCTTGCAGCGCCCACCAGGCCCCAGAGCAGGGGCCCGTCGTCCTGCAAACAGGGCGGTCAAGAGGGAGCGGAATGTCGCAGCGAGCCGAGGTCTCAGGGAAACACTGTAATTCCGGGACACCATCCCAGATTCTGCGTTCAAAGCTCCCTCCCCTATCCAAGTAGCTGTGCCAAGTTAAGGCACACCCTGAGGGGGACGTCAGGGACCTTGCACAGAGCCCCCACCCCCCGCAAGCCCCACGCAGAGTCAGCGCTGAGACAGCCATGCTCTTTGGGAAAACGAGCAGACAAAAATAAAAAAATAAAATAAAAATAAAGAAAGGAGAAATTATTGTGTGAATAATTTAAAACCTAACATATTAGCTTTGATAAATGAAAAGAAAATCAGCTGAAATGCAAATCGGGAACATTGTTAGGATGAGAGGACCTCAAGGAAGCTTTTAGTTGAAAGAAAACTTGACCACTCGCCGCCGCGGAAGGGAAGAGCTTGCTGTGGCAGACAGGGACGGACAGACGGGAAGGAGCGCTGACCCAGAGGGGGGAGACGAGGGTGGCCGGGGGACAGGAGCTGTGGGACGGGATGTTAAGAATAAACTGGAAACACTAATATTTGCTCGTGTCACCCATCGCTGGGACTCCACACTGGCTTAAAGGAGGAGAGAGAGGGTGTCTTTACAATTGTTGGTACAAGGTCAGGTGCAGGGAGTGTCACCCGGCCTTGGTGCCCTGGTGTCCTACCCCTCTGCCCCCCCCCCTGCACCCCCATCTGACAGCCCCCCCCAGCCCCACACTGATGGGTCGGCCAAGCGTGCCCACCCCAGCTGTCACTGGCTCCCTCTTGTACCCTGACCCTCCACCGCAGGATGCGGACGCCCTCTGTGAGTGAGCGAGCTGGCGCTCTCTGTCCCGCCCTCTTGCTTCGGCGAGCGCACCTGCTCTACCTGGACGTCACGCCACGGAGGGCATGTGTGCCTCTTTCTGCAGAAGCAACGGGGCGTGGCAGCAGCTCCACTGTGCAAAGCTGTCACCCCTACCAGCTGTCCCGCAGCGAAACCCCGCTACCTGCCGCTCACACGCATGGGCACGTCGCACCACGCCGCGCCACGTCTGCGCGTGGGCCACCGAGGTCCCACAGACGGGCCTCTGCCTGCCGCCGTGAGCACCCACAGCTGTGTGTGAAGTGGCAGGAACACCAACCCCACAGAGAGAATCATCCAGAGCCCACCGCCTGCAGCTGAGCACCCTGGGTGAGTTCTGACAGCTCCTGATCTCGGGGGTTCCCAGAACTCAGCCCACCAGGCTTCGTCCCTGGTGAACTCCATTCCTGATGGACTCTGTCCCCAGTGAACTCTGTCCCCAGTAGACTCTGTCCCAGGTGGACTCTGTCCCCGGTAGACTCTGTCCCCGGTAGACTCTGTCCCTGGTGAACTCCATTCCTGATGGACTCCGTCCCCAGTGAACTCTGTCCCCAGTAGACTCTGTCCCAGGTGGACTCTGTCCCCGGTGGACTCTGTCCCCGGTAGACTCTGTCCCTGGTGGACTCTGTCCCCGGTAGACTCTGTCCCTGGTGGACTCTGGCTCTGCCTCTCATCTGCACATGCTCTACCGCCTGCTCCGTCAACACAAGCCACAGCCTGTTCCCTTTGGAGCTCCAGCTCCGTGACTTAGACACTCTCTTCTTCAAGTCCAGAATTTGTCTTCCCAAAGCCCCACTCGTGAGACAGCGGACTCTCCATCATTTTGACATCCAAGTTGCTCCTCTTCACCCCTCTCCATTCAGCTGGAGACATCGCTCTGGTCCCCAGTGCGCTCTCCCCGTCTGCTAGCTCGGCCTGCAGGTGCAAATACACTGTATCAGGGACGCCTGAGGATGTGGGACCAGAAGGGGCCGCAGGGAAGGGAGAGCTGCATGGAGAAGGCCAGTGCCCCTCAGGTGACCGCTGGTGGCTCTTTTACTCAATGTTTTAGCTATCGAGTCCAGTATGGGGCTCATTACAATCTCACCCATCACTCAACACCATCTCTGTACCACTGGGTTACAACCGCATTGAAAGACACCGTGAGCTAACTTCTAGACACGTTCACCACAGGGTCCCATGTCACAGCAGTGCCACACGAAAGGGCAAGGCCCCTCTGGGGCTTCAGAAAATCCCAGCCCCCCTGCTGTTTGAGCAGGATGGTGAGGTGGTGCGTGAGCACCCTCATGTGCCCGGCCAAGTCCATCAAGAACAGAAAGGTCTCCCGGGGAAGAAAGAACAGTGTGGACCCACCTTCCTCCTGCCCCTCTGGGTCCAGGGACTCTGCTTTCACAGAGCTGCGTGCTCTCCTAGGGGAGCCATGACGTCGGCCTCCTGGACTTGGACGTTCCTGCAAGCAGTTCCTGCTAATCTATCTCAGAGGGCTCAAAGAGAGTGGCTGAAGCCCTGACCTAGTGGGGGTGGGTGTCCCCCAGAGCAATTGTCACCTATGGCAAGGGCCGGCTTTGGTGGGAGCCTCCATGAACCAGGCTGATACAGCTTCAGCAGCATAAACCTCAGAACGCAGAGGTGAATAAAAGGTGCATTATTATCTGCACTGATCAAACCCAATGACCCTGGTCAATGCGGCAGGTGGCTCCACAGCGGGCAGTGCAGTTTCCTGAGCAGAGAAATGTTCTTCATACAAATAACACCCGAAGGACTTCCTTTCCCCTCCTCCCGGAAACTAAACCGCATGGACATGCTCTCCAACAAGGTCCCCAAGTTCCGCACTTCATGCTTTTGTGTGTCCCCTTGGGTCTCATTCCTTAGGAGCTGCACACTGGTGTCTCCATGTTTTCCACAACTCTATGTACGAATATATCGTATGCCCCGTGTATAAGACACTCTCACGTATAAGACGCACCGTAAATCTGGGGCTTGAAATATGAAAAAAAAAAGTTTTACATAAAGTTATTGAACTCAGGTTTTATTCATCATAAAATTCATACAACACTTCACCACTGTCAAAACTCACGTCCGTGAGCTTGTCCTCATCTGGGTCTGATGAGGAATCACTGTCTTCAACAAGCAGCACAAAAACAAGCGTGAAAATGTGGGAAATGCAAGTAAAAAAAATCTACAACCACTGGACAAGAGGCACCCAGTTTTTAGACCCCAAATTTTTTGAAAAAAACGTGTCCTATACATGGGAAAATATTGTAATACTTCTATATAATGTATGTTTATATAACACGTAGGTAATAAGTATATTATGTATAATGTTATATTTACATATAATATATAAACACATATTATACGTAACAAGAATATGTGTATATTTAAGTTAAGAATAGATGTTGATCGGTTCAGTTCTGCAACTGCGTTTTCCTCAGATTTGTAATGTTTGATACGGTAAATTGCCTTTCACATAAAGACTTTATCCCTATCTAGTCAGAGTAATCAGGTAAGAGTAAGAAATAAAAGGCATTCACGTTACAGAAGAAGAAGTAAAGGTATCACTTTTCTGCCTGACCAGGCGGTGGCGCAGTAGATAGAGCGTCGAACTGGGCAGCAGAGGACCCAGGTTCGAAACCCTGAGGTCACCAGCTTGAATGAGGGCTCATCTGGCTCGAGTGCAGGCCCACTATCTTGAGCGCAGGGTCGCTGGCTTGAGCCCAAGGTCGCTGGCGTGAGCAAGGGGTCACTTGCTCTGCTGTAGCCCCCCCCCCCATTCTGGTCAAGGCATATATAAGAAAGCAATCAGTGAACAACTAAGGTGCTGCAACAAATAATTGATGGTTCTCATCTCTTTCCCTTCCTGTCTGTCTGTCCCTATCTGTCCCTCTCTCTGTCTCTGTCACAAAAAAAGGTATTTTTTTGTAGATGACATGTTCCTGTACAGAGAAAACCCCAAAGACTCCACCGTAAAGCTCTTACAAACAGTAATCAAATATAGTAATGTCACACGATACAGAATCAACATACAAACGTCACTGCTTTCTTATATGCCATCAATGACAGTTTAGAACCCTGGTCGACAACCTGCGGCTCGCAAGCCACATGCGGCTCTCTGGCCCCCTGAGTGTGGCTCTTCCACAGAATACCACGTGCGGGCACTACCTCGATAAGGAATGTACCTGCCTATATAGTTTAAGTTTAAAAAATTTGGCTCTCAAAAGAAATTTCAATCGTCATCCTGTTGATATTTGGCTCTGCTGACGAATGAGTTTGCCGACCACTGGAATAAATTCAACAAAGGATGTGCACATTACTAGAAAAAGACACAATGAAACGGAAAAATATTTCATGTTCATGAACTGAAAGAATCAACCTAGTTAAAATGGCCATATTACCCAGAGCAATATATAAACTTAAATCAATCCTTACTAAAATACCAATGTCATTTTTTAAAAGAAATCGAACAACAACAACAACAATCACCAGATTTGTATGGAACCATAAAAGACCTTGAGTAGCCAAAGCAATTTCAAGAAAATAGAATGAAGCTGCAGGTATCACACTATATGCCTTCAAATTACACTACAGAGCCACAATAATCAAAACAGCATGGTACTGGCAGAAAAACAAACATACAGACCAGTAGAACAGAATCGAGAGCCCAGAAGTCAAACCACATATATACGGACAAATCATCTTCAACAAAGGAGCCAAAAACACACAATGGAGAAAATAAAGCCTGACCTGTGGTGTGCAGTGGGCAAAGCATCAACCTGTAATGCTGAAGTCGCCGGTTCAAAACCCCAGTCTTGCCCAGTCAAACCTCATAGGAGAAGCAACTAGTACGAGCTGATGCTTTTCTCTCCTCTCACCTCTTCTCACCTCTCTCTCCCTCCCTCTCTCTCTCTCTCTCCAATACATAAAATCTTAAAAAAGAGAAAACAAAGCCTCTTCAATAAATGGTGCTGGGAAAACTGGAAAGCAACATCCATAAGAATGAAACTAGACGCTATTGTCCTCACGTACAAAAATTAACTCAAAATGGTTCAAAGACCTAAATAAAAGATCTGAAATAATAAGTTACATAGAAGAAAACGTGGGTACTAAACTTATGGATCTTTGCCATAGAGACCATTATATGAATTTGACCCCAAAGGCAAAAATAAATGAATGGGACTATATCAGACTAAGAAGCTTCGGCACAGCAAGAGAAACCAACAATAAAACAAATAGGCAGCCAACCAAACAGGAGCTGGTACTCACAAACAATAGCTCTGACAAGGGGTTAATATCTAAAATGTAGACTGAACTCACAAAGCTTAGCAACAAACAAGCAAACAATCCAATTAAAAACTGGGGAGAGTGTTAATATCACCCCATTAAATTTAATTTCCTAAATAAAATTATTAAAAATAAAATAAGGTGACACTCCTCTCATGAAGAGATAGAAGCAGCAAACAAATATGTAAAAAGATGCTCACCTTTGCTATTAAAAAAATGTGAATCAAAGCTACAATGAGATACCTACTACCTCACACTGTTAGAGTGGCTGTTATTAAACAAGATGGGTAACCAGTGCTGGAGAGGCTGTGCAGAAAAAGGAACCCTCACTCACTGCTGGTGGGAACGTAAACTGGTATGGCCACTGTGGAAAACAGTATGGTGGGTCCTCAAAATATTAAGAATAGAGTTATCATAGATCCCAGCAATCCCTTTACTGATTATATACCCGAAAAACTTGAAAACATTTGTATACAAAGAAATATGCTAAAAGGCACATTAAGGCTTTTTGTGAAAAAAACAAACAAACAAACAAGAAATAATGGGATTGCTAAAACCAGTCTGTCCCTCAAGTCTTGCGATGTTCTCCTACCCAGTTAGTGAAGAGCACCGTGGCGGATTAAAGACAGCCCAGGTCCACCCCCACCACTGCCCATGAAGAGGGTGCCCTGTAACGGCTCAGCCTCTCGAGAGTGAGGCGGGGTGCCAAGTCCGCTCCAGACTGAAGACACCCAGCAGTTCCCATGGTTGTGCTTCTTGACCACCCTGAGAGGCCACGTGAGGAACGTGGCTCCTCTTGGAAAGCTCACACATGAAGCCACGCAGGGGACACCGGATGGAGGGGAGAGGCCCTGTGGCTACTTGCAGACAGAAGGGACCCCTGCCCTCATCACCTGCCATGGGACCTCGGATGGTTCCAGCCCCAGCAGCCGTCTGAGAGAGAAAGAGCAGGAGAACTGCCCACTGGGAGCCCTGTCAACCCACAGAACCGGGAGAGACCGTCAAAGCCACCAAGCCTTTCATTCCATTTTCATGTAAGCTACCCAAGTCCAGCATTGTTTGTTACAGAGCAGCACACGTCACTGGACAGACCTACGTCTCCGCGTCACGCTCCGTATCGTGACACCAGTTATCCCGTAAGTTGTCGATTCCAGATCGTGCGGGACAAAGAACCTGTAGCTACCCATACAGTCTGCTCTGCTACAGCTGACACGTGCAGAGCTCAGAATGTCACCAAGCCAGGCAAACACGAACCGCGGGGCCCACGGGAAACACGGGCTCGGGCGCACCCAGAAATGTCTGCGGCATAGACATTAGAGCTGGGACCTCTGTGCGCAGTGCAGTGTGCACACGCTCAGTGACAAGGAACACAGGGACAAGAGGAGCAACTGTGAGTGACGGTGACCCGGAGGAAGGCAAGGCACAGGCTGACTGCGAGAAAGTTACAAATTAAAAAAAACCTTGCAGTTACAGTTTTCCCAAACAGGCACCGACCATTGTTTATTTCAATTCCAGCCCATAATAAACTTCATCCGTATGGCATTGGGTTCAGGGGGAGAGAACACGGGAAACGTGATCCCCGTGATCATTAAAAGTACTCTTCAATTTCATCAAAATTACTCGGATTTTGGCTATAGTGTTCAGGACTATTGTCTCAAAAAATCAATTAAAAGGAAAAGGTCATAACATAAATTAAAAATAACTTTCTTGACAAAATGCAAAAAAAAATAATATTTTGAGAGTCCTTCATTTTAAAAATGCTAAATTATTTTTAAAGGAATGAGACAAGTTTAGAAGATTTTACATATTCGAGGAGTTAGCCTTCCGGGTTTCCCATCTGATGAATTTAAGGAAACGTTACTAGACTATCTTGGAGAGGTCGACTGGTAATCGGGGGAAAAGAAGGGTAATGCGTTCTGTTGAAGGAAGCATCTTGATATGTACAGTTCTTCTTTTAAAATAGCTTCTAGTCTCTTCTGCAGGTCTGGGAAAGGGGGGGAGGGGATCATGTTCTATGCAGAGTTTTGAGAAATTCTCTTAAGCGATGCTGTGCTCTCACCTGGCTCTCTCAGGGCGTTCCTGTTTGACCTGGGTTCTGCCTGTACCTCAATATTTACGTCTCAGTGTTTGGATGAAGGCGTTCTTGTTTCTGAAGTGGTTTTTTCTCGAAAGCCTTTTAGGTTACGTGTGCTGCTATGTCACAATTGTGTACAGAGAAAAACAAATGTCCATCCTAAGTAAATTTAAGATTCGGACAGGTTCCCCTCTCTGAACAAGATGATGACATGCACGACACCACGCAGGAGTCCCTGAAGTGATACAGGATTCCAGTCCCACAAGCAACAGAGGACGCAGCCTAACAAACCTGTGGCAGAGTCAGTGACAAGTTTCTGGTGGGGATCTTACACCATTCCAGGGGTAGTCTGGCATCTTCTCAACGGTGCCGTGTTGCAAAAGATGGACAGGCGTACACATAACTCAGAATGATCAATGGAGGGCTTTGTTTTTTTAAATGTTTTACTTATAATAATTATTATATTTATAATAATAAATATAATTAATGATAATCTGTAATATATAATTAAATGCAATTTAATTGAAATTTCAACTAAAAGAACGAACTCAAGTCAGTTGGTCAACTCTCAGGAAAACATAACATATTTAGGAGTGAGACATTATTATTGGGGAGACCTAGCACCCCTTCCTCCGCCGCCATAAAAAGAAAACAAAAGCACTTACCGGAAGTTAAACTTGGAAGAACTGGAATGAGCCTTCCAGACAGTTTTCCTGCAGGGGGTCGCAGGGAGCGCAGAGCGCAGGCCATCTGCTCAGGCTCTGTGCAGCCCCAGGAGAGCCCACTACCGGGCAGCCCAGCACCTGGCCAGCTTCAGTTCTCAGTCCTCCGGGCGCCGACCTGGGCACTCAGAGCCAAGGACCCCTAGGCCGGTTTGCTTCCGTCCTCGACACAGGTGCCACTAACTAAGTGAACAACAACGTGCTCAGGCGCCTGCCAGGTGCCCTTCAGAATGTTCTCTCACTGAGGGTCTCCAGAGGGGCGGGCTGGGGGCGGGGTGAGAGAGGGGAAGGGACCGAGCAGGGAAGGCAGTGACAGCTCAGTCCCGGGGAGGTGGGCGCAGCTCAGGGAATGTGGTCAGCAGTGTTGTGATGACTGCCTTTGGTGCCAGGTGGGTAGTGGGGAGACCACTTAGTAAACTATCCACAAAGCTGGACACCTGAAACGAACGCAAAACAATACTGAATGTAAACTGTAAATGAAAAATATATTTCGATTTAAGGGCGTCTCCTTAGCTAGAAAATCAGCCAGCGCGCGCAGGAGCGAGGGGCTGCACCTGCAGAACTTGGGGGCGGACACCACTAACCTGCGGTCACCCAGGAGGCGGCATTTCACTGTCCGAGTCACCTTATGGGGCAGGAGGGTCGGCGGTGGCACCCACCTCGGGCGTCTTCGCGGCTACGGGAGCCTCCCGCCCGGTCCCCGCGCGCGAGTGGTGGCGCTGGGTGGTCGGGTCCTGTGCTCGCTTCCCTCGCCCCGCGCCACGTCCCCGACGGAGGGAGGGAGAGGAATGGAGAGGGAGGAAGGAATGGAGGGAGGGGAGGGGGAGGGGCAGGGGGAGGGGAGAGCGGGAGGGCGGGAGGAGGGGAGTCAGGAAGAGGGACGCCCCTATCCAAGCCGGGTCCCCGCGCTGCGTGGGATAGCGCCGCCGCCGAGGACTAGCCGGATGGCTCCGGGGATTGGGCGCCCCAAGTTGGTGACGGTCGCTCCCGGGGCGCTTCCTCCCCACGCCCGGTGGTGGTGGGGGGCCGAGGGGACAGTTGTCCCGCGGCTCCGGGCACCGCCAGGCAGGTCCGCAGGGCAGACGGGCGCGACCACATCCACCTGCTGCGCCTCCCCGTGGCTGGCTGGCTGGGTGCGTGTCCCCTCGTGCGCCCGCCCACCCGCCACGCGGGCTCAGGGCCCTGGTGTCTCCTCCCTCGGCCCCTGTCCTCAGCCGCTGGGGCCCGGGGACACCCTGCCATTGCAAGAACCGTGTGGGGTCTGAGGTGTGAGAGCTTCCCGTCCAAAATTTATACTTTATTCTTTAGTTACTGGTCTTTATTTAAATATTATATTTACCCCACTTTGTTTCCAGCTAACTCAGAGCACGTCAATATTTAATAAGCGGGTACAATTTAGGGTAATCCCCCACCCCACCCCTCCACCCCCGCGCGCAGATATTTGCAGGTGTGCTGTCTACCTTCCTCCAACCCCCTCCCCCCGCCCGCCCCGCGTGGAAACAGGACACCAGGTTCTGCTGGTAAAGCAGGAACCCCGCCCTCCCTGTCAACCCAGGTGCTTAAAGTGCCCCGTCTCCTGCGCTGAGGCGCCTGAGGGCCTGCGCAGTGGGGAGGGGGGGGGTCGGTCATCTCGTTTCCCTGGCAACACAGATCCGCGTGCGGGGCAAGTCAGGGCGATCCAAGACGGAAAGACGTTTCTGGAACTCTGGGGCCCCTACACGCCCGCAGTCCCAAAGCTGAGGAGATGCCCCGGGAGGTCTCAGCCACTGCAGGTCTGCTGTGCGCGGAGGTGGAGACGCCAGCAGGGACCCGCTCTCGGGGGACCCTGACAGGGAGCGCTGAGGGGCAGATGGCCGCTCCCAGGGATCCTGCCTCCCTACACGACGTTGTAGGAGAGGGCTGGCTGGGCTTCTCCGCTAAGAATAAGTTCCAGTGACGTAACAACGAGCAGGCGATGCTAGCATGCGTGCTGTGCTCTGGCCAGAATCAGAAATACCAGGGTGACTTGGTGTTCATTTTTAATGCGTGGAGAGAAAGATGGATACACATTTAAATCTATGTGCACACCCTAGCTAGCAGACCCACACAAGGTTCTAGCTCCGTTCCAGGGAGGGCTTCGTCGCTATTGGAGGTGACTATCTAAGGTAGCGCAGGGACTAAATACAATGTGAGAGCATCCGGAAACCCAGGTGACCTCTGGAGTAGGGGAAGGTATTGTGCCCACGTGAAGGCAACTGATCTAATTAGCAGGGCTTTAAAATGCAAACACCTGTGGGGAGGGCATCCTGGCATGCTGGACCACGTGACGCCTTCCACCGGAATTATTTCAACATAAAAGTGCTGGAAAAAAACCAGATGCCGCTTCTCATCTGAAAGAAGCGAACAATAATGGTAAAACCTTGAGGCTGTGCCTCTACAGCAGGGGTCCCCAAACTAAGGCCCTCGGCCCCGCATGCGGCCCCCTGAGGCCATTTATCCACCCCCACCGCACTTCCAGAAAGGGCACCTCTTTCATTGGTGGTCAGTGTATGGAGTACTGTATGTGGCGGCCCTCCAATGGTCTGAGGGACAGGAAACTGGCCCCCTGTGTAAAAAGTTTGGGGACTTCATTTCAGTTCAGGGTGAACACCTCGACCACTCACGTGCTCCTCATTCAAGAGGCAACTTGCCCACCACAGGAGATCACAGAGGTTCCTCTCTGAAAGGGCCACAAGCTAGACATTGGCTCTCCCATGCTAGGAGCTGGTGGGAACGTTGATGTGAGGGTCCCTCCAAATGCACCTGATTTATAGAGTAGCTTTTCAGACTAGCGGTTTTATTTTTGTTTACTAACTGCTCCTAATTAAATTAGAAAGTCACTGTCAGGAGAGAACATTTTCTAAGTACTAGCTGGGATGCCGCTGAGCTCTGTGGGGTGGTTTTCCCAGTTTGTAGTACGCTGCTTTATTAAACTCTAGCTGCGCAGGTATATTGGATACACCGAGCTTGTGAGGGGACACCGACCGTTGGGGCTTGCAGATGCTGCGTGACAAACCTGAGTGCTCCTGTTGCATGTCAGCTTTCAGCTCTGACCCTTCCACTCGGAATGTTCATACTTCCAATAAACAACCCAACCCTGCTTCTTCAAAAACCAGGCCTTTTTTTCCTGACCAGGTGGTGACGCAGTGGATAGAGTAGCAGACTGACTGGGACACAGAGAACCCAGGTTCAAAACCCGAAGGTTCCCGGCTTGAGCACTTGCTCATCTGGTTTGAGCACAGCTCACCAGCTTCAGCCCAAGGAAGCTGGCTTGAGCAAGGGGTCACTCAGTCTGCTGAAGCCCCCTGGTCAAGGCACATGTGAGAAAGCAATCAATGAGCAACTAAGGTGTCTCAACAAAGAACTGATGCTTTTCATCTCTCTCCCTTCCTGTCTGTCCATCTCTCTCTCTTTCTGTCTCTGTCACAAAAAATAAAATAAAATCTTTTACTGGCTTTCCAACGGTGTTTGTCGATCGCTGCTTTTGTGGACTGCAAGTAAGAAACTAAAATATGTATTCTATAAGCATCCAAATAATGAAGAAAAATGAAATGTTCTCTCAGAACGCTCTTGAGAGAGAGCACAAGTCAGTCCCTACTTCCCACAATATTTCAGTGTTTCTTTTTAATAACAGGGGCTTTTTCTCACAGAGCCAGAGTAATTACCAAAATCAGAAAATTTATAAGAGTTAGATTTTCAGTTCTCACCTGTCGTTGTACCGGCTGACTTCAGTCTGTCTCTGCTGTTGAGGCATGAAAATCTGAGTCGGCACACTAGGATAGAATGATGGAAAGTTTTCATTTTCAACAGCTTTTTACTAGATTCTGTTCTCATCCAGACTGTGACTTTTCATGGGTCTCTGATCCATCCCGACAGCTGTCAGAATGATTGATGAAGCTGATGTCGGGGAGACGTGAAGAGTGAGGATCCCTGGGAGTTTGGACAAAAGAGCAATGAAAAGTTTTGTGAAATGTATTGGTCAATGTCCTGCCGGGTCACAAAGCACATAGTAGAAAAGAAGTCAGTTTTAGAGGACGCCATGCACTTCCATACAGGTCATATCTTGACTTGTTTCCTGGTGAGTTTTATTTATTTATTATTATTTTATTCAGTGAGAGGAGGGGAGGCAGAGACATTCTCCCGCATGTGCCCCAACCGGGATCCACCCGGCATGCCCAGTAGGGGGCAATGCTCTGCCCATCTGGGGTATTGCTCCATTGCTCAGCAACCAAGCTCTTCTTAGTGCCTGGGGCAAAGGCCATAGAGCCATCATCAGTGCCCGGGGCCAACTCGCTTCAATAGAGCCATGGCTGCAGGAAGAGAAGAGATAGAGAAGGAGAGGGGGAGGAGAAGCAAATGGTTGCTTCTCCTGTGTGACCAGACTGGGAATTGAACCTGGGACATCCACACACCAGGCCAATGCTCTGCTGCTGAGCCAACCAGACAGGAACCCAGTGAGTTTTCATTGAATCACTTCCACGCACTTATTTTCACATCCCTCCAAAGGGCCAACCAGTGTCTCCGGTGAAAAACCTGGGTGTGCACTGCGACTCACACTGTGAGCATGAGAGGGCACTACAGACATGGCCACCTCATTCACAGCCCTCGGTTAATCTGTAATTCAGAAAAAATACAGAGGGGTTACTCTTTCTCCGAAAGATACATCTCTGTAACCTCATCGTCAAGATCAAACTACCATTAGACACACCCGTACTTGTGCCGTCCACTGGAAACTGACCAGGGTCACCTTGTTTTACCTGGATTTATTCTGATGGTTCAAGCAACTTATCCTATAGTTCCTTTAGCTCACGTTAATCACTCATTATCTATACATTATGACCAACTTCAAAGAAGCTTTCATCATTTTGCTTTACAGCAATAATCTTTTTTTTTCTAAAAAAATTAAGATTTTAAGTTTGTAGTCTTAATTTTGCAGTTGTAGGGTTCACAGCAAAAGCAGAGAGCAGGTTTAGAGATGACTCATCTACCGCCTGTCCCCACAAATGTACAGCCTCCCCCCTATCAACCTACCTCACCAGAAGCTTCCTTTGTTACAACTGATGAACCCACGTGATGAACACATCCCGGACACTCAAAGTCTACCATGTGGGTTATGGATCTTCCTTGGGGTTACACGTTCATTCCATAGTTTGGATCCATGTATGATGGTGTGCAATCACCATTAGAGTATCACACTGGGTTTCACTGACTGAGAAATCCTCTGTGTACACCTGTTCACCTCCTCCCCCAACAGCCAAATAAAAATTCTCACGTAAAATATATTTGAGTATACTATTAAAATTAAAGACACCCGTCAGTTTTACATGGGACTAAAGCACGTAAGTTACCCATTTAGAACAAGAAAATGTGCTATTAACACACACCAAGTATTCTTTTCCCCAACTGCATGTTAGAATCCATATGCCAATCAGGAGTCTGCATGGATACCCCCATGTAGTACTTAAGTGAGTGAGTGTGTGTGTATGTGCGTGGTGCGTGTGTGCATGCGTGTAGGCACGTGCACACTCACAGAAGTGTTGTAACCCTTTCGATAATTTTTGTGTGTGTGTGGAAAATATATATCCGCTTGTGAAATTACAGAACATATTAAATAAATACTTCCAAGTGCTAGTAAGTGATCTTTCGTTCAGAAGAAGACATTAAGATAAAAATAAATAAAAACTAAAGCAGTTGAGGTGCCTTATGGGTGGGGGTAGGGATCTAACCCATGACAACGCTCGGTATGTGGAAAAAAGTAATTTTAGCTTCGTGAAGAGCTGCCCTCCGAGGGTCGGGCGTCGGAGCAATTAAAATGAACCAAGCTGAAAAACAACACAGAATAAGTGCTGGCGAGGATGTGGAGAAAAGGGAACCCTTCTGCACTGCTGGTGGGAATGCAGACTGGTGCAGCCACTGTGGAAAACAGTTTGGAGATTCCTCAGAAAATTAAAAATCGAACTGCCTTTTGACCCAGCTATCCCACTTATAGGAATATACCCTAAGAACACCATAGCACTGTTCGAAAAGAAGAAATGCGCCCCCATGTTCGTGGCAGCATTGTTCACAATAGCGAAGATCTGGAACCAGCCCAAGTGTCCGTCAGAAGACGAGTGGATTAAAAAGCTATGGTACATATATACTATGGAATACTACTCAGCCATAAGAAACGATGACATCGGATCATTTATAACAAAATGGATGTACCTTGATAACATTATACGGAGTGAAATAAGTAAATCAGAAAAAAAGAAAAACCGAGAACAGCATGATTTCATACATAGGTGGGACATAAAAGTGAGACTATGAGACATGGACAAGAGTGTGGTGGTTACGGGGTGGGGGGAGGGAGGAGAGGGTGGGATAGGGAGGAGGGGAGGGGCACAGGGTAAACCAGATGGAAGGTGACAGAGGACAATTTGACTTTTGGTGACGGGTATGCAACACGGTTGAATGATAAGATAACCTGGAGATATTTTCATTGTACATATGTACCCTGATTTATTGGTGTCACCCCATTAGAATTAATAAAAATATATATATAAAAAAAAAAGAAAAAAAAATGAACCAAGCTGATTTTAATACGCCTCAGCACCTGCAGGGGGCTGGCAGAGCCTCTGTCGACCATGCGTCCAGAAATAACTGAGGGTCCAGTTTAAAACGGAGCTGATCATCCTTGTTTAGGGGGGTTTTGGTACCTCGGGTGATTCTGTGCGGTGAGCCTGATTAAAACGTGCCCTGTCTCTGTGTGATCAATAAAGCCTCCTTCGAAAGGTAGGTTGGGGCCAGAGACTCCTCGGCAGGCCGGCAGCGCCATGCCCGCAGAATTCCAAACGCCTTCTGATCGGTCTGTCGCTGTTCCCATACACAGGGTTCCCCAGACACATCAGCCTGGATCCCGCTAGCACCAGAGCCAGCCGGACAATCAGATCCAAGGTCATCTTTCACAATAGGCAATTAGACCAAAAAGCATGGATCTACCTGAACAGAAACGAACCAAAGTGCAGCGTTGACAAAGGATAAACACCCCTGTGTGCATTTAAGAGGATGATCCCACATCCTCCAGTGATCGACTTTTAAGAGGTTGAACCAATTACTAACATTGCAAAAATAAATAAATATGATAATAGCCCCTATTAGCTGTACCTCTCAAAGGCACTAATTCTTTATTTATTATGAAACCTGATACTTAGATTTTAAATAAGAGAGACAAAATTATGACTTTTGAATTAAATTTTAATTCCTGTTACAATTTCGGAGATGCATTGTTATATACATATTTACAAAGAATATCATGAATATTTCTTTGTTAATTTAAGCTTTTTAAAAAAGATGTCATTTTCTTTCACCAGTGTAAAAGGATGTGATTTTTTTACGATCATTTTTTTAAAGATTTTATTTATTAATTTGAAAGAGGAGAGAGAAAGAGAGAGAGAGGAGACACAAGGGGGGAGGAGCAGGGAGCATGAACTCCCATATGTGCCTTGACCAGGCAAGCCTGGGGTTTTGAACCGGCAGCCTCAGTGTTCCAGGTCGATGCTTTATCCACTGCGCCACCACAGGTCAAGCAAAAGGTGTGGTTTTTGTATTTTTTATATGAAGTTTGAATCCATGGGTGAGTACAGATTTGAGGTCATATGAAAGCTTTCTTGCTGTGTTCTCATTGCTTAGTGAGTTATAAAGCAAAGAATAATAGTTCCATTCATATTTACACACATTAAGTTTTCATAAAATGACTACAATTTGGCGAGTTTCCATTTTTTAGTGACCTAAGAAAAACTCCATAAATTCTTTAAAAAATAAGGTCATTTTAAATGCTCATTGTATCTTAGAGAAATAGAGGCATAAACTGACTTATCACCCTTGTAGGCACTCACAACTCGTCATTTAATCAAGTATCTCTCTTGACCATAATTATAATTACTAAGATTAACTTACTATGTGTCTTAGTCAGCATGGGCTTCAATGACAAATTAACCTACAACAGGTGGGGTGTTTTTGAAAAGCAGAATTTTATTCTTCCGAGTTTGGGGAGGCTACATGTCCCAGATCATGGTCCCAGCACAGCTGGCTTCTGCTTAGAGCCCTGTTTCTGGTTATGTCCTCACTCAGCCTTTCAAAAAGAGGGAGAGAACTCCTTCCTGCCCCTTCCTCATTTTACAGGGGTGCGAAGCCCTTCATAGGGTCCTACCTACACCACCTACTCTAACCCTAATCCCCTCCCAATGGCTCCCCACCTGGAAACACCATCACACTGGGTACCACGGCTTCAACGGAGGAATTCCGAGGGAACAACCTCATTCAGTCCAAATTAGTGCAAAGTAATTATTTTATTTTTATTTTATTCATTTTAGAGAGGAGACACAGAGTGAGAGAGAGAGAGAGAGAAAGAAAGAAAGGGGGGAGGAGCTGGAAGCATCAACTCCCATATGTGCCTTGACCAGACCAGTGCAGGGTTTTGAACTGACGACCTCAGTGTTCCCAGGTTGATGCTTTATCCACTGTGCCACCACAGGGCAGGCAGTGCAAAGTAATTATAGCACTTACTCTGTGGCACAGATGTGTGTGTATGGGTGTGAATCAATGCATGCTAATGAGAACTGGGTGTAACTTTTGTCTGTTTTTTTTTTTTCTGAACCCGATTGCATATTAAAGGCATAAATATGGAACCCCCTGCTTTGTCTCCACTTGAAGTCCCCCAGAGACCTTCAAAATAATTCTTCAACCGAAATGAAGAGACATATCATTCAATTACTGTTACTCTCCCGAACGTGTTAGCATTGCTGTGCACACGATTAACTAAAATGAATCATCGAACGCCCGTTATTCTGAGAACTTGACATCGACGATAGCATGTAACACACAGGACAGTTTTGTGTTCGTACCTATTACCACCCTCACGTGACCGCTGAGCAGCGCGAGGCCCAGGGGACCCTCCTCCGGGACTTCCCCAAGCAGGCTGTGCTCCTGAGTCATGACCACCAGCGGAGAGAGACACAAACCAGCCCACCCCCGAGCCCAGTGTTGAGCTCTGCCACAGCTTGTGCTGCCCCAACCCACCTGAGTCACACCCGGGAACGGCAAACGGCTTGGGTCGGACACCATCGAGAAGCCTGGGAACTTGTACTGCCAACAAGGCTGATGGAGCGGAGTAGAGAGACAGACTGTCAGCTGGCCAACTTCTGTGGCCTCCATCGCAGGGACTCCCACCCCGTTCCCCTTCCCCTGCCCCCAGACCTTCCACGGTCTGCTGTGTTAAATACATGGAACAGTCGTTCAGAAAAATAAAGGCGGGGAGCATGCGGCTCACCTCGACCCCTTTTCCTCTTCATGTTTAAAACTCCCCATCACTCCTCACAGGGGACCTTCACTTCTGTAGGATCACTGATTGTGGCCTCCATAGGCAGATGCGTGGTCTCAGTTTCCCTCACGGTACTCCCAAGTCCTCAGGGGCCCTCAGATGCTGGGCCTGTGCAGTCTGGGATTCCTCTACTAATCCAAGTCCCCAAGAAAGGGCCCCGGGCAGCAAGCCCATCCTGTGGTCTTCAGGCGAGGAACATGATAGGGACATTTAGAGAGCGTATTTTAAGTCAAGCCTCTGGGTTCCATGCCAACGGTGTCAGACCCCTGACCACAAAGAAATAAATCGCTTGGCATTTTCTTCGGGAATTCGCCTGGAAACGTCCCAGAAGACACGTGGAGGTATGTGTGCTGGGCGTGTCTGAAGATGATTTTCTTCTGTAGAAATAAATCCATTCCAGTGAAAGGTATGCTTTGTAGGGTACCGGTCTCAGAGAACAAGGACCCGATGTGACAATTCACATCAGCGAAGGTCATTCTGAGATGAACACGTTAAGCCTAGAACATGGCCTTCCTCCCTGTTTCCTTCACTCAGAAAACCTGTGCACAGGATCGTGTCTGCTTCTCACTGTTTATTCACTGGGTGAGTTTGGATGGATCACCAAACTCTATTTCTCCAACTTCACCACCACAGACTCTGTGTGACAGTACTAACCTCTGACTCTTCACACAAAACTGAGTGATATACTTCACTGTAGAGAACTATAAAAGTACGCATTATGTAAGGACCCAGAAATTTTGAGGATTATTTTATTATTATTAATATAAATCAAAAATGTTATCCATTTTATAACTATGGTGGACTACTTTACATCAGTTAAAAATTTCCAAACTGTTGGCACAGTGGATAGAATGTCGGACTGGGACACGGAGAACCCAGGTTCAAAACCCAGAGGTCACCGGCTTGAGCGTGGGCTCATAGACATGACACTATGGTCACTGGCTTGAGCCCAAGGTCGCTGGTTTGAGCAAGGGGTCACTCGGTCTGCTGGAGCCCCCCAGTCAAGGCACATATGAGAAAGCAAACAATGAACAACAAAGGAGCTGCAATGAAGAATTGATGCTTCTCATCTCTCTCTCTTCCTGTCTGTCCCTCTCTCTGACTCTTTCTCTGTCAAAAAACTTAAAAAAAAAGTTTTGATTATTATAAAGGAAAAAGCAATCGGCTAAAATTACTTCACATTTTCCCCTATTTCAATCTGAAACATCAAGTTCTCCCTTGACTGGAAAACACGTAAAACAAACAAACAAAAAATTGTTCTGAGTAAAAGAAAAGATGTGAAGCTTCACTGAAGTGGGGAACACGGTGCTCGGGTCACGCTGCAACCTGACAGGTGAGCAAGTCTGTCTCCCTCTGAGTGACAGAGGCAGGGGGCGGGGCATAGGGGCCTTACCTGCGGGAGACCGAGGCTCCTGGGCCCTGAGCAAACCAGTCCTGGGACATTGACCTGACAAGAGGCCTTTCCAAACACCTGCACCTCACGGGGACAGGGAAAGAAGTTACAGCAGTGGTTCTTAACCTGGGTTCTATCGAACCCTAGGGGTTTGATGAGTTGGTCTCAGGGGTTCGGAGAAGCCTCTGCCACGGAGGCCAGAATAAAGTAATACCGTCATTTGTTGTGAGTTCATGCACTTTGTTGGTTTTGTTCTTTGAGCAAGGTGATGTTCATGCACGGCTCATTTTGTGCACCAGTAAAAAAACATATACCTGTGTCTTGAATTTGGAAAAAAAAAATCATATTTTATTTATCACTAAAGAAGGGTTCGGTGAATGCGCATATGAAACTGGTGGGCTTGGTACCTCAGAAAAGGTTAAGAACCACTGGGTTACAATGGTATGTGGTCTAAAATAGTGAGGGGCTCGGGCCGAGAGACCTGGAGAAGTCTGTCTAGGAGCAGGTCAAGCCTGCGAGGACACTAAGCCCGTCCTGGTCTGTGCGTGATACAGGGACAGGATTTTCTGTTGAGGCAAAGGCAATCATTGACATAGCCTGTCAACCATGTACGGATGGCCTGATTTCAAAACTCTCGGTGCCGGTATTACAGATCAGAACTTCGCTACATTGTTTAACGTATGGGATAAAATACTCTGCAGGGGACGTGTGGGGTGGCTTCCTGGCCTTGGGAGTGTTGTGTGACCTTGCACTTCCAGAGGAACAGAACGTCCCCCAGTACGGATGTGATGTCTGGTCCTGGTAATAACGGCACAGAATTGCCAGCCTCCCTGGGGACGGATTTACTTGGATGTAATTTGCACCTTAAGTAGAGTATAAATGTGGCCCTCACAAACGGTCCTGAGGCTGAATGTAAATCCACTCTTCTAAGCCATAATTTTGAGAAGAGATAATCTAGTTTTCCACACCATGGTGAGAGAAAGGGTGTCACATATTAAATCTGTGGGTACAATCTTCCGGAAGCGGGAGGAAGGGTACACGCAGCAAAGAAGATACTCCTGTCACTCTAACGTGGTGGGAGGGGCTCCAGGCGCCAGCATCTCTGAGCCGAAGTCCTTGTCCTTCCCTGGGCTGTTGAGGTAAGCAGTCTCTAGCACTCACTGTTTGCTTTGTTATTTATTATTTTTTTTTTTGTATTTGTCTGAAGTGAGAAGCAGGGAGGCAGAGAGACAGACTCCCACATTCGTCCAACCAGGATCCACCCAGCATGCCCACCAGGGGGCGATGCTCTGCCCATCTGGGGTGTTGCTCCATTGTAACCAGAGCCATTCTAGCACCTGAGGTGGAGGACATGGAGCCATCCTCAGTGCCCGGGCCAACTTTGCTCCAATGGAGCCTTGGCTGCAGGAGGGGAAGAGAGAGACAGAGAGAGAAAGGAGAGAGGAAAGGTGAAGAAGTAGATGGGTGCTTCTCCTGTGTGCCGGGAATCGAACCCGGGACTTCCACACGCTGGGCTGATGCTCTACCACTGAGCCAACTGGCCAGGGCCACTAGCATTCACTGTTTTTAAGGCTAGCCTCCAGGTTACCTAGTTTGGGTTCAATGCTGCTAAGGAAACTTAACATGTAAGACACAACAGCAATTTCAAATTCCCGATGACATTAGGGGCTCGTTTAATGGAAATATTGACAAGTCAAGTTTAGGATTATTTCACTAAGATCCTACGCCATCCTCTCTTTGAATGCTGGAAACACAGGATTAAGTGATTCAGATAATTGTACGAGAGGCATTTCTGAACTAAGCGGAGGGGTGGAAGGTAACGGTTTCCAGAAGTTTCCAGCCCCAGCTCAGAGTTTCTGATCACACTGAAAGGCACTAACATTTCCTCACAAAGAAAGAGTTATAGTTTCTGCTCGGAATGCGTGGTTTGAAACAGACGTTGCTCTCGCTGTTACATCCGTAATAAAAAGGTCGGACCGTGTTCAAATTCACAAGCTTGAAACCCATCCTGCAGCTGAAATCACACAGACTGACCCAAAATAAAAGAAAAACAAGTGTTTTCTTTGGGGGGGCAGAGACATGCTTGCTCATCTGGGTACCAAGAGACTTGAGCAAAAGTTGTTAATGGAGTGGTCAAGGGCCAGCAGGGCCAGCAGGAAGTTCTAGGACCTCTGGTGGCCGTAGACACAAGGGCAATTTCCATATGGTCTGCGGGCATCTCACCACAGCTCACGCAAGGCCTGAATAAAAGTCCCGGCCGAGAAAGACGCTGGCGGTGAGGGCCTGGGACCGGAAGGCACAGAGCCTGCCGGACACGTCTCACTGACTCCGTACTGGGCGAATGCCCTCGCCTTCTGAGAGCTTTCTGCCTTTGGCACAGTGGAAGCTGCTGCAGGTGAGGGAGAGGAAGGAGGAGCCCTGCACCCTGGGGGCCCACAGCGGTCCCTGTGCAGAGCTGACGTCCGGGGCTCCCGGCAAGGACTCAGTCACCGCCTGATACGCAGGCTGCCGAAGCATGGAGCGCTTCCCTCAGTCACCACTAGCGCAGTCCTCATCACTCCAGGTCCAAATGCCATCAGCCACCCCAAAATCCAATCACTGTCACCACAAACGTGGTCACACTCACAACAAACGCGGTCACACTCACAACAAACGCGGTCACATCACAAGTGCAGCCACACTCACCACAAGCATGGTCACACTCACCACAAGCGCAGTGAGACCCGGCTGTGGGGTCCTTTCTGAGCACAACACATGTCCTCAAACGGAGAGGCGAATCAAAGAGTGAGAAACACCACTAAACCTTCCTCCACCCAAAACACAGGCAGGCGGCCATGGAGGAGTCTGAACCCTCTGACTCTGAGAAAATTGATCAACTGAAATAATGTCATGTTTACTGTTGTTATTTAACTTCATCTCTACCACCAAGTCACGGTTTCTCGTCACCAGGAGTCTCAGAAAGCAGAAAAGGCTGTCCTGTGGGTCAGCAACACCACATCCTGACCACGCGCCCTGCGAGGAGACAGACTCAGCCCCCACGCTGGCGGTCCAGCCGGAAGAGAAGCTGGGCTGTTCCAGGGCAGGGACGCCATTCACGACCCTTTCACCACCCCATCCCAGATGTCTGCCAGTCAGCCAACCAAAACAAGCACCAGGCGCACACCACGTCAAGAGGAGCACCCCCATGGTGCCGGCTGACCAGAAGCAGACTTATGCTGGACTCACACGTGGGGACTGGGATTAACATTTCAAAGGCTCTTGTCAGGGAGACAGAATGCCAGGTTAGACCTGTAATCCTTGCAAAGAAAGAAAGGAAAGAAAAAGAAAGAAAAAACGAAAGAAAGAAAGATGGTGTCTATGAAAAGTCAAATGCAGATGACAGAAAGGCAAACACGGTCACAGGAATGAAACCAGCCCTTTACGACTGACCCCAAGTCTTGACGTGGCCAAGGAAATAGCCAGCCAGCCCGACAGGTGAACAAGAGGACACGGGGAAGAGAAAGAAAGAGACAACCAGAGTGGTCACCCTCCCCCTCGTACCCGGCCCTGGGTGTCTCCTCCATCCAGCTCTTCCTGAGTGGTGTCAGAGAGGCCGTCAGAGAGCCTAGCAAGGAAGCCATGTCCCACCCTGTCTCTGTGAAACACCAGCAGCGAACCCGACCTGAGGAGACGGCTGTGGGAACCTCTGATCCAGAGCCAGCTGGTCGGAAGCACAGGAGACAGCCTGACTTTGAGGTTGGTGGAGGTTGGCCGCAGTCACCTCTGGGATCTGAGGCTTCTCCAGGCAGGTGGCATCAGACCTGCACTGATCTGTGGGACTCCGGTTGGTGCCCCTGAATTGCTTGGTGTGGGCCGTGGGGGTGGGGGAGCCCCCATACTTGGTGACCACGTTGTTTTTTTTTAAAACACTGTGCCACTGCCTGGCATTTCCCAGCTGTCTTGTGGTTACGTGGGACCAGCTGAGCTCTGGCCAGGCAGCAAATTGGGTCAGTAACAGACCCAGCCTAAAGACAGCTCTGTGACTACCCACCCGGGCCAGGCTGTGAATGGAACCAAAGATGACTGCTTTAGTAAATGCGATTTGGGGATTATTTTAGAACGGCCAGGGTTCCTTTTCCTTAACCAATCCAGCTTCCAAAGGCAGACCTGTCCCCACCTTCTAAGAGGAAGGGAGCATCTGACTCACCTTGTTTTATTCCAGCCCAGCTCTTTCCAGATCCTAAGTAAGATCAGTTTCCTTACAATTTCTCATTTTTTTTCCTGCGGCAATAACCTGCCCTTTATTTTTCTCCATAGCCCACAGCTGGAGGCCACGGTGGAGATATACAATCTCCCTGGACTGACCGGCCTTTTCAACCATGACTCTGAAATCAACACTTCTGTCCACTGTTAGAACCACATCCCCGCCCCCCACTCACTTCGTAAAGCTTAGGATTCATCCATAAATTTTTAGATTGTCCTTTGCGCCCTGACTTTATTTTCCTAAGTGAATTTGTCATCGTGGCTGGCTGTTCAGGTCATGCTGCCCTCCCATCTTCTCTGCTCTCTGCACTTAGATAAACACACACCCCTCAACTACATCTCTCGTCCCAAGATTTGCGGGACTGAGTCTCAGGGCGCGGCCAGGCAGGGCAGATTTATGGTTCCCATTTTCAACTTGCTCCTCTAAATCGCCTGGTGACTCTGTTCTTTGCCACTCAGGTGACTGCTGGTGGCTTTGATGGCACTAACCTGTGTGATGGGCGAGCAGGCTGGCCCCTCAGGGCTCTGTCCTGATTCCCGGTGTCTCTCTTTGGTGGGTTTACGAGCTATGGACTCTGAATTCCTCCTCTCCTTCAGTTCCCCGTGCCCATGCCTGCCTCCTGGGTGTATTTCTGGGATGAAAATCCTTCTTTCTAAGAAAACTTAACCCTGTGCTTGTGTCATTTTTTTTAATTTATAATTTTGATTTCTGAATCACTTCAAGGGTCTGATTTGGGGTCAAGAAAACCCTATCTTATAGAAAACCCAATTATATGTCATGGTCTGTCGGGATGTCTGCAAGTTCCCCACAGTGCATGTATCCAAACGTGGGACGATCGGGACTCAAGTTTCAGGACTTCCATGTGGAATTTCATCGTGCAAATAAGAAAAGGTAACAAACAGGTAGATAGGAAGATGGCAGATGATTGGCAGCTGTCAGGTGTTGGCATCTGTTACTTTGTTTTTATGGTGAGTTATAGCATCCTCACCTGGCCTTGTTAGGCAGTTAGTGAGATTAGAAATAAAAAGGCCACATTAGTTGAGTTTTATGTTTTTAAAGAGACTGCAACTACAAGGGTCATACTATTTATTCTACATCATAGAAAAAATATATAGCTGTAAGAAATTTTTTTTTAATAGTGAATAAGGCAAACACTCCCGATTTAAAGCTCAACCCAACAGATAGGCTAAGTGAAGTCAACTAAACTCTTCCTCGTCCACCATTTGAAATCCGCAAATCTCTGAAAATAAAATGCTTTTTGGAAGTGTGGGACGACCTTGTGATTGATCACACAATCTAAACTGAATTCCAGTGAGACCCTGCATAACATGATTTAACCCTGTATTTTCTTATCCTGCCCCGTTTGAAAGTAAATGTGTTTTAATGCAATCTTTTACTTTTCTGAAATCCGGACAAAAGTTTTTGAAATATAAATATGTATCCAGCACTTTGACAAAGATCACTGACCCAAATTAAGAAAAGTACATTGAATGATATATTCCATGTTTAAACTATTTTTTTTTTTTTACTTCTTTGTTTTTCATCACCTCCTTTCCTGTTGTCAATCAAGACCAACTGTGTCCTGGCCGGCTGAGGAGCAGGACCTCGCATGGCCCGGAGGACTGACTGTCCACTAAGTGAAGCCAGTGGTCAGGTGGGCAGTCAGACATCTCTATGCTTTGAATTAGGTTCTCTGACTTAATTAAGCAGGGAGTTCTCATCGGAAGACAATGGGATACAACACAGAGGTCCCAGGCTACTGGAAGCATCAGAGCAGGCAACATTTTCTGACATAGAGAAAATACTCAGTATGTTTTTATCTGTATCCAATTCCACAGCAGTGCAGAGGAAACCGGGAAGGTGCAGACAAAGTAACATCTGTAAAAATATTTTAAACTTAAAATGAATAAATTAGATACTTAGTAATAACCACTACACCATTAATAAAATTTGTTTCCAGTACTAATTAGGATGAAGCAAGATCAAACTGTGCAGTCTGCACCGGGATGGTACGAACAGTAACAGTAACAGTAACAAGAATAGTGACACGGAGAACAGCAAGCAGGATGTAAGAAACAAGCAACAGCGCTTACTCCTCCCTTGCTGCCTTTCTGAGCCCTTCACGTGTGCTGACTACGTGAACTTTTGCAGAAAACCTCTGGCTCTGGATACGGTTACAATTTACTTTGTTTTCACGGGACAGAACACCGGGAGTCCTCCTGTGGAATGCCCCGACCCACAGCTGGTGAGCTACAATCGATCCACGTCCTGAATGGCGAGCAGCTCCTGGAAGCCTCTCACCACCAGGGAGGCTTTCTGAGACCAGCACCCGCGCCCTGTAGGACATACCGCCTCCTGTTGGGACACTGAATCCTCGCCACCATGGTATCGTGCTGTCATCATTTTTATTTTCTAAGATGGCTGGGAAACCGTCTTACTCTGGGTGCAAAACTGAACTTGTTCCTCCCGGCTGATAAGAAGTGCAGGCTACGCTTCTTTCTTCTTTTTCTCCTTCTCCTTCTCCTTCCTCTTCCTCCTCCTCCTTCTCCTTCTTCCTCTTCTTCTTTCTCCTCTTCCTCCCTTTCCTCCTCCTCCTCCTTCTCTTCCTCCTCCTCTTCTTCTTTCTCTTCCTCCTCTTCCCTCTCCTCCCCATCCCCCTCCCCCTCTTCCTTCCCCTCCCTCTCCTTCTCCTCCTCCCTCATCACCTGCTGAAAAGCACGTGGTTTCAACATCATCACCTACACCCAGTCTACAAAGACAGCTTCTTCCCCCCCAAAAATGCTAATGGCCTTGTTGATTAAATTTCAATGTCTACCTTCCTGTTTCTCTTTGAACCTGGGATACTTGTTTCATCCTATGTCTCAGGAACCCATAACCATTAGTGAGGGAGTCGTGGCCTGACGTTTGAGTGTTCCTTTCAGGGGGTGGGGGGAGTTGGACATGATTGAAAGGAGGAGGAAGCTGACATAAAAACTGCCCGTCATCACCATGTGTGTGTGTGTGTGTGTGTGTGTGCTGGGTCAGGGTCAGGTTCTCCACGTTCATTTTCTCCCTGTTGGGGGCCCAGTGGCTCTTATGACCATATCTTTTATACTTTTCCCTGCCCAAACCGCAGTGTTCCCCCTGGACTTCCGTGTCTACCTGAGACAATCATCACCGACTTTGGCAAAATTTAGAAAGGCCATTTTCTGGGTTTTCATTGTGAATGTTAAAAACTCCTTTCCTGGCCATTATGTATTCAGCTCTGGAATCCTAACTGCTTCTTCAGCAGCGGAGGGGGGGGGCAATGGGCCAACCAGCCTTTCTGTGGAGAAGGGATCCCCAGTATCCTGATGGGGGTGCCACTCAGGTTGTCCCCCAACCCCTGCAGGGCCTCAGGCACTGGACCCCTGGGAAGCCCACACACATTTCTTTCATGACCTTGACTCATAATTCGGTTCATGATCATGATGTGGGTCTTGCTCTTTTAAACATCATTTCCCACTTTTATTCGAGCTTCCCAGACCATGCCCCGTGAATTACACTTTCGTGTCTTCTTTCTACAGTTAACGCTATTTTCTCATGCTTTGTTCACAATAACATGAAGGTTTAAAAATAAGATGGGTCCGATGTGTCAACATTGAATACATATTGTATAAATACGTCAATGAAAGCAAGATGGAAAACAAAAAAACACATGTAAAGATTGCTTCCCTTGTACGTGGGTCACTTTCCCTTTAAGTAACTAAGACGGTCGCTCACAACGAAAAGGGCAATGATTGCACGTCCTTAGAAATGCCAGAAACTTTACGTAAAGCTCTGTATTGTCTCTCCTCGTGGAGCGCCTTTGCAGATATGATCCAAGTCGCACTTTGTTCTGCGCGGGGCGGCGGCGTGTAGCGGGGACGTGGAGGATGGCGACACACACCCCACGACTGCTCCGTCTCCAGCGCACGCGCACGCACACCAACTCGAGAGTAAGGCTAACCGTCCACTATCACACGCTTGCGTCGGGCCCCCCCTTGACCAGCGCGGTGAAAATCACCTCCAATTCATAAGCTTCCTCTGAGACCTCAAACGGGGACACCGCCATCAGCGAGAAAACCGAGGCTCGGATCTGCCGGGAATCAATACCCAATTACGCAGGAACCCGCGGCCTTCCTGCGTCTGAGGAGGAGGATGTGACAAGTTAATGAATGTGTCTTTCCTGCTATCTGAGCACATCCGTCAGTGCACCCCTCCCCACCGCCCGGCTCTGAGAACCGCGGCCCCTCCCGCACCCACCCTTCCTGCTCTTTCATAAACGTTTCTCCGTGCGCGCCTGTGCAAGTGCCCTCGGAGTGCCCGGGCCGCCCTTGCAGGGGGGCAGCGGGGACACGCGGTGTCTGTGTGACAGACCAGGGCTTTCACCTACTCTCTGGACGTTTTGTAAATTCCTCATCCTACGTTCGTGAACTTCTTGAGTTTTACATTACATGAGAAAGAAAAGTAGACTTGCTACTTAAATCTTGGCAAGTCATGTAAAAAGTAGCGAGCGCCTTTCTGGCCAAGGGCCAGGGTTCCGGAGCATGGCTGGGCGGCCCCAGGAGACATAAAAATCGGTCCCCTGACTAAAGTTCCATTGATTTCAGCACTGCAGTCTGTGGACTCAGTGAATCCGATCCCCGCTGTCCTCACTGTCTGTGCTCTGTCTAGAGCCCACCCGTGGTCACGGTGAACCTTATCCACCTCTTACTCCTGATGCTTCGCTCCCCACTCCATCAGCCCCATCCGCGGGGAAAAGCCCCTGACTTCCCGCTCCAGGGGTGCCTGTGAGCACTGAACACCTGGGGAAAGCAACAGCGACCACAACCACAGGGATGGTCCGCCAGGATTGGGGGAGTGAAGGGCCAGGAACGCCAACCCAGCCAACGACCTGCCCAGGAATGCCTGGGGTCCCCATCTTCGTATGCTCCCTCGCTCTTCACACCAACGGGTCAGCTCCACTCTCTCCTCCTTCAGCGCCTGTCCCCTTACCCTCCTCCCACGGTGGGGCTGTCCTCCTCACACAGTAGGGCTAGCCTCCTCACACAGTAGGGCTGGCCTCCTCACATGGTGGGGCTGTCCTCCTCACACAGTAGGGCTAGCCTCCTCACATGGTGGGGCTGTCCTCCTCACAAAGTAGGGCTAGCCTCCTCACATGGTGGGGCTGTCCTCCTCACACAGTAGGGCTAGCCTCCTCACACAGTATGGGTGCCTTCCTCACACAGTAAGGCTTTCCTCCTCACACAGTAGGGCTGCCCTCTCACACGGTGGGGCTGCCCTCTCACACAGAAGGGCTGCCCTCTCACACAGTAGGGCTGCCCTCACACAGTAAGGCTGCCCTCTCACACAGTAGGGCTGCGCTCCTCACACAGTAGGGCTACCTTGCATCTATCTGGGTGACAGAAGGGAAATGATAGGAAGTCAGTGTCGCTGACGGCGGGGCTCTGTCCTTTATCCTATGACGACGGGCAGCTGGCACCACTTTGCAATCCTCAGGTCTAACTGCACCCCATTCCTCCCGCGGGTTCAGGGACCCCCGCTGATCGTTTCTGCTGCCACACCCTGCGGAGGGGCAGCTTCATGGATGCTACCTGGTCAGTGGACACATTTTTTAAAAAAAAGGGTATTTTTAATTTAGTTAAGTTTTCAATTTCCAGCTTCCCCAGGAAAAGTATTAAGTTCATGTCAGTGAAAACCTACTGCCAAATGTTCTTCGATGACAAAGCAAGCATGGGGCAAAAGTAGAAAAGAAGATCCCTTCCTCACCTTGTAAACCAATGAACAAATAATGCGCTACAGTCTAAATCTAAACCAAGGGTGGAAGCAAATGCCCCATCTGCGACTTGGCAAAGGAGCCAGAGCAGGGAGCTCATGCATTCAGTCCACTGCCTGGCTTCTATTTTGCACACGGAGAGAAATACGTATGTCCACAGGTGTATGATATTGTGTACACGCATATATACAAAGACAGAGTGACTTACAATGACCTGGATGAGAGTTCAGGGCAGAAGCCACGCAGAGGGAACCCCTACATTATGTGTTTGGTGCTCCTTACTCTAGCAGGAGATATAAGTCGTCAGAGAAATAGTCACTGTGAATTTACTCTCTTATTTCCTGAACTAATTAAAATGACATTTCAGTTTTTTTTTTTTTTAATGGCAGAAACATTACAGGAGTTCTCGGACATTTGAGGATGGGATGAGAGTAAGTCTTCATTATATATGACAATAAAATAATGAGACTTGATTCCCGGCACCCACAGAAGACGGCAAACTCAGGCCACTGCAAGTCAGGACTGGAGAATTCTCATTATGATTTTGTCAAAGGGCGGAGAGACAAATGATCCGTCCTTATTTATTTTTAAAAAATTGAAGGACCTGCGATACAATGTAGCTTTCTGGGGAATATATTGCAGTTTATTTATTATAAAAATGTTGAATAATGCAGTGAGTCCCAGTAGAAGGAAAAAGTATTTTGTTACGCCTGGAATGTTTCACAGCAGAGGCAGGAAAATGATTTCCCTCGGGGCCGTCCAATGAAATGCCTGAAATTTCATTTTCTTTCCAAACCAGGTCCAACATGGAGGATTTCTGTAAACGGAAAGGTTTGAAAAGATTCTTCTGTACTCATTTCTGACTTAACATTTCTTTATTAAAATTTAAAAAAATAGCAAGTAACCTAAGAGTTCTTTTGTTTTTGTCAAGAAAACCGTTGGTTTGTATATGAGACATAAAGTATTGAATTGTTAAATCGGATTCACATGAAATTTCACACATTACCATCCAAACTAATGATTCAAGAAACCCAGGCTTAGGGCACAGGGATTCCTGCAAAGATACTTGCTTCCTTGCACTGGGCCGACGTCTGAGTTCAGATTTAACGCAAACTGCATTTTGGTAGTGGCATAACTCTGCTTTATTTTACCATAAATTACTTGGGTTATTTTTCTATTGAGTTCAGGAGATGTAGGAGTATTTGAAAACATCCGATATTTCTTCATGACAACAAGTCAAGAAGCCGAGATCTGAAGGGGACTTTTGCACTCTGATAATGGGAAGCTCAAAACCACACAGCTGACGTTATCCTTAGTCGTGAACGACTTGATGTTTACCCCCCGAATCAAAAACGAGGCAATGATGATTCTGTACACCTGTGAATACACAACTCCTGGAATTGTGTACTTTCAATGGGCAAATTCTTTATAAATTTTTTTTTTTTTTTTTTTTTTTTTTACAGAGACACAGAGAGGGACAGACAAGGACAGGCAGACAGGAAGGGAGAGAGATAAGAAGCATAAGTTCTTTGTTGTGGCACCTTAGCTGTTCATTGATTGCTTTCTCATAGGTGCCTTGACTGGGGGGTCTACAGCAGAGCTAGTGACCCCTTGCTCAAGCCAGCGACTTTGGGTCCAAGCTGGTGAGCTTTTGCTCAAACCAGATGAGCCCGCGCTCAAGCCGGCGACCTCGGGGTCTTGAACCTGGGTCCCCTGCATCCTAGTCCGACGCTCTATCCACTGCGCCACCGCCTGGTCAGGCCAATGGGTGAATTCTATGTTATGCATGTTATATATCTATTAGGCTATTGTTTCTTTTAAGAAACGGATAATAGATACATAAAACAAAAAAGAAGAGTAGCAAGCAAGGTCAGTTCTGACGACCTTCCTGCCCGCCCGTAGATGTAACAACTTGCCTTTTGTTTGGCAGCAGTAGCCATCACGAAGGAGAAATCAAAGATTGTGTCAAGAACGGGTTATTTCTGAAGGAAACTGAAAACTTCACAGGGAGATAAATCCGCGGAATGTATTAACAGGCGGCCGAGGTACAAGCACCAGCAGCATCTCTCCGCCAAGACGCAGTCGCTGAAATTATTGAAGTTGTTATTCTTCTGCCGAGCAGGGAGATATTTTTTTCCCCACTTCCTTTGTGGAAAGGTAAGATATTTCTCTATTTGCTTTGTCCTGGGGGACGACACCAGAGGACTAAATTACAACAAACAGAAGCCATTCCAAGAAAAGGTAAAGTGTGCATCCTCTTCCCGGGGACCACTGTCTGTGCATCGGATTTCCTGGACCCCATCTCGGTCTTTGAAGGAGAAAAATGATTGGAAAGTGGAGGACCCTTGAGTCTCCTGTAGGTCAAACGGACTGTGTGGAAGGTGCCCAGGCACGAACCTTCTTTTCAACATTCTACCCACTCAGGTGGTCTTAGAAAAAGGAAAAAAAAAAAACACCTCACACGTCATGTGGGGTGTGCTGCTATAGGCAGGGGCTTGGCCGAGTCCACCTGGAGAATCTCCGCCCTCGCATCCTCTCTACAATCTCCCTTCTGTTTCACACCTTTGCGGCACGTCAGCAGTTTGGAAGCCACTTCCCAGAGGACAACGGCCACGTGGAACCAGGAGAGGCTAGCGGCAGCCCCAGTGAAATGCGCTCATGGCTTCTTTTTGCTGTTGTTTTGTTTTTCCTGCATTTTTCCCCCCAACCAGAAGAAAGTCATGCTATAAAGGGAAGATGGAGGTCGGTGTGGTCCCTTCCTTATTCGAGTTCTGTGTCACGGCCGAGAAAGGATTGGTGTCACGTGGCACAGGCGGCTGAAATGATGACATTCAGGTTTCGGAGTCTGCCTGAGATACGCGGAAGGAGAAGGAAGCAACAATTCAAAGGGAATGACAGAAAGGAGAGAGAGGAGGAGAACAGAGAGGATGCATGTTGGCATCCTATTTGTGAATAAAAAGAAAAGTACAGAACAAGGACTGTCCTGAGCGGGAGAGACCCAGAGGAGGTGAATCTGCACCCCACCATCTCGGGCTACATGCCTGTGTCGGGTCAGCGTCTTCTTCAGAGAACGTGGATAGTGGTCAAGGGGGTCACAGGGAGGTACCCGTTCATAGCACTTCACTGTGAACCCCAGAGAGATTCATTTATAACAACACTGTGGGGTTTCATTAGATTTTCAATGAATCCATTTTAAAAGGAGCCATGATATTCAGGTTGACGTGGAAACGCGAGTGTTCAATCACCTTCTGTAACCCACATTTTCTCACGAGCAAGAAATGTTCTAGCCAGACCAGGTGGTGGTGCAGTGAATAGAGCATCGGACTGGGATGAGGAAAACCCAGGTTCAAGACCCCGAGGTCGCCAGCTTGAGCACGGGCCCATCTGGCTTGAGCAAAAGCTCGTCAGCTTGGACCCAAGGTTGCTGGCTCCAGCAAGGGGTTGCTCGGTCTGCTGAAGGCCCGCGGTCAAGGCACATGTGAGAAAGCAATCAATGAACAACTATGGTGTCACAATGGCAACGAAAAACTGATGATTGATGCTTCTGACCTCTTTCCGTTCCTGTCTGTCTGTCCCTATCTATCCCTCTCTCTGACTCTCTCTCTCTGTCCCTGTAAAAAAAAAAAAAAAAAAGAAAGAAAGAAAGAAAAAAAAAGAAAAGAAATGTTCTAGAGCAGTGGTTCTTAACCTTTTTTGAGGTACCGAACCCACCAGTTTCACATGTGCATTCACCGAACCCTTCTTTAGTGATAAATAAAATAGGATTTTTTTCCCCGAATTCAAGACATAGGTATATGTTTTTTTACTGGTGCACAAAATGAGCCGTGCATGAACATCACCTTGCTCAAAGAACAAAACCAACAAAGTGCATGAACTCACAACAAATTACGGTATTCCTTTATTCTGTCCTTCGCGGCAGAGGCTTCTCCGAACCCCTGAGACCGACTCATCGAACCCCCAGGGTTCGATAGAACCCAGGTTAAGAACCACTGTTCTAGAGGCTGTGTTGGACCTGAGGGGAGTCATGGAAGACACCCCAGATGTGACCCTCTCGGGGAGACTGTGAGCCAACAGAGACACAGCAGAAATAAGTAAACCAACATTCTAGATAAGAATGAATTCTGCAGATAATGGCAAAGGGGAGGAACAGGGCTGAGAGTTAATGTCAAAACAGAGCAAACAGTACAGGTTTGGATTACCGACTTCTTTAGAGGTTGTCAGAGAAAAGGCAGCCCCTGATGAGATTTAAGCTGCCGTTTGAAGGACAGTGGTGAATTATTATCTGAAGAGGTGAAGTCAGGGCGACCAATATTTGCTAAACGACGTCAGGGGGCGCTAGCACACGCTAAGAAACATACCTGAGGGAGCAGGTGGTGTGTGCGCTGCTGGGTGGAGTGGGCGGAACGTGGGGGTCGCTCACGGAGGGCGTGAGCTCAGGGGCAAGAGCGCTTGCGTCTCGCAAGGTTGCAGCTGAGCAGTCCCGCGACACATTCAAGTTCCACCAGGCCCGGCGCAGCACGGCGTGTCCAGGACGCAGCGGGAAGCCATGTCAATGAAGAATGCCGGCGGACATCCGGTGACAGGTCCCACACGGCCTCCAAGGGAAGCGGGCAGAACCTGGTCTAGATTTTAGATGTCCACGTGTGGATCGGGTTCAGGGAAGAACCCGCAGCTCCTTGGTGTGTCGGCCTTGGCCACTGTGGACTCAGCGCAGCCGCCGCTCAAGGAGAGGAGGAAATGGAGAGGGCGCACAGCGGGGTTGGGGGCAGCAATCCAGCATCCCACGCGGGGTGCCTTCCTTAAACAGACCTTCGCATGATCAAACCGAGAGGGAAAGTCGGGAACGGGGCGGAGAGGACCGCTGGCCCTGGTTCTGGAGAGAAAGTCAGAGCTGAGAGAGGTTCTGAAAGGTGAGTGGGTGGGTCACACGGCGTCCCTCGTTTCGGAAGACCATGTGGCGAGGGGCGAGGCAGGGAGAGTCCAGGAAGAGGGAGAGCTCACAGCACGTGGAGGGATGGAAGGCATTACTATTCAAGGTCACCGGCAGTTTCCATGGAAATGTGGGAACGAGAGAAGATGAAGAAAAACAACTGTTTGGTCAGATATGTGAGTTTTGGGTTCGTGAAGACACGAGGCAGAACAGCCAATGGGAATAAAGGAGGTTTGTGGAGTCGCTGAAGTGTGAGGGCCTTCCAACCTCGAACAGGGGTTCAGCAGCCACACGTGCATTCGCGCATGCGCACACCCACACACACCGTAAATGCTCAGTGCAAGTCATCACATCTGCTGTCTAAAGCATGGTGACTGTGCTATGCTCATTCCCCTAGCCCCGGAGAACACTCTGCACCACCATGGACCTGCCCACTAGAAAATCAGCGACGTGTTCATTTCATCCTCGCGAGACAGCAGATGACAAAACCAGACCCGTCACCACCATCCTGGGTGACAGCCATGCCTCCTTCAGCATTTCGTGTACCCCCCCTCTTAAAAATTCTCTTACCTGGGAATAAATTATAAAGCTGTCACTGACAGCATGTCATGTGGAAGTGGGGAGGAAGAGGAAGGGGAAACAGCTCATTGTGTAAGAAAACACAGAAAGCAATTTGGCACCGAGGCTGCATGCGGAGAATATAGCGGTCCACCTGGTCAGGGGTCTGGATGTCCTGACGTGACTCGGTCAGTGGATCTGGAAGGCTTCATTTGCTTTTATCACCTTTCGTCCTGCCCAAGGGCAGCGCTGGGGGCGTCCGGAGGACCACTCTGAGTCCACCCACGTTTTCTCCGTTTCCTTCTAAGGGGTATGCTGAACACCTCGGCCGATGCCCAAAGTCGTGGTTGGTCACCGTGACTACCCCGAATGGCCAGAGCTCCTCAGCTTCCAACTTATACACACACTGCTTTGTTCCTTAGTGGGGACAGCCGTAATTAGATATGAAAACACCCAAGTCTGGGCATTCAGAGTCAATGAGATGGAAAAGAATCATTTGTTCACGAGTTGTTAGGCGCAGTGTTAGAGAGACGCCAATTGCTTCTGGCCATTTGGATCCCAAAGACATCCATTAAAATGTTGGGACAGGCTCCATCAATTCACTCGTTATTCGGAGCATAGGCTAGACTCTCTCTGTAGGAATCACTTACCAAGTCAGCATATGGCACATTTCGGGACGCTAAACTCCACACTCACCAGAACCCTGTTAGGATTTACAGCTTGCTGTAAAGATTGACATGGAGAGCATCTCTCTTTGGGCAAATTAGCATGAAAGCATATTCCCATTATTTTACTTATTCCTGTATGTATCTGTGCACGTGTGTGAAAAACCCACAGAGTGCCGTGTAGCTTTTGATTCTAGTGGTATGTTTTTATGTACGGATCAACATGTCTGAGGGTGCTTCTAGGAAGTGACAATATTGATAATGAAACAGCTTCAACTTCCGCTTCATCTCTCAAGAATCTCATTGCTAACTAGGATTTTCCACTGCCCTCACACACTCCTGCCACGCTGCCATTCTTCAGCGTCCCCCTTTCTGTGATGTCGGGACATCTGAGCCCAGGCTGCTTAGTGCTGGCCAGACTTCCTCAAACATTGCACAGCTTCTCAGTGGTTACAACTCAGATCCCAGGGTTCTAGGTCACCTGCACCTCCCCCTCTGCTTTGAGACCTTTCTCATCGCCTCCCTATCCACTGGCCACGCCCTTTTGTTTTCCTAAGCCTCTTTAGTACCTGGAAAACCAGCCCAAACCCGACTCCTGGGAAAAACCACCACACAGGAATCCCCTGCCCTCTCTCTGCCAATGCATGCAGAAACATCCAGCGCCCCATAAGACCTGCTGGACCCCAGCCCCGAGTAGCTACACCTGGCTTCGTGACCGGGAGCGTGGACTTTGGAATGAGAAGCAATCAGGAAATGAAAGATTCCTTCTGCTCTCGGTACAAGTGCAACAGAGCAGGGGGAGATCTGGTGTGTCCCTATGGAACAGCAGCTGCCTGTCACGTCGATACAACCTGCCCCCAGGGGGCTCTCGGACGCCACTGGACCAAGGAGCTGGGCGGAGGGAGAGGCTGGAGGGAGAAGAGCAGCACCAGGGGATGGCCCTCGGGACAGCTCCTAGAAAAGGAGCACTAAGGGGGACCCGCAAATCACTAAGTATACTATACTAAATGCTAAGTATACTATACATAGCATAGGATAATTTTTTTTTAGATAGAAGAAGGGAGAAAGACAAAGACAGTGACAGAAAGAGAGAGAGAGAGAGAGAGAGAGAGAGAGAGAGAGAAACAAGAGAGGAAAGGAGAGAGGCAGAGAGAAAAGTATCAACTCACTGTTCCACTACGTTGTGTACCCTCCTTTGGTTACTTCTCATAGGTGCCCTGACCGGGACTCAAACTGGTGACCTCAGAAATAAGCCAGTGTCCTTGGGGTGGAGCTGGAAACACCTGGATTGAATGGGAGACCTCAGTGTTCCAGGACAATGCTCCATTCACGACGCCACTGGCCAGGGCATCGGGTCATTTTTTATATAGTTAGAAATGCTAAAGATCAGTCGGTTGTTTAAGCTATAACACCTGAAAAAGTTTAATAGCTGTGTTATATGAGAATTTCCAAAATATTTTTATCAGTCAACATCCACCATTTGATGAAACAACTGACCTATTTATAAACATCATTGTAGATTAAATATAGACCACAAAATAAAAATCCACCGTTGGGGATGTGACACAAATTATGCATAAAATAACATCATGAATTGAAAATAACTCCTTCAAGAAGTTCTGGAATATTTCGCCTTCCTTATTTGACACATTATTCAACTCAGTAATGAATGATGCAGAATATATTTATGGTGGCACTGTCTATTTTTTATGTCATTAAGAACTATGCCACCACTTCTCAGCTTCAACTGAGTGATGGGATGCATAAAAATACATTTATGTGCCACTTTGGAAGGCAATAGTAATCAATTTGATGCCATGATGACACTAGAACTCAGTCACAGTCATTATTCACTACTCTTTCTAAAATTATGTGATACAATATTATAGAAACAGCATCTAAATTTCAACCCAAATGTATTATTTTGAAAATATCTGTTTAAATGTTATCAGTACTAACACAGCCTGAGGATCTAGAAACATTAATAATATAAATATATATGTATACACATACACACATACATCAACACACTTTTGAAATATTTTTAAAAAGAATCTTTAAAGAAAACTGAGATAATGATCTTAATCTATATAAAATATACTTACTGGTCGTTGGTGCTACAAAATTTGTGGATTCTCCTAAGACTGAGTCCAACATTTCTAAGAGAGAGAATATTTGGAAAATAAGGAATCACTGTAATTCTAAATCCCACAATTATATTATTTATGATCCAAATAAATTTCAAAATCAATTTTTAGATATGAAACCCTATCCCTGTAAGTAAGTCTGACAGTATTAAAATAGGTCACAGCCATTTCTGGGTTCTTTATCACACATGCCATTTGAAGAAATAAAATTAACAACCCTTATAGCCATGGGAAATGTTAACATGATTGCCAAAGACGAACATCTTTGTAGTTGCAGACATAGCCACCCGGACACATTGCAGAGTAACTAACACACAGGTCATAGGTGACACTTAACCTTAGTGTGGGGCAGGTTGCCAGTACACTAACTAGTTCCTGAAATGTAGTTTCATAATTCATTTCAGTGTTAAAGTATCACGGAACATGTAAAATTTGTGAACATATTTAGTGAAACGATAATACTTGGGCTAACAGGCACAGGAAATGCCATAAAATGTCATTTCAGTGGAAGAAATTTGCGTAGATGTTATTACAAGTCCATTCCTTTAAATTCACAGTTATTTTACTTGAGTTTAAATTATAAAAGTGTAAACTGTTAGTTTTGAGAGGTAATATGTTTTACAAGATGTATAACATCATGACATTTTGTGTGTTATTAATGAAAACAAAGTAATATACTAATATAAGCATTTCATTTGTAGAAATAGCTCTTTTTAAATTTTTAGTTATTTATTGTAGAAAGTGGAAGGAAGAGAGAGGGAGAAACACATTTTTTTGCTCTACTCATGTGTGCATTCACTGGTTGATTCCTGTGTGCGCCCCGACCTGGGGATTGAACCTGCAACCTTGGGATTCCTGTGTGCGCCCCGACCTGGGGATTGAACCTGCAACCTTGGTGTATTGGGATGATGCTCTCACCAACTTAGAACCCGGCCAGACCAAAATACCTCTTTTTTCATTCTTTTTTTTCCACAAGACATATCAGCCATTGTCCATCAGTGATCGAGTAGGAGAACCAGTATGATTCCTTATCATAAAATGAGCAAAGCTAATTCCTCCTCATTGTTAGGCATCAACGTGAACAGAGAGGCAGGTTCCACCGGGCAGGAGGGGCCGTCAGCAGAGCTGTGCACATTCAAAGGCAGGAATCTCGTGTCCAGAGGCACCTGACCGCCGACAAGGGAAGGGGAACACAAGAGAACAGAGGGGGGTTCTGCCAATGACTCCCCCCGGGGATCTGGCCCTCGTCTGGGTCCTGGCACGGGATGCAAGTCCCACAGGCACTGTGTGTGGAGAGCAGGAGAGCTGCTTGTGGGGACAGGGACCCAGGCCGTATGGACATGTGCTGTGTAGTGGACCCTGTACAGAGGTAAACCACACCGGTAATGGAGATCCTCTGGACGCTGGGCGACGTTTTCATCAGTCTCTCTGAGTGAACAGCTCCTAGGGAGCCCCACCCCCCGCCACACTACCAGGAGAATCACACTGCTGGTGAAGAAGTCTGAGCCTCAGGGGTCACGTCGTAGGTGGCCAGGCTCCACAGGACTGCCAGTCAGCCCCAAATCCCCACAACCTCTGGCTGAACTCAGCCACCAGCCCCACTCCCCTCGACCAGGAATGGTGTGGGGGCACACTCTGTCTACGGAGGGGGGTTATTCCAAGTTTGGGCAACTCTTATATAAGATCTTTGTCATTCAAAAAAATAATAACTACGCATGTTAAGAAAATAAGCAAAATAAAGAAAAGCCCAGAAAATAAAACCCAGTCACATGTGATCTAGGCATCAAACCCTCTGTCCGGGACATGGATGGCCATCATTACTCTAGTCAAGTACGTGGAGAAAATACAGCGAAAATCTATTATATTGTGAAGAATGTCACTAAAAAACAAACAAGAAAAAAAACCATCTCTGACCATGAAACAAATGTTTCTCCCAGAACTGGAAAATCAAATGTCAGGGTCGAAGGTTCGGCTTGATGATTTAAGAGTAGATTACATACCGAAAAACACAGGATGAGTCTCTAGAGTAGCAGGTCGATAAAAATATAAAACATAAGAACAGAACAAACAGGAATGATGGAAATACCCCAAACACCAGCAAGACAGGGAGGGTTCGGCAGCAATGAGAAACAACGGGGGAGCACAGTCCCAGAACAAGGAGAGGTGAGAGTATTTGGACAGATATAGACTGATGATATGATATCGCAAAGTTGTAGAAAAATATCAATGCAGAGATTCAAGAAGTTCTTTAAATACCAGGCAGCATAGTTACAAAGAAGCTACTTCGGGGCACATTACATTGTGTCCCTGTAACCGACCTGGAGAGCCAAAGGAAAACTGACCTTCAACAGGCCTCTGGTGGACACTCCAGCGTGAGTCTCTCCTCCTGTCTATGAAGAAAGACAGCTTCTAGGAAAAAACAAACAAGTCATTAACATAACATGACAACAGTTATCCCTGATCAAAACTGAAGAGCTATCAAAACTGAAATAGATTTTCTAAGTATTTTATTTTCAAATAAAGCACCCAAATTTAAGCTTGTGCTGATGTGGAACCCCCCCCATTTACAATTGATGGGGCTCTGTCATGTATTTGTTCACTTAAACAATGTTTATTCAGCTTAGCAATGTGCAAGATACTTCTCCATGGGTCTGAGAATATGATTAGAAAGAGATAAAGAGGGCCCTGGATGGTTGGCTCAGTGGTAGAGCATCAGCCGGCATGTAGAGGTCCTAGATTTGATTCCCAGCTAGGGCACACAGGAAAAGTGCCCATCTGCTTCTCCACCCTTCCCCTCTTGCCTCTCTCTTTCTCTCTCTCTCTCTTCTCCTCTCCTCTTAAAGCCATGGCTCCATTGGAGTAAGTTGGCCCTGGGTGCTGAGGATGGCTCCATGGCCTCCTCCTCAGGTGCTGAAATAGCTCGGTTGCTCAGCAACGACCCAGAAGGGCAGAGCATCATCACCCATCTGGGGTTGGGGCACATGTGAGAGTCTGTCTCTGCCTCCCCTCCTCTCACTGAGTTAAAAAATAAAATAAAATAAAAAAAGATAAAGAGGAGAAAAAGAAAACAGGCAAAGAAATCAAGAAAAATTTGAGGAGGAGAACAAGAACAGAGAAAGAAATGATCAATGTCCTCACTGTGATTTTTAGTTGAGCAGAGGAGTAAGTTATAAAACGCACTTAGTTAAACAATTACATATTACAACAAACGTTATAAAAGGACAAAACAATGTCCTGAAATAAAACGTGTGTGTGTGTGTGTGTGTGTGTGTGTGTCTAACTGGTGTTTCTTTTCATAAGTGGACAGAGGAGACTTTCATGTGACTAGAATAACAATGATGAATCCCAACGCAAATATTTTTTCCAACCTTGTGAGCTAATTCTGTATATAGAATAGCTAAATACCATGCCTTTTAGACCTGAAGATAAGTTAGTGGCATTATTTAAGAAAAAAAATTGTGAAGCAAATACAGTTTATGATATTTCTGACATTTTCCAAACCCTCTTTCCTCACTCTCAAATTACTGGGCATATTTAAAATCACATCCAAAATGCCGATGAAAAGATACATTACTATAATTAAACAAAATAAATCAGCCAAGATCGAATGATAAAAGCCATCTCCTAAAAAAGAAAGCACGTATCGCTGAAAATCTCCTATTTAGAAAACATTTAAAACTTTCGAAAGACATTTTATTTCATAAGCGGATTTAAATTCAATAGTCAGGGGAGAAAAAAATCAAATGAATACCTTCTTAAGAAAAGAAAATAACACAGCAATCAAAACTCTTGCTAGGGGAGAATAAAGCCAAAACAACACTATGGTTAAGATTTAATAATCCACCTGTGAGAAAACCACTAATTATGCGCAAATATAAGGTTGTTCTAAAGCTAATTATGTGTATTTGCACATTTTAGTGTCTAAGGGTTTTCTCTCTCATACTTTTACACTCTGCTGATTTCTGCCCCTGCCTTTGTCTAGCTAGATGCAAAGAATTTTCTACCCACAAGTAGTCATTTCATCGCACAAGAATGGGTATAATTGTCACTTAGCAGCTCAGGGCTTTGTCTTTTTTTTTTTTTTAACCTACCTGGAATGAAGTGACCCAATTAACACCTCGCATGACTACTCTGCATATTATCAGCTCTAGAGTTCAGAATCACTTTGATGGATGGCTTTCTCTTCCTGAGAAGTTTCCACGGTTTTTTTTTCCTCATTGTCTGAAACCTGGGTTTAGAAGCTCAGCTTGGAAATCACGGGGCTTAATTTATTAATCACCCCAGGGACGCTGTGTTGCCCATGAAGTAACTTAGTTTTCTTTCTGTTTCTGTCACAGAAATATTATCGAGAAGATACAAAGAAAATGAGAGCGACCTGCTTAATGCGTATCCTCTGTAGGAATAGAATGCTGACATGTTCATCCATCACGTCACAGACTTGGTCTCTCTCCACAGGTATGCGTTCTTCATTTCATTTAAGTGCCTTAAGGGCCGTTCTTTAAGTGAGTAGTTTGGCCACTGCTCAGCTGGTGGATTATACCCTGAAAAGTGAATTAGCGAGAGAGACTAGAACAGAACACTTCTACAAAGCCCTGTTGATACCGACGACATCCATATTTTTAAAAATAAAGTAAGTTTTGATTTTAAGGTTTAGTGCTGGCTGTTGTCGCTGACTTTTCTCCTGTTGGAGATTATTACACAGATAAAAATTTAGATGCTTTCTGCTGCATCGACAGATGTCTTCTTTCTTCCCGTACCTGGTCTCAGAACCCAGCGCTGACTCTCATTCCTACACATCTTCTGTGAGTTGCTACTTATGTTTTCTTCATTGTACCCTCAGTGTTGGTCGACCCTGCAAGGACTCGGAAGTGTCACTCACTCTGATTTCTGCCACATCCTCGCCTGCGCCTTCGCGTCCTGTTCACTGTTTTATCTCTACCTCCATCCCTCTTTCTCCTCCCAGCCTCGCTCCGTGATCTTCCCTGCAGGGGGGTGGACGAGCTCTGCCCCTGGGGAGTCTCAACTTCACAGCTGCATATCATTTCATAATAATATTGATTGTGTTGTTCTCATAAAACTTGATGAAAATTAAAAAAGTAAGTGTCCCTGTGTATAGCCAGGAACTCCGGCAAATTACCAAGCACCCAATTGACACCGAACAGCAGTTCTGTGGACGTGGAGGGAGAACCAGGGGACCATCCCAGTGGCTTTCATCTCCCATCCCAAAGAGACTCTGGGCTGGCGGACTTGGCCGTGTTCTCTGCAGGCTGGGAGGTCGCCTCCCAGGCAGTTTCAAGTTCACTCCTAATTTATGTCTTTCACTCTTTCCTCAACTAGCACCTGCTCCGTTTATCCACTTTTAAATTAATTTTCAAAGTAAAGTTTCAAAATGCGATCATATTACATAGTCACTGGTGTTTACCACACCAACATAAGGAAATTCGAAACCGTGTCACTGGCAGGTCTAATTAATATCCAGATAATAAACTCATAAAACTTAGAGTCAACCAGAGTTACACAGTTGCTGTAAATTAGAGGATTTTATTCCAAATATCTTCTGCCAAGCTTTCTCACAGTAGGTAATTCTAGAACACCAATACGTGCAAGAAACGATGCTACCAAGTGTGCAGGAAAAACATCTACAAGCGAGGGTAGCTGCGTTCAAAGACACCATCACAATAAACGCCCGCGTAAATACACTGGTCAGTATCACACTGCATGCTAACACTGCAAGAGGTATCATGATAGATATTCGAAAAAGTTTTATGAAATTGGAGTGGAGAGACAGCCTTTCTCATTTTAAAGTAGACATTTGCAGATTTTATTTAATAACATCAAGGTGCAGAAAGCACATATCTTAGAGGGTGCAGAACGGTGGTTTCTGTAGCAGCTACACAGCCTTGCTGGTGCCACGCACATCAGCCCCGGGCAATGCAGAAGTGCGTGGCCGCAGCTGTAATCAATACCACAGGCTTGTGGCTCCAAACAGCACAGCCCTATGCTCTCCTGTTTCAGGAGGTCGAGAGTCTAAAAGCAGAGTCAGCGGGGCTGCCTTCCAGTAAAAGAAACACCACGGAGAGCATGTGCTTCTGTACAATGTCAGCCCCTCCGTCCGCCTGCGCCCCGGGGGGCTCCCTGCGCTGTCCTCCCAGTGCCCCAGCCTCTGTCTCCAACCTCACCGTTCCTGCCGCTGACTGCCCCTCCCACCTCACGTTTTCAAGGACTCCTGGTGACACTGGATTCCAGGTCATCTCCCCACAAAGTTCCTTTGATGACAGAAGAAAAAGGAAACGTAGGATTCGGAAAAAGGGCGTGAACATTAAAATGAGAACGGGGCTCCATTACTCAGCCTACCCCAGCTTGGCCCTGTCCCCACAGGGCCTGATGACAGAAGCCGGGGCAGGCTAGGTTCGGCGCGTGGGCAGAAGTGCGCCGGTCCCTCGTGAAAAACAGCCAGAAACGAACTTCTGCTTCTATTTTACATGGGTTTTACCCAAGAGAGATAAAAGCATTCCGTCCGCGTCAGGATCTATACAAGAAAACAGACTAGCCTGATACGTCAGCCCCACACTGGAAATGTCCGGAATGCTGCCCTTAATCGGCGAAAGGGAAAGACTTTATGGAACAGAACGACCCGTTCACGCCACGGCACAGATGTGTCCCTAAAGCATCTATCTGGTGCCTGAAGAGAGCGATTCACGTCAGCTATGCACGGCGTGACTTTTTCTTTTATTTATTTATTTATTTTTATCATTGATTCCTTCTGGAAAAGGGAGAGTATAGAAAGCCCCTCAGAAATCAGATCAGGGTGACAAAGACCTGGGATGGAGGTGGCATGGCATAAACTGGGTTTGGGGGAAACTTCATGGACGGTTCATCTCCCGACCATGGTGTTCCGGGAACGTGCACATGAAAGGCGCATCTCACCGCACGGAAACTAGGGGCCGGTACAGAGCACTGTAAAATAAAGAACAGAACTCTGCAGTGGAGAAAGAGGAGATGTGGGATCTAGGTCAGAGGATGGGTCGGTTCTGTGAGCTGTTGACTGGTGAATGTGAATGAAGAGGGACAGCCATCCTAGGTTTCTGTAAAATTATGCTCATCCACCTTCATCACAGCCTGGTGATTATTTACATGCACTAGCTTCATTTTATTTGTTTATTTATTTATTTATTTATTTTTATTCTTTGTATTTTTTGGAAGTGAGAAGCAAGGAAACAGTCAGACAGACTCCCACATGCGCCTGACCGGGATCCACCTGGCATGCCCACCAGGGGGCGATGCTCTGCCCATCTGGGCTGTTGCTCCATTGCAACCAGAGCCATTCTAGCACCTGAGGCAGAGGCCATGGAGCAGTCCTCAGTGCCCGGGCCAACTTTGCTCCCATGGAGCCTTGGCTGTGGGAGGGGAAGAGAGAGACAGAGAGGAAGGAGAGGGGGAAGGGCAGAGAAGCAGATGGGCACTTCTCCTGTGTGACCTGACCAGGAATCAAACCCAGGACTTCCACACGCCAGATCAACATGCTACCACTGAGCCAACTGGCCAGGGCCGCACTACCTTCATTTTCAAGAAAATCATGATGAACAGGTTGATAGGAGTGGCCACAGAATATATTTTATCTTTTTCTTTTAATGATGTGAGTTAATGTAACCTCATCACACACATTCCTCACACTAAGAACTAAGTAAATCAACAAGTACAAACAGGGCAAGCTTTTTCCCAGGAACAATAAAAATAATAACAATAACCTTGCAGAGAGTGCCCAGACAGAAACAGACGGAGGTAACATGGGGAACATAAATAAGAGAATGAGGTGGTTGGAAAGGTAGAGATACAAAACAACATTCCAAACATTTAATGCAGGTTGGAATACGATGTCTTAGACAGAACGGAGGGAGGTTTATCTGTTTGGAATATGAAGTGTATGAAGAATGTATTACAGTTTACAGAAGTTGAAAGAATTCTGAGAACTTGGCTTACGGCGTTGGCTCGTGGAATTGGACTGCATCGCCCGGGATATGGGCTCTGGTGTGGACCAGCTGTGTGACGCTATTGTATAACTCAGGTTCATCCTGCTGTGTTCTGAAAACATCAGTCTGGCGCTGACTGTGATGGTGCCTGTTCTGTAGAGCTGCTCTGACACACTTAGATTAACCAAAATATGTGTTGGTTACGGCCAGACACTCACTGTCGATTCATGTCCCCCGTGCTCCCTTCTTGGAAGGTTCCCCGCCCTGTTGTGCGCAGACGCACGATACTCCCTCCTTCACAGACATGGGCGGTCCTGGGGCACGGTTCTCATCCACAAGAGAGTCTGCAGGAAGGCACGGTGTGGGAACCCTCCCAGACACGCTCTGTAAGAAAGGCAGGCTCAGATGACACACGCCTTCTGTCGGTTCCCTCTCCCCATTTGCCAATGTGGCCTGCTGTTGTGACACCTGGCGGTGCTGGGACATCCTGGGACCACGAGAAGGAAGGCCAGAGCACGGATGCTGGCATGCAGCCCTGAGCGCCAGCCTGGGAATGCCTCCCTCTCGATTTATGTCTCTTAAGGAAAAAAAAAAAACAAACTCTCTCCCTTGGCCGCAGTTACTCTAACTTGTCTTATCTGTTGTATGCGGCCAGAGCAGGTCCCCCCGCCGCCACCGGCAGACAGCTGAGAAGATTATCCGCGTTTCATAACCAACAACTTTACGCACATCCACGCGTACGCTGTGGCAGAATCCCAGAGAGGCGCGGACAGCAGCTGTCCACGAATGGTTTCTCCGTGTCCCCCCGGCTGGAGGACACCATGGGAATGACTGATGTCGCTGCGGAGAAGGCCGTGTTTCCTCTGGAAAGCGGGAGACACAAGCCCACGGGACATGATTTCGAGTCATCCAGCATTTGTGAAGGGCTGAGAAGGCTGCTAAGGAGAGCACAGTCGCAGTTCACGCCGAGGGGGCTGGAAGGAGGCTTTGGGTGGGGGTTCACTTCCTCGCACGCACGCGCCCTGCGTGCCAACACGTGCTGTGTGCCCTCCCCTTCCCGGCAGCACAGTCACAGCGGGCCGGCTCCTGTAGGTTTCAATCTTGGTTCCACAGTTATGTTTTTTTTCCAACGTTTAATTTTTCTGTTATATATGTACGCAGGAGCAAAAGCAGCTGTTTTTAATTCCTCTCACTTGAACGACGTGGGATAAAGTTCCTGACGCGCCCGCCCTCTCGGCCTCAGCGTGGAAGAGTCTGCGCTTCTGGAGAGACTGACCTGGGCGTGACACCCTTCCTCGCCACCGATAGAAACGACCCCTGTGACCTGCGTTTGAAGGGAGCTGAAGCCATCACCACCAAGACAGAAGTACCCTTCCCCCATGTCCTGTCTAGACGGCAACCGTTTTCCCCTGTCACCTGGGTCAGGGTCCCGGAACTCGTGCGTAGAAGAAAAGGCTCTGCACTGAGAATGGCGATTCAGGAATCATCGGCAGGCTGATCGATGATATTGGTCTTTTGTCTTAGAAATAAACGCATCTAGCCTGACCTGTGGTGGCGCAGTGGATAAACTGCCGACCTGGAATGCTGAGGTCACTGGTTCGAAACCCTGGGCTTGCCTGGTCAAGGCACATATGGGAGTTGATGCTTCCTGCTCCTCCCCCTATTCTCTCTCTCTCTCACACTCTGTGTCTCCTCTCTAAAATGAATAAAATAAAAAAAATTAAAAAGAAAAAAAGAAGCAGAAAATGCTGCCCTTCACGACTGGACGGTAGGTGCTGCTTCCGTTCTTATTGCACTTTGTGGCCGTGGCGATGGCCCTCGGTGTCCGCCCGTTAGGACGGAGCGCAGTTTTAGCTGAATAAAAAAGCTTAGGCTGGAGACAGTCGTGAGGAGAGTGATGGGCGTGGTGTCACAGCGATGGCCAAAGCCTCCTTCCCAGACCATGGGGCAGGCCGGCCGGCCAGGCGTGACCCATGCAGGGATTGTGAAGGGCGAGGGCAGACCTGACTGCTCTCGGAAGGTGGGGGGCTCCCCTCCCGTCAGCTCGAACCAAGGGCTGCCCCACGATGGTGGGGGAGCACTGCAGGTGCCCATGGCGACAGGACTGATGAGCCGGTGTCGCTGGCTACCTCACCCGCCGCTGGAAGGTCTCTCCTAGTCTCCAGAAGAGACACACGGATGGGAACGATTATGAGAAAGCCACGCACGGATTTCTCTTTTCCACAGGGGATGGGGGGGGGGTCTTAGTTATGTGCAGGTTGTCCAGGAGACCAGGAAAACAGCAATGAAGCAAATGCCCACAATCAGGGTGCTCGGTTTCTGGAGAACCCAGCAGTTCTTAAGCACCGAGGGCCTTGTGTTTGTGTTGTAAAGGTGTTCAGTAAACACAGTCGCTCAGACACCGTTGACTGTCATTCAGGTAGAGACTTCCAAAGCCAGGCTGTGTCGTTTTGCTCCTGTCTTTTATCTATATCTTTCTTTTAATCTCATGATACCAATTATATATACATATACATACATACATACACATACAGTGGTACCTTGTGATACGAATTTAATTCGTTCTGTAACCGAGCTCATTAAGTCAGTCAACTCATATCAAACTGCCCATACTGGACGCCAACGCACCAACTAGCAGCAGTTTTCTGAATCATGATTCCTATCTCGGAATTTCGCTCGGATCTTGAACAAAAATACAGACCCCAGTGACAGCTCATATTTTAAAAAACTTGTATCACACCTCAAGGTACCACTGTATACACACACACACACACAGACACACACATTTATAATAGATACCCCAGACACACACACACACACACGAGGGAAACTCTCCCTCCCACGGACCCATGTGACACATCGCAAAGCTAGCTCATGGGTCACCACGCCCTCCTGTTGACCTTCCCGAGCTCGGGTGTTCCCCGTTTTATTATCCAAACCCCTTTATCTGTTCAGCGCGTTCAGTTTTATCCTTTGAAAACCAGCTGCTGGAAAAGAAGGTCCGGCCGTTCTCTAGGCAAGTTAATACTGACGCAGTAAAAGATTTCACGTGCTGACAACCCACTCGGCGTTTCTGCCACGTTCACGAGGACCCGGGGTAGTGGGGTCGGGGGGGTGGGGCTGGAACCATGCCCGCAAGGGGACAGAGGACACAGGGGAGGAACGCGTGGACAGCACCTTCCCGAGCGTGGAGAAGATCCCAGACTTGTGAGTAAAGCGAAGCAAGATTCTCGTAATTCGGGAGTGAGACGGCCGACGGAGGAACAGGAACGTGGGAGTCAAGAAAACCTATCCGCGCTTAACTCCACCCAGGTTACCTGTAGTTCTATTTAAATACAAGCTGCCTGGACAGTAAGCAATTTACCTTTTAATCAAGTTTCGCTTTTTTGTACAAAATAATGTTATTATTATTATTTTTTTAAATTTGATTCATTTTAGAGAGGAGACACACACACACACACACGAGGGAAACTCTCCCTCCCACGGACCCATGTGACACATCGCAAAGCTAGCTCATGGGTCACCACGCCCTCCTGTGGACCTTCCCGAGCTCGGGTGTTCCCCGTTTTATTATCCAAACCCCTTTATCTGTTCAGCGCGTTCAGTTTTATCCTTTGAAAACCAGCTGCTGGAAAAGAAGGTCCGGCCGTTCTCTAGGCAAGTTAATACTGACGCAGTAAAAGATTTCACGTGCTGACAACCCACTCGGCGTTTCTGCCACGTTCACGAGGACCCGGGGTAGTGGGGTCGGGGGGGTGGGGCTGGAACCATGCCCGCAAGGGGACAGAGGACACAGGGGAGGAACGCGTGGACAGCACCTTCCCGAGCGTGGAGAAGATCCCAGACTTGTGAGTAAAGCGAAGCAAGATTCTCGTAATTCGGGAGTGAGACGGCCGACGGAGGAACAGGAACGTGGGAGTCAAGAAAACCTATCCGCGCTTAACTCCACCCAGGTTACCTGTAGTTCTATTTAAATACAAGCTGCCTGGACAGTAAGCAATTTACCTTTTAATCAAGTTTCGCTTTTTTGTACAAAATAATGTTATTATTATTATTTTTTTAAATTTGATTCATTTTAGAGAGGAGACACACACACACACACACACACACACACACACACACAGAAAGAGAGAAAGGGGGGAGGAGCTGGAAGCATCAACTCCCATATGTTCCTTGACCAGAGCAGTGCATGGTTTTGAACTGGCGACCTCAGTGTTCCCAGGTCGACGCTTTATCCACTGCGCCACCACAGGTCAGGCTGTGTTATTATTTTTTAACTGATTATCCAACCGTTACTACGGAGATTCATCCCACTAAGGAATTGTCGTTTGGGCTAATTAACTAACTAACGAATTAACTAACGCGGAGAATATGCGGAGGCCTCCGCAGGCCTCGGATACTGTAGCTACTGACGCAGGCTGTTGGATTCCGTGGTCACGCCAGGGCGGTGCCGGCCGCGCGGAAAGGGGAATGGTTCTGACTCGGCCATTGCAGTCCAAGAGCGTCTGCCGGGCAGGGAGCCGTACGCCAAACTGCAAGAGACAGGACGCGCGGCCCACGAGAGAGCCCGCGCGCGCAGTCCCGACGGCGAGCCCCGTGCACAACAAGTTCACGTACTGTTGAACCAAGCGCCTCGCGTTGGAAAGACGGCCCTCACAGAACAGGCCCGGTTGCAATGGGCAGTCCACAGATGTATTATTATTTCTATTCAGAAGGTGGGAAGAAGAAAAGAGTCAGGCTAGCAGAAAAGATGTAGGCTTGTTATCTAATATATATATATGTATACACACACACATATACATACATACACATATATACACACATTCATATATATACCTATATGAATTTTGTTTTCACACACACACATATACATACATACACATATATACACACATACATATATATAGATGTATTAGAGTAAGCATGCGTGTATAACTGACTGTAATAATGGTACCATATGTACAGGCCCTTTGTAACATACTTTTGTATATTTGTGGCATCCCCACTATAAAATAAATATACTTGTTAGAAATAAATATCTTTCTATATAGCACATCTCCAATGTGCAGTTCACCAAAAATAGAGTTGTTGTATATTTATCAAAAAGTTAAAGTGGGTTATTTTATAAATTTTTTATGCAACAGAGGTCAGTTCCCAAAATCCAGGACAATCAAGTACAAGGCATAAAGTGTTTTGTTTGTTTTTTATTTTTTGTTTGTTTGTTTTTGTGACAGAGACAGAGAGAGGGACAGAAAGGGACAGACAGACAGGACAGGAGAGAGATGAGAAGCATCTATTCTTCCTTATGGCTCCTTAGTTGTTCATTAATTGATTTCTCATAGGTGCCTTGACCAGGGGGCTACAGCAGGTGGAGTGACCCCTTGCTCAAGCCAGCAACCTTGGGCCCAAACTGGTGAGCCTTGCTCAAACCAGATGAGCCTGCACTAAAGCTGGCGACCTCAGGGTTTCAAACCTGGGTCCTCTGTGTCCCAGTCCAACACTCTATCCACTGTGCCACCACCGGGTCAGACTTTTTTTTTTTTTTACTCAATGAGAGGAGGGGAGGCAGAGAGAGACTCCCGCATGTGCCCTGACAAGAATCCATTCAGCAAGCCCACTAGGGGGCGATTTTCTGCCCATCTGGGGCATTGCTCAGCAACCAAGCTCTTCTTAGTGCCTGAGGTGGAGGCCATGGAGCCATCCTCAGGACCCTGGGGACAATTCACTCCAATTGAGCCATGTCTGCGGGAGGAAAAGAGAGAGAGAGAGAGGGAGAGAGAGAGAGAGAGAGAGAGAGAGAAGCTAGAGGAGGAGGGGTGGAGAACCAGATGGACGCCTCTCCTCTGTGTCCTGACTGGGAATCAAACCCAGGACATTTATATGTCAGGCCGATGCTCTACTGTTGAGCCAACCATCCAGGGCCACATTAAATTCTAAGAAAGAAAAACAACAAAATGTTGGAAGAGTACACATGTACGTGGGAGGCATCTTTAATTTAGGGGCTGGTTCTTATTGATTCATTCCTTTAAAGCCTGTTTGGAAGAAATGTATCCAGTTCTTTTTCTTTTATTTAGTAAATTTAGCAAGACAGAAGTAAGGACATTTCTATGTCCAAATCATGTTTGATAAACAAAATGTCATCTCCGAATCACAGTTGAGTAAAAGAGTGAGATATTAATATCTGAGCCACAAACAGGATTGCCTTCAGTCTCCAGAAGTAAGAAGTCTTAAGTGCATTCTGAAGGACACACCCCAATACATATGCTTATATATGCATTGTCATTTTGCAGTTTTTATAGCGCTCTTCTATAAAAATATGCCTGCTATTATTACAGTCTGTCTCGGTTCCGTTTTTAAGCAAATACTATCGGTAGTTCCATGACATGCGTAAGTAAAGCATTTCTCCTGACGAGCAGAAAGTAAACATGTGATTTACTGAGCTTCAGGGGATATTTTTGAGGAAAAGACTAGGGAAGGCTGCCGTCATACAATTTGAGATCCTTCAATTTGTGCTGAATCCTTTCCATCAGGGGTATATAGAGAGACTGTTTTCCACAGGGAATATATTAAACAAGGGTGGAGGGAGCATTGTTTGCTGTTATTAACATGTTACAATATTCAAGTCTCCCCCCAAGCAAATAAAATAAAAGGAAAAAAAGAGAAAAACCACTTCAGCCTGTCTGTTAAGATTTCAATGACATGAGAAAAGTGTCCCAACACGGATTGTGAAATAGTCTAACACGATGTCTCATCTAGACTTTCAGTCAAGTGTTTACTGAACCACAGAGTGAAGTCAGACCAGGCTGGGCACTGTTATTACCGGATCAGAGAAGATTCTAGTCACCCTTCTTCTCCCTGCACAGGATGGCTTGGTCTCATACGGCTCTATAATTCAGAGAGTCCGATGCAGTAAGTTTGAACCTAGTTAACGTAGCCATAGATTCCATTCTGAACAGTAAATTCCAAAGCGCTTACACATCAGTCCTTTAAATTCCTCTAGTCTAGGGGAACTGTGCAGCATGTAGCGTGGTCCACTCCGAGGCCACCCAACGGAGGGGGCTGACGTGGTGCATACAGCCGGCGCCAACTGCACGCACAGCCCGGTTTCCTCTGCCTTCGGAAGGACAGCCACTTCTGGAGGAAAGTGTGGGCTGTGAACACTTGCAGCAAGAGACTTTCTCTAAGTTGATCAATGCGGCAGAATATCTGTACTGCACCGAGTTACCATATGGTATCATAACACCCTTTTCTGCAATGATCCTCTGTAAAGTAGAGGCAAACAGATGGACAGGGTGCCTCTGGCCGGGCTGTCAGTCAGCAGAGCGGCTGAGCCGTGGCCCCTACTTAGCAAACACACGGAGGGATGCTAATTAACACCGATGCCACAATATGCCATTTTTGCATCATCTTGAATCGTTTCTTATTGCTGGAAAGTGGAAAATGAACTTCGCTGTGATGGCCATGAGAGCGATGGCTGTGTGGCCGTTTCTCACGAGCAGTTTTGAGAACTGGGTCATCTCATAACCATCTGTGTACTTTTGTTGGTAACAGATCATGCAAAGAAGTGTGCTTGTTGCTCAAAGACAGCGATGGAAACCATTTTGTAAATAGGGAGAGCCAAGTTAGTACCGACTTCTGCGTGGGAGGATGCAGAATTGCTGGGAACGTTGTGTGTGATACCCAGAGGGAATGGAAACGGGCTAAGTTAAAAAGAGATACATTCTCTATTAAACTTATTTGTGATACAGTGACATAAATGTAATTTCTTATGGCTTTAATAAATACAGATTATACTTTGTAATCAGATTGACGACATTTGAATAATCATTCAATAAAATATGTGATTGAATTCAGTTAGACTCAAACTATTGTCATTAGGGATGTTGAGCGTCTTCTCCTGGGCCTGTTGGCCGTCTGTATATTTTGGGGGGAAGTGTAAGTTCAGATCCCCTGCACTATTTTAAATCAGGTTGCTTATTTATTATTTTTTTGTTAATCTGCATGGATATGAACTTCCTACTAGATGTATGATTTGCAAATACCTTTTCGTTTTGTTGCTGGCTTCCTTTGAAGTCATGTCATTGGTGACAGCATGGACAGAACTTGAGGGTAGGATGGAAAGTGAAATATAGTCAGGTGGAGAAAGATCAAGACCAGAGGGTTTCACCAGCTCCATTCTGATGGAATGTGTGGCATTGCCTAATTTATTGTTCTCATGATTAATCAATGTGAACTCAAGTCAATTAAAAAAAAAATACACCCTAGTTTTGGCCACTGACAGATTTCTGGGATTCTGTTGGAGGCTTTAGTGCAAGCATAATTACTCTATTTCGCTGACCGTCCCGGGGGCTGTGCGGATTCACCCCCCCGCAGACAGGGCAAGGGTTCTCCTCTCTCCACATCCTGTCTGGCAACACGTGTTATTTGCCAACTTTTTGATAACAGCCATTCAGACAGGTGTGAGGTGACAGATACCTCCTGGTGGTTCTGATTGGCATTTCCCTGATCATTAGGGATGTTGAGCGTCTTCTCCTGGGCCTGTTGGCCGTCTGTATATTTTGGGGGGAAGTGTCAGTTCAGATCCCCTGCACTATTTTAAATCAGGTTGCTTATTTATTTTTTTGTTAATCTGCATGGATATGAACTTCCTACTAGATGTATGATTTGCAAATACCTTTTCGTTTTGTTGCTGGCTTCCTTTGAAGTCATATCATTGGCGACAGCATGGACAGAACTTGAGGGTAGGATGGAAAGTGAAATATAGTCAGGTGGAGAAAGATCAAGACCAGAGGGTTTCACTCATACGTGAAATATAAAAAGATGAAAAAAAGAAAACAAAAACAAACTCATTGATGAAGACAATAAATTGGTGGTTACCTGAGGAAAGGAGGATAGGGGAGGCTGACATGGGTTAAGAGCTCTGCTGTATAAAAATGGCTGGGCCCTGGCTGGTTTGCTCAGTGGTAGAGCATCATCCTGGCATGTGGAAGTCCAGGGTTTGATTCCCAGTCAGGGTACACAGGAGAAGCGCCCATCTGCTCCTCCACCCTTCCCCCTCTCCTTTCTCTTTGTCTCTCTCTTCCCCTCCCCGCAGCCAAAGCTCCATTGAAGCAAAGTTGGCCCGGGCACTGAGGATGGCTCCACGGCCTCCGCCTCAGGCACTAGAATGGCTCTGGTTGCAATGGAGCAACACCCCAGATGGGCAGAGCATCACCCCCTGGTGGGCATGCCGGATGGATCCTGGTCGAGTACATGCGGGAGTCTGTCTGTCTGCCTCCCCACTTCTCACTTCAGAAATATACAAAAAAAAATGAATGGAAGGGAGACTCTTGGCAATGAGCAAGCTATTGTGTATACAAGATGTTGAATAATAATATTGTGCACCTGAAATATTTATAATGTTGCATACCAATGTTCCCTCAATAAAAAATAGTGCATTTAAGAATGTATTTAATTAAAATAATAATCAATGCATATTATTTATATTTAACTTTATATTTATGTGGAGAATAACAGCAAATAATGTAACTGTCCATAAAATATTACTAAATTACACATGACTTGTTATTCACATTACTTAGGAGTTATATGCATAAAACAAGGAATAAGTCTGATAAAGTTTAATACTATTAAATTACTATTAATACTATTAAATTACATAGTATAAATTTTATAAATTTATACTATGTGTTAAGAGTATGAGAGTTGAACAAAAATTATAATGATCATTTTTTAGCAAAGAAACTATTATTTGTGAATAACTGATTTTCAGCCACATTAGGGAACTTAAAATTCATGATATAATTAATCCATAGAAAAGGCAAGCACATAACATTGTTTCAATCAGTTCGAAAGTCAGTGGATTCTGTGTCCTTTAACTACAGATTGCTAAATTGGCCACATAATAAATAGCAATTTCCTTAGTATTGAATTATCTAGATTAATCTATGTGGTGTTCTCAATGTATCATCATTAGTGTTAAGTCTGGTTGGCATCCTTAATAATTTAACAGTTGTTGTTTAGACTTAGAGGAATCTGTTTAATTTGATAATAATAATAATAATAATATGACAACTAATTATGATAATAACGACAGAAATGACATATGAAGTCATATTATTGTTGATTGAGCTAACAAATTGACAGAATTCTGGAAGGCTTCACATATTCTTTTTTAAAAAATTTTTATTTAGAAAATTCAATTTAACAAGGTGACATTGATCCACAAGAGTACATAGCTTTCAGGTTAACATTTCTATAGTATTTGAGCAGTTGATTATGTTGAAAAGAAAAAAAAAGATTATGTTGTATACCCATCACCCAAAGTCAAATCATTTTCTGTCACCTTATATTTGTCCTTCTTTACTCCCTTTCTCCTACCTCCTTCCCCCTGGTAACCACTGCATTCTTATCTATGTCCGTGAGTCTCAATTTTATATCCCACCTGTGTGTGAAATCATACACTTTTTTTTAGCTTTTTCTAGTTTACTTATTTCACTCAGTGTAATGTTCTCAAAGTCCATCCATGTTGTCATAAATGCCACTATGTCATTATTTCTTATGGCCAAGGAGTACTCCATTGTATAGATAGATGAACCACATCTTTATCCAGTCCTCTGTTGAGGGACACATTGGTTGTTTCCCTGTCTTGGCCACTGTGAATAATGCTGATTTTCTTTTCTTTTCTTTCTGGAAACAACACCCTGTAGGCATGTACCCTATTCAGGAAAATATCTTTGACTTATGTTACCTCCATTTAAATGGACCAAATAAAGATGGGAGGAAACTGTCAGTAAATTCTAATGCCAATCACCTAATCTAGCCCATCTAATGTATTGATGGATTTATTCTACATGGAATCACGAAGGTTTTTTATCAAAGATAAAAGGCACTGCCTGACCTGTGGTGGCGCAGTGAATAAAGTGTCAACCTGGGAACACTGAGGTCGCCAGTTCAAAACCCTGCACTGGTCTGGTCAAGGCACATATGGGAGTTGATGCTTCTAGCTCCTCCCCCTTCTCTCTCTTTCTCTCTCTCAATCTGTGTCTCCTCTCTAAAAAATGAATAAAATAAAATAAAAAGAAATTAAAAAGAAAAACGGCGCTGATGTCAGTTTGGTTTGCCATCCCAATATGGGGCACCGTGTAGTCGCTATGTGACGATCCTGTAACTGCAGGGCCAGCGCACAGGACACATGGGATGCTACAGTGCGCACAGTGGGGCTTCAGGCGGCAGCAGTGGGCATCCCAATGTGGTTCGTGACTTTTTCTGTCTGACTTATTTCACGTAGCATGACATTCTCAGTCCACCCATGTCATCACCAATGGCAGCATTTCATTGTTTCTTGTGGCTGAGTCGTAGTCCCTTGTACACACATACCACATCTTCTCTATCCAGTCATCTATTAGGGGACATCTTAAGGTTAGCTATCTGATGTTTGAAAAGGAGAATCAGGTTCAGTCCAGACACTGGTCACAAAAGCAAGCAAGCAGGCAAACAAACAAAACCAGGTAGAGGATCCTAAGTGCATATTTACTCAGGGGCAGAATTTTAAAGGTGCCGTGTCCAGGGTTCGAGAATTCCTCTAAAGGTATATGCAAAACAAATTTTTATTCTTCTGAAATAGTCCGTCCATTTCAAAGTCACAATTACTCTGAAGATTGAGTGGATGATCTCCTGAAAAAACATGTCATGTCTGGGAGCAAGAGGTTTCCGAGTGATTCTTCTAATTTAAAGAAAAGAAACACAAAACCGGACATGTGCAGATTTCACGTCAACAGCCACCCACGGCATTTATTTATTGTTTTTTATATTTTTTTACAGGTCAGAGAGAGAGTCAGAGAGAGAAATAGACAGGGACAGAAGACAGGAACGGAGAGAGGTGAGAAGCATCAATCATTAGTTTTTCATTGCTGTTGCGACACCATAGTTGTTCATTGATTGCTTTCTCACATGTGCCTTGACCGCGGGCCTTCAGCAGACCAAGCAACCCCTTGCTGGAGCCAGCGACCTTGGGTCCACGCTGGTGAGCTTTTGCTCAAACCAGATGGGCCCACGCTCAAGTTGGCGAGCTCGGGGTCTCGAACCTGGGTCCTCCACATCCCAGTCCTACACTCTATCCACTGCACCACCTCCTGGTCAGGCCATCCACAATATTTAAATAATATTTTATAGAAATATTTTATTTTTTATTTTCTTTTATGATAAGCCTGTGGAGAAATATTCATGTAAAATTATAATCTCTGTATTCTGAAATAAAGAATTAAAATTTTCAAGATTTAAATTGACATTCTGAAAAGATAATACTTGTCCCTGGCTTCTCTTATATTCAATCAGTAAAACAGTCATTTTCACACGGACCCTATTCCCAGAAAATTTCCTTTCTGTGAAGTTTTAATCACCTAAACATTTTCTCAGATGCTGTTTCTCTTTTCCTTTGTTAAAAAAAAAAATCCTTTAAGAAAAGCTTCACTATCAGACCCCAGAAACACCGGGCAGAATTTCAAGATTCCTAGAGAGAACATTTACAGTTTCTTTTTCAACTTTACACAATGAAAAGTATATTAAATTCTCATTAGTGTCAGGCCCCCTAAGTTGGCCTCTAAAGAAAACAATCTTCATTTACATATTAAATGCAAAAATATGACAACATGAAATAAAACCCTAGATGGAGAAGGTGACCCCCAAGAGCAGACTATCAGCCAGCCTGTCTTCCGCGTGACAATCAGAGGCGTCCTGTCAACGGGATTACATCTGAAGTTATCGGTACATCCGAAGGCCAACGACCCAGCTATAAAACACGGGGCTTCCGTTTGCTATAAAGCAGTGGTTCTTAACCTGGGTTCTATGGAACCCTAGGGGTTCGATGAGTAGGTCTCAGCAGTTGGAGAAGCCTCTGCCGCAGAGGCCAGAATAAAGTAATACCATCATTTGTTGTGAGTTCATGCACTTTGTTGGCTTTGTTCTTTGAGCAAGGTGATGTTCATGCACGGCTCATTTTGTGCACCAGTAAAAAAACATATACCTATGTCTTGAATTTGAAAAAAGAAATCATATTTTATTTATCACTAAAGAAGGGTTTGGTGAATGCGCATATGAAACTGGTGGGTTCGCTACCTCAGAAAAGGTTAAGAACCACTGCTATAAACATAGATTCGGAGGCCGTGCATTGCTGGCGGGGCTGCGTGAGCCCCTCGGTCCGTCACTCTGCAGGCACCCGGAACGTCTGTCTCTGCGCCCCCGGGAGCCTCCTCGCGACAACGCTGCAGCCCATTGGTTTACAGCCCACGTGAAAGGAGGCCCAGGGCCCTAGGACGTAAGAAAACCCATCCCGCCGGAGAGACCCTGTGGGAAATCACACAGCAGCGTGCCCTCCACCCCTGATTTCCTTCTTGGGAAGTCACGATCCCACCACGAGCCTGGAGAGCTACCAGAAGTACCACTTCACATCACCGTTTCCACGTTCATACCTCCGTAAATCACCCAAGTGTAATTCTTAACAGAAACGTACTTTATATAAAGGCAGTCCTCTGGGAAAATGTTTTCACTTCTAAATTAAAGGTCGCGTGAAGTAAATATTGAACATGTCCCCATTGCTTATCACACTAAAATTACTTTTCTTTCTCTTTTTTTTTATTAACAAAGCCATTTTCTCTGAGAAAAATACCATGATGGTCTGGTAGCTGGCAACACCCAGTACACAAGTAAGACAGTGTATCCATGTAAACAATCAGAGGTGAATTCTGAAACTTGAACACAAGCTAACAGGCCTCTGTGTAGTCATTCACACTTCACACACACACATACACACACACATGCACATGCATACGCACACATATGCATAAATGGTGGTCTCAGAAATTCCTCACAAAACTGATCCCCACTTTGTTTTTATAATTTTCTATTTTATCTAATAGAGACATGCACATACTTGATACTTTTAGTAACTGCTGCATAAATGTTATAGATTAAAATATCTCAAAGACATTAATGATATAAAATTCATATTAGCAATTGTATCTGCAACCGTTGGTCCTAGAAGGAGAGGGCCTTTTATTGTTGTTGCTAAATGAATGCAACACAGTTGGGAAGTTTGCGCCTCTGAGGATTTAGCACTCTTGACTCACTCAGTAAATGTTTCCCTTCACACACACACACACATGCACACACACACACACACACATGCACACACACACACGTGTACATGCCTGCCTAACTACCTACATATATACACACACACACCTCCAAACCTGTATGTGTGCCCTTCTACCCAGCTACATATATACACCAATATCCACATATATATACACACACATACATACCTATGTATGTACATATATACATGTACAGAGCAGGGACAGAAAAATATACTACAGAGAATAGGATTTTTAATTTACTTTCTTTACAATATTTTTGTCCTGTATTAAAAAGTTTCAGTATTTATTTATTTTATTTTTACCATGTTGTCCAATATTTGCCAATACAGACAGTCTCACACTTCAATTTACAATCGATGCCAAAACAGACTTTTCCATAATGGTGTTTCTAAATATATATTGAGTGACTTAATTAATGGTAGTAAGAGGCAAAAATTAATTATCTGAAAATCAGGTTCCCATAGAAAATATTCAGAATTACTTACATTTGGAGGGAGGAAAAAATGTTACTCTATTTTATTTTATTTTAATCACTGGCTAAACAACAAGCCAGGCAGTTAAAGAGAAAATAAACAAGGCTTCTATATCAGAGGCAGGCAGGAGTGCTGTGCAAGTCCATGAGGAAAATTGGTTAACGGTCATACCCGACCAGTGAACTTGACCTCTTCAAGTGCTTAGCAAATCTCCACTTTGAATGTCGTCGGCTTTATAACAATATTATTATTAGGGGTTGCAAGATCAATACATCTGGTATAATTACATTCAGAAAATAGAACAATGTTCGAGACGAGATGTTTTTCAACATCTAAAGTTTCCCAGCATTGACTTATATTCTTTTTCTTTTTTTTTTTAATTCTTTTTATTTTATTCATTTTAGAGAGGAGACACAGATAGAGAGAGAGAGAGAAAGAGAGAAAGGGGGGAGGAGCTGGAAGCATCAACTTCCATATGTGCCTTGACCAGACCAGTGCAGGGTTTTGAACTGGCGACCTCAGTGTTCCCAGGTCGACGCTTTATCCACTGTACCACCACAGGTCAGGGTATATTCTTAAGTGGTCTATTTAGACCCCTCAACTAGGCAATGAATATTTCACCTCCTAATAAAATAGAAACTTTTCAGTGTTCACTCCTAGAATAATGCTTGCAAATTCAAAACTGCCATAAAATAGTGTGCCTATTAGTTTTTACATTTAATAAATATTTGAAAACCATCAATGGTAATGTATTATGTCAGGCAATAAAATGTATTCATTATTGCTAATTTAAATACTGTACCAAATACCATTAGCTTGTACACTGATGACACTAAATGACAATGAAATATTTAATCAAATTAAATAGAAGGGCAGTTTTTGATTTGTTGTTAACTAAATCAAAAATTGTCATTTAGGTTGAGTAAACCTAATTGACCTAACGTCTAAACCAGTGGTTCTTAACCTTTTTGGGGGTACCGAACCCACCAGTTTCATATGCGCGTTCACCGAACCCTTCTTTAGTGATAAATAAAATATGATTTTTTTTTCCCAAATTCAAGACATAGGTATATGTTTTTTTACTGGTGCACAAAATGAGCCGTGCATGAACATCACCTTGCTCAAAGAACAAAAGCAACAAAGTGCATGAACTTACAACAAATTACGGTATTACTTTATTCTGGCCTCCGCAGCACAGGCTTCTCCGAACCCCTGAGACCGACTCATCAAACCCCTAGGGTTCGGTAGAACCCACGTTAAGAACCACTGGTCTAAACAAAATTCTCTCAAAAATCTTGCACCATGTGCTCTGAGTAAACTACAGAGAAATAGCAATAATTTCTCTTGAAGAACCGGTAACATTTAATTACCTAACACTTACTGTTTACATGCAAATTAAATACTTATCCAAGCAACCTGATTGGATGTCTTTCTCTGATGCTTTTATTGATTTGACTAACAGCTTTAAGTGAGTACTTAATCAGTCCTAGCTGTCCAGAGCGAGAGCAAGGAGCCTTACTATGACCACATCACATAGTGAACACCTAGAATATGTCCTGCCCATGTGAATACTAGCCTCAGCCAGATTCACAATTTCTTGCATGCCTTCAAAAACATTTAAGAACATCATAACACTGTTCGAAAAGAAGAAATGCGTCCCCATGTTCGTGGCAGCATTGTTCACAATAGCGAAGATCTGGAACCAGCCCAAGTGTCCGTCAGAAGACGAGTGGATTAAAAAGCTTTGGTACATATATACTATGGAATACTACTCAGCCATAAGAAATGATGACATTGGATCATTTACAACAAAATGGATGGACCTTGATAACATTATACGAAGTGAAATAAGTAAATCAGAAAAAAAAAAAACTGAGAACAGCATTATTTCATGCATAGGTGGGACATAAAAGTGAGACTATGAGACATGGACAAGAGAGTGGTGGTTATGGGGTGGGGGGAGGGAGGAGAGGGTGAGATAGGGAGGAGGGGAGGGGCACAGGGAAAACCAGATAGAAGGTGACAGAGGACAATTTGACTTTTGGTGATGGGTATGCAACACAACGAATGATAAGATAATCTGGAGATGTTTTCATTGTACATATGTACCCTGATTTATTGGTGTCACCCCATTAAAGTTAATAAAAAAAACATTGAGTAAGGCTAGAAATCATAATGGGCTAATTTCTTTTTTTAAAAAAGAGACTTGTAAATAATAATGAGATGTATTAGATTCTGGTCACATAAGCAGTCGCTAAATGCTATTTTATATTCCAAATCGACTAAAAAGCTAGTGTTTCTCTTCTTTTTTAATCGGCACTGAAACATTCAGGCCATTTAAACTATAAATACTAAGCACAAGTATCCCCTGGAAACATGAAGAAAACAGACATTAGCATAGAAACAGCAGATTGAGACGGAAAGTTCGACACCCTCTTCGCGGGACATTCATGAAGGGCTGGAGTCCGCCGACCTCTCCCAGAGCGTCAGCTGCCTGGAAGTAAGTAATCCACCTTAAGAACAAGGACGGGTGTGTGATGGAGCTCACAAGAAAGAAGAGGCAGCGTGGGATGCCCTTCATCTCACCGACACATCACCTCCCCTTGACCACTGCGTGAGATCTGAGCGGGGGCAGCGAGGAACGCAGCCCCCCCGTGTCTGGGAACTGATTCACTGCGAGCCGGATAGTGTGGCTCTCTCCACAGGAGCTGAGTAGATGAAGCCCTGTGTGTGTTCTCGCAACAACCCTTCCTGGCGTGGAAGTGGAAGCAGCTATTGTCTGCACTCCACTGCAGTGGTTTCCAACCTCCGTCGTGTCAAGGTGCACGTGCACTAACTTCCATCGTGTCAAGGCGCACGTGCACTAACTTCCATCGTGTCAAGGCGCACGTGCACTAACACTAAAATTCTGCACAACACCAATATATATATATTTGCCAATCTGACCCCCCCAAAACAAACAAACAAACAAAAAACAACAACCAGATATCATTTTGATGCATTCACGCTGGACGGTTCTTGTCATGTTGGTGGTTGTATATTTTCTTTCTTATCTGACAGTCTAAGGATAAAGAGGTCAGGGCCCCTGACTAAGTAGCCAGGCATCGCGTGTTTTAAAAATGATTGTGGCGCACGGGTTGAAGATGGCCTCTCCGCCGCCTTGGTCGCTAGCTGCCGGGGGACGGAATGTCGTGCGGACGGAGCTCACGGTGTGAGGTGGACTGCGACCCTGCTCTTCATCCTCATAAGGCATTCTGTGGCTGACTCCGTATAAACTGGGCATGAAATGAATGTATGACTGCAGAGTCCTGGAAACAAAACCCATTACAGGCCAGAGATTAATCGTCGCACCGGCAAATCATTTGGTGAGCTGCGGGTCTATTCATGGAGACTGCCTCACTTTTACGCTTCTTCAGGCTTTGGCTGAAAAGCAATCACTTTTCTCTCTTTACCTTGATTACTTCTGGCTTTCACATTCATGTTTACCTCATCTGCTCGGGAGGCATCTGTAGAACTAATTGGTTTGTGAGCCCGATGGGGTTTGGGTGATCACTCTCCGCACACGCCTTCCACGTCTCTCTTTTCAAACCCTCTCTCCCGTGACCTGGAATCATAAAATAAAATACCTCATCAAGCGTAAGTCAGGTAAAATTAAAATTTTATTCATTGATATATAAAATAGGATGGGTCAATGCTCTCCAATTATTAAAACAAACTCCCCTGTGAGATTTTCCATCGTTCTTAAATTCCCTCATTGTCACAGCCACACGGTGAGTGTGAGGGGCAGTGCAGGACAAGCCGGGCAGCCGCAATCCACCGAGTGAGTTCAGGTACCTGTCATCAGCGTGGGCGGGGGGCATCGTTTGTCATTCTGAGTAAATTATCAAATTAAAACATCAACGTGTATATATGTACTATCTCCCTTCTTAGAATTTTGAAACGAAGTTTTATTCTTTGTGAAATTTCTTTCCACCGCTTTAAAATCAAACGTAGTAAGACAGTATCAAGAGAGAAGTTTCTCCTTGGCCATGTCCCTGCATCTGTGGGAAATACTAGTCAGTTAAAATACGTCTGTGAACAAATACATCTCATGTTTGCTTAGCTGTACAAAAGTGTAAATGTTCACGTCTTCAAGAAAACCCACCTCATGAAAACACCTATGGGTCTGTTGACCCAACACAGCAAACACAATACACCTGCCAAGGTCCTACGGCTCTCATCATGAATGACTGACATCTTGTTTAGATTTCCAGAATTAAGTTAAATTCTACGTACAAAGTTAGGTAGAGAAAATGGGCATGGTTTTTGAAGACGCAGAGTTTATGGACTGAAACTTTCCCTAGAAAATACGTAAGACATATTAATATTCAGCTAGAATTACTACAAGAGATATAACTATTAAGTATGCGTGTGCAGATGTGTGTGTGTGTGTGTGTGTGTGTGTGAGTGTCCACCCACTCACAGCAGGAAATCCACATACACTTTTATCCGCTAACAGCCTACTATTGACCAGAAGGCTCACCAGTAACGTAACAGTGGGTTAGCGCATATTTTGTATGTCATATGTATTTATTTATTACACTATTTTCTAACTGTAAAGTAAGCAAGAGAAGAGAAAATGTGTAGAAAATCGTAAGAGAAAATACGTTTACTGTACTGTAGGTATTTCTTGAAAAACACCCCCCTCTCAGTGGACCCTCCCAGCTCCAACCCGTGTTGCTCAAGGGTCCACTGTGAGGTGGACACAGAAATCACAACACGCATGCTGAGTCATCTGACCAGTTCTGGACGGCAGTGGCTCATCGTCAGGAGACATGGTACGCGTCATTTCTGTATAAAGTTTCCCCAAGCGATGGTCCTGTTTCCTCATTTGACTCACGTCTCTGAAGTTACCCCTGAGTAATGCTGAATTTGCCTGCAGAGTGGGTTACGGTGAATTTCACCACGCGTGGGTTACGGGCGCCCGCCCCCAGGATCCACAGTGCCTTATTGGCGTGGTCAGTAGGCTGTGCGCCTGATCTGTTCCTCTCCACTCGAGGAGGCTGTATCACGGGAGAAAGAGAGAGGCCGTGTTTTGTTCTGATTCTCTTTTCACTTGACAAAGAGAAGAGAAAATGAAGCCTCTTTGAGGGAGAGCCACTCCCTGGGGAGAACCCCAGTCGTGACGAGAAGCTGGCCCTTTCCAGGGAGGCGATGACATCAGTGGCACCAGTTCCATTTAAAGACACAGCTTTTAGACCTCTCTCTGCTCACCAAATGCCAGCTGCAGGTCCCTCTCTCGCCCCGGCAATGGCGTTAGATGGCAGGGCATCCATCCGGGGACGTCCTTCACAGACTCCAAACTCAGAAGAGTGACTGGGTCCCACTCCTTATTGTCAGGTGTGGCTGGAAAAGGAAGTGAGGTTCCTTTGAGATGTCACATGAGCAATGACATGGATGGTTTTTTTTAGTCCCACACACCTTTAGATCCTGGTGAGCCTCTTCTCTCTCTCCTGCTGCGATCTCTCCAGAAACACATTCTGATGCTTCCAGGCTTGACAGAAGTGTTTTCCCGAATGAGCCGGTTTCATGGGGTTGCATAATGCGCTGTCTGCTTTAGCCTAAAAATCAAACTGTCACTGATTTCAGCCATGGCTCTGGGGCGCCCTCCTGCAGTCGGTGGGCGTTCTGAAGAAGCCCCGCTTCCCTGCGAGGGAAAGCCCATGAAAAGTCTTTTTCTCTCTCTTTCATAAGTGTATTGTTACACGCCTCTGAGTCAGCTCTGACTCCTGGTGACCCCATAAATGAGTGGCGTCCACGGTGTCCCGTCCTCTCAGCCCTGCTCAGCCCTGGGGACTCAGCCCGTGGGTTCTTCCATGGAGTCCATCCATCCGTGTCACGTGTGGTCTTCCTCTTTCCCTGCAGCCTTCTCTGTCCCCAGCATGACTGTCTTTCCCAAAGAACCTGCCTTCTCACCATGTGCCCGAGCAGGACAGCTTCCGTTTTGTCACTCTGCCCCAGAGGAAGTTTCAGGGTTCACTTGCTCTGAGACCGGGGATCTCTGCAGAGCTCTCCTCCAACACCCCATTGACATGAACCCATCTTTCCTTATCAGTCTTCTTCACTGTCAGACTTTCACATCCGCGCACGGTAACTGGGAAGACGAGGGTGTGGATGGTCTCACCCTAGGTCTCCAGGGACACGTCTGTGCTCCTGCTGATCTTCCCTAATTCTTCCACTGCTTCCCTTCCGGGTCTCAGCCTTCTCCCGATGTCCTGGCTGCTGTCTCCGTGGGAACTGAGGACTGCATCGGAGGTCAACAACAGCTCTAACAATGTCAACGTGTATGTGGAAGTTGTGTATTTCTTCTGTAGTCATAATTTTTGTATTCTAGATGTTTAAACAGAATCCTGCTTATACAGAGATAATTATTAATACCAGCTAGCATCTGCCATTGGTGGATACGTTTTGTTTGTTTGTTTTTTTTTTTTTTTGGTCTGGCTTCCTTTATTTTACAGTAATCCTGAATTCAAACAACTCTATTTGCAAAAGTGGTTGTATATTCTAATTGCACCTGCCATATGGAGAGTTTTACATCCATGGAGAACGTCTCTGTATCTTGGAGGTAGAACATGCTATCCTCTAACTCTACATATAATCTGTTCACAGGAGAAAGAGTACAGGTTCTTCTGAGATTGAAAATAAAACCCAAATCTCCATTATAACCACCCTGAACAGAACATTTTCAAAAGTTTAAATTTCACGTGAGGTCGGAAGGCTCCTTGTTTGGAGAATCTAGATGTTTGGTATGCCTGTTTCAGACTGAGGCAATCAGATTTTATTTCCATATAACAGAGCGATGCCGTCTCCCTCCAACAGTCCAGGTACCGGAGAGCCCGACACTTGATACCGACACCACTGATGCCTGGAAGGTCCGTCTTTTCCTGCCGCTGCGGGAGGAGAAAATGAAAGGAAAAAAATATATATAAAGAGAGGAATCTGAAAGAAATCTCGAGGTTATAAGCTTGACCTTGCAAAGAAGAGTAAGACCACTTAGCGAGAGTCTTATCTTTGCCCTGGGTGGGGGCCGACGCTACAGCGTCCAGCTCTCTGACGCTGGGGTAAGATCAAGGGTCTGCATCTCGGGGTGCTGTGCGGGGAGTTCCACGGGGCCCTCTCGTTGCACAAGAGGAAATGAATAGTTTTTCATTCATCTGCTACACGCCAGGCCCCGCGGTAGTCATTTTCCACAACCATTTCCTTGAGCGCCTCCGAGCTACGGTCATTGTTTCCAAGAGCGCCCCTCACCAGGTAGTCCTGCGTGGGGACCTTACAAGGCTTTGGTCTGACTGCTGTTATACGACCCTTGAATCTGAGCATTGTTAAGCGGGCGGCTCATAACCAGTATTTTCTGTTGGAAGCCCTGTGGTTTCTCAGTGTTCAGCGAATAAACATTTCCAGCCGTTACAGCATAATGCTCCTGGTTTTCTTTACGTGAAAGGCAAAGAATAAACAGCACAGAAATGAAAAACTAAACAAAACTCAAAAGCTGAATGCAACCAGCAGGATCGTTATTCTGTTGGGCACTTGAAATAAAACAAACAAACGAAAAAAATCATACCTGATATTTTTTCAAATCCTATCAACCTTATGCTAGAGTTAATGTTTAAGTCGCTAACATGGAAGACAGCACACCGTAGACTAAAAAACAGAGGTTAAAATATTTTCAGGCCCTCCCTGGCCGGTTAGTTCAGTCGATTAAGAGTGTCATCCCGAAACAACAAGGCAGCAGGTTCGATCCCCGGTCAGGGCACATGCGGAAGCAACCAAATGCACGGCTCCAAAGAGAAACCAAAAACGACCAGAAAAGCCTAAGCGCTCATCTCAATTTCTCTCGGAAAGTTTGATTTTTGATCTTCCTCGCTGTGGCAACGTGAGCTTCTTCTACCTAGTCTCTGTGGGATCAGCAGGGCCCCACAGTCCACCTTCATCACGGGAGCTCATTCTAGTCTTGGGGCCGGTGCACCCACCTTCCTTCCTGTTCCCACTTCTGACTGTGGAGACAGCACCTGGTCTGGCCGTAGGAGACCCTATATCTACGGCTGAGATGCGGGTGTGTGTGTGAGGGGCAGCAGAGTTGCACGTGACATGTTTCTCATACGAGCAAGGGCTGGGGAAGCCGACTGGCTCAGGGGGCTGATAGTCTGAGCTTCTGCAGAGGGAGTGCCCTCAGGAGAGGGGACAGGCTTGAGCTAGACGCCCCGAGAATGACTTACACACAAACACTGCCGAGGATACCAAAAGTAACCTGGCCTTCTGGAGTTGAAAAAAAATAAAAATAAACAACAAAAACCAATTCACTGGATATTGCTCATTTCCGAATCATTCCATGGTCATACTCCCATCTCCCAGCAGCTGACAATTTTGTCGGAAGAAGCCACTGTCCTGTGAACGTTTCACTGGCTTGTGCACAAAGCCAGAAAACCAAATGTTTGAGGGGGACCAGGACCAGAGGACAAGAAAGAGACCACCGGCCCCTGGGGACGTCCCCCGGCTCACGTGCTCACGTGAACACGCATACACGCTCGATTGCATTTTCTGTGCATTTGAAATATTTTCTTGGCATTCAGTCCTTGGTGTTCTGTTCTCACACATGAGCATTTCGTCCTGATAACTGCCAGAGAGGCGGAAAATGAACGCGACAAGTAAAAACTAGATGCAGCGTTTGAATGACAGGCGAGTGAGAGTCTTATCAGAATGCAGATGGGTTTTCAATACCGAGTAGCTGGCTCAGTCTTGTTTTTACTCTTTATGTGTGCAAATGTAGAGATTTCTACCCACCGAGAGCGTTGAAAGCCAGCCTAGAAAACACGCAGCCTACTTGAATGAGCAGCGGGGTTCCTTCTCTGGGTTTTTTTTTGGGGGGGGGAGGGGGAGGAGTCTATTTTTTTCCAACACTTTCAATTCTGCTGAGAGCAGTTAGGCAAGATTATGGTTCAGCATCCTTTTAAACCTGTTAGGAAGTAAATGTATCATTTTTTCTTTACAGTTAGAGAAACACGAAGAATGGACATGTTCGGCAACAGCATAGATTAAATAACATTCGTTTGCTACAGAATATCGCTTCTCGCCAGCGGCACGTGGCTTTCACAGTTTAAAAGAAAGTGGAACTATTTCTTTACAAGCAGCCATGCACAGACCTATCGGGGAGGAGGAAATTCTGATGATGACAAATACCTCCTTGCCTTATTTATGTGCATAAGGAATCTTTTGTTTTTAATAATTGGCTTGCATTCTCTTGAATAATAAAATTGCGTACCTTGATGGTTTTTTACTTGGGGCTAAATTTATTCATTCTTAGGATTTCTAAATCACATGTAGGGAGAAACGAGCTATTTGTGAAATGATCAGACTAAGCACTAGCTTATCCAGGGCATGTTTCATTTAAAAAGTTAGTGTCTGTCCATGTGATGTTAAAAAAAAAAAGAAAAATAAAAAAGTCTATAATTTCCTGGCTTGGCAGTTGTCATTGCAAGATGTGGGGTCTTTTAACGGAGCTCTGGAGGCAGGAGGAATTTGCAGAAGATATGTACGGGCAGAATGGGTCTAAATATGGTGTTTATAGGAAGAACATTACACAATGTTTCAGATGTTCTGGACCAAAAACAATCTGTATGTTCAAAGAGAGAACTTCAGCCAAAACACGAGTTGTATTTTTTTTTAATTTCTTTTTATTTATTTATTTTAGAGAGGAGACACAGAGTGAGAGAGAGAGAGAGAAAGAGAAAGAGAGAAAGGGGGGAGGAGCTGGAAGCATCAACTCCCATATGTGCCTTGACCAGACCAGTGCAGGGTTTTGAACTGGCGACCTCAGTGTTCCCAGGTAGACGCTTTATCCACTGCCCCACCACAGGTCAGGCACGAGTTGTATTTTTAAACCGCACTTAGTTAGGCATTTAATTTTTAACAGCATGTTAAAAAGAGAGAAAAAAGAAAAAGAAAAGAGGAACTCTGTTTTGCTTTGGATCAAGGGACTCTGACCCTGAGGCCAGAGATCTCAACTGCAGCCTTACCAGGAAGTTCCCGCAGACTGTGCCTAGCCGGACCGTTACTGTCTAGCGAACCAGCAGTTGGATTCACAAGAAAAATAAGAGGCATGAAAATAGTTTGTTGCCGGGAGGAGGCAGTAGAGACATCCGGGCTTAGTGGCCAGTCTAGCTTCCTCTGAAGCCAGTTCACTCTCTTACTATGTTGTTACTTGGGTACACACACCCTCATCTCAGTTCCTCTCCCAGGCAATGCATAGCTATAATAACACCTGCTCGCCACTATGTTCTGAAAAATAAATAACAATAATATACAGTGATACATTGAGATACAAACAGACCAACATACATTTTTTTAAAGATACGAACCGTGACTCAGTTAGTATTTTTGTTCGAGATCCGAGCGAAATTCTGAGATAGGAGTTGTGATTCGGGAAGCTGCCGCTAGCCGGCGTGTTGGCGCACGGGGCCAGTATCCGGAGTTTGATATACGAGTTGACAGATTTACGAGCTCGGTTACAGAACAAATTAAATTCGTATCTCAAGGTACCACTGTACAAAGTGCCTGGCTCATATTAGGAGCTCATTAAACGGTGAGTCGTTTGAGACAAGATGTTTTGTCCACCCTGCCCTGTGAGCTGCCTTAAAGTTAAAATGATTGGAGACTAGAAATGGATCTTCTCGTTAAGAAAGAACATGTTTAGACAAAAATAAAAAATCCACTCTTCTTGTTGTCTTTGCCTCTTCTTTGTGTGCGAACATATTCAGGATTGAGTCCTTGCTGGGGGTCCAAGGTAAGACCAGCTATTACAGCGAACGTCTTTCTACAGAGAAGTTTTCACGCGTGCCCTGTACTCGGAGGGGCAATGCTCCCTAAGCCCGTGGTCTGCTGCTGAACCGTGAGCGGAATCGACTCACGACCTCCGTGTCAGAGTGCATCATGCATACACCACTTATTATTAGGATTCATTCATATTCTCCAACGGTGCTTCTAATTTAAATGAAGACAAGCCACACAGAGGAACTTTTTATGCTGTGCAGCATACCACGCTTCAATTAAGCACGCGCTCCCCCACACCCTCTTGGGAAGGTTTGATGACATCCTTCAACGGCTTTCTCTTTGCTCTTTTTTTTATTTTAAAGTTTATTTTTTTTTCTTTTTTATTTATTTATTTTAGAGAGGAGACACAGAGTGAGAGAGAGAGAGAGAAAGAGAAAGAGAGAAAGGGGGGAGGAGCTGGAAGCATCAACTCCCATATGTGCCTTGACCAGACCAGTGCAGGGTTTTGAACTGGCGACCTCAGTGTTCCCAGGTCGACGCTTTATTCACTGCGCCACCACAGGTCAGGCTTCTCTTTGCTCTTGAATTTTCAGCTAGATCAATAGGAGTCTGAAGGAACGGCCACTGGTATGAAAATCCGCAAGTCTCGGGAAAGCGGAGGTTAAACGGTCAACAGAATATCTTAACTGGCATTGACCTCCGTCAGTCACGTCGACAGGGTTTCTCTAAAAGACGATCGGCCGCAGTAAATAAATTTCATCCAAGGGGCAGAAGAGATGGATCTATCTGATTATACTGCTTTGAAAGGTACACGGCCCCAGTTCTGCTAGAGTTTTCCCCACTGAGAAAACATAAAGTGAATTCAAGTTATTTCTCAGTGCGTGAAGGTGCCCTCCCATGGCAGGCGGATGATGAAGAGCGAGTCAGGGTTGGGGAGTGGCCGGCATCTTTGCTCTCTGTGACAGCGGGGATCTGGAGTCTAGACAATTCTAGAGACCCAGAGGAACAGCGGTAAGGGTGCTAGTTTCAATAAAGCGGGACAGGTGGAGCATCAGTAACTCCTGACCGGTTGCAATTCATCTGCCAAGAGAAAGAGCCAGGAAAAAAATTCCCTGGAATGAAATCAAACATGTCATAAGCTGCTGATCGTATCTGGCTATATTTATTTACCTAATGTCAATAAATACATGGTAGGCAAGTGTCTAATAATGCAGACTGAAGTGATTTAATTCTAAATCACTTTTATTTCGGAAGCATTTGCTATTTGAGAATCTGGGACATACGGTCCTGTGCGGTTTGACCAATGAGGAGACATTCTGGGAGATGTGTGACTGGGTGAGTTTGTGGTTGTGCAAACACCAGAGCACAAGCATGCAAATCCAGATGGTACAGCCCCACGGCATGAGGCTCCGTGGTCCAGCCTGTGGCCCCCAAGGTGCAAGCCCGCCCAGCGCGTCACGATACAAAACACGGAGGAAATCAAGCAGAAGGGAAACCAGGCCACGGGGAGACCTGGCACACACTGCGTTACGTAGAGGGACCACCCTCCAAAGTGCGAGGAAGTGACAGGACAGAGAACACATAAGTGAACACTAACAGAGGCGTGTGTTATCACCATCACGTTTCTGCACAGGACATGACTGTTTGTGCCGCAATTTACAGCACTGGCGGGGCAGGAAGGCTGTTGACACCAGCATTGCCACACACGCACACACACACACACACATGTGAGCATGCACTGTGAGACAACCTCACAACAACCACCGTGTTAGGATGGTGACGGCGTCACTAGGCAACAGCAGTTTCCGGCTCTGTGATCATCTTATGGGACCACTTGGTGTCTGTAGTCTGTTGGTGACAAAATATTGTTACACAGCATTTGACGGTAACTGTTTCCAACCTACATCTCCCGTATGTACAAATATTCCAAAAGTCCTGTAACAATTTCTCTCGTAAACAAAGCTATGTTTGATTTAAAATGTATACATATTCACGTGGAGAAGAAATAAGGCATCTGACTTTTTAATAAGTAACATTCTTTTAAAGTTGGCCAGGATATAAAAGGAGCACATTCAAATCGCCACCAGAGGAATCCAAAAACCTGTACATACAGAAGCTTAAGCTTGGTGCCTCAAAAAGCCAATGACAAATCATAACTGAGATGGTGGAATAAAGGAAGGTTTATTACTTTGTCATTTAAATACAAAGTTTTATTGGTTAAAATAAATGATTGATATTCGTCTGATCTCTTTTTTCCTCGAAGGACTCCACATTACAGGGTATAACATCTATTACTTTCTACAGTGAAAATACAAATTTTATCTTCAATGCTGCAAAACAGTAATTTTACCCTGTTATTAAAAATGCATTTGCATGATAAAATTATATAAATTTATTATAAAGATGCACTGTTTCAAAGCTTTGAAACATTAGACGTCAAGTCACAAAAGATGCATATTTGCATATACGTATGGATAAGAATGCCTGTAGATTGGAGAAATAAATTTCTTAGACTACTTCTAAGAGAGGTAAAATATTACCTAGTGATTATTTCATAATGTCAAAGCTGTACTTAATAAGATGGCATTGAGAAACATAACACCAAGTAAGATAAATGATCAAACTCAAACACTATGTCCGCATCAGCGCAGACAATTTATCCAAAATGTGTTGGTTAGAAGATAGACTTACAAGCCTGTAACATAAATTGGTTTCTGCCCTTGAAACTTAACTCCATCACCCGAGTTTTAATTGTTTAAAGTGTGTGAAAGAGAATCACCAGATTTATGAAATGGTTTTGCTTAAAATCTCGTTTAGATTTTCCAATACATGAAGTTCCACTTATTTCCGCCCCCCCCCAAAAAAAACCCACGCCTTCTGCTAATCAGAATCCCGACGTGGTGTGAGACAACCCTGATGTAACTTATTACGATCAGTGACCCAGAATATTTTATGTTCAGGTGCGTATTAAAAAAATGTTTGTGATAAATTAGGAATTTAAACAGAGTAGCAGAGCGACTGTCAACATTATATCAGTTATCACAGACCTCACTCCCGAGAGTTTTATAAAAACTGCCGTGACACAGTAAAACATGACAGTTAAAGTACTATAAATCCGAGTGACTGGCATATGTCAGAAGTGGGATAACATGTGAGATGTAATTCTTCCAACAGAATTTTTTCTTTAGAGTCAGTTTCTGAGAAAATATAAGTTTATAGCAGTTATATCGGTTAAAATTTGAACAATATGTTACCATTAATTTTAATGGTATTTCAACATGCTTTTGATTATCAAAAGAAAACTGTCAGTGGCCTGCAAGAAAAACATATCACCTCCAAATTTTCAAGTAAAATTTTGAATGAAAATAAATGTTTGAATGATTAAAAATGCCATTTTGCATATACAAATTTTTTTTGCCGTATTTTTAAAAATAAGGAGTTTAGATTTATGGTCCTAATATTTTAAAATTTAGATGTTAAAAAATACTTTCAACAATTTATAGCAAATATTTAAATTTAGTATGTGGTCGGGATACCGAAATATATATGCCAGGAGGGAAGTTTGAAGGGTGCCCAGGGCAAATACTGTTTTTATACTTGGCAAGGGGTAGAATAGGGGTATATTTTCCTTAGTTTTAGACAATAAGTGTTCCAATTCCCTTGTATCTTAATACAGAGAGAACAGTGAGTCCTAGAAGTGGTCACGTGATTGACCTAACCAGGTCAATTAAATTGCTACATGCACAGTACCAAAACAAACACAGCTACCTTCACCAATAACTTCTTTTGGTTTATTCAAGGTTAAATATTTATTTATATTTCATTTTAAAAGTAAAAAAAAAAAATTGAAATATATACCCTCTACCTTTATCTTTTAAATGGAATTGTTATTAATTCCACGGTACAATTTTAACTTTCTGAGTTGGTCACATGTATACAGAGTAGTATGAAAAGTCACCCTGGCAGAGGAGGGTTTAATATTTGGTGATCGTGACTTAAGAATTTTTAACTTTTCGACCAATGAGAACAACTAGAAAGCCTGGAGTGAAAACAATTTAAAAAATAAAAGGAAGAATTTGATGTCTAGTTAGAGAGCAATGAACCGCAGGACCAAAGGGTCGGAGACCAAGGGCAGACAGAGACGTGAGCCCTGCGACCTGGGGGGGGGTGGCTTTCTTTACCTGGGGTGTCTGCGGACCCAGAAAGCCCAGCAGAGAGGCAGGGAGCCCGCCCGGGTCTCACCCCCTGCGATGGTTTATCCCAGACATTCTCGTGCTCCCAGGACCGGAGGCGACCCTCGGAGAACATCTGCAAAGGAAGCACTTAGTGAAGAACCGTAATAAAGTCAGAAGGTTACCGTACAGTCACCACCTAAAAGAGCAATAAGAAATGATTGAGAAAACCGCCTTGTGAATGACGCTGATGAGGCTAAGGCTACGGCAACGTGGGCCATGGTGGGCGTCCAGGACTGAGGAGAGCAGTGAGTCCCGTCTCTCCCTCATGGGGAGGGGGACACGCCGTCCTCCGAGACAGGCCCGGCCCTGCTCAGATCTGAGGGTTTCCTTCTGCAGAGTGTGTCCATCTCCAGCTAATGCCTAACACACGCTGCCTTCTGATGGCGCATTCGTGTCTTGTAAGGAAGGGGGGAAGAGTCCCCATGGTGCAGACCCCGACTCTGCTTTTAGTTAGGTGCTGAGACCATCATCGGACTACGTTCCTCTTCTAAACACACTCACACCCACCGCGGCACAACTTCAGGATCTGCTCTCTCGTGAGAGGCAAAGTGAGGACTCGCCTCTGGGCCAGCGTAACTCTTACAGACGATGGCGAATGAAAGCAGTTCTGTGACAATCTGGGTTGTACTCTCACCAGCAGACAAGGTTTGTGAGAGCAAAATACAGCCGCCACCACGCCCTGCACTGGGTGACCAATGGCGCCGGCTAAGCCAGCGTCTCCCCGTTAATTTGCGTTATGCCTGGCAGAGGGCTGGCCGCTGGGGGCACAGCGGCAGATGCTCCATGACGGGTCCTGCAGGGACTCAGAAATGGCTGAATTCCACGCAAGACTGCATGCCTGGCTTCACCGTGCTTTGCTGTGTGTGCTGCGTCTCACAGGTGTCCCATGAAGGCAAGACCCTCCCCCCATGCAAAGACTACGGCTCTCACTTTGCTGTGGTCCTCCCTGTGCCATGAGTCTGAGACGGAGCCCGCAGCCTCCCTGAGGTGGGCTCGTTGCCCCAGCTGTTTGCTTTTCTAAAAGCATGTGGGAGACAGAGCCCACGGTTCCTGTAGACTCACCCGGGGCCCCACGTGCCATCAGGTCCAGCCTGCGCTAACTGGAGGTTGACCAAAGATGGTGCCCCAAGGTGTCTTTTCTCTGCTTCTCATGAGAGGGACCGAGCTAAGGTCAGCTTTAATCAATAGATGGGTCATGAGAATCAATGCCCCCCCACACACCACACCAGGCAGCGCACGGCCACTTCTGAAGACGAATCTCACAGCCACACGCAACAGAACAGCACGCTCACCCAATGGCTGGTGTTTCGTGGCAAGTAATGAGTGTTTTGTTCCACAGTGATGCCAGAGATTGTTTTGATAAAAAATAATGCTTTTTTTTTTTTTTTTTACTTAGGATAATCTGTAGCCGCATTATTCTCTGAAGCAAATGGCGCTTTGACTTCTTGGCCATGAAGAAAGCTAAAAACCACAGGCAACGTACTGAGAAATATTTTCTGAAGCTTCCTAATGACAGTAATTTATAGACAGCCCCAAATCAGTGTGTGTGATCAGATGACTATTACAAAATCGGACGGTGGGAAACGTTCTATACGTATGTACGTAGGATGGAATGGGATCACTGAGTTCTGGCGGGTATTTTACTTTGCATCCTGATGCTCTGCTATCCTCCACACTCTCATCCATGCCGCCGCTGCGTGTGTCAGCCCTGTTCCGTCACTGCCCGTCTATGTTCTAAAGTTAGAATTGTTGAGGTGACCCCGGTTAAGAAGATCATTCCGGTTTCAAGTGTGTGTGTGGATGACACAACCTCCGTTGACAGCATCGTGCGCTCGCCACCCAGAGTCAGATCTCCTTCCATCACGAGGTAGCTGAACTTCTTTACCCCCAGCCCCCGGCCCCCTTCTTTCTGGAGACCACCGTGCTGTTGTCTGTGTCTAGGAGACGTTGTTTGTTTGTCGGTTTTCTATCCCACATCTGAGTGAAATCATGGGGCTCTTGGCACTGTCTGACTTACTTCGCTGTTGCCCTTGGCAGTGGTTGTTAAATGACAGCGCTTGGCAGGCACACTGGGTGGTGCGACTCTCGGCTGGCCGAGGGGTGAGAGAGTCTACATAGGAATGATACCAGTGTGAGCGAAGATCAATTGTCTCCTCGCTGTGGCAGGATTTACTGACTAGCATTTCATAGCAGCGTGCCTAACAAGAGAAACGATGTTAATGTGGTTTATTATTCTAATCAGTTTGATTAGAAGAGGAGAATATATTATTGTCTACGGAATTGTAGATCCCCAGGGAAGCACTAAAATCGGCGCTAGTGCATGTTACCAATTGTGACTTTCAACCACTTCTCCAGACTCTTGTCAGCAGAGAACAACTGCATGGCCAGTTCTGTTTCTGCCCTGACAGCTCCTTCCCGGAACCCTCCATAACCTTGGTTCACGAATTTCCCGATCCCTAAGTTGCTGCTATTCATCTCCTTCTCAGGACCTTTTCCACGCTCCCTGGGTGAATAACCCATACTTATGGCTCCATCTGACATCTCTGGTGGGAGCCAAACCACGTCCGAGAGTTCCAGATGCATTCTGACTTCCTTTGCAAACTGTTGGGAGAGGTTAACCTCTACCTTCTCAAGGCTGACGCTCCCAACCTCGCCTTCAAAACTTCCCTGCGGCTGACCCGTTTCTTCTGTGGGTGAATGGCAGCCACATAAAAACTAAACATGGTTTTATTAAAGACTTCATAAATGGACCATAAAACATCCTTTTAAAAAAAAAATCCCCTCTCTCTTGACTTGTTTAAGTGTCTACCCTCCTCACGGGAGCGTGTGCTTTAGGGGGGCGGCAGGCTGGCTCCGGTCCACAGAGGGTGTACCCCGGCCGACGTGACTCCATGGCCCGGGTGTCCGCGGGCCTGAGTCTGTTCTGGGAATAAGAAGCATGTGAGTAAGTGAAGGACGAGGCAGCCGTCTCTAGGAAATGACTCCTTTTTCTTCTAGGACAGGCTTCTACAAGGCTGACCACCTTTTTATTTTTTTAATGTTTATTTTTATTAATTTGAGATAGAGAGAGGGTAAGAGAGAAAGAGAGAAAGAGAGGAAAATCGGTCTGGTCCCGTCTATGTCCTGACCAGGGGATTGAACCAGCAACCTCTGCGCTTTGGGATGATGCTCTAACCAACCGAGCTCTCCAGCCAGCACCAGGCAGACACTCTTTAGTCTGCTTGTCCCTTCTAGAAGCAGTGTCCAAAAGTATAGAGTTTCGTTACATAAGAACAAACCACCTAGCACAGCTGACAGAGAGGTAAAAGAGGTGGGTATTTAATGACATTACTTGACCACTGAACTAAGTAACCATAGACTTAACCACACATGAGCATTTCTGCCTGCATTATAACTTAAAATATTATTGCTTATGTCATTGTGAGTAATACTTTTTTTTGCCATGCTTGACTGAAAACATTGCGATGAAACTGTCTATGACGGGCAGTGGGAGCTCTCCTCCGGGTGGACTTGAAAGCATTTCCCCCTTGCTTCCCAAGCGGCACACTGTGTATCATTTGAACGAGCTATCATTGCCTCTTCGCCAAAACCTGTGCTATGTTAGCTGAGTTTTTAAGAGAAGTTTCCTGGTAGTAAAACCGTCTCTGAAATCCACGGACCTGACCCCCTCATAGAACCGACTGCCCTTCCCAAAACACATGTTCTGCTTACCTAACGTGAAGAACTCCCGAGGGCACCGTTCACCTTTTTTTAAAAAAGCACACCTAATGATTTCGTACCGTGTGAAAAATACAGATATCAAGGTTCTTGGATGAACAAAATTTATGCAGCAACTGACGTAAAACTCTATGAAGGAAGATTGATTTCTGTCTCTTGGCTTTCACAGGCATGGGTATCGAGCAAGACACAGTTCTTCTATTTGCAAATGCTTTTGTGATACCTAAGAAAAAATGTTTCAATATTTATAACTCATTCATATTTAAGTACTCTGAATCCTTAAAGCAGTAAGTCCAGTGTTAACAGAAACAAGACAAACTTTTAGTAAAAAAAGATCCTGTATCTAATTTACAAATCTTCTGCTCATCGGACATACAGTGTCCCACTATGTCCTTAAATATTGACAATACACAATATATTGTGCTATTACAAGAATAAAATGAGATGAATTATATACTGAGCTCCTTTGAAAATGACTGAGGGCTAAAAAGTCATTTGTTACTCATAGTAAAATGTCTATTATACACACACACACACACATACACACACACGCACAAAAAGATCAATGTAAACTGCCAGAAACTGTTGTGCCAATAGATGACATCATTATTTGAGGTAATCTAGTGCATTTAAAGAAAAGTAAGAAAATGACGATTCATATTGACCAGACCCAATTAAAACTTTTAAAAGCCACTTCTACCAATTCTTTGGTATGCCCCTCCCCCTTCCCCCAAGCACAAATGAAAGTATTTGATTGTATAAAGTGCTAGACTATAAAGAGGTCGCCTGGTGATTTTCAGAGTTGTAGTGTCGTGAGATCTGATCAATTTCCATAATCTTTCTCCCGAGAAGTGATGGATCGATAGTAAACTCCCTGCTACAGAAAATAACAAATCATTGCTTAGTGGCAAGTTCTTCCGTGAGATCACACATCCTAGCTGAAGTGGCATCAGAGGGTTAGTACAAAGTCAGCGTTGACAGCATCTCATGACGAAATTACTGCACGATGTCGCTGGCACACGTATGGGCTTTGGGGGGGGCATACCTTGGGGGCTGGAGGCAAGTCTAGCAGCCAAACACACGCTGCTCATGCCCAGTAAGGCCCACTAAGCTCACCGATGAGAAGCCGGAGGTGCAGGACCACCTCAGAACTGACTCGAGCAGTGAAGGCCCTTGCTGGGTAGGTTGGTTGATGAGAGCATCATCCTGATGCACCAAGGTTGACAGTTCGATTCCCAGTCGGGGCACATATAAGAATCAAATGATCAGTGCTGGATGCTTAAATAAGAGGAACGACAAATCAATGTTTCTTGCTTTCTGTCTCTGTCTCTCTCTCAATCTCTCTTCCTTCTTCCTCTTTCTCTGGAAGGAAGAAAAGAAGGGAGCAAGGAAGGAAGAAAGGAAAGAAGGATGGAAAGAAAAAAGGAAGGAAGGAAGGAAGGAATAAAGGAAGGAAGGAGAAAAGGAAGGAAGAAAGAAGGAGAAGGTAGATGTGCTAAAATAGAAAAAAACAGAATAGGGAAACAAAAATACAGCAAGAAGCAGGAAAACTGGAAACAGCCAAGTAGGATTTCAAATAAGAAACTGTACAGGGGTGATCAAAGCCCTGGGGGACAGACAGACCATCTGGGGCATAAAGCGACAGCCCAGGAGGTTTGTGAGGAGGATGGCTACGCCATGCTCATGACAAAACACAGAAGACCACTGAACTTGAGAAATGTCAGTGGGGAAAGCATGTGAGGCCAAAGGAAGGACAGGGAGGAACAGAAAGGTGGTGACATGGAATGGGCGTCTTATGCTGAAAGGACAGGGTAAAACTCAAGATAAAAATTAAAGGGAAGATTTTGAAGCCATCTGGACATGTTTCAGACTAACCCACCTAACATGAGCCTGGCAGAAATGATTAGCTCAGTGGTTCTTATCCTGGGTTCTATCGAACCCTAGGGGTTCGATGAGTCGGTCTCAGGGGTTCGGAGAAGCCTCTGCCGCAGAGGCCAGAATAAAGTAATACCGTAATTTGTTGTGAGTTCATGCACTTTGTTGGTTTTGTTCTTTGAGCAAGGTGATGTTCATGCACGGCTCATTTTGTGCACCAATAAAAAAACATATACCTATGTCTTGAATTTGGAAAAAAAAATCATATTTTATTTACCACTAAAGAAGGGTTCAGTGAATGCGCATATGAAACTGGTGGGTTTGGTGCCTCAAAGAAGGTTAAGAACCACTGGATTAGATAATTGACGGTTTGTTGTTCTGGTGGTTTTGCATTATTTAATTTGCAAAAAAAACAAAAACAAAAAAAACCCCAAACCACGTTTTTTGAGGTCTTGCTATCCACCAGGCATCTCATAATGTTCTGGAAGTAGAACAAGAAGAAACGTGACATGCCACTGGGTGATTACAGACCAATGCTGTGGCTCACAAGAAGTTCCCACATCTCTAGTAGAAAATCCAAGGATATGCCACGTATAGCTGCATTCTGAGGTTCAACTCACTATGAGTATCAATTGGCTTTATTGTTAAATCATGATAAACTAAAATTACAACGATTTTAAGAGTATAATGCTTACCATGCTCACTAAAGTCTTAAAAACAATGGGCGTTTGAGGTGGCCTGATACTTACTAACATTTTCAAATTAGTTTCTATGAGTAGATACAGTCTTAATTTTAAAATGATTACTTATAAACCCCTGATTTTTAACTGAAGTGTCTGTCATAAATTAGGCCCTGCCTACAATGGCTTTACATTTCTAAGAGTATGAAACTCTTAGAAGGAAATACATACCCATTGATGTAATAATATCTGTATGCCCCCCACACCCCCCCCCCCATATTTCTTGTAAGGAACGTTTGCACATTGGTTGAAAACCAAACATCTAACAAAACGTGGTTCCCTTCGATTGCTGTGATGGTTTCCAACGACGCCGATTCGCAGGAGCAGAGAAGAAGGGGAGCCTCTTCAAGCATTCAACGGGACCCCAGGGGCACCACCGTCGCCTTCCTTCCCACTCGCCGACCTGCCGCGCCTCACAGGCACGGGGCTGCGAGGGATCAGAGAGAGAGTCTGTCTGGAAATCAGCTCATCACTCAGCTGCAACTCCTCTCCGCCAGCTGCACCGGTCCTGAGCACCACCTGGAGGAGAGCCCGCAGAGCTGACGGGCGATCCCGGCTTGGAAACACACGACGAGCCGTGTCTCTCCAGAGCACATGCTTCTGATGATTCTTACTCTCCCTTCCTCAGCGTTGGTAGAGGGGGAAGTATGCCCGTGAAGCCGGTTGGGCTTCTATTTTATAACGATCAAGGTAAAAACTTCTCTAGGTCCTCTTGGGGAAAATAATAATGAGCTCAGTATTTAAAGTATGTTTAGCTTTCTCTTTCTTTGATGATAATATCAGTATGTTTAAGTGATGACTGACTATGTGTTAAAAAAATACCACTAGATGGAAGTAGATCAGAACTAAAGAGTTACAAGTCTCCTCTTTGACTGCTGCACCAAAATGACATAGAAGAAATTTGTGGTTTTGTTTGCTTGGTTGCTTTTTGTGTAAACAAATGACCTACTATACAGACTAGGAATTAGGGCAGGGATGGGCAATCTTTTGAGCTTGGTGTTTCAAAATTCGCCAAAAAACCGAGCATCACTCGGGTGCTGTGTCACTTGGAGAAAAACGGCCTAACCGGAAGTCCCAGAACTAGACTCTCTGTGCTGGAGTTCTGTTGTTTTGGCCTCCAGACCTCTGGCACAGAGTGTGTCTACACTACAGCAAATGTTCTATCCTCGGCTACTGCACCTGGCCGTGCAGCAGCCGAGGATGAAACGTCCTTCTCGGCATGTGGCCCCATACTTCTCTGGTATGCGGCCGTGTGTCATCGAAAATGGCTACACATGTCAGTGCTGACACGCGTGTCATAGGTTCGCCATCACAGAATTAGGATCTGTTTCAGTTGTGATTCTGTTCTTCTGGCTTAAGAGTGGGTGGGAGTCTTTAAACTCTATAATTCTGTTGGTGATTTGTTTATATTTTGTAGCTTTTAATAGTAACACGAAGTCATCATCTGGAAACACAATAAAATCTTTGTACTTCTTTAAATCACTTGTAAGCCCTGACAAATATTTTTTTTTGCACGTGTTAATTGGATATTATTTTGAAAAATACACTCTCCAAGCATAACAGGTTTTCTGGGATATTATTGTGGATAGATTTTAAGCTGCTAACAATATGGTTTCACATGAACAATGTCTGATTCAATTGCAAGTAAGTTTCGAAACCTAAGGTATTTTATTCTCTGCATTTAATGTCTTTCAACTAGAAAATTTTCCCTAATGATGATGAATGGAGAATGGAAAAGAACTCAGCTATAAACTCGGAATAAATATATTGTATTAGGTCCAGAGTAAAATGCAGTGTTCAGACTAGGTTTGAAAGTACATATTGATGGAGAAGATCGCTCAATTCTCTAATATAAAATAGAAATAGTCTGCCAGAACGTAAGTAAATTGCATTGAATCGGTGTCAAGCTGAGTAATAGATACACATGTGTTTTAGAATACATTTCATCGTTCGTTTCTAAAACCGCGTTGTTAATGATTTCGATGTCTTGCCAGCACTGACGCTCAAAGCAAAGAGATATCAGGATGCCCCGTGTTCCTATTCAAAATATCTAGATGAACAGGAAAGTAGTCTCGGTTTATCACTATTTTTTTAAATTCACTCATGGTGCTTTTCAAAACTGCAAGCCAAAAATATTTCTGAATAAAGTGATGAAATAAAGGCGTTTCCGACACATTATTATATTTTTCCCCTGAAATTTGGTGAACACTAACAAAAATAGCCCAATGAACCTCCAGGGTACACATCTTTGGAAACAAATAAGGGAGGAGGCTAGGGGACAGGCACTTCTCCAGCCCCCGTGACCCTGCCGCGGCGAAAATCCACCCGGGAGGCCACTGAGCGATGGGAAGGGCTGGGGGTGACAGGTGGCTGAAAACCAAACTGAAAGCAAACATAGCCGGAGTCTGCTAGAACGAGCAAGGGTTCACAGCCGAGCTCTCACTAAAGGGAGCAGTTATTTTGCCCGAGAACAATAGGAATACCGGGATGAGCCCACTAACGAGGAGCGGCCTTCCTCATCGAGTGGTGGGTTCATCACAAGCCCAGGTCACTCCATTCTCAGCTCAACTTCCCAGCCAGGGCTTAGGGAGCTCACTGACCGCCGGAGGGCCATGTGATGGGTGGGACCGCAGCCCCCAGGGTGGACTGTGTGGGTGGGAGCATGCCCGAGCCTCCATCCTGTGACCCCCGCCTTGGACTCCACCGAGCTCACCTGTCAGAAGAAGCCCTGCTGTTTCCCCCGGAATGGCCAAGCTCAGGTGCTGCTTCAACAAGTCACAGTTCCACTGCCCAGGGGGGCTGCCTTTCAGGGAAGAGGGATTCTCCTCATGCTGAAGTCCCCGTGGCTTGTCGGCCATCGTGACCACCGGGTACCAGCCCACCTCTGCAACGGGCAGGAGGGAGATTAAACACGAACGTCAGAAGATGACTAACTGGGTAAACGCATTCTGAGGACACCGGGATAAAAAAGAAAACATGACAGTTTTTCACTGAAGTGAATTTTAAGACGAGGGCGTTTCCCCCACCACTATGCCTAGTCCTAGTCCGTGGACCACTTGAATCTCCAGTGTGGCTCCTCCACTGGACCCAGGCTTTTACTGGACCGGTTAACTGGGACATGGTTCTCCCAGAAGAGAGAAGGTGACAGATATAGAGACAAAATAATACTTAAAGGAAACAAGAAAAGATTTTAGAAGCTAGCCATTGTGCCCAAACTCGTAGGAGAGAGGAGCCCAGAGACACTAACTCAGAAAAGCTGGACGGTGCTTCTCACTAAAGGGACCCTGGTCTCTCTGGTCACTTCACTGGTGATTTTTATGTGGGTTCACGATGCTGCCAGGAGACAGTGTTAGTGAGCCCCACTCCCAGGCTTGTAGGCAGAGCTGACCTGGGCAACAGAGTCTGCCTGCTGTATTGGGGAGTCAGAACGGTGCTCCCCGAAGCTGGGAGACAGCCTAATATGCAGGACGACGTCAGAAGGAAGCTCCATGGGGCGCAGGGTCCCTGAACTATGATCAAATGGGAAGCTCTCCTGGTGTCCTTTTAGTCAATAAAACTAAAATCATTCCAGCCACGTTCCAGGAGGCTGGCCCAAGGACCCAGTGAAATTCTGGTCCCTCCTGGTTTCCAGGGTTGAGCCAGCTCACTTATTCAAGGACCCACTGAGGGAAGGGAATGTTTGGTACACTTGAAACTGTGTCACACATCTTCTCACAAAGATCTCCTAAGACGTTTCCTCTTCTGTTCCTCATTTCAGACAGTGAAGAACAATACAAAGAGTTCACAGTCTGGGCCCTCATCTACAAGTAATTATGTTCAGAACACAATAAAGAACTCGGTTCCCGAGTCTCTCCCTGGTTCTCCTGGGCTTGACTGTACTAGTTTCAACTTTGGATCATGAAAGGGGACAACCTTCCTACTTGATAGGAGTGTCAGAGCGCAGCCAAGGTGGAAGTGGGCACGCTGGACGGCCACCCTCTTTAATCACCCAGAGATAGAGTAACGGAGCAGACGTCCACCAGTGTGTGGTATTCTTACGCAAAGCCAAGTGACAGTCGGGGACATCACTTTGGGAAAGAAACCTAATCTTAGCAAAAACAGCTCTTTCATCAGTGAGGGAACAGTCTTCCCCCTCACTCTCAGAGCAAGAGGGGAGGAGAGGACACCAACTTTGAGAGGCAGGCTCTCCATCAGCGTGACACTCAGGTCGGACAGTCTCACGTTGACAGAGAACAGGACAGCCAATGGGGATCACAGCTGTGTTGCTTACAGGAGTGTTTTTCTTACCATGGATGGGTATAAAAATAATCTGACCCCACCAAATATTTTGGCATGAAATTAATAGAGTGCGTTAAAATTTAATAGAATAAATTGAGCTAGCATCACCACGATGCATTCATATTTTAAGTCCTCATTGGGATATTAGGAATATTAATTGTGATTGTAAAAAATATGAGTTTTTCCCCCTAAGCTTTGAAAACAGTTCCCATTGTATTCCACAAAAATCATTTCAAATTCTTGAATTTAAAGTATGACCCTGAATATGTTAATTTGGCTCCAGAACTGAATAGTGACAACTAATCAATAATAAATAAATGAATATTGATATTGTAAGACTTTTTCAATATGTTATTTATAGCACCCCTAACCCAGGCTAGACATTGCATTTAAGAGATCGATATGGCGATATGGAAATTGTAGGGCTAATACCCTGTACTTTAAATTCTTAGTGTGATGAATAGTTGTTAAATATTTATTCCTTGATGACTTATGTTCTTGATTATTTTCCAAAACTTACTTCACTTAAGAAAAAAAAAAAAAAAGAGTGATCGGGAATCATCAATTTCCTTTACTCTGGGTTATCCGGGCATTTCCTAAGGCTGGGCAAGCTAGAAAGAGAAACGTCATCTAAAAAAAAGAGAAGAAAGCTGAACAGTCAGTTTCTTGCATCAGAAGTTTGCGGCGGCAAAGAGTAAAGGAACGGGGAGAAGGGAGCCGGTGGCTTTTGCATTCAAAGCTGAATTGTTCGACATTTGACGTCATATACTCCACGCTTTCATTTTATTTGTTTGCTTTCATTACACCCGTGCAAACACATAGCTTCCTTCTATGCCTTGGCCGACGTCCATCTTTTCAGCATTGTCTTCCACATTAAAACATAAAACGGGAGTGCAGTGCGCCCAGGTCGCTCTGTCCTCAAGAACGGTAAGTGGAAGCTTGCCGCAGTCACATGAACGGAAGGTGAAGACGGCGGACAGGCGAGGCCCTGGGACATTCTGTGCAAGCTCCGAGCAGAGAAGGAAGACGGGGGGGGGGGGGGTGACCTTAAACATGTCTTACTTCTCCCTCAGACGCCCCGAAGCCTGGAATTCGGGTTTGTTTCCCGGCCCGCGGACTTCCGTTTGACCTGCTGCGCTGCCCTTTCCTTTTGGGAAGAAACATTCCAGATTCCAGCAATTTATCTCAAAATCAAATCTCGCACAAGAGCGGCTGCCCCCCCCCCCCAGGCTGCCACTCACACCCTCCACCCCTGACCCCGCCTGCTCTGGATACAAGAGTCTGAGTGGACTTGAAACAGATGTGACGTAATTCTCTTCAACTTCTGTGACTTGAGGCTGCAATCTCTCATTCATTCTGGTGGTGTTGGAATAATTTCTTTTTTGGCCACGTCAAATTTTTATTTTTAGCAGGGGCTGAAAAACCTATGAAATCCTCAGAGACAGCTTATTGGGTACGGGCGGAGGGTCCCAGCAGTTTGTTCTCCAGTTCTAACCCAGAACAGTCCACTCCCAGCACAAACACCATGGAGTGACGAAGAAAACAAAACCCTAAACATTTTAAATTTATAGATGTGCTCAAAACAAAGGAAAATAATTTAAAAACTGCATATACCAATATATATATGTGTGTGTGTGTGTGTGTGTGTGTGTGAGATGAAACCCTGAGTGGGAAGCCAGAGTCTCACTGTGGTGACTCACAAGGTCTGAGGTGAAGTGCAGGATCCCAGGGGTCATGATTCAGCACCCTATATCCACGAGGGAACCCTGAGCTCCGGGAGCTCTGGGACCTGTACCTGCGGCCACAACCCGAAGGTTAAAAATGAACTAGGAGAGGCTGCGCCCGCTCCAGGGAGGACCGTGACACGAGCCGCTGTCCTGGAGGCCAGAACGGAGTGGAAGAGTCAGGCACCTTGTCTCTCCTCAGAAGACTCTGAGTCCCAGGGAAAGGGAATTCAAACCCACCTTGTTTATGGGCTGTGGAGAGACCCCAAGCCCATCAGTGAAGGTGAATTCTAGTAAAGTGACGCCTCGAGGACTCCAGCAGAAGCAAATGGAACAGAAAATCTCCCCGCCAAATCAGGGCGGGGGGTCCCCAGAAGGAAAAACCCACTGCAGAGAGAGAACACAGGCAAGCCAGAGACTCAGAGCAGCGACCCGGGGGCAGGGTCTAAGGTGGGCCCTGGGAGAGAGGCTGTGAAATGTCACGTAACAGTTCAGGAGAAGAAAGAATGGGCTCATGAGGAATGAGCAGCACCATGTAACGATTAAAGTGAAAAAAGAGCAAAAATGGGAAGACATAGAAGAAGAGCTAGGAATATGACTTATGGTAGCTAACATGACCGTCAACTCTAAATGGTTAACTGGCTTTATGTTTTCGTTTATCTTTTCTTTCTCACTGCTTAGCCCAGCTGTTTTGTTTCTCTGTTTGTTTCTTTCTTTTTGGCCCACCTCAAAGCCTAAGCAAATTCTCACAGCATGTCTCGTCTCAGGGCCAGAAGCTCACCTGCACGCGTTCGGGGTTCTTTGTCTTCCTGACACGAGACAGCCCTGAGCCGGGGAATAGGGTTGTCATTGTTCATGACACTAGAGACCCCGTGAATCTTCCCCCCTCTCATCACATGAGGATGATGCATATGTGGCAGCTTGGTACTCAGACGTGGCTGGAGTGTTCACCGTGGTCCAGGTGGAGCGAGGACGCTGGCATCGCCACGGGGGAGAAGGGGCCGAGCTCAGGGACACACCCCAGCACCACGCTCTCCGCTTCTGCACAGGGGACGGGCTCCCTGTGCATTAACATGCCTCACTCAGCCTGGGGGACTCCCCGCCTGTCAGTTTCCGAGTACAACAGCTGATCCTCGCATTTCTAATGTGCCTCTGCCAGCCCACAGATCCTGGATAGAGAGACACGACTCATCCTGCTTTTCCTGTTTTGGGAACAGGCACAAGGACATAGAGAATATTCTGCCTGGTGTCACACAGGAAGCACGGTCACTGCCTATTGCAGGACCACCGATCATTCTTGCTGTATGATCATTCTGTTTCCTCGTGTTTCTGGCAGAAGTTTAGAATATCAGGTTTCTACGGAATCATGGAAATCGAAAGATCAACCCATTTTTTTTTTAAAGATAAAAATATTGAAATAGGATAGTGTAAGAAGAATGCCCAAAGTCACAGACCGGAGTGGTACAGGGCTGGGTTGCATATGTGTTGGCTGAATGCATTGTTTTTAGAACCCTCAATGTTGGATCCTGACCGGAGTCAGCAGGCATGTTGCTGCCCGAGGTCCTGAGGCTGGAGAGCTATTCTGAGATATCTCATTTTTCTGGCTTCTAAGGGTCCTTTCCCGATTCATATTGTTTTAGTTTTTCTTTTTGTAGTTATACAGAGGGAGTTTATTGAGAATCATCATTTGTGACAGAAGAGAGACACGATACAAGGACACGGCATGGAACCCTGGGGCTGAGGACATGTCCCAGGATGAACAAACCCAGCAGGGCGGGGGGTCCAGACCAGCGTGGGAAAGGTGTGCTCGGTTCTGGTCCCTGGATGACAGGCATTTTCTGGTCTGGCCAGGCCAGAGGGGATCTGGAGTCACTGGGCAAGTGACCGGCCACCCTCCGGAGCGCAGGGTGGGGAGTGGCTGGCTGACCAGTGTGCGGGGTGGTGTGGGGCCCCGTAGAGGTCTGGTGCCTGGGAAGATGGGAGTCCTTCGGAGCAAATGAGAGCAGGGCTGGGCTGCAGGGAGTTCTGCACAGACATGCAGGTTCTCAAAGACGGCTGCGGAAAGATTATCACTGTCAGTCCCAGACGGCAGGGTCCCGGAGGAGCCGTGTCTGGGCCCACGGCAGGGGCAGCCTCTGCTGAGTGCCCTCACACCCACACTCCTGAACCCCGGCCAAACCAAAAACGGCAGGAAGCCCCTGAGCCCTGCGATGCCACTCCGGCGCCCTCTCTTGAGGGGGCTTGACGTCCTGCTCACGTCTTAGAGAAGAGATGCCTACAGGGACTGTCATTTACCATAGAGCACGTAGAGAAGGCGGACCCGTGCGGGAGGGGCAGTAATTGACAGGTGACGTGCGTGTGACTGAGGATCGGAGATGAACTCTAACTCCAAGGTCATCCTCTGTTAGGGACATTGAGTACCTGCATTGCAGTCTATGGACCTGTTGTTGTTCTGTTCATGACGTGGCTCAGATCTGTCACCAGTTCTGCCTTTGTCTGTGAGTGACCAGAAAAGTTATTTTGGGTTCGCGATTTTGGGTTCGCAATTTTGGGTTCGTGACTGGATGTATTCACAAATACAGAGCGCGAGATTAATCAGAAGAGACTGTGTCCCTTTAAAAAGCAAAAGGTAGCTTAACCTACCACTTAGAGCTTAAAACTGCACGCACATGCACGGACCTGCACGAGGGGTAGATCACATGGGACGTCATAAAGAAAGAGCCCCATGGCCTCGCAACTTAACGGGAGACCACATCTGAGAATGCAGCGGATGGGCCTGAGCACAGTCTCATTTTACATGAAAAAGAGGCAGCAAACTCTTTTAGAAAAAAAAAGAAAAAGAAAACCTTTTCCTCTGACTTCACTCTCTGAAGCAAACGTGCTAGCTCAGGGGTGTCTCCTTAAACATCTGGGCCTGCACCACCAGGGGTCGGTGGCCAGCCCAATTCCATCCTGGGGACCAGCTGCAGGAGCCACCTCTGAGCTCCGAGCTCAAGGGGCAGAACTGAAAGGTCTCAGAGCAGGTGGGGCGGTTACAGTCTGTTTCTGTGAGGACAGCAAGCAAGCTCAGAGAGTCTCGTACATTTTGAAGTGTGTGTATGTGTGTGTGAGAGAGAGAGAGAGAAAGAGATAGAGATCAGACACACACACACACACACACACACACACACACACACACGACTAGTTGACAAAGACAAAAAATATCACAAAGCCCTAAATATTTACTATCAGGCCCTGGATGGAACATGCTTCCAGTTGCCAGATGTCATCATTGTTGTTGAATCTTAAGCTATCACCAGTGGAACTGGAATCTGCTCTGCTACCGTGAAGACTGAGGATGGGAAGGTCAAGGGTGCCCTATCTTAGGGCATGCAGGTTGTGGGGGCATGGCGTGGCCAACTGCAGATCCACCTAGATGCCCACAAAGAGGCCAGGTCTCCAATGAGACTTAGCGGAATCGAGCTGGTGAGCAAACCTACATTGACCACTTCACCCCGTCACACCCTGGACCTGTTGCTGTGTCTGACAGGCAATGGAGGCAGCTGCCTCACAGCTGGTGGGCATGGAATAAAAACTGTGCTTCTGATACAGGAGACACCCCACAGAGCAGCCCTGTGACCCCAGACAAGTGCTAGTTTGTGTCTGATGGCAGAAGAGGAGACTCGAAATAGAGAAATTTCCCGAAGAGCGGATACAGACAGACAGACGGCTAGCAGGTACACGCAAAGAGGCTCAGCATCACTCACCGTCAGGGAAACGCAGACTCCAACCACAGTGAGGCCTCACCTCGCACCTGTTCACATCGCCACTGCGGGGAAGACAGGAAATGACAAGTGCTGAGAGGCAGGGGAAGAGGGAACCTTTGTGTGCTGTGGGTGCGAACGTAAATTGGTGCATCTTGTTATGAAACACAGGATGGTGCTTCCTCCAAAAAAAGTAAAATAATTAAAATTAAAGTAGAACTACCCAGGACCCAGCAATTTCACTTCTTTGGGTATTTATCCAAAGAAAACAAAGCCTCTGTCGCGCAGCTAGCTGTGTCCTCATGTTCACTGCAGCGTCACTTACAGCACCCCACAGCCAAGAGGTGGACTCAACCCAACGGGCCAACTGTGGACAGATGGCTAAAGGAAATGCGGAGTGTCTCTATAACGTCGTATCATTCAGCCGCATAAAGAAGAAAATCTCGCCGTTTGGAACAACACTGACTCTGAAAACACGAGGCCAAGTGAATCAGAGAAAGACACATACTGTCTGATCTGACGTATGCGTCGTGTCTAAGGAAACTACATGCATAGCTACAGAGAACAGGCTGTAAGCTGCCGGGGGCAGGGGAGGGTGGTGGGCACCCTGGGGCAAGTGGCACACAAGGTACACATACACACTTCGGGTTTTAAGATAAATAGGCCCCGGAGAGGTCACGTGGTGTGGTGACGACAGTGAACAGTCCTGTATTGCATAGTTGAAAGTGGCTGAGAGGAGACTTTAAAAGCATTCCTCAAGAGGAAAACAAAATTGAAACTCTGTGCTATGATGAATGTTAAAACCAGGCTGATTGTGATGACAGGTTCCCAGTATATACAAGAAGGGAATCATCCTATTATGCACCTAAAATTGATACAGTGTATCTCAATAAAAATATCGGTTACTGAATAGAAAAAAAAAAAAAAAGAGAGATTACAAGTTAGCTGCAGCCAAAAGTGCTTTTACTACCTGTAGATAGAGTTGCACTTGGGTGTGCAGGAAAGAGGGGGGTGGGGTTTCACTCGGGGGGGGGGGCATGGTAACTGTCAACATTATAAACAGATTTCCTGGTGCAATTTAAATGAAGGGACTGGAGAGATGACCGCATGGGGAACTGGGGACAAGTCCAGCAACGATTCTCAAAGTGTCTCTGAGCCAACAGAATCCCCAGACCAAGGCAGGGCTTGTGGCTGAAGGGGGACTTGGAAAAAGAGTGGACTTTGAATCGAACTGCTTCGCTGGAATTCAAACTCACGACTTCCCGCGAGGTTTTCGAAACCTGGCTGCACATCAAACACTCGATTTCTCCCGAGTCTAATGCAGAGGGTTGCGGTGGCTGTTGCTGCTGTGTTCTTCTCAATGGCTGCTCGCATCCCTTCCAGCTGTATGTCTTTGCCTCTTCTTCAATATAAAATAATTATAGGAGGAGTCATGGGTGAAGCGCTGAGACGAGGCAAGTTAGATCCTATCAATACCTTTTTAAAAACTAAAAGTTATACATAAACAGTGTGTAGGGCGGTTAAGTAGACTTTATAGGACGAGTAGGACATCGTGTCGGATAGGCGGCCGTCGAAGGCGCACTGAGAAACCACGGGCGCTTTTTATTCCATCTCTCTCCCGAGACACCCCACTCTGGACGCCCCGTCCGCCTGCGTGGTCGCGTACCTGACTCCCGCACCCCTCCGTGCTCATGTTCCTCGGTCCCTTCGGCACGGCAGACGGATACCGAATACATAACTGTGGAGCGCTCCTGACCGGGAGGCTCTTCCCGACGTGTGGTCCCTCTTAGTGACCTCGCTGAGTCTGGTGGCTTCCAGACGCCGGCTCCTGCCAGCCCCAAGTTGTCACTCCCTTTTCATGCCGGCTTCCACCTCCCCACAGAAAGACAGAAATCTCTGTTGGCTCCCCTTCCACTGGGCCAGTGACATACGTTCCGATGAAACGTCGGTTCTTCGTTCTGCAAACCTCCTAAGTACGGTCCTTCCCAGACAGTGCCCTGGCCACCAGGGTCTCCTCCGTCCTAAAAACCTGGGCGTATCCATGACTCCTCTTCCTTCCACCAGAGTCTCATCCAAGCCATCGGGACATGTGGGCTCCACTTTCCAAACACGTCCAGCACGTGACCCTGTTTCCCCCCTGCCCTGCGACAGCCGCTGTCCCGCCTCGGTCTCTGCCGGGACCGTACTCTACACGTCCCCACTGGCCTTTCCTTGCATCGTCACCTGCCCCTCACAGTGTGTCACCAACGCGGCAGCCAGAGTGAGCTGTCACTCACGCAGAGAACGTGCGGTGTGCGGCTGCTGCTTAAGAAGCTCAGGTTAGATCACCCATCTGCCCTAAACCCCTGCAACGCCTCTCTGCTCCCCCTCTTGAAAAACAGGGTGCTCTTGAGATAGCCCACAGTTATGGTGACCACGTGTGCCAGTTTGCCCCCAGAGAGACGCAGGAATAGCTGGCGTCCTGGGAAGTTATGAGCAACTTGGTTCTTCTTCACAGGAGCCCTGTTTCGACCCCGCTTCCCCACGACCACAGCCCTGGTCTGCCCTGCTCCAGACATGTCGTCATTCCTGTAACACTGATGACACTCTTCCCCCTGAGGGCTCCGCTCCAACTCCCCACCTTGGCGTAGGAACTCTGCCTTCAGACCTACAAGAACAGCTTGTCTTCAAATGTTACCTCATCACCATCCAGCTTGTCTTTACCATCCAACTTGTCTTCAAATGTTACCTCTCCCTGGAAGCCTGCCCTGATCACCCTCCCTGTTTGAAAGATAAACCTGTGCTCCTGAGCTCATTCCACATGTTCTTTATTTTTTTATTAAGTGAGAAGAGGAGAGGCAGAGAGACAGACTGACTCCCACATGCACCCAACCCCAGGATCCACCCGGCATGCCCACCAGGGGGCGATGCTCTGCTCATCTGAGGCGTTGTTCAGCAACCGAGCTATTTCAGCACCTGAGGCGGAGGCCTTGGAGCCATCCTCAGTCCAGGACAAACCTGCTCCAATGGAGCCTTGGCTGTGGAAGGGGAAGAGAGAGACAGAGAGAAAGGAGAGGGGGAAGAGTGGAGGAGCAGATGGGTGCTTCTCCTGTGTGTCCTGGCTGGGAATCACCCCGGGACTTCTGCACACTCTACCACTGAGTCAACCGGCCAGGGTTCCCTCAACAAGTTCTTGTTTCAACATATTTCTCCCATAGCAGGTACTGTCTTCTACTATACCCCCCAATCATTTCTTTATATGCTAAGGATTTGCTCACTGTGTTGATCTCCCCTATCAGATGATAATCTTCAGGACAGTACTGTCCTCGTTTGTCTGTGAGATAAAAAGAAGAGACGACAGATGAACTCGGAAAACACTGACAGTGAGAGGAGACTGAGATAGCGCAGGACTGCTGCACATCCAGATGACGGGAATCCGGACGAGGGGAGGCCGGCCCGCTGGGAAGAGCTGCTCCTCTCGTGGGCTCCCGCTCGTGGAGCTCAGGCTGATCCAGCTCTATAGCGTGGCTCGGGGCTTGTGATCGGAGAGCAGGTTACAAAACTGTGTCCCTCACTCAAGTAGGATGAGCAGAAGTTTGAACAAGAACGCACCTAAGGTGCACAGGAAAACGTTTACTGCAGGTTCAGAGTTAAGTAAACACCAGTTATTTGGATGGATGTGCTCTCTGTGAACTATGCCGTGGGGTGAGGGGACAGCAAGGACTCAAAGGTAACGCCATGGTTTCCGGCTTGTGCACGGCGGTGTTATGACTTGTACGTGGTCCTTCAGTGGCTTTGTTTCCATATCATGTGTAAATGTTTTCTGGGCACACTTCAAAGAAGGGACCATGAAAAACTCAGTTTACACATCTATGCGCTGCTAGGTCACCGCACCCAAACAGGTCAAATACAGAAAAGAAATATCAGCCTGACCAGGCAGTGGTGCAGTGGCTAGAGCATTGGACTGGGATGCAGAAGACCCAGGTTTGAGACCCCAAGCTCGCCAGCTTGAGCGCAGGCCCATCTGGCTTGAGCAAAAAAAGCTCGTCAGCTTGGACCCAAGGTCGCTGGCTCCAGCAAGGGGTGGCTCGGTCTGCTGAAGGCCCGTGGTCAAGACACATGTGAGAAAGCAATCAATGAACAACTATGGTGTCGCAAGGGCAACGAAAAACTAATGATTGATTCTTTTCATCTCTCTCCATTCCTGTCTGTCCCTACCTATTCCTCTCTCTGACTCTCTCTCTGGAAAAAAAAAAAAAAAGAAATAACAAAACCAAATGATCTGGACAAACTTTTAATATAAAAATCAAGCTCTGTGATCTTGTTTCAAGACCACTAATCTTCCACTGTGGAACTTCTTCTCTGCCTTTGCTGATTGTGTGACATAATACCGCATAGTGCATGTTTCAAGCACGTGGAAGTGTTAAAAGTGATACCCATTGCATATGGGAAAGTGCTTAGAGTTGTTCAATAGCAACAAGAATTCCCATTTCATATGAATGACTAGCATATACTAACCAACCATTACTAATATTTAGAAAAACGGTGATCTATAAAGTAACGAATGGCATCATGAAATTAATTTGTAGAGATGAATTATGTTTGTCTGGGTTCCCCACAGACACAGAACCAACACGACATGGATATAAATAAAGATTTATTCTAAGGAACTGGCTTGCAAGACTATGGAGGTTGCCAAGACCAAAATCTGCAATTTTGGACCAGGTCCAAAGGTTACTGGGCTGGCGATTCAGAAAGAAGCCACTTGTTTCTGGTCATCGGAAGGCCATCTGCAGGCAGAAGTCCCTCTTGCTTAGGAGAGGTCAGTCTTTTGTTCTGTTTGGGGCTTCCTTTGCTTGGCTGAGGGCTGCCCCCATCTTGAAGGGCAGTCTGCTTTAATCACAGTCCACCGAGTCAACTTATAATCAGTCTCAGCCAAAGATACCCTCCCGGAAACATGCAAGATAATGTGTGGCCACATTCCTGGGCACCATGGCTCCATCAGGTTTGCATAATATCAACCACCTCATCAGCTAAATATGATCATTAATTCTCTACCCAACAGAGTCACTTTCCGTCGTAATGACAAGATCGTCTTGAAATTAATAAAAGGCAAAGCAGTGATGACCAAGTAAACAGGAGGTTGCCAAGACAACACTGGCACCATCCTCTGCCCTCTTTGGTTTGTGGTTCATAGAAAGACCCTCGCAGACCTAGGCTACCTCAGCTTTTACTGAGCCTTCCCCGGAAGAAATAAACTGTGAAAAGAAATAAGGTTTGCTGTTTTCATTTTTAGATCGAGGGAAAGTGAGAGAGTGTGGATGGGGTTGTCCTCTGGCCGCCGACTGCCGCCGACAGATGGTCCTTCACGATCTGTTACACAGAAACACCACGCCGGTGGCCGTGTCTGGTGCCGGGCGAGGCTCCCTCCTCTGTGAGGGGAATTTCAGCCAGAACCTATTCAAAATCCCATCTGCCATCTGGGACAGCATCTGCCCGGAACGTGGTAAATGCCTGCGTCTCTGCCAAAAAGACCACGTGCCATCTCATGCCTTCCCCCAAGGCAAAGTCGCATGAGCGGTCAGTGGATTTTTTTTTTATGTCTTTTATTTATTTATTTACTTATTTATTTATTTATTTTAGAGAGGACACACACACAGAGAGAGAGAGAGAGAGAGAGAGAGAGAGAGAGAGAGAGAGAAAGGGGGGAGGAGCTAGAATCATCAACTCCCATATGTGCCTCGACCAGACCAGTGCAGGGTTTTGAACTGGCGACCTCAGTGTTTCCAGGTCGACACTTTATCCACTGCGCCACCACAGGTCAGGCGTAAGTGGGATTTTTAAATGGGGCTTCAAGGGGTGACTCTCCACACATACGCGTTTCTGCATAAAATGTAGAATCTTACTTGGTCCTTATTTTGCTTTGCTAGCATTTGTTCACAACAATTTATTCGGAAAAAAAAGTAATTTCTCTTATAAAAAAAAAATAAAACCAGCTCCTGAGTGCATGGTTCTTTACCTAAATATTACGCAGTGGGGCTAGAGGGCAGTGAGTAAATGATGAAATTTCATCCTGTAAACATGCACAAAGATGCACACACCTCACGCTTAGTCTACAGAGAGACAGATCCAAATAAGGCAGGACACTCAAAGAAATGCTGAGTTTTGGTCAGTGCTGATTGGTACCGTTTTTACAGCTCCGTAAATTAGACTCAGTTAAGCAATGCGGTGAGAATTTTGCCTCTTCTCTTCTGGGCTGGATGCTGTCATGCGAACATTCATTTTGTTCTCATTCCCGGCTATTAATCTTCTCTGAGTAGTCATTATTGAAGCAGAAGACGTGTGTGCATGTAATGTGGTCTTTGAAATACAGGGAGTGACGGGAGATGCAATGACTGCAAGGTTATTTACTCGTTTTTCTCTCTGTTTCTCCTGAATTCAGGCTTATTTTTTTTTCTTTGGTGTGTCTCCTTTGCCGGTTTTTTTCAAGATGACCCCATCGGCTGCTTGGAGCCAGGCAGATGGCAAAGGACATGTTCCGTTTTCACGTTTGCCTTCGAAGGCCTTCAAAGAGAGAGGTCTCTGCTGCCTCGGAGATTTTTAACGGGAGGACTGTTGAGCATTTGGGTTGGCATATGGGAAATTGCCCCGGAAAACGTTTCAATTCATATTGTGGAAACTGTCTTCCTCACTTTTGCCTGACTTGGCTTCTGCACAAATTCTGCTCACGGACCAATAATACGATCATGGGCGCATCAAAGGCAACCAGCATGTGAGCTGGATGTTTTAATTAACATTTTCTCAGAGCACAGTCAAGAGCTTTCCTACTGTGGCACTCTTACTTTATCAGATAATTCCCCCAAACAAATTCATTTCCCTGAAGTTCATGGCAACAGATAAACGGTGACCTCTCTGCCTCTTTGAAGGTGTTCTGATGACCTTGGGAAATATAGGAACCTAATTTTACTGAGACATCATATTTTGAAGCCATCATAAAAAGATGTCCTTATCATGTGCGGATATATATATATATATATATATATATATATATATATATTACCAAGAGTAACTGGAGGTCACTTAGGAGTTTGATTTAGTAGCTACCAGATATAGAAGGACTTTCCAGTAATGAACATTATAAGGAAATTCATACCTTGAGCCACAATGAAATTAATTCGATTCTATGGAAGGGTTGGAGAAACTTGAGTTGTCAATATGGGCGCAAAGTGGTAGAAAATAATCCACAGTGAGAAAACAAATCTTCTACATCATTCATATAGAGTCAGATTATTAAGTAGAAATATACTATATTGCCTGACCAAGTGGTGGCCCAGTGGATCGAGTGTTGAACTGGGACGTGGAGGACCCAGGTTAGAAACCCCTAGGTCACCGGCTTGAGCACAGCCTCACCAGCTTGAGCGAGGAGTCACTGGCTTGAAGCCCAAGGTCACTGGCTTGAGCGAGGGGTCACTCGCTCTGCTGTAGCCCCTTGGTCAAGGCACATATGAGAAAGCAATCAATAAACAACTAAGGAGCCGCAACGAAGAATTGATGCTTCTTATCTCTCTCCCTTCCTGTCTGTCTTTCCCTCTCTCTGACTCTCTCTCTCTCTCTCTGTCAAAAAATAAAATAAAATAAATATATCATCTGATATTTCTTTTTATGTTCCTTTACATCACTGTAGTAATGATGTGAATGTGGGTGAATAAAAGAAATAGAATTTTTTACAAATTTTAGTACCCTTATTAATCCCCATAGGCTTCCATACCTATTTGAATCCCAAGATTTTTGTGTCACCTTGTCGTTGATGTGAACAGAACTGTGCCAAGTATGAGTTTCTGCAGTAAGCGCACATGTTACTGTAAGGTTTTTGTCATCATGCCAAACTTGTATAAATGCCGATTTTGGATTTCCCATTCAGTCCTTTCATCCCCTTCCTCCCTCATTTCTGTTTTGGTGTCACCCTCTGCTCTTGACACAGCCCGAAAATTTAAAGTGATCAGTGACCTTTCTTGCTCATGCTCATTAATTGAAAAGTCCTAGATATTTTAGTCCCTATAGTGCTCAAAATGATCTTTTTATTGCCAGGCAAGAAGTTATTTTACTTCAAATGCCTATCATCAATTGCCCAAATGCTAATAAAAACTGAGATAAAGAAACGTTTGAGACTGGTCTGTGTGCTGAAGGAAAAGGAAAACTCAATAAAAAAATCCTTAATAACACTAATTAAAAACTATAAAAATAAAGGGAAATGTATTTTTCTCTTTAAAGTTGTAGTATAGTTTTACCTGGATAAATGAAAAATCATGTTCTGCTTACAACGGATCATCGGATGAATGTCATTGTCTTAAGCATGGAGAATTATAAATGTCCACAGAAATATTGCTTCAGTTTTGAGATAAACCTTAAGGAGAAATAAATAATGGGTGATCTGTATAAACCCATCTCTGTTTTCCTTGGAAGTATCCCTTCCTGAGATTCAGCGTTTCATCAGCCTGGATTGGCTTAGCGCGCGCGTGTGTGTGTGTTTATAAGTGTGTCTGTGTGTATTCATTTTCTCATAAGATCCGAGTTGCACGCAGCACATTTTTCTTCCCGCCATCTTTCCCTGGCCTTCCTCTCTTCCCATCATTACCAGACACGTACCGTTTCTGCCTGCACGAATGTAGAAAGAGCAGGGTGGTTATTTCATACTTTCCATCTCTCCTCCCTAATGTAGTCTAAGATCAGCCTCCACATTTGAATTCCTAAAACAGCATTCTAACGAGCATACTCCTCTGAATTAGGGTTATAAGAGAAAAAAAATCTCAGAATCTCCCCTCAACCCCTTGAGAAGCAAATGCATTTCTCTCACACGCACGGTTGGCAATTGTCTCACGGATGCCCACACCGCACCCGCGCCCTGGTCCCAATGGCTTCTCGGATGTCCCACGTGGTCCTCTGAGCCCCGCTCTTACTTAGCTTGCAATAGCAGTACCGAGAACGGCTGCAGGTGCCAGTCACCGTCCCGCCCTTTTCCACGAAGGCGATGAAGCAACTTGAGAAAAACCTTCATAATATTAATGTTCTACCGCTAATCAGGGCAGGGCCTGGGTTTCAACAACTCCCCTGCCACTGCCACGTGGGAGGCCGTTATTTTGTGGTGTTTTATCTACACGGCTTGACGTCTCTGTGCCGTGTGTGGTGGTCATTATGGCTAGGAGAGAGACCGTCTGCCTGTGTTCCAATCCCCGGTGCCTGAGCACATGCTGACTTGATTAGACTAACACATGTGTGTAAATAAATAGCGCCCAGGTCAGCTAAAATGTTTACATCCAGGGTCAATGTTTACATCTATGCTAATAACTGGAATTATGGTCATTGGACACTGCTTGGTAACGCAAAGGAGTCTTTCTATTCGTGTCACTTCATGATCTTGATTTTATTTTTTACAGCGAGTAACTATTTAGAACAGGGGTCCCCAAACTTTTTACACAGGGGGCCAGTTCCCTGTCCCTCAGACTGTTGGAGGGCCGCCACATCCAGTACTCCATACACTGACCAACAATGAAAGTAGGGGGGAGGGGAGGCCCTGGAAGTAGGGGGGAGGGGAGGCGAATAAACGGCCTCAGGTGGCCGCAATTTGGCCTGCGGCCTAGTTTGGGGACCTCTGGTTTAGAATCTGGGCTTTCTGAAAGCATGTATGAAATAACACGAGAGGTATAATTCATCTTCTACTTAGTCGCCGTCACTGTAAAAATAGGAGGGCGCCGACACAGCCTGTGTAAAAGTGGACTCGCTGTTACCCCAAGAACAAGCGAACTGACTGAACCCCAGCCAGCGAGTCATTATGTCCCAACATCAGCCACGCATGCACCTAACGTCAGCCACGTACGTGCCTAACACCAGCCACGTACGCATCTAACCTCAGCCACGTACGTACCTAACGTCAGCCACGTACGCGCCTAATGTCAGCCACGTACGCGCATAACGTCAGCCACGTATGTATCTAACCTCAGCCACGTACACACGTAACATCAGCCACGTACGCTCCTAACGTCAGCCACGTACATACCTAACATCAGCCACGTATGCCCCTAACGTCGGCCACGAATGCGCCCAACGTCAGCCACTATGCACCTAACATCGTCCCTTCACTGAGCGTCCGAGATGGTGGAACGGAGAAGGGAAGGGGACAGACGGGCGCCTTCGGTGGGCGACTCGCTCACAGGCTGCCTGAGCCACAGGCGGTTCTCGCCATTGCAGTTAGAGGCGGGAACGGGGCTCAGAGCGTGAACAGTTCACCGTCTGGAGCGGGAGAGAGGGTCTGACCTTGAAGGAGCGGGAATAGGGAGACCGTCTTCAGGTGACGATTGTGACCGTGTTTTATTTCCTGGACAAAGCCTTGCTCCTTGTTTCTAAAACACTATCACGGTGACAGTGGGGGAACAAAGGACAGAATATGCTCATAACGTGTATTTCAACAGATTGCGCCATCTTCCAAAGTTGTGGGGCCCCCTTCCACCCAGCCAGGCCAAGAGAGGCAGGAATCTCTGTTACAGAGTCTCCATTCTGCTGGACACACGTAAAGGAACTCGCTGGAGGGTAGTCCTCCGTCCTCAGGGGTATGACGCCCACGACCCCTCTGGATCTAAATCGGGGGTAAAGTTAAGTGTCTCCTCCCCTCAGGAAGCATGAGATAACAGGAGAGCCAGCTGCTGATAAGGAATAGGACACAAACGACTCAAGAATTAGACTGAGTCTCTCCTTCGCGATGGAGAATCAGACTTTGCATTCCTAAAAACTGTTCTTTTCCATTTCTAAATCAATACATATGCACAGGAAGACTATCAACGGTAATATCTAATTATACACCAAAAGAGACATTGGATGATGTGGGGTGGTGCACTCTCCTGAGGAATCCCATTATGCCTCAGATGAGTGACTTTGTATCAGAGACTTCCTTGTTTGTAGATTGGATTAAGGGTTTTGAATCTACACTATAAAGTGGGACAGACCGGGAGCTTGCTCACTCTTGGTTCCTGAGGTTAGCATTAGAAAGGAGAGCAGATTACGGCCACGTGGAGGAAAGGAGAAGCAGCCAAGATGGTGGAGTGCTGAGGGAGAAGCCAGTTTGTGCAGAGTTTGTGTAGAGAGAAGGAGATGGGGAACAGAGGTGAATAAGTCTGGTGAGCTAGAAACCTTTGATGCTAGGAATCTCGGATAAGTCAGTAGCTTTGTGAACATCGAATGGGTGGGTATTGGAGCCCAGTGTGTGTTTTTGCTTGTCCGCTGGGTGCAAGCTAGAATTAAAGCTGATGGCTCACCAGTTTTTGGCTCCGTTGTTTCATTACTGTCTGTTCAAATCTAATGGGAACCTGCACTGGCCAGGAGGCTGTGATGGCCCTGGCTACTGGCTTTACAGGGTGCTTTCAGCAGATTTTTAATAGAATGGGAACATCAATAAAATGGTTATTAAGGCGCAACAGGGAGGAGTCCAGTCCGGCCACTGGATGACCACGAAATGATGTTAGAAAAGATAAATGCCTGAGACTTACTTCGGAATTTCTCTGCTGTGAAGTGGCCTTTGGGAAGGAAAAGAAAAAGATAAAAATACAAACTCTCCTTTGCCTTTTTCATGTGATCTTCTGCTGAAAAATCTAAATTTCTCAGTGAACCGTCTGGGTTAGGATATGATCTGGAAGGTCCCAGAAAAACACTTCTGCACTTGGGCTGGGGTGGGGCGTAAAGAGAGGAGGAGCCTGCTCTTCTGGACACGCCCTTTGTGTGATATTCTCAGATACTTCCCTGCCCCGCCCCCAATGGTTTACTTCCCTTCAGTCCTCTCTGAATAACTCTTTTCCAAAGTGAACGCATCAGTCTGACCTCACTAGGATAAAATGGTATCACCAAGCCACTGCACACAGGTAGAGGCGTCTGTCACCCAGACTGCATGAACACACATTCTCTGCTTAGTTGTGATGATTCATTATGCTCTCAAAAGAGCTTTTATTCTACCAAAAGTTTACACGGTTCCTGTCAACATTCAATCACTGCGGCTTCTCAGGTTCTGATAGAAGATACTGAGAGATACAGCCTCTAAGCAGTTAATAACAATAGCCAGTCTGTCTTGAAATGTGTGTTATTTGAAATGATAATGAATGCCAGGAAGGAACATATCCGGAAGGCAAGAAATCACAGGGAATCTGTGGATGGGTGGGGAGGGTTGGTCCAGGAAGGTTCTATGAGGAAGACAGCAGTGAGCTGAGGCTTGGAGCTGGCTGTGTAGACAGCGTGCTAAGGGAGAACAGATCTTGAGTGTTTTCACCCCCGACCACGGGGAGGGAGCTGCACAAGGTGACAGGTGTTGATTAGCTTGATCGTGTTAGCATTTCACAATGTGTGTTTCGAAGCGTTGAGATGTACGCTTTATACAGACACTTACTTGTCACTTACAGACCTCACTAGACCTGGGAGAAGTTAAAATGCAAGAAAGATACCCCCAGTGAGCAAATAGCACGAACAATGCAGTTTGGGAGTTATGCCCAGGTTAGGCTGTGGGGGCAAGCTGAGGTTTACCCAAACTAGAAGGAGAAGGCTTTGTGAAGTCCTAAATTGGGGTGTTGGGTGACCTCTGGGCAGAGGCCCCTGAGAGGGGCGTGTCAAGGTCAGAGCAAAGGATGGAGGCTGCTCCTGTGGGGACACCCAGTGGGCAGGGTCGCAGCCTGGAGGAGGAGAGCGACACCGGAGGGAGCACATAGACAATTTTAATCTTCTTTCTATCTCTTTCTCTCTCTCTTTTTCACCTTGCTGAAGACGTAAATAATTCTCGATAATCTCCAAGGTTGAAGACCATAACTCAGGTGTTGTCACTGAAATACGATGGTATTTTCTGGTAAATTAATGGTGTTAGCTTTTAGAATAATAGCATTCTCCCTTCTTCCAGAAGTCATAGAGTTGCTTATAAATAAACTGACAGTTGCGAATTATTTCACTCTAATGTACCTATTTGTCAAAACTCTCCTCTATAATAGGTCAGCGTCCCTTGGCTCAGGATGGGAAATTGATGAGTGCCCACAGGAAATGACAAATGCAGGAAGCCACCAGACTCGAGAGCCGGGTCCCCTAGAGCACAGTGGATTAAGTGCCTTGATTAGTATGCACAAAGCTAGACATTATAAAACATGACTTCACTGTGATTTGGAGTGTGATTAAAATGACAAATATTTAATTCCCCCTTATGGATTATAGTACTTTAAAAAAAAACACCCACAAAATAAAATTGACTTAGTCCAACATATTCTTTTGTAAACTTTATGCTGATAATTGATGATATTGAGGTGTATAACATTATTTGATTCATGATTCACCAAAGAGGAATATAAAAGTAAGCATATATTAAAGTCTTTTTAAAATACATTTCTGGAGAGAACTACTACAAATCCTTTCAAAGCAGCTTGACATAACACAAGTGACACATATAGAGAGTCTATATCCTGAATTTCTCTTTGCTCACAAACAATGCGGTGAACATAAAATCAACACTCGGGAACTTCACATTGATATAAATAATAATAATAATAAAAGAGCATGAAATACAGTAACACGATGATTTAACGCATACTTTGTTAAGCATTACAAGTATACGTCAACACCGCTTGATCGCCAATGCATAAATTTAAGACACATAAATAAATGAGTGAGGAGATTCTGCAGGTCAACTCGGGGACATAGAGGGCGAAAGTCAAAGCTGTGACCTGGGAGGCACATTCCAAACGCCCACAGTAAGGAGCCAGGATCCCTAGGGAATTGCAGGGAACTTCCAGTTTCAGCTGTGACGCATCAAGGGCTTGGAAGTCATCGCGCCCGTCCTCACAACCAAAAAATAAAGAAATAATAAAAAAGAAGCTGAACAAACTAAACTTGGATGACTTCTCTTGGATTGATCAGAGAACTGAGGTCGCTGAGACAGGCCGAGGCGGAGACTCAGAAGCGAGACCAGCCTGCAGTGGGGTCAGGAATTGGACAGAAACACTCAGGACCGGCGTGGACAGGCATTTCTGGGGGCCCATATCCAGGGAGACCCACGTGTTCACGGGTTTCACTTCCAGGAACCTCACAAGGCATGCCTGATGTAGACAGGAGTGGAAGGAGCAGGAGGTCATTCTTCAGACTCCACGCCCGCCCGGAACGATCTCCATAGCGAAGGCCTGTGCCCAGGGGCGCTCTTCACCCGAACGTTATCTGCCCTGAGAGAAGGGCAGGAGGGAAACCCAGCTCCCTCCGCGGTTCAGAACCCAGGAAACTATCTTGTGGATCTCTGCAAACTGATGATAAACTTTGTATGAAATGGCAAAAGACACACAGATGCCCCTGCCCCCCGTGGTGTGAGTAACAACAACAACGTAGTAGGACTGAGTGCTTCACCTCTGGACTTGTCCCGAGTGGCGCTGGCAAAAGAATGGCAGTGGATTGGTCGGTGGGGCAGGACAGAGAGCCATTCACAGACCCACAGCAAGGTAGCGCCGCTGACCTTTGACAAGGAAGCAAGGGCCACTCAACGGAAAGGGACAGGCTTTTCCACAAGTGCTGTTGGAGCAGCTGGACATGCATATTAAAAAAAAAAAATTAGACATATACCATACATCTTTGGCAAAAGAAAAAAAGCTGAAAGAAACTCTGTAAGTAAATGTCAAGTTAGAAAGTTCTAGAAGGCATAAGAGAAGATCTAGGTGACCTTAGGATGGTGATAAGTTTTTACATAAAACACTTAGAGGGCAATCCATGTAATAAGCATGACTAGATCATGTGAACTTGAATAGAACAGAAGCGTCTGCTTTACTAACATGAAAAAAACAAAAAAGGCCAGGAGAAGACCAGGCACAGACTAGGAGAAACTATTTGCAAAGAGACATTTCTGATAAAAGACTGTTACCCCAAATAGGCAAAGAACTCTTAAAACAATGAAAAACAATCCAATACGAAAAACAACAATGGGCACACAATCTGAACTGAAATTTCACGAAAGAAGATGCACAGATAACAACTGCGCTTATGAAGAGACAATGTGAAGAGCCACTGGGAAACAGAATGGAAACAGTGACTTGACACCACCGCACAGATACCGGACTCGTAGAATCCAGGCACCTGACGAGCCCTCGGCAGGACGCTGAGTGACGGGAACACCCCTCACTGCTGCTGGCAGTGCAGAACAGGGTGTCTAGCTGGGAAGACAGGTGGGCAGTCTCTTACAAAGGCATTCTTGGCACACAACCCAGCCATCACGCTCCTAGGAATTACCCCGTCGAGTTGAAAACGTGTGCACACAAAAATACCTGCACCTGGACGTTTACAGCAGATTTAAATGTCATTGCCTCACATTGGAAGCAACCAAATGTCTTTCAGGGGATGAACCAGTTAAACAAACTATTGTGGTTCCAGACAATGGAATAGTGTTCAGTGATAAAAACAAAAAAATTCAGAGACATTAAGCCAGAGAAAGACAAGGAGAAATGCTGAATGAATTGCTACAGGAATACCTGACAATTTGGAAAAGGCAAACCAATAGCAACAGGAGGGTGGGGGAGGGGAGAGGTGAATGGGAGAAGCCCAGGAGATGGTCAGGGGCGTGACACTACCCTGTGCAGTGCTGGGTGCCTGGCATCGTGCAGACATCAGACTGTGCAACACAGAGAGGGAACCTTCCTGCAAACTTTGGAACGTAGAGAATAATCTATCAACACTGGTTCATTAACCTTAAGGGATGTATCATGCGAATACAAGAAGTTGTATTCTGTGTGTGTGGCGGGGAGGGGGGTGGATATGTGGATGAGGACCTTCCATCCTGTCTGCTCAAGTACCCTGTAAATCTAACAAACTCTTCTAAGATTAAAATCTGTTAACTGAAAATAGGCACTCTCACACTCTGTCCATTTTTTATATCTATTTGTTTAATAACTAATTTTCTTTGAGGGTAGAAAGAATCTGGAGAGTGTGGTCAAATCATTGCTCAATGTTTGACCCAGTCAGACAGAATAAAACTCAGCGAAGTTGTCCAGTTATGTCTACATATAGCATCTCTCTCTCTCACTCACACACATACACACACTCACACACACACACTCACACTCACTCTCACGCACTCACACACACACACTCACACTCACGCTCACACACACACCCCTTTAGAACATAAGGACCCATTGTATTTCTTTAGGAGAGTTTTCCTAGATGAGAACCCCTCTAAACGATCACAGAATCTGTAGTTTTTCAGGTGATTTCACATGCACATTTTTCCTCTTCATTCTAAATTCTCTCAAAAATTTGTATTTTTTTTCACTGCAAAAATTTAAATAAGTTTATTTCCCTGGACCAGGAATACCAGAGGAGTGAGTGACAAAAGAATGAGGCTGTGGGTAAAGTGTGCAGTTCACGGAGACAGGCTTGGTAGACAGCAGGAATACTTCGTGTGTGTGTGTATGTGTGTGTGTTTCAACCATTGAGAGTTTTCTGGTTTCTAATAAAGAACTAATATTAAGATAGTCATACATATCCACTCATTAATTCCGAGGACTGTAAACATGCTGATTTCATAGAAAATACTGTTTGTAATTGGAGATCCAGCTCTTCTCACTTCCGTTCCTATTCTGTTTACCTGGCTGTCATTCAATACAACCGGACACCCGACACAGTGAACTGTTTTCTTTTCAATGCAGCAGCGATGACCCTAAATGGCTCTGACACTCAGCCTGACACCCTGGGTTCAGCCTTGCACCAGTCTTATGCTCACCAGGCTTTCCCATCTTGTGTCCTTCTGTTTCTAGATCAGAGATGTCGTCAGATGCTACCTACCTGTCTGTGAGTGCTATCCACCTGTCCTTCTTGGTTCTGAGGTACAATGTCACCACTGACAGATGATATGCTGGTGGCCACATGACCCCAGGAAAAGTGACCCAAGGGTCACCTAGTGGGATGCTAGGCCACTGATAGACACCTTAGGCATCAGTGGTCTGGTGGGGGTTTCAGTGGTTTGGTGGGAACTTCCGGCAACAGCCAGAGGCGATTCTTTGCTGATGGGCACACATCGGCAGCAGGAAGATCAGAGTCGTGCCACAGGCCAGCGGGCATTCCTCTGTAGAACAGGACTGACAGGCACATCCTAAGTGCTAGTCCCTGACCCCTGTGTTTCCTTGAACAAACACATCTAGCATGCCAGGGTTTGTGACAATTGACAGGACTTGACGGATGGGCCAGTTAAGGACTCCAGTTTTTACTCTTATTTAAAATAAAATGCGGCAGCGTTAGGTGTTAGGTTAAGGAGAACATTGAGGGAAAGGGACCCAGCTGTGTCATGGTCTCCCCGCCCCCACACCTGCACAGCCTCCTCCATCGTCAGCATGCCCACCAGATGGCACCTTTGTTACACTGATGAGCCCACACGGATAGGTCACACCACCGCTCACTTCAGCATTCGCTCTTGCTGCGAAACAGTCTGAGGGTTTGGACAAACATATCGTGACATGTGCCCATCATGTGGGTTCCTTGCAAGAGGGTTGAATCACCCTAAAAATCCCCTGCGTTCAGCCTGTGCCTCCCTGCCCCTCGCCCCCCCCCCCCCCAACCACGATCCTGGTCCTGTCTCCGCAGTTTCTGCTTTTTCAGAATGATATATATTTGGGGAAAGTGACGTTTCTGAAACTCTGTGGATGCGATTTAGATAGAAAAACCCAAGAATGTTTTCAGAATGGCAGACTCCTGAGTGACAGTCATTGGGAGCTGGGGCTTAGTTCGGATCAGGGAAAATGATGAACATCAGGGAGCAGTGAGCCCACCTAGCCTTCTCCACAAAACCTTCTTCCTCACACATGTGGGGCGCACATCTGGATAAACCGAAACAGACGGGGCGCAGAGCCAGGGGGCAGCACTCACAAGGTACACATTTGCACAAGTCGGTGTGGATGACATCATCGTCACCGATGACAACTTCTGTTAACACACTTTTACCGGGAAGAATGGAATCCTATTTTTGGAGGAGAAGATCTGGGTCGAACTGTGTTCCCCTCAAAATCCTATGTGGAAGTCCTAACATCAGTAGCTGATGTGTGACCTCCTTGGAAGATGGTGTCTCTTCAGAACTAATCAAGCAGAAACTGAGATGCAAGAGGACAGGCGCCCTCCACAAAGGGAAGCATTTGGGGACAGACACGCACTCAGGGAGAAGGCCTGCGATGGCCACTCAGAGCCCGGGGTGAGTCGTGCAATGCTGGAGGGTGTGACCAAAGATGGCCGGTGAGCCACCGGGGGTGGGGGGGTCGGAGCGCCCGGAACATTCTCCCTCTCAGCCCCTGCAAGGACACTACCTCGCAAAACCTCGGTCTGGTCTCCAACTTGCGGTCTCCAGAACTGGAGACATGAAGTCTGTCATTTCAAGTCACCGGCTAGTTGTCCTGGGGATGGCTATCCCTGAGCACACCGCACGTGACAGCGCGTGACGTTTCACACGGTTAAAATTCAGCCAGATTCCAAACTCACCAAGACTCCAAATGCTCATCTGTTAATAAGGGTACATGATGAAATCTTCTTACACCTTGAAAGCGCCTCATCATAAAGACGGGTGCTGTCGATACTGATTATCAGTCAACGAGCAAGTGATTTTAATTACCCCTGTTCAGCGCTGGGAAGGCGCGTACTGAATTATCGTAGAGTCTTCTATTGACGTGTCCCTTTCTGCATGTTGCGAGGCATCGATTAATCACCTCCAATTGCAGGTTAGGTGGACACTCCTCCATGAACAGGAAAACGTATTCTGAAATATGGTAATTTCTGTTCTATTTGCGCCACACTCTGAAAAGGTGACAAGAATCGCAGTTTGAGCTCAGAAGAAAACAACTGCTGCCCACCCCGGGGGAGGGCAGATGGTGATCTCCTCTTGTATTCTAACTCCGGGCAGCCTGGCGCGATGGAGAGCAGGTGTCTGTGACTGGTGATGCACCAGTGAATCCGTTTCCACGGAAAGACACGACAGTAGTCCGCGTGTTCTGCAGACCTGCACTTCCCCGCTGGCCGTTTCGCGTTGAGGACACTTCAAGAACATCATCGCGCCTGCCGCCGAAGTGCAGTTCCAAAGCCACTCAGCGTTCGGTGAGCGGCGGAGGACGGCGCTTCTCTTTCATAAAGATTTCCTTGTGGGCCCTGACCCCAGAGTGTCTTGATGAAGATGGCACCCCACCCCCATCTCCATCCCCGCCCCACTCAGTGAGCACTGGTCACCACAAGCAACCTCCGGTCAACAGCCAACAGGGAACCCGGGTTCTCTGGCGTGCAGCCACCACCAGGAGCCACCTGTGGCCGACACTGGCTCGACTTTGGTGACAGAGGCTGAACACCAATGAGAACGCAGCCCAGGGGCGACGCTGACTGCGGTGCCGTGGGAACAGCGCAGAGGACCCCAAGACTTAGACCAGAATTCCCACCTACTGAATTTGGGAGATGAGGCAGTGACAGTGTGCAAGCCACTAGGTTTGTGACAGTTTTTTGCTTGGGAACAGAAAATAATACATGTCCTCTCCAAGGAAATGTTTTTGTAACCCAGGGGCAACCGCGTTTACTAGGTCTCAGCTGATTCTTCTTGTATCTTCTCGTGAATAACTGAAAACAGCCTGTGTCTTTAGACATCATATATGAGCTTCCTAAGGTGTTTTCAATCCCCTTCGCATCTTATTTCAAAATTTATGTTATTTTGCCCTATATGGTTACAAATAGGTCGTATCTAGACTGTATCTTTTGGGCAAATAAAACTTTGAAATATATGTTGAGTATAGTTAGTAGGATACTTACTAGTTAGTAAGTTATTTAATCCTTGCACTAATTGTTCATACTACTTTATAACTTGTATATCAATCCGTGTCTGTGAATTGTTTTAAATAACTGGAAGACTGAACTGGTGGAAACTGACATAGTAAATTCGAGTTGATCGTTGTGTTAAAAGGTTAAAACGTTGACCAGCAACCTTCCGCTCTATTCTGTCGGACGTTAACTACATGTTTGAATCGATCGTGAAGGTGTGTTAGTCACTTTACCTTTAATAATAGTATTTGTGTAAAATATTCCGCTGTTTTCCTCCTGTTGTTTTGACGTTAACTCTTAGCGTACAGTGAAGTGTCAACAAGCCAATTATGCAGGGAAACAGAAAGTAAAACTATCATTCTTTAATTTCGTCCCTCTTTTAAGCGCAAATACAAATCTACGTAAGCCATAGCTGCAAGTATTACCAGGTGGACTAGTTCCCTCGTTCACATGTGCTCTCTATTACAGCTCTCTTTAGACAGCTCGTGTCCGCGCTAGGTGAGATCACAGCATACGCAGATATAAAGTGATCATTCACTAGTGAGAAAGGCTATCTCTGCATTAGGCTGCCATCAAAGGGAAACAAAATAAAAACAAACCAGACATGTTGAAGCCAGAGTGGTCAGCCACTGAAAAGGGGTGGTGGTGGTGGTGGAAAAGCCCAAGGACGCCCAGGAATAGGATCGACCCGGCTGAGGAGAACGCAGCACCAGGAAAGCTCTGTGGAAAGGAAGCACAGACACTGGGAAAAAACTGAATTGTTTTATATGCTCTAGTGATTTCAAAGGGAAAGTTCTATTTTGAACATTTTCATATCATCACAGTGCCTTAAGGAAGCAAAGTCAATTAAATTTACTGTGTAACTATTTTATATATATATATATATATATATATATATATATATATACACACACACACACACACACACACACACACACACATATGAGAGAGAGAGAGAGAGAGGAGAGAGGCAAACATATAAAAGGAATCAAGTAGATTGGGCTTAAGAAAAATATCCCTCATCATGTCTAGCGTTACAGCTTTGGAGAAGTGAGTGTACTTCACCCAAGAACTAAAGGTGTTGTGTGTCTGCAGACCCAGGGGATGCACTGACCTCGCCGGTAAAGTCACTGCACCTGGGGCAACAGCGGCAGTTGGGGTACTGCTCAGCTAAGCTCGCATCAACTCAGGGTTACCTGTGACAGCACACCTGGGTTACGCTGGGGCAGCAGGAATGGATGAATGGTTACAGGAGGGTGATTACCACCCACACGCCTTTAGGATGCAATGATTCCTGCTCTCCGGCCGGAAGCACAGGTGGCCTGTGCTTTGCGGTCTGTGCGCGGGACCATTTCAGAGAACTATACTTGTCATTCTACCATCACAACCACTTACCTGCCTGCCGGTGAGGGGACCGATAAGAGAGTCTTACCAGCTGAGAAGAGTATTTATTTCACTTGTCCACATGGCAGTGAAGGAAATAAAGGCGTAGGGTTTTCAGCCACCTCGCTAGTCCCCCTGAGAGCAGGTTTGGGGCCAGACTGCCACGTGTTCCCTGGTCTCTCACATGCCCACACTCAGAACACCCTCCAGGGGAACTCAGAACCTGGGTGGCTAAGAGGGTTCCTCTGAGTCTTCCTGGAAAACCGAACGTATTTCTGACAGATTATCGCTCATGAGAAGAATAAAAACAAAATTGTGACATCTTCAAGTCCCTTCCTTGGTCTTTCTAATAAATTCTTAATTTGAATGTCCCAATAATGGGACAAGACGTTTAAAGATTAATCAGTACATGCCTTTATTAGCTAGGTGTAAATTCTGTAACTCATTTAATCTTCCTACTATTAGACCTGCGTATTTTGTCATTAAAACTCCACATTAAGAATTGCCGGTTTTGCAACAACAACAAGACATTCTTGAACTGAATGAAGCTAGATAATTAAAAACCAACTTGTCAAACTGTAAAAGAATATCTTTCGAAAAAACTCAAACTCAACTTTTTAATAAAATGCATTCTCCAATAAACATCAATGTTTTATGCCTTTTCTAAGTCTTTGAAAAGTCAGTGGATTATTTTTTTTTTTAAACTGAAAACGATTTTTCTGTGTAAAATACCACCACATTTGTCTGTCACTGAGCTAGGAAGCTTCACTGTGAGATCTGCTCTGACATACTTGACAGTCACATTTCTATAACACCACACCCCTCTCTAATGAACAAAACAAAGTCCTCTGCTCCTGTCAAAAGGGCAAGCTTTCACAAGGACATTTTTATGCACATTTTACTGTTTAGTGTTCCAGCCATCATGTCTTGTCATTTCTTCATGGATAAGAGTGACGACCTGAAATATGTATTTTAATGAGTCTAAATTAAATAGAACCAAAGTTTGCTTGTTTATTTAGAAACTCTGTGCTTGCTGAATTCACCTTTTCCTCAATGGAATGGTTACAACCACAACCTTGGGAGTATTCCTATTTAGAAACTTGATTGGTAAAACCACGTCCTTAATCTTTTCTTTAAGCACTGATTTCCCCTGTCTGGCCATTTTAAAGAAAACTCAAGAGATATTCTATCCTAGAATAGGCAAGTAGAAAATCAGTGTCAATGATCACAAATGGGGAACTCGTATGAATTGTCAGGGCAGATTCAAGTGTTAATGTAGTTTTGACAGTCTTCCATTAAAATCTATGATAAAAAAACCAATTTATAAAGTGAGAATGGCCTTGCAACTTTTTTACTAGTTATTTTTATGCATAAGAAGTTCTTTGTAACAAACATTCATAGGGACTTTGTTTTGAAAAGGACAACAATTAACGAATAGTTGTACAATATCGAAATATACACATTTTTGTACACACGTGTTCTACCAGGTGTCTGAGAACTCTTAGGCATCTGATAAGTCTTCAAAGAATAAACCAATGCATAGATACATTGAGAAGAAATTAAACTGGATATGAACTTGTTTTCATCCAGGAAAACTTCAATGCATTAGAAGAGTTTCTTAATTAAAGCTCACCATGATTTTGTTATTCTTGGGCTAGTGATTAAAATAGAGTCAGCGAATGTCAGTCTCTGGGGCACACTTGACACTTACACATAAAGTTTTATTGGAACGCGGCCCCACTGATCAGTCTCCGTACTGTCTCTGGTTGCCTTCTCCTCGCAACAACAGAAACAAGATAGAATGATTACCCACCCAGGCTGAACTGTCTGTCTGCTGTTGGGCCATTTACAGAAAGTTATGCTGGCATCTGAATTAAAAGGACTAAATCTTTGCTTCAGGCATCTGTCATCCCTAAACTTTGTGATTATAGAAGCAAAAAGTTGGCATAAATGTGAATACATTATTGACCACTTTTTCAACATGACACTTTTTCAACACAACGATGACAACAAAAAGAGTTTGATCTAACGTCCACCAGTGGGTAGAACACCCATTTTATAATAATTAATTCATAATGGAATATACCCAGAGCTACCTGCCAATCAACATGTGGGAAGGGGTACTGATTCTGCATTCCTGATTTTCACGTTTGACAACATTTTCTAGGAATGACATCACTAAAGTTTTGGAAGGAAAAGGTTTGGTTTTTAAGAAATGTTTTAGCCATCATAATTTCATTTTTATTGGAAGACCTGTGTAAGGCTCAATAAATCTGAGTGAAGGAATCGAAAAAAAGAAGCAAAGACGATGTGATTCTATTTACACAGAGTTGAAACAGTCAGAGCTAAATCAGGGGTGCCCATTATCCAAGGGGCTGACGGCCACCCCCAAAGAGACTGACTTCGTTCTTCGGGGTGAAAAAAACCATCTTACTCCCGTTTACTTATAAGGCACAGAAATACGTACAATACAGAACGGATATGGCATTCTACGGAGGAGCAAAATTAGAAAATAAAATGTCTGACAGTATTTCTTGGAGTGGAGGGAGGGTTGGTTTATAAAAAGGGCCGAGAAACACTGACCTAGTGTATCACGTGTTTTGCGTCGTTCAGGTTATCATTAGATTCGTCCAGTTCTGGGGTGCTGACACGCTGGAAAAGAAGTCAGCGGTGTCACAGGGCTGACATGATGAGGTAGGTAACACAGGGAAGGAGAAGGAGCCGGACAGACTGGTGGGTGCCCTGCACCAACAGACAGGACATCAGAAGAGAGGAGTTGCTGAAGTTACAGAAAGAAACAACCGAGAGATCAGAGGATTGGGATGTGCGGCTGTATTGTTAGAATCTATGACCCTCAAGGCCAAACAGCTCCCAGGAAGACAAATTTCAAAATGGACAGGACGATCAAAAATGGCCAAGACATGGACGATGTTCTTCTGACCCCTCCTCGTGCTTATAATATTTCCCAGATGAATCACAAAGTGTCTGTGTCACGGAGTTTTGGGAGGAATCGAGCCCTTGTTGGCTAGCTCATAAGCATCTTTTATGGAAATAGATGTCACCAATGACGTGAACGCTTCTGTTCGTTAACCTCATGTTAGTTATTAAAAAGAAATTCTTGGTTAATAAAGAATATGATAAAATAGAGTAATCGATAATATAGTTATATATAAATATAAATTTACATGTAAATAGCATTTGACTATTAAATGTTTACTAGTAAAACCAAAGATAAGCAAGTTTTCATGCAAAATACTTGAAGAAAATGAAAAGGAGAATGATTTAATTCATACCAGCATTCATTCTTTTTATTCTTCAGAGTGCTAGTGTTAGCCTTGGAACGCATCAGACTGATAATATATCCAGCGAAATAGAATTTAACCTTTAATAAAAAGATACTTTACAGGATTTAGCATTTTAATGAGACAGCTGAAATAAATTAATTGCAACTGAAACCAATACCTATACTTTAGTGTGAAATATTATAATCAGATAATTATGCCAAATATTGTATATAAATTAAAATTATGTTATTTCAATTACTACCTAAAGTTATCTTAATATATGACATGATGACAATAGAAATTAAATAGTTACTAGACCTCTTTGAAGATCCCAACAGCATATTTGAAATCACAACCAATATCACTAGTCCTTTAAATATAATACACAGAAGATAATAAGGTAGTAAAATGGAGATCTTTTTAGAACTAAGTAATTAATATGGTTATTAATAATTATTTTTTAAAAATATTTCTTTTATACTGAGTGATATGTGTTTCCACATGTTAGGATGGAACACTATTTTTCGGGGAGCCTAATGTCACATTTTGTTTACATTTTTTTAAATACTTGATCATAAAACACACGAAACCATTTTCTTAGAGGCACGTAAGGGAATTCAGTTTCAAAATCTCTTGCACAGAGCAAACTTCACCTGATATAAAATAGGAACTTTCTTTGTTCTATATTGACCTATCAATCACTTTGTCTAATACTGAATTGAGAAAGTCATTGTATGCATTAAAAAAAAAAAAACACTTTTCCCTTGTTAAGAATACGAGGGAACCTGACCAGGTGGTGGCACAGTGCATAGAGTTTGGGACTGGGATGCGGAGGACCCAGGTTCAAAACTTGAAGTTGCCAGCTTGAGTGTGGGCTCATCCAGCTTGAGCGTGGGATCATAGACATGACCCTGTGGTCACTGGCTTAAATCCAAGGTCACTCACTGGCTTGAAGCCCAAGGTCACTGACTCTGCTGGAGCCCACCCCCCTCCCCCCATCAAGGCACATATGAGAAAGCAGTCAATGAAAAACTAAGGTGCCACAACAAAGAATTGATGTTTCTCATCTCTCTCCCCTTCTTGTCTGTTCCTATCTGTCCCTCCCCCACCCCTCTCACTAAAAAAAAAAAAAAAAAAAAGAGAGAGAGTACAAGGGAAATAAACTGGAATGTAAACAGAGAAAAGGCTTTAAATGATGTGCAAATATACATATTGGAGGTGATTTTATGTCACTGAAACCTGCAAAAAGTACAAAACATGTATAAAAACAAATACGTAAAATATGCCAAGATATGTAGATCTTAAAACTTTAAATATTAGTAAGCTAGAAAACCCTCTTTGAATTTGAGAGCAAAAATCAGGAAATTTGTGGTATTTACAAAAGTTAAGCGTCCAATACCCATGATTTTGCACAACGAACACTCTTTAAAACGAGTGCACTCTCTGGTCCCTTGCCTGTGTTAACACATGTGACCAATGAAAAATCAATGTGTGCATTTGTATTGGAATCTAAATGACTGCATGTATTAACTATTATCGTTGCCCTCAGTATGATGGGAATATAAAGTACAACAATTTATGCCTGTATTAAGAAAAAATGCAATTAGCTGCTCTTCACAACTTTAATATACATTTTTTGTTTTTTTAACAAGAGAGATAGGGAGAGACAGACAGGGAGAGAGATGAGAAGCATCAACTTTTTGTTTTGGTCCATTAGTTGTGCGTTGATTGCTTTCTCATATGTGCCTTGACAGAGGGGGGTGTAGGGGGTGATGAGCTCTTGCTGAGCCAGTGACCCCTTGCTCAAGCCAGTGACCTTAGGTTCAAGCCATCGACCTTGAGCTTCAAGCCAGCAACCTTTGGGCTCAAGTCAGTGACCATGGGGTCATGTCTATGATCCCACACTCAAGCCTGTGACCCTACACTCAAGCTGGTGAGGTCACGCTCAAACTGGTGACCTTGGGGTTTCAAACCTGGGTCCTCTGAGTTCCAGGTTGAAGCGCCATACACTGAGCCACCACCTCATCAGGCTAATATGAATTTTTAAGTAAAATAGTATATGATTATAGATGATATACATAATCAACAAGGACATTATTACGTTTGGCACTTTGCTTTTAAAAAGCTATTAGATGAGGCCTGACCTGTGGTGGCGCAGTGGATAAAGCGTCGACCTGGGAACACTGAGGTCGCCAGTTCAAAACCCTGCACTGGTCTGGTCAAGGCACATATGGGAGTTGATGCTTCCAGCTCCTCCCCCCTCTCTCTCTCTCTCTCTCTCTCTCTCTCTCTCTCTCTCTCTCTATGTCTCCTCTCTAAAATGAATAAAATAAAAATAAAATAAATTTAAAAAGCTATTAGATGAAAAAACAAACACCCTAATTTCTCATGGTTCATTTAAAAAATAGACATTTTTCTTTTTTTTTTATATCTGAAGAGTAAACATAACAGGCACTATTACATTGTGTCAGATTTCATTTGTATTTAATTCTGCAGGAAAAATTTTCACAAACTATTTAAAGTGTGCTGTATCTAAAACATTTTATTATGAGGACAATTTCTGATATTCTGTAAATCAACAGACTCCACAATATAAACTATGTGCTTTTCAATTGCTTTACACGCAATAATAGCTGTTAGAATTGTTCTCATTTAAATAAAATATGTTGTTTTATGCATACATTTGATGTAATATAGTAAATTGGATTATTATATTTTTCTTCCCTTGTGTGTAAATCCATACTCTTGTTGGTTTTGTAGTTGGGCTCTTAGAATTTTCGCACATAAAGCTCTTAGAATTCATTAAAAAAATAGTTTTTTTAATCTGCCGGGACACCAACCAATTAAAAGTCTTCCAGAAATAACTCAACCACCCAAAGTCAACGCCTTTATCATGGCAGCTAATGTTTAACATTAGTAATATAGCTGCGCCGGAACTCAAGTTCAGAAATTTGCTTCAGTACGCCGCCCTTTTAGGCTGCTTACTGGTTCTTCAATATTCTGAACAATGGCACCGTGCTTAGTGTTAATTCACCAGTTACACAGTTAGAGATATCATTTCAGTAAGTATTATCGTAGAGAAACACTGAAACTATAACAAGTGTTTTATTAAATACCTATGACTCCAAAAGTATCATTTAATGAAAACGTTGTTGGTATTTGTAAAACCAATTACTGCTTTCCGTGGCGATGGAGGTAGGTGGGCTTTGTAACACTGGAGTATAATCATATTATTTGAGGAGGATAAAAGATCAAAGGACAAGTTTATCCAAGATTCAATGCGTAAGGCTTATTGCAATGTTTGATATGGGGGATGTCCCTGAGTGACATTGACAAAAGTAATCCATTACCATATAAGACAGCTGCCCAATTTTCAACCCACTGGATGAGAAAATGTCTCCTTATATGTAATATATTAAAATGAAATCTCTGGCTGAAGCCCACAGCCATCCAAAGGGGGCAACAGAAGAGGCTGACCACCCTCAGAATGAACGCCTCCTTGGATACTGTGGAGTAGATAATGTTCTTCCACATCTCTTCTTTCCACGGCACAATATTAGAGCTCCTTCTACGGTCACATGACAGGTGTCAAGTTCCTTGCTGCTCTTGAAAAGTAACTTATTGATTCAGCTTCTACTGACCCAGAGTCTACTACTAAGATTCCATGGGGACAAGTGTCCAAACCAGAAAACACGCCTGCGCTGGAAGAACGCAGATGCTGGTGGGACATCAGCTTGCCACCAGGTCACGTGTACAGATGTATCTGTCATCTCCCTAAGCTCCTGGGCTTTTGCCTTTTCACGACGCAGGCATCTGCATTTTCCTGATAAGCTATGGTGACAAGAACAAGAACAAGGAAGAGATCCTGCAAACACCACTGGAGGCTGTCGCAGCTGCTGACCTCAACTCATTCGTTTCAACTCCAAATCTAGCCGGTTTACTGCCTTGGTGTTCCGCACCCCCACCCTGGTCTCTCAGAGATGGAGGAGACACTGTCTAACATCACCACACGGTCATTACCTGCGCGGCACCGACGCTACTGCGTCACTATGAATAAAGAGAAAGAAAGCTGGTTTACAACCACTAAAGAGTCCTGAGGATTTAAAGAAACGTTTCATTTTTAGGATGAGACTAAGAGACAACCCTGAACATCTGCTTAGTCTAGTGCCAACTGATGGGAACAGATTGCTTTTTCTCCATTGTTAAGAAATTAAATAAAATGCAAAAGCACAACCCCAAATAATTACCGGGAGTGCTCAGTTATGACCCAGTTCTGTTCCTATGATAGGGATGTAACCCGAATTTTGGTGTTAAGTCGAAACACACCCTAGCTTAACACAGATGGAACACTTGTGCTTTTAACAGTCCAAAATGTCATAGGTGAGCGTAGGGGGGTGGCGCCAACTCCCTCTCTCATATCCACTTGACTGCGTCTTCTTCCACCGCGGGCAACCAAACTAGTCCACCCACATAGTCCGTAAGTGCAGAGCTAACAGCGTAAGCTGAAACACTCGAGTCTCAATTATTTTTTAAGTATTTGAGAGTCAGTGTTATAAACTCCAAACGTCTCATGTCGAGAGTGTCATAACCTGAGGTCTCCTGTAGATACCATGAAGAGGTAGATAAGGTTAATGTATCCTAAATAGCACAAGCAGGAAGTTCAGGACAAATCTAACTGACCAGATACAAGCATATGCTGGCTTTAAAATTCTATCTTATCAGGCAAGGATGACAGGAGTTTGTAGGTTAGCGATACGCATCATAACAAGACACGTTTTTTTTCTGAGTGAATGTGTCTGAAGTTCCAGCCATTAAAGAAAATATTACAACACAATCCTTCCTTATCCCGTGCCCTTTAGGACAAAGAAAATGAAGTAATTCACAAGAATAAATTAATATGGATTTCTTTTAAAATCGCTATCATAAGCTTATTTGGTAGTAAATCTCATTCCAGGAGTATCATGAATTAACATTAGTTTGTGTCATCGAGAAAAGTATGCTCAATGAGACTGTTAAACATAACACAAAGAAGCTGACTGCCGGGGTCGATTTTTATCCTGCATTGGGCACCTGAAATGCTCAATAAGGCATCAACAAGATGAATGATTTTAATAAAAATATAACTTTCTACCATATTTTTGGTCAGTGGATCATAGATTAATAGAGCATTTTGTGGTTTTATGGCCTCTATCACTTAATTTACCCAAGGTGCTCACCTTTCTTCTACGAAATGTATCATCAGATTGATGTTTCTCAGAAAATTGTTGACAGATGTTTCAACGCATAAAGTAAAACAGAGACATGGGACTCTACACACTGACAGGTACTTGCAGAATCTCCACACTAGTCAGTCTACCATTCATAGCGGAGTACATCTTGTTAATATAAAAGGCTAGGAGATACAGTTTAATTAAGGCAATATCACAAACAGTAATTCAGATCCCTAAAATCCCTTTTAAATTTTAAGCTGTCTACATTGGAATGACTGACTTCGTGCTTTGGAGATAATTGCAGCTGATCCTCTGAAAATCTAAAATAACACAGAGAATGGATCTGGATACTCCACAGAATGTTCTGCGTGTGAATATCGTGATTAGTTCCCAGGTAGGTCTGTCTCCAGGAGTCTACCTTTTATCTCTGTGTTAAGGAGGTAATATACTGGAAGCCCTTTTAATTTTATGTGATTATAAGAATGAAACACAACTATGTCACCAGGTTCTTCGTGTCTCCGTAAATAGTACATTAGACACCCCCCCCCCAAAAAAAGCTATTTACACCTAAAAGAAGATGAAAATTAAACCCACTCCTGTCCTGCTGGCTCTGAGTCTCAAGTGTGGCCCATTTGGGGAGCAGGTGACTGGCACCCACAGCAAAATATTTTACTTTCAATTGAGACCAGTGCTTCTCCAACTGCAGTGAGTTTCCAATTTTCTTTTCTTTACTTTCTCCTCTGCTGCTCGTCTGTCCTTTATTTAGATCCAAATTTCTTTCTTTTTTTAGTTTGAGAGGAGGGAGGCAGAAACAGACTCCTACATGCACCTCAACCAGGATCCACCCGGCACACCCACTCAGGGGTGATGCTCTGCCCATCTGGGGCCGCTGCTCTGTTGCTTGGCAACTGAGCTATTTTAGCACCTGAAGTGGAGGCCATGAAGCCGTCCTCAGCACCCAGGGCCAACTTGCTTAAATGAGCTATGGCAGCAGGAGTTGGAGAGAGAGAGAGAGAGAGAGAGAGAGAAAGAGAGAGAGAAGGGGAGGGGGAGGAGAGGAGGAGGGGAAGGGGGAGAGGTGGAGAAGCAGATGGTCGCTTCTCCTGTGTGCCCTGACTGGGAATCGAACCGGCACTTCCACTTGCCAGACTGATGCTCCAGCACTGAGCCAACTAACTGGCCAGGGCCAGATCCAAATTTCTGACCTACATCATTTTGCTTTTCTCTGCAGAAGTTCTATTAACATTTTGTACAGGGCAGGTCTACTGTTAACACGTTCCCGTGGGTTTGTTTTACCTGAGAAAGTCTTTATTTCTCCTTCACTTTCGAAACCTAAGTTTGCTGAATACAGAATGCAAAGTTGATGTTGTTGGCTTCTTTTTCATTTTTTGTTCATCATGTCACATATTTCACTCAATTACCTTGTTTGCATCTTTTGCGGAAATAAGTCAGACATAATTCTTATTCTTGTTACGCAGTAAGTTACCCCTCCCACCTTGTTTCAAGATTTTCTTCTTTATTTTCAGTTTGATATCTCTAGGTAGGGTTTGTTTTTTTTTAAGTTTTTTTTTTTATTATTTTATTCATTTTAGAGAGGAGACACAGAGTGAGAGAGAGAGAGAGAGAGAGAGAGAGAAGGGGGAGGAGCTGGAAGCATCAACTCCCATATGTGCCTTGACCAGACCAGTACAGGGTTTTGAACTGGCGACCTCAGTGTTCCCAGGTCGACGCTTTATCCACTGCACTACCACAGGTCAGGCAGGGTTTGTTTTTTTATATATATATTTATCATGTTTGGTATTCTCTGAGCTCCTTGGATTTGTGGCTTACTATTTTTATCGCGGATTTCAGAAAATTCTCATCCATTATTACTTCAATGATTTCTTCTTTTTCTTATTCTTCTGGTATCTTGTAACATCTATGTATTTGTAATTGTGCCAGAGTGCTTAGATATTGTGAGTGTTTTATTATTATTTTTTCTCTTCTCTTTTCATCTAGGAAGTTTCTGTAGACATATTTTCAAGCTCTTTCTTTCTCTCCTCAGCCATGTCCTGTCCACAGATCAGCCCATCAGAAGCACTCATTGTTCAGTTCTCTTACAGCGTTTCTGATGTCTAGTCCTGCCTTCTGATTCTCCGTCAGGGTTTCCGCCCCTTCCTGTGGCTGTGAATAAATGTCTCTACCTAGGTACCTCCAATTTTTTTTTCAAAGGGACAGTGAGAGAGTCAGAGAGAGGGATATATAGGGACAGACAGACAGGAGCAGAGAGAGATGAGAAGCATCAATCATCAGTTTTTCGTTGCAACACCTTACTTGTTCATGGAACTCTTTCTTAGCACATCAATCACAGTGATTATGAATTACTGGTCTGACAAGGCTGAGATCTCTGCTGTATCCAAGTCTCATTCTCATGCATGCTTTGTCTATTCAGTGTTCTTTTTTTTTTTTCTTCACAGAACTTATTTTGTTGTTGTTCTTTAAAATGGGACATAAAGCCTGACCACGTGGTGGCTTAGTGGATAGAGCATCAGACTGGGACGCGAATGACCCAGGCTTGAGACCCCGAGGTCACCAGCTTGAGCGCGGGCTCATCTGATTTGAGCAAGGCTCACCAGCTGGCTTAAGCAAGGGGTCACTCGCTCTGCTGTAGCCCCCCACCCCCACCCCCGGTCAAGGCACATATGAAAAACAATCAGTGAACAACTAAGGTGTCACAAAGAAGAATTGATGCTTCTCATCTCTCTCCCTTCCTGTCTGTCTGTCCCCATCTGGCCATCTCTTTGTCACAAAAAGAAAGTGAATAAATAAATAAAATGGGACATGAAGCATTGGGCAGCAGGAAACGTGGCACACAGCCCTGTAGTATGAGGTTGTACGTTTAGCTGGGAGTGACTCTATGTTTACTGTTTGCTGTAGCTATGGTGTCTGAGGCTTCCATTTCTCTTAGTAACATTTCCCCCCCATTTTTTGTAGTGTTTGAGTGTCCCTAGACACTTCTTTTTAAATAGAGTCTGTCCATGGAGTTCTTTCAAGGTATCCCACTGTGATTATATAGAAGCCTGTGGTGGTGGCAAATTGTCTACATAATTGTAACAGCATAGATCTGACAATTCACAGATATATTTACACATGTGGGGGGAAAATGTTTTCCTGAAGGGGGTACATGATTAAAACTCTTTGAGTCTTATCAGCTAAACATTTAACAAAAAATAAAGAGATGATCTATTGAGAAGTTCATGTCAGAGCCGCAAAGACAGAGAAAGAAAAGCTAAGCAGCTGAATTCTGGGTCCTTTTGTGCGGGTCACTCAGATCTGGGGAAGGCTTCCTGTATAATGGTGAAGCCTGAGACCCACCAGGGCTGTGTGCTAGGTGTATCTCAGGGTCGGCACAGCACGTAATTCAAAATAAGTTAATAAGGAATTTGCCATCGGTGTGATTAACCCTTACCTGTAACCTCTGAGCAATACAGAGGGAGGAGACTGAGAATATTGATAACGTCATCAGCGGTGACGATAACACCATCCTTAAGAGGAATCTCGTTCCTGGACTTCTAGTAACAAGAGAACTAAGTGGAAATTTCACGTGAAAGGAGCCTCTGTTCACCCACGTAAAATGTTTAGAAAACTTGCCCCTATAAAATTTGCATGCCATTATGATGGTAAGTTAAGAAAGTGAGCATAGCGGTACGTGAACAGTAAAATATAAACACACTGTTAAGCAGGAGACGTGGGAACTGTTATTACGGAAACGTGATGGAAGTCGGCGGTCTGTCTCCTTCAGTGCTGGACTCACTGCCTTCCTCGGGAGACAACACATCCCTACAGGGGTCGAGGAACAGGGAGATGTCAGGTGTGGTCCACTCTCAAAACACAAAGTTCTACGTACCGTTCTCCTATCATAGTGGTATTTATCCCTCAAATTGCTATTAGTCTAACATTGAAAACAATACCACTAAATCTGGATTTAAAAAAAAACAACACACAACTCAGTTAAAACAATGAAACATTTGAGAATAGGATGGTCCTCACGGCATGTTCATGTCTTCTGTGTGCGGTGCCCTGACCATCAGCTTTAGGCCACGCCGCAGGCCTTGTGCCACGTGTGACCCAACCGAGAGGTAGGCCACGCCACAGGCCTTGTGCCGCGTGTGACCCAACCGAGAAGAAAGTGCTCCTCCCGCCCGGACAGGATGAGGGCACAGATATCTGGAATGCCATGGCAGGTGTGCAGGAGCAATGATGCGTCAAGGTGCATTCCACATGGAGCACCCCCAGGGGACGTGCCTGCCGGGGACCTAGACCACTCTGGCCACTGACAACGGTGAAGGCGCCGGACGTGTTTTGAAGCAAATGCAACCCACTTAACCAAGGTCGTCCTCCAGTGCAGACTGTTTGAGACGACGATGATTGGCAGATGTGCCTGGTAGATATTTCAGTCAGCAAAGACGTTAGGGAGCATGATCTGGAATATTCCTCTGGCCCGTATCGGAGAGACCATTGCTGAGAAGGAGTGTGAGTGTGTGTGTGTCTACATTTCCATCTGGCTGACATTTCATTTTAAGTGAAATTGGAAGGTTTTATAAAACGCTTTCAAGCTGAATTTTCAAAGGAAAATCTTACTGTTGTTATGACTTCCTGATCACAGAAGCATACGAGATGTTTAGTTTTAGTACTCATGTATTAAATGATCCCATCGGGGCCTTCAGAATTATATTATGCTCACACCAAAGGCAGCACAGGGGTGTCAGAAGTATTCGGAGACTTACCAGGTAAATACAAGAAAGTTGTGATGACACGTGTGTGTGCGCACGTGATACTGAAACACTACTCGCTGAGCTGAGTCTGTGTATCAATTTAGAAATATTATTAAAATTATAAAAATGTGTTCATAGCCCATTATGAGAAAAACTGATCTTTTAGGTAAGCATTACCCTTAACGTTTTATAAAATCGCAATATATTAGTTGATATTTCCAAAAGTTCACTAATTGTCAATGTTTTTTCATACCTGGACGTTTCAGTCTTGGTCGTGAAACACTTGCACACACGGGGGGGGGGGGCTAGCTCCCTGTTCCTGTTTACACATGCGTGTGCAGGATGAGGAATTCCGTCTCAGTCGGAATTCTATTGGCAGACACACAGCCGGGCACTGCTGTGTGGTAACAGTCCCCCACCCCTTTTCTTTAAGCTTAAATTCTTTTAATGTTATTGGTGTTGATGTTATTGTACTTCCTTAAACGTTTTGGTGAGAATTGTTTTTGACTCTTGGTTACAGAGTCACCATCAGCTAATTTGTATTCTGCATAAACGTCCATAGCTCACTTCCAAACGATGTCGCATTCAGCCTCAAAACACAACTCATCGGCCTGACCTGTGGTGGCGCAGTGGATAAAGCGTCGACCTGGGAACACTGAGGTCGCCAGTTCAAAACCCTGCACTGGTCTGGTCAAGGCACATATGGGAATTGATGCTTCCAGCTCCTCCCCCCTTTCTCTCTCTCTCTCTCTCTCACTCTGTGTCTCCTCTCTAAAATGAATAAAATAAAAAAAATTAAAAAAAAAACAAACAACTCATCTCCTCTCATAAATTTAACCTGAAATGTGTCTTACGGGATTTTCCATGATCATTTTTTAAAGAAACGATACCTGTACTAATACGTAAGAACTGCGCCCATCTATGCACAAAGTGGCCAGGGAGTTAACGAAACAACTGCAGAAACAGGTGAAGCCAGACCGCCCCGCAGGAACGCCCTCATGGCCTGTTCCTCCCATTCACACACCTGACGTCCCGTGTCAGCCGCGTCGGCTGGTACGTGCCTCCCGTGACTTCCCGGGTGTCACTTAAGGAACGCACAAGGAAAAGGTAAGAGATGGATCCTAACGCCCGGGCTTTCTCCCCATGCTCCAAGCACACGCCCGAAAGCAAGCTGCGTTTGTTGACTCGTGTCTCTCCCGTTATTTTCGTAGCTGCTGTCAATCATATTCTCCAGGTTACCGCGTCCGTCACATTGCGAGTGATGTGTGACCACAGTGACCTCGTCGGCTTTGCTCTAATGCCGACCTTTGCTGTTTCTTTGCGCCGAGCCTCCTTCTAATTTATTCCACGACTGGACTCCACTCGGCCGGCACTTCACGCCCCTCTAAACTCAAATGACTTCTCTTTGCCTCTTTAATTATATGACCTATCAAGTCCCTTGTTAAGGGCTCATTCATTCCAAAAAGCCATTAGAACTACCTGAATTCACAACAATGGAGCCTATAGGCTAAAGATAATTTACTGTTAAATTTCATTATCCCGAAGAGCGCTGTGTCGTCTCTTCTCCAAGTAGTGAGGATATTAGCTCTGCAATTTTGTGCTGGGCTTGAAAGCATACTGTATTTCTTTTTTCAAATTATGGAGATCTTAAGCTATCTTTCTGATATTCATTGAAAATCATCAATAAAATAAAAATAACCTAATACGCATGGTCTTATTTCATTGGTTTTATTATTTTAAACTCTTTCTCTTGCTCATTGATGAGTGAGCATGTCTACTCTAAAATCTGAAGCTGTTATTCAGTACATGTCCACCCTTTTGGGGCTCGGGGACAGCTGTCGCTCAGCACCTGAACCCGGGGTCCTACAGCGGGAAGAAGTCTGCAGGTGCTGGCTGGCATGCAGGGAAGGGAAAGAGGACCTGTGGCTTGGGAGGGGGCGCTGAGGGCCCCCCCAATGGCATGCCCATGATGGAGGCACATGGCAGAGGTGGGGGCCGTCCAGGTTGACAATCCTCACTGCAGAGTATTACTGAGTATGTGTCTTACTCACTCTTCGGTTAAAAGGAAGCATTTAAATTGCCCATGATTTTTGTCAACATTGTAATTCCACGATCGTGGCTTTTGACATTTCAGCTCTTAAAATAAAACGAACAAATTGAATTGTTGAAAGCATCCCCTTCCCCAACTGTTAACGTATTCTTCTGACGATGAACAATATCTTGAACGGCTAGAGCCCTTTTTATCTTACGTTTGTCACTGACAGAAAGCCAGAGTTTGACCCAGTCATGCTTGGGTTAGAGTTAGGGGTTAGAGGTTAGGGTTAGGGTTACGGGGTTAGGGTTAGGGGTTAGGTTTAGGGTTAGAGGGTTAAGGCTAGGATTAGAGGGTTAAGGTTAGGGTTAGGGTTACGGTTAGGGTTATGGTTAGGGTTAGGGTTAGGGTTAGGAGCTAGGGGTTAGGGTTAGGGTTAGGCGGTTAGGGTTAGGGTTAGGGGTTAGGGTTAGGGGGTTAGGGGCTAGGGGTTCGGGTTAGGTTTAGGCAGTTAGGGTTAGGGTTAGGGGTTAGGATTAGGGGGTTAGGTTTAGGGTTAGGGTTAGAGGTTAGGGTTTAGGGTTAGGGTTAGGGGGTTATGGTTAGGGTTTCACGCTTGGACCATGAAAGAGCAGAAGTTTAGCCAAGAACGCTAACAGGGTAGTGCAGGCAAATGTACATTTTTGATCAGGGGCTCTCCCGTCACCTGTCACAAAATTCTGAAAATATGTTTACATTGGCAAATGTAAATCCTACTTCAAATAATAAAGTATACGCAGCCAACAGGAAAACAAAACCAAAATGAATACAATTTCTTGATATTCCTTGACATAAGCTATTTGATCTATTTAATATGTTGGTATCTAGTTATAATTAAACAATCACACAATCAAGGGAAAATAGTTGCAAAGCCCAGCGGGAATCATTAAGCTGACTCTTCATTTGAATTGTTAGGACGAAAAGTTTAAATCCATTTTGTCACTCAATCATTCATACATATCATCAGGCCAGGCATCAGGGAATTTATTATGGAACTATAAAATGATTGTGGCATGTAAGAAAAATACTGTGAAAAAGAATGAACTAAACTTGAAAATGTACTGTGCAAGTCGTCTTGACATCTTTTGTTCACACACACTATATTTTGTTGGTTTGTTTGTTTTAGTGAGAGAAAGAAGGGGAGAGAGAAGGGGGTAGAGAGAATAACAGACAGAGAGACAGAGCCAGGAAGGGAGAGAGATGAGAAGCATCAACTCGCAGTTGTTGATTAGTTGTTCACTGATTGCTTTCTCATCTGTGCCTTGACTTGGTGGGGTCTCTAACTGAGGCCACTAACTGATGCCTTGCTCATGACATCGACCATGGGTTCATTCAACGATCCCATGCTCAAGCTGGTGGCCCTGCATTCAAACTGACGAGCCTGAGCTCAAGCCGGCGAACTTGAGGTTTTGAGCCTGGGACCTCAGTGTCCCAGGTGGACACCATCCACTGTGCCACCAGCTCTGGTCAGGCCACAGTGAGATTTTTAATTCAAACCTCAGTATGTAAATTATCTGTTTCTTATTTCAATTTGCCAAATTTACATAGGTGTTGGGTTGCAGAAATTATTTCTATAATATTCTACTAAATAAATTATGTATTAAAATGTCTTACTGAAGGGGTTAGAAATAAAACATGTTGAAAATATAGAAAGCCATTTTACTCCTAATGTTCCATGATATAACAGCTCTTTTAGTTTTTGAAATCTTAAGCTCTGTTTAGTGAAGAAGCTGTTATGTTGTTGAAGGAGTAAGAAAAGCACAGATCAACTGGATTTATGTTAAAATATTATATTTCCCCATGTGTGTATTTCTGTCTGTGCAACTTATTTCTTATCACCACAGGAAAGATGTAATCATGATCAAATTAATCCCATTGACTGACTGCGCTACAATCACTAAATAATTATTTTGTCTTCAAAGAAGCTACCTCACGAACATGATGGAATGTAAGGCGTGTAGGACACAGGTTAGTTAAGTCATCGATTATGTCAAGGAAAAGAAAAGAGAGAGATGTTCACCTGTGTTTCTAAGGTTCGGTGGTCATTTCCCAGCAGGGTCGACACCAGAGTGTGAAGGTCCTTGGGCCCTGAGGCTGTCTTCCGGTCAGCCCGGACCTCCCTGTTTCCTTCTCTGATCCTATACGCTCAGCCCAGACCTCCCTGTTTCCTTCTTCCATCCTATATGCTCAGCCCGGACCTCCCTGTTTCCTCCTCTCATCCTATATGCTCAGCCCGGACCTCCCTGTTTCCTCCTCTCATCCTATACGCTCAGCCCGGACCTCCCTGTTTCCTCCTCTCATCCTATACGCTCAGCCTGGACCTCCCTGTTTCCTTCTCTCATCCTATAAGCTCAGCCCGGACCTCCCTGTTTCTTCCTCTCATCCTATAGGCTCAGCCCGGACCTCCCTGTTTCCTTCTTCCATCCTATACGCTCAGCCCGGACCTCCCTGTTTCCTTTTCTCATTCTATACACTCAGCCAGGACGTCCCTGTTTCCTTCTCCCGTTATATATGCTCAGCCCAGACCCCCCTGTTTCCTCTTCTCATTCTATAGGCTCAGTCCGGACCTCCCTGTTTCCTTCTCCCATCCTATACGCTCATTCTACATCTTACTGAACGTGTTGAGTCCTTTAATTGTTAAAGCAACAGACTGAGAACGGACTGACAGAGGTCAGAGGGCAGGTGGGGCTGAGTGAAAAAGGTGAAGGGATTAGGCAAACAAACAAACAAACAAACATAAAATCCTCACAGAGACGGAAACAGTGCGGTGACGACCAGAGGAGAGGGGGTGGTGGAGGTAGAAGAGGGTGGAGGCGGGATAGATGGTGATGGAAGGTGACTTGACCTGGCGGGAGAACACCCCATACGATAGACAGATGATGTATTATAGAATTGTACATCTGGAACCGGTATCATTTTATGAACCAACATCACACTAATAAATTCAACCAAAATAACAATCAATGATAGTATCATTCATCTCTGTCGCATTTCAAGAACTAAACTTCTATACAATAGATATCAACAAAACAGCAGAGGCATTACTTATTTGAGATTTTTTTTTTTGTAAATACTTAGAGAATACCTACAAATAGAAAAAAAAACTAAGAATATTCTTTGCTATTTTACCTCCAAATGCATTTCTTTTTCCCTGTTCTTTATTTCTTTCCTCACCTTGTATCAGAGATTTGTCCCTGGTCTCGCTTCAATTGTCAGAAAAAAGCCCTTGAGTTCAAGTAGAAAGAAGAAATATATAAAGCAATATAGCTCCTTAATTTTTCTACCACTTCAATCCTTCATGTAAGCTCTCCATGTACTGTGTGGCTTTAGTAGTCCATCACCTTTCTATCTGTCTACCTCGGAACAGGGGACATTTTTAAGACAAAGAAGAGTTTTATTATTTATTTCTTTTTAGACAAGGTCAACTTCTCTATACCAAATCAAAGAGCAATAATGATCAATCTGTTATGTAGATGAGGATTAGGATCCCTGATTTTATGTCACAGTGAGCTCAATTCTAATGCTAGAACCATGACATTAATAGTGTGAAAACTGTTAATAAGTAAAAATAAAATAAGAAAGAGCTGTCATACTCATCATGAAGGTAGGAACAATTTCCAATGAACAAGGCATAGGTTTTGAGATTACTGTTGTGAGAATGTGGAAGTTTCTGGTATAGAGAATGTTTTTATTCCTAAATTGGCAACAATAGTAATAAAAATAAGTAAAATTTTTTTATTATAGTGAAGAAATTTGTTTTTCTCATATAACATTGTATTTATTTATTTATTTTAAACCATTTCCACAGGTCTTGTCCTTCCAAAAAAAAAAGAAAGCCAATCACTCACTAGTGGAATTTAAAGCTGAAGCAAACACTTACACCAGAATAACAGTTCAGAGGAAAAGAGAGTCTACAACCACATGTGCTGAGAAAAGATGGAATTCGTCCATTTGCGACAACACGGACGGACCTTGAGATGACCATGCTAATAAGCAAAGTCAGTCAGACGGAAAACGCTAAGAAGCGTAGAATGTCACTTGTAAGTGGGATGTAAAACTGAAGGCAACAAATAGGCAAACAAGACAGACAAAACACTCAGACACGGAGAACAGTATGGTGGTCACCAGGGGGCGCGGGGGAGGGGCAGTAGTCAAGGGTAAAGGGGGTCAAATACGTGATGATGGAAGAAGATGTAACTTTGGGTGCTGGGCACACAGCACCCATATACAGACAATGTATCATAGAATCGTACATGTGAAACCCATGTAATCTTATTAACCAATGTCACCCCAATAAAATTTAACTACAAATATATACTAAGTATTAAATATGTTAAACATATCTATGCTTAGCCCTCTACTGTGTCAGGTTCATCACACGATAGCCACCAAGAACTCCTTTTCTGTCCCGGTTTCCTAGGCGACTGTCCTCTCAAGAACAAGAATCCAACCCCTCCCATCAAATCTCAGCTCTGCCAGAGACTTCTGAGGACCAACAGAGTGTGTGAAAAGGAGGACATAGGACAGCAGGGCTCAGCTGTGAAGACGCCTGGACGGGCCCTGGAGTCAGCTATGCTGGAAAGAGTTCTGATCACCTGCCGGAGAGCGAGCCCACCTGCAGGGACTGAAGGGTGAAGGATGTCACAGGGAGAGAGCCCACAGCCCTTCCAGTGCCCCCCACTGAGATGCCAGACGTGCGGTGGGGTTACCTCCTGCAGCAACAGCCAACAACACGCTGTCCTCGCCCGCCTCCTGGCGCACGTGGACAATTGGAAGCCTGACCCGAGGTGGGGACATGAGCAAGCGAGTCCTTCTTGTTCTGAACCAGTGCGTCTGGGGCTCTGTTTTCCGCCTCGTTAGGTAATTGAAGTAACTACACAACCACATTTAGAATTCTCTGTCTAAAAGTTTCTCAGCCTAATCATTAATGGAATGACTTTTATTATTTAAAAAGGAAAATGGTAAATATGACTGGTGGGTCTTCTTAATACATACCACTGGTTTATTTCAGACAGGAAAAATATTGTCATCGACCTTTTGATCGTTTAAAACAAACTCAAGGAAAAGGGTACATAACCCATTTACAAGTTACGGGGTATTGCGTGACACTATTGAGTTTCCATGAAAACTTTTCCATAGGTGATATACTAAAAATATATGTTGCCTGCTTAATATACAGTGTATAGGTTTGGCTGTGCATGTGATAATTTTATGTTAAGCATTTTACTTAACTCCTGATTATAGGCAATATGGTAATTATCTCACAGGGCTGATATGAGATAATTACATCATTAGTCCCATTTGAGGATGGATGGATATGTTAGCCTAAAAGAGAAGCTGTACAAACACAAAGACGCTTAGGATCTCACATGTTGACTATTATTCTGTTTTATACAAATAAAACTTAATGCTGAAAGCATTTTTCTTGTTATAATTGTTCATTATATTTCTTTCCTTACAAAGTTTAAAGACCTGACTTGCTATTTCCTCTTCCTCACCGCGACTCCAATTTTCCTAGTAAATAAAAACTACTCCAAATAAGAATTCTTTGTTATGTTTTATTTTATATTTCATTATAAAAATGATCTGGACTATAATAAAAAGAAACAAAAAATTGAATATATAAATTAAAAACAATATATTTCTATTTTAATTCTAAGGAAACCCTGTCTTGCTTGAACTACAGTGACATCTTGTGGCCCAAAGAGCTTTGTTTGTTTTTATATGTAAAATATTTACATTTTCTGCTTCTCTTTAATTCCAGGTTTTAAAGCAGACAGTTTTCATAATCACAGATTCTCAACAGTCACCACACATTTCAGAAACCAAGTATTTCATAAGAGGAAAAAAAAGAAAGAAAATTTGACAGTAAACAGATCCTACACCGTGGCTGACCTAATTCCTTTCAGAAGAGGCTGTATTTCTTGAAGCATATTTTATTTTTAAATATCTAATGAATATATGGAAAAAGTGATTCAACTTCATCCCAACTTTAAAAGCAAGTAGTTTCAATAATTTTGCAGTTTTCTGTGTAATTAAAACAGAAACAGCTCATCAATCAACAGTTTAAAAACATGTTGACTGTTATCCCAGTATCTACTTTGTCTTAAAATCATTTCTTTTCTTCTATGCTGTAGACATGGTTTTTACAGCTTGGAAGCTCTGGTTTGTTTCTTTGGGTACATACTGATAAGCATATTGGAGTTATAATTTCCTCAAACCTCTCTTTTCTTCAGTTATTTCAATATTTGCCAGATGGCTTTGATTATTTTCAGAACTCCCCAGGGTTCCATACTAAACACACTGAATCACATCTTCAGATTTTCAGCAGGAAGCTCAAAAGCTTCTACTGCACATCTTAAGAAAATATAATTTTGAACTGAACATATATCTTAATCTGAATACATAAAGGGCTGCACTTTCTAAAGCTGATAATTTGTTAAGAAATGCAATAATGGTGATCTCCCTATCTACCTATAGATAGATCTATAGTATGTGCATCAGCTTCACAGGACACCGATGCAAATTTGATTGAACATTCAGCTAATCAATAACGGGCATCTAAACCTGGTTTTGCTCTGTCATCATTGACATTTTACCAGATACCCGTTTCATTATAATAAGTATAGCTAAGTCAGTCCCCACAGCATTAGTCACAGATGCTGGTATCAATAATTCTGTTATCATTCTTCAGTTCTAGATTTTCCTCTACAAATTTCAACATGAGCGTATCTACTTGAATAATGAGCTTTTCTTTTTTAAATTTAATTTCTTTTTATTTTATTCATTTTTAGAGAGGAGACACAGAGTGAGACAGAGAAAGAGAGAGAGAAAGAAAGGGGGGAGGAGCTGGAAGCATCAACTCCCATATGTGCCTTGACCAGACCAGTGCAGGGTTTTGAACTGGCGACCTCTGTATTCCCAGGTTGACACTTTATCCACTGCACCACCACAGGTCAGGCAATAATGAACTTTTATTTGACAAAAATGAAGGTGGTCAGTTACACACTCGCATATTCTCACTGGGAAGATAGAGCGACCCCCAAACCTTCAGCCCGTGTGTCCTGTAGGTGAGGGACACACAGGAATCATGACTTCCAGGTGGGGCACAGCTGTTTCTGATGCCCCTTCTGGTAACAAAAGGGATGCTTTCCAATTTAGGGTTTTCTGGATAATTTATAAGGATTAACCAAAATGACTGCTCTTCCTCTGTGGGATACAATTAACGTGAACATAGAGTAAGTGATACACATCCAGCCGGTATAATGTTCTGCACACCTCCACTCACTTCTCTTTACCAGGATTTTGGTGAAATTTGCATGCCTATTGGCTGAGGGCAGAGGCATGACTCTCAGAGAAGAAGAAAGGTTCATTTCTCCACGCTTCTGCACTTTCTAAGTGCATTCCTGAAGTTGGGAGTTGTTCTTTACATGATTTCTGGAAACTTTTAAAACCCACAATTCTTAAAATAAGTATTGCAAGATGCTTCAAGATACATATTAAACAAATCTTATATATCTTATGTAATGATGTGGAAAGAAACTGGAAGATCAATGCTATTTTGAGGACTATTTCATTTTTTTTATATCAAATGTCACTCCCATAGAAAAATTACTCATAACCTCTTGTGGTACTGATGCTTTAAAAATATTGTACTTCTTATTTCAAGAGCTACCTTCCTATACCAGGAAAAGCCTACATTAACAGATGAGGAGACAGAAGTTAAGTGCTGTTACCTTGCTCAAGGTCACAGAGGCTTTGTGTTTCGAAAGACATGGTTCGACCAAGCAGATCCAACCCAAAGCCTCATGGTCTTTGTTAAATGTAGTTCACCTTCTTCTCATCACAACATCTCCAGAGTATATTTAAATTATGAAATTATATAAGGGGAATTCAGGTTAGTATTTCTATTATACAGGTAATTCTAATGATAGTGGCTCCCAATATATTTGTTTAAACATGCCTCTGTGTGAACATTTAAATATGTAGCCTTTTAAAATCTCTCTTACGTGCCTCCAATGTGACTGGACATTGAGTCGGATTAGTAATATCACATAACGGTCATAAATGTTGGTGATTACTGAAAGCCTTCAAGGATCAATAATCTCCAATAACATAAATACCATATAAATCATTATTTATCTTATTTTTTATTTGCAAATGTTCTACATATAAATATATATTGGGTTTTTCATGTATTTTGTTCAGACATTTTCTAACTTTATATTATAGCTTTTATTGGCAAGCATGTCTCTTGTTAAGGAATAAATGCAAACAAACTGTGCGTCCGTGTGTGTGTGTCTCTGTGTCTGTATATATTTATGTCTGTGTGCGTTTGTGTGACAGAGAGGGAGAGAGACAGCATTTTAACACGTGAGAAATGATAAAACAGATGTAACAACATCGAAGACTGATGAGCCTAGCCTAAATGTAAAGGTTACACTCATGAAGGAAAGTCAAAAATATTTATTAATTTAAAATTTTGCTTTTAAACTTTATGAAAATGACAATATATTTTCTAAGATACATCTGAAACTTTTTTTAGTAACTTCTTAAAATGGATTCGAGAGAGGAAGGAGAGAGAGAGAAACTTTGATTTGTTGACCCACTTAGTTGTGCATTCACTGCTGGATTCTTGTACGTGCCCTGACTGGGGATCAAACCTGCAACCTTGGCGTATCTCTAACCAGCTGAGTCACTGGGTCAGGGCCTGGAACTTTTTAAAGAGAATATTTCGATATCAGCATTGAACTTATATTCTTAATGTTGATACTCATTATAAAAGTGAGGAGTAAATATTTTAATAGAGAAAGAAATTATTCTATGGTAAAGGAATACAGGCTTAAGGCTGATATACTTGCATATAATCTAACTCTCTCATACTAGAAAAAGGCTCATCAGTATAACAGGATGTGTAATACTGTGTATGCAAATAAGAAAGAACCACTGAGCTGAGGAAAAACATCTGTTAATTGATTTTATGGTCCAGTACACACAGCTCTAAGTAATGTGAGAATGCAAGGCAAAGACTTGTGTTTTGTTTTGTTATGTTTTTTTTTTCTTTAGTCGCATCTGGGTATTTCAGGCAAAAGCCATAAGTAGTTTTCTCTCTGAATAACTTAGAAATTGGCATCAGCATAAACCTGGCCAATACTGAATTTTAGAAATTCAGAAACTGAACTCTCATAGTTCATAGTTCAGTGTATGAATTTCACTGCGTGAATCTAAACCTATATACTGGAAAAGAAAGGATGTATTTGTACTTATTCAGACTCTAGATGGTATTAGGCACTATGAATCACATTTTTTTTTTTTGTACTGCATGCTATCATTTATTGGAAATACCTGCATCAGCCTCACAGGACACCAATGCAATTAGCCTACACTGTTCCTTACATGGAACATTAAGTCCTCCCATGCATGGTCACTTGAGATGATTTGAGTGAACTAGTTTAAAAAAACTGCTTAATTTACATGAGTTAATCCAAAAGAAAAAGTACAGGAAGAAAAGATAACTACTGTAACTTGACTTAGATCTAAAATGAACAACAATATAAGTACCAAATGTAGATATCAGCTGTTAGAACGTTGTGAGTCTTTGGGCAGAGAAGATCTAAAAAAATATATGAGACTGTAAGAAACAAACAAGAGGTAGTGATACATACAGAAATCTTATACAGAAAGAAACATCACATTCTAAATTTGAAACTCTTGATAAGGGGACAAATAAAGAAAAATAGACACAGTCAAAATGTGAATAAAATAAACTTAAAGCCTAATAATGAGGAACAAAATGAAATGATAAAAGATTATCTTAAATTTTTCCAATTCAGACTGTTCTTTTGTGAATGATTTCAAGAATCATATACACATTATGTATTATTAGACCTTCCTTATGTAAAGAAAAGCCCATAATGTACTGAACCAAACTAGCAAAGTTTATTTCAAACCTGAATTATCACTTTTTTAAACCTTTCCTGTAACCAACCACCAGGAAAGACTACAGATTAATCTTGACAAACAGAATACTAGCTTCGCCAGCACCCCTTCCTGTGGTGGGGCTGACCCACCAGAGTCAAGGAAAGGTTTCCTAAAGAGTGCAAGGATTATTCAGTAATATTAAAAGAATAGAAAAAAATTAAAATTGGGAAAGTATTTACTAAAATTTAACACCCACTTCTTTTTTTTTAATTGTTTAAACATTTTATTTATTTATTTATTCATTTTAGAGAGAAGAGAGAGAGAGAGAGACAGACAGACAGAGAGAGAAGAGGGGAGGAACAGGAAGCATCAACTCCCATATGTGCCTTGACCAGGCAAGCCCAGGGTTTCGAACCGGCGACCTCAGCGTTCCAGGTCGATGCTTTATACACTGCGCCACCACAGGTCAGGCCACCCACTTCTTATTAGATTGGTATATCACGGGACATAACATATATATTAAGAATACAGGGATTTAAATAGAAACTTAAAAATGTTTCAGTTAACATGATAAGGAATATCTCAAATCAAGTCATAGTTCATATTGTTTTGTAATACAAATTTTTCTTAAGAATATTAAGAAAAATTCACTTATCTTATTACAGTCGTCTAATAAGTTTTGTAAAAATTATTGTCAATAGAAAGGAAAATTTAAATATCAACATTTAAGGTTTTATAGAAAGTCCAACAACCACAGATAATCACAGGAAGAAAATACAACAAAAACATTATTAATATGAATGATTACAAAATAAAGTCTCAGAAACCATAAACATTTAACCAAGCACTTATTAAGAAAATGTAAGGTGGAATAATTTCATTAAAATAATGCAAAAAGTAACAAACTATTTTAAAGTGTGTGAATTACATGAGGAAACAAAACCAATTTACTGCAATATTTGAACAAAGACTTGAGAGAAAGGTCAGGTATGTCATGTTACTATCTAAGACAATTGACATTTTTTATTATATGTATAGGACACTATCACAGAGAAATGATTTAACAAATATACTAAAATTTGAAAAAATATTTTATAAACTATTATGTATTTAGTCAATGAAAAGACTAAAACTGTCCATGGTCCCAAATCAAAGCAAAAGCATTCTTGAGAAAAATGTCAGCCCTGTAATGATTAATTAGGTTGCCCAAATTTACCATATTGGTAATGTATCATGAAATTCAAAGTTAAAACTTCAAACTCACTGAAGAAAAATATGGTATATTACCAGGGATAAGGAGAAGAAATAGATAATGAGCCAATTCATCAACAAAACATAAAACTCCTAAACATGAATACAGCTACAGCACAGAATTATAAAATATAAGAAACAAAGTCTGTTCCAACTGTGAAAGAAAAAAATTATAAAACATCATTATAGCTAGAAATGTCAACCCTTCTTATTAATGGAACAAGTAGACAGAAAGTCAATAAGCACAAACAAGAAATAAACAACACTATTAACAACTTGACTTAATTGATATTTCTAAAACACATCAACAGCAGAATATATATTCATCCTGATTGCTGATGAGACACTCCCTAAGAAACCATATTTTGGGCCACAGGAAAAACCTTGACACGTTTAAAAAACAGAATTATGCAAAGTGAGTCTTAGAACATGATGAAAATTAACTAAAAATCAATATAAGATATCTGAAGTTCTCCCAAATATTTCATGATCAAAACAATTCAGGATAACACATGAGTTATATTGAAAAGTCACAAGGAAAGCCACAAGGTATATTATGGATTGTTTTGAATAGCATGAGAATGAAATAAATTAAGTTTTGTGAGATGGAACTAAAAAAGGGATCAGCAGAAAATATGAGAATTAAATACTTAGATCAGCAAGGAAGAAGGTTTTCAAAGTAATGATATAATCAGCCACAAGGAGAAAGTAGAAATGAACACATTATAAAGAAAGAAAGAAGAAGAAAAGGCATTAAAAATAAGAACAGAAATCAAGACAATTGAGAACAGAAAATGAAATTACAGTGACAGTCAATGAAATTAAAACCTTGTCTTTGAAAATTTTAATGAAATTGGTCAAAATCTACCAGGCACCACGAGGAAAGAAAGTAAGTAACAAAAGAAGTCACAAATGACCAATATCAAGACCCATATGGATCTTGCAGTCAGTGCATGAATAATAAACGATATAATAATAAAAAAAAGACTTTCTGGAATAAATTTAACACTTCAAATAAAATGGACTAATATCATGAAAGACATGATTCTAGAATTTATATGAACTCATCCAGAAAATATATAATGAAAGAGACACAGATACCACAAGAAAAACTACTAGTGATTAACACTCATTATGCAGGCAACTTCAGATACTTAAGTAAATAAAAATGTATCCAATGGAACAAGACATAAAAAGATAATATGTCCTGACCCAGGAGGCAAGTCAGCTGTTACTCCAGAAATGCAAGGTTGGCTCAACATTTCGAAATCCATCTGTACAACTCTTTATATCAACAGAGTGAAAATAAGAAACACATGTAATAATCTCAGGATTGTTTAAAACAACTCAGCAGCCATTCAACATAAAAGCTCTTAGTAAACTAAGACTAAGAGGGCATTTTCCTGCCTGTTATGCATCACCTACTAAAAATCTATATCAAGGTTGGAAATAAAAGCAAATATGTCTCTTTTCCTGAATCCTCTTCAACACTGCCCTGGAGTATTTTGCAAGAGCAATAATGCCAGAAAAATTAAAATTTTAAAATATCACTGATCAGAAAGGAAGAAGAACTGTCGTTACTGCATACTGCATCATTATTTTTATTTAAAAAAAAACACAATAGAATTAAAATACAATAAAAAAGGTGAATTTAGCACAATAAAAATGTAAGATTATATTTAGAATATATTTTATCTTTGGATATTACCACTAAAGAAGTAAAAATTGAAATTAAGGTAACTTTTGCCAATGTACCACAAAAATATGAAATATACAGGTCCAAGTCTAGCAATTTATGAGCAAAAATTTTTTTTACATTGAAATCAATAAAAGTTTAATGAGACAGATCAGGGAAGTTTTAAATAACAGAGATCTGCCCTGCCCATGGGACAAACTCCATGTTGTTACAATGTTATTCCTCATTGACCTGACATGTGGCGTCAATATAATCTTACTGAGAGTCCATGCACGCAGCATTTTTTTTTGTACAAACCAAGAAGTTGACTGTAAAATTTACATAGGAAAAGCAAAAAAAAGAGAGAGAGAGAATAATCAAGAGCTTATTTTGTAGGTAACAATTTTGTGTGGGCAATCTATAAACCAAGAAATATATTGGACATCCACATCACCAAATAATCTGCCTATTTCTTATAAACACTCTAGCATCTACTGAAGACTTACTGTAGAGCAGTAGTTTTTAACCTTTTTTGAGGTACCAAACCCACCAGTTTCATATGCGCTTTCACCAAACCCTTCTTTAGTGATAAATAAAATATGATTTTTTTTTCCAAATTCAAGACATAGGTATATGTTTTTTTACTGGTGCACAAAATGAGCTGTGCATGAACATCACCTTGCTCAAAGAACAAAACCAACAAAGTGCATGAACTCACAACAAATTACGGTATTACTTTATTCTGGCCTCCGCAGCAGAGGCTTCTCCGAACCCCTGAGACCGACTCATCGAACCCCTGGGGTTCAATAGAACCCAGGTTAAGGACCACTGCTGTAGAGCTTTAATTAGTCATCAACCCAGTAGGACAGAACAGTGTCCAAAAGAAATAAGTAAAATAAAAATAAAAGGCCTGATTTAGAGAGACATTTTTCATAAAAGGGATCAAAGTAACTCGGTGGCGGAAAGAGAGCCATTTCCACTAATGAGATCGGAACAATTAGACCGCCATATGTAAGGATGAACCTCAAACTATACTGTACATCATACAAGCAAGTTAACTTTAAAGAATGACCCTCTACTTAAATGCAAAGCCCAAATGGATAAAGTTTCTAGGATAAGAAATGCTTTGTGATCTTGAGAGATGCAAAGATTTCTCAGGTAATACACAGAACTAATCATGTAAAATAAATAAAAGTTTGTCAAAATTCAAAACTGCTATTCTAAGGAAAAGCAGTTCACACAATCTAACACACATTCCTTTAAAAACAAAAGAAGGAGAAAGAAAGAAAACAAGAAATAGAGAGAAACAACCTCAACTTGATAAGGAGTGTCGTAAGAAAACACTTACACTAACATCATACTTAATGATGACAGATTTAATGTTCTTCTCTGCGACCAGGACCATGGTAGGCATTTCAAATGAAATATTTAGGTATAAATCTAAGAAAATATATATATAATACATGAACTAAGACTATTAAATGCTGGTGAAGTAACCTAGAAAGACCTCAATAAAGGGGGTGACATGGTTGTTCATGGATCAGAAGATTACAAATAAAAATTTCAATTCAGCACGATTTCTATAGCTGTTGATAAGATTTTTCTAAAGTGTACAGGAAATGACAAAGAAAGTTGAAAAGCTAACACAATTTTGAAATGGCAGAATAAAATGAGAGGATCAAGCCCCCATGACTTGAGGACACATAAATATAATAATCAGGCTGTGTTATTGGGCGGGGGAGGGGGGAGACACTTAGATTCATGAAACAGAATAGCCAATGAATAACATATAACAACAGAAGGAGTTACCAAATTTTAAATATTCTAAAGTACTAGAAAGGAATGTGAGTAAAATATTGGTAAGTTTATAATGATGTTGTAAATAGTAAAAATTTTCAAGAGAAATTATATAAATTTTATCCTTCGGGTGGGAGGAAATAACAAGAAAGCAAGGTTTCCAAAAATAAGCTCTCATGCAATCCCCAAACAGCAAGAACGGGAAAACGAAGAAACAATAAACAAGACACACGTGATGACAGGGTTCCATATAGATCGAGAATCACAATGTTGTAAATGGAATAAACTCACCATTTATAAGCTAGAGATGGTAACATTGCTCAAAATACAGCTGAAACCGTCACCTAATATTAAAAGGAACAAACACCAAATATAGGGACAGAGCTGGGGTGTAAGAGGTGTAAGCACCATAAAGAAGATGCCTGGATAAGACTTAAAAATGAAACAAAACAACGGGCAACAAAGAAGCAAAGAGCTGCGTAGAAGTGCAAAGGATCGCTTCACAGAGAAGATACAATAGTTTAAAACTTGGATGTAATACATATGACTTATTTTTCAATTAAAGTTCAACATAACGACCTAAAGAATGATTCAGGTGAATCGAGAAGTAAATGATGCAATGCACACTTAGGGACAAGAGCTTTTTCCCCTAAAGCAGAAGAAACATGTGGGGGCGGGCACATCTCCAGCAGACAGGGTGACTTGTTGCGCGTCTCTGTTGGTGAAGGCAGCGTGGTACCGAGTCAGGACGGAGCCCAGGAGCAGAGAGATGTACCGACACGCAGAAAAGTCACACAACACAAGTTCCTTGCCTGTGAGTGAAGACTAGGCGATGTCAATGAATGGTTGCAGTAACAGAAGATTAAACATTCAGGGGAAAGTTTAAAATGTTTAGGAGAAGAGACAGAAAACGTCGATTCAGGAAAGATATGCCTAAAGTACAAACAGCAAAATCCATAAAGAGAGCAATAGCGTGGTAGGTTGTGTCCTTTGATATTAGAAGCCCCTAGAGAAGACGTCAGCATCATAATGTGAAGATGTCTGCAACATACGAACAAAAGTTCCAAACGTCCATGCAAATATATCAGCATAGACAGAGATAGATACAAATAACAAACACACACATATGCAAATAATTCTAAAACTAAAAAAACAAAAACAAAAACCCAGAGACAAAATGGGCTACAGTTAAAAATAAACAACAAAATGAGGAATTTAGATGGATAATAACCCTGAAATGCGTGGTAAGCCTTGCGACTAACAAGTAAACTGAAAATTAAACCGAAAGCGAGATGATAATTTACATTTATAAAACTGGCAAAACTTAATGTCTTTAAACATTAAGACACAATTTAGCAAAATGTACTGAAATGTAACGTATGCACGTATACATAAATATGCATACGTTAAATGAAAAATCATTCCCGAATTTACATACCTCACTGTAACTCTCAAACATATGCAGATGGAAAAATGTAAAATGATAGCAATAACGACATTGTTTTAAATGAAAAGAATAGGTAAATTTTGAAAGAAAAAAAAAAACACAGTACACCATAAATACATACTAATTAAAACTCGGCCTGTCCTGATCAGGCGGTGGCGCAGTGGATAGAGCGTCGGACTGGGATGTGGAAGACCCAGGTTCGAGACCCCGAGCTCGCCAGCTTGAGTGCGGGCCCATCTGGCTTGAGCAAAAGCTCGTCAGCTTGGACCCAAGGTCGCTGGCTCCAGCAAGGGGTGGCTCGGTCTGCTGAAGGCCTGCAGTCAAGGCACATGTGAGAAAGCAATCAATGAACAACTAAGGTGTCGCAATGAAAAACCAATGATTGATGCTTCTCACCTCTCTCCGCTCCTGTCTGTCTGTCCCTATCTATCCCTCTCTCTGTCTCTCTCTGTCCTTGGGGGAAAAAAAAACAAAAAAAAAACTCGGCCTAGATCTCTGACTTTTGTGCTCACAAATACAATGTAAATTACTAAAGAATATTAGACAAGAAAAAACTCCTGCATGGGCCTCTCCTTGTTCACTCAATTAAGTGATTGATTTCTGCTGTATTCTGCAAATTGAGGGCCACGTGAAGGCTCAGGGTGCAAACGCCCCCCCCATCCAACACAAGATGGAATCATACAAAAAATATAATAAAACGTAACCCCGAGAAGCCCTGTGATGGTGACTAAGTTTGAGAAGCCGAAGCTCAGCTCGGAACAGAGATGTAGAAGAGGGTCTTTGGCCGCCGTCCTTGGCTGTGGCCAAGCTCTTGGCCAGCCACCCTGGGAACCCACATGTCCACACCGGGTTCTAGCAAACAGAGGGATGCCTTCTGCTGATGGGCCAGCTCTGCCAAGGGGGCGGGCATGCCCCACTCCTTACTCCGGGGGCTTGAGACTGCAGACAGCACCTGACACCACACTGTGATTTTTCCTGCACGCACACACCTGTGCAGAGGATCAAGTGGGCGGAGTTAGAGGTGAACAATCACTGATGAATGAGGCACAGGGAGAGATGAACAAGAAGGAAGAGTAACTCTCTCTCTCTCTTTATCTCCTGTTCTCCCACAGCACTGTGACCTGACCTGTGTCCACCTGAGCAGACCAGGGAGGCGGGGGGCCCAGGTCCTGGGGCCCTGTGTTCCGGCTGCTGGGGACCCCCGGACACCGTCAGCTCCTCTTTGGGGTATCCAACCTCCCCCACTCCCAGGTCACCCCTCTGGCCCTTCAGGACCATTCCAAAGTCAAACGAGGGTGACCTGAACACAGGCACGGACCCTGGGCAGTGACGTGCTGACAAGATGGCTGCTGGGCATCCACACAGGGAGGGAGAGGCTGGAAGCACAGGGAGGTCAGTGCCAGGCGGGCGCTGGACGCCTGCCCGCGGCTCCACGGGATTGAAAGCGTGGGACGTGTTTATTTCGGGAATGTTCTATGTCGTATTTGAGGCTGACGTGGACTTGGAGGCACAGAGGACAGTTCATTGTTATCAAACAGTGTGGGGACTTATTCCCTGAGGCGCCCGGGGCCAGTCCCGCGCGGTCTCGCCCTTCCCAGGCGCACACACAGCTGTCAGGAATAACGTAGCACTTAATAGCACCAACAGCCCTCTTCTAAAGACTGAGGACAGCCCCTGGGGGCTGCTGCCACAGGGACAGCGGGGAAGAGCTGGTGGCATCCTCCCCCCCAGACAAAGGAGGGGCAGCCCCTGCCCTGCCCCAGGGACACTGCTAACTGACCCAGAAGGACGGGGCTATTTTCCCCAGGGAGCAGGTGAGAGGACACCCCGAGCAGAGAAAGCTCACCTCCTGCTTCGGTGGACCCCACTTAGGCCCTGAGGTCACCACGTGTGGGCAGTCCAACCCTGCAGATGCCGGGAGACCGCCATGAACCTTGTCCAGCAGCGTAAGCTGGTTTTATCTTCCTCTTTTCCCCCTTATTTTAAATAAAAATACTGCAAGTGACTTCAATTTATAGCCGCTCTGCCAGATGCTGGTCTTGCCGGTAACATGCCGTTCAGGAGCAATCCCACGAGGACAGAGAGAAAATACAAAGGAGAAGAAGCAGCTGAACTGTCCCCAGCAGCATGACAGACATTGCTGGTGGGGCAGGGTTGGTGAGGTCATGGCTGGAGGGTGGGGTGGGCGCAGCCCCCTCCTTGTGGTCAAAGGACACGCAACCCCGGAGCCCTGGACATGGACGCTCAATGTCGCCTTCTGAACTCATTTCTTTTTGAAGGGGGACAGAACTCTCTCCAGCAGCCAGGGTTGGGTCACTGTGTACGTCTGAGCTTAGCACTAACCACTGACGAGCAGAATGGACTCTTGGTTAGCCTGGGCCACACAGTATCCGCTCCAGGCGCGGGGAACAGAGGTAGACACTGAACGAGGAGTCCCGCACCACAGCAAACTTTAAAAACCCTCCTGGCTTTTGTGATTCCTTTTCAGAGTCTTACAGTTTGCTTTGCCACATCTTAAACATTCATTTAGTAACTCACATTTGAGGTGTTTTTTTTTTTATTTTTTACATGCATTGTGTATAGTTTTGTTTTGTTTTTAGGTGGAAGTTATTTTTGTAGAGGAAACACCAACACATTATTATTTTTTTAAAATAATTATTTTAGATTTTATTTATTCATTTTTAGAGAGAGAGAGTAGAGAGAAAGAGAGAGAGGAGATGAGAGGTGGAGGAGCAGGAAGCATCAACTCCTGTATGTGCCTTGACCAGGTAAGCCCAGGGTTTTGAACCAGCAACTTCAGCTTTATCCACTGCGCCACCACAGGTCAGGCAAACCAACACATTATTTATGAGCAAACATAGCTGAGCACAATTAATTGTGGGATTTAGCTGATGGAGCGTGAAGTTCTAGAGCATTTATGTTGCTTGATTCCTGCTCTTTTTCTTGCCTGACAAGTAATACGGTCAGTCCGTGTGTGGTGAGCAGCCATCAGGCTCTGGAGATAATGTGGAGAAATGATATTACGATGGCACAGAAATGGCTTCCATGTGTTTAACGAAAAGTTATTCTGCTCGACATACATAACCACCTCTGATACATATATATGGATATATACATATACAATGAGGCTTATCAAGTGAGTGTGCATTTGACACAAGAGACAGAGAGACAGGAGAGAGAGAGAGAGAGAGAGAGAGAGAGAGAGGGTGTGCCCCTTGTCTCTGGCTTGCAGTGCTGAGGAAGTTTATTTAGTTAGCTTACGTTGCTGTTTTCACTTAGAAGGTTTCACCATCCACCTACATGAGAGCCACATCATTTAATGAGGGCCAGGTGACCCCCTTGGAGGCAAATCATCTTTGGGACAATCCTTGCTTCGTCAAAAAAATAGCCCTCAATTGTCGTGTGTTTCGTATGTTTGGGAATGGATCGTTCCTGCTTCCTGGGGGCAGGGTTACCATGAAAATAACATGAATGTGACCCCACAAACGCCCCCCAATATGACTGCACTCTTGTGAGTTTTGAACTTGACATAGTTCGTGAAATAACCGACTGGCCCTGCGTTTCTACCAGTCGCTTCCGTGACAGAACACTAGGCTGGTTTCTCTGACAGAATATGACCAATGGGATGTCAGCTGGGAAGATGGATGAGCCCCCTTGGACAGCTCCCCACTCGTGACTCCAGCACCGGGGAAACATCATCTGAGACCCCAGGAGCCTCGCTGTTCCCGTGGATGCTGGGGCTCCTATGAAAGCTTCTCTAGGGGAGGGTGGATGAGAGGGTTCTGGTGAGACACATAGGACAATGAGACTCGGAGACAGAACTATGTCCTCAGGTTAAACAGGGCGTACAGAGATCAGCTAGATACTCGGATGCACCGACCGGAACGGAGCACGGGCTTACGGGTGCTGTGCACACAGCTGTTCTTGCCCCCGCCTTCCATGCGTGGGGACATACACCCAGAGCGAAGTTGCTGGGTTGCGGGAAAGTCTGTGCTTGGGTTTTGGTGAGCCATCACGCTGTTTCCACAGCAGCCGCACGGGCTGAAATCCCACTGGCTCTGAGGATGGGACCTCAAGCTCACTGAGCTGTGCCCAGTTCCCTCGCGCAATGGAGACACAAAGCACTGCTGTTTTAGGCTGTCTTCTATGGGGCTGGTTTTGTTACAAAGCCTTAGTTAACTCAACAGAAATGGGACAGCGTCACAACAAAACGTGGCACATGACGTGTGGTCTTGGGACTGGGCAGTAAGTGAAAACAGAAAGCCCCTCAGGGACGTTGTTGGTACTCAGGGTCTCGTGAAGAGGAGCCGCGGAGGAACGAGGCAGCAACAACACTGCATGTGGAGGACCCCAGTCTCTCCAGGACTGAGGTGCCTTGGAGAGATCAGCCATCCAATCGATTAAGCGGAAACATGACATTGTGCATGAGAAACCGACAAGCAGAATACAGTGTCCATTTTTATTATTTAGTTTTCCAAAACTGATCAGATTTCTCTTGTCCTTTCTGAGCTGTAACACCGCACCATCTGCTGTCTGGTTCCAGCAGGGCCAAGCATCGCGTTCTTGAGCCTTCCCTGGAGGTGACTGCCTTCAGTCATGTAGGCTTGGTCTCGACCTTCACTTCCTCAGGACGGGAACAGAAAGTCACTCGGTGCTTTGGCTTTCTTCCGACAAGGGAGACCCTCAGCGAGGCCCTCACTGAAGGACGCTGAGTAAGTATCGTTAGGAGCAGAGGAACGGGGGACCCAAGCTATTGAGCGCCAGGACGTGCATGCCAGCGCTGTCCCCTGCAGTGACTGGGTGGAAAGGGGACATGTCATCGATGGGGCTGGGTTTAGGGTCTCCTTGAGGGATGTTCAAAGAGCCGGCTGACTTGTGGTTGTAGCACGTGAGGTGCAGACCCAGAGAGAGAGAGAGGAAGGAGAAGAGGAGAAGACGGGAGCTTAGAGAAAATATGAAGTCTCTAAAACTTCCTCGAGTCCACAATAAAATCATTGCTCATCGTGTCTCTTCGTGTCATGCAAACGTCATGAAAAGTAAGTGGATTAAGGGGAAAGTTGTGCCCAGCATGCCCCTGTCAGACCCCTCCTCCGGAGACCACGGAATAATCCTGGGGTGTACTTCTCACACTCGGTGTGTCAGGTAAACGGACTTCTAAAGATAATTGTGAATTGACCCGCAGCACTTTGACTCCGAATGGAGAGAGAAGCCTGGCTCAGAGATATGTGAGAACATGTCATTTTGTTTTGTTTTGTTTTAGAGAGCTCCACTATGATTGATTAGACTCTAGCATATGGCTAGGAAAAAATTCCATAAAGACCCTGATAATAAAACCTGTACTTGTATTATTCATACAACAGTCATTATATTGTTCTAGAGGTTTTTTTTTGTGTGTGTGTTTTTTTCTTTGCCTGAAAGCAAAATTTTCATTGGATTGTAATGAAATTTAGTATTGTTGACTATTGTTCTGTTTCTTTTTATGTCAGATGAAATTGTCCAGAGGTGTGATTATTATAATTCAGAAGGTAACAAAAGATAACTTCAACAACATTAAAATGAATGAAGATCAGGTCATCTTTTCAATTTTTTTTTCAGTTCTACAATGATTACTTCTTAGAAATATTACAGTGAATTAAATTAATCAGAATCAGTGTTATGTGTTATGCGTTTTTAATGACCAATTAAGACAGTTGTGTTTATTTCAATGAAAAAAAAAGTCTTTAGGAATTTAATTTTATTTAACACTTTGATAAAACAAATAATCATGCTCTGTTATGTATGTCTTTAAAGGGATAGATTCTGGAAAACCAATGACTGCCTCTTCGCTAATACTTTCTTTTAGTGTCATAAACGAGAATAACCAGATTTCACGGCAGAGGACGCAGTGCGGTAGGTCGGCAAAAATAATGCAGATTTATTTTATTTTATTTTATTTGCTTCACTGCTGCTTCTGTGTCTAGAGGAAGAAGAATCTTGCACGAAGCTGAAGTTACCGTGTCAATTTGCTAAGAGGTAAAACTGCATCAGCTTCCCAGGCCTTGGTTTCTCTACATTTCCATGTTCATGAATGTGCATCAAGTTACTGTGGCGTGAGAAGGTCCCTATTCCTGGAGTCACCTTATCAAATGTTGACGTTTGGGAGATCCCCAGCAGCGCGCAGGAAACCCAGGTACGTGGCTGCCCCCGTTCCTATCCGTGACTTCTGAGACGTTGGGTGTCCGAGCAGGTGTCAGGAAGGGGGCGTCACGGGGACTGGGGTCTTGTGTCGCAGTGATGCCGCACCCGGGGAGAGAGAAGACAGAGGGAGACTCAGCAGCGGCTCTGTTTTCCCCTGCGCCGTGGGAAGGGATCGCTGTAGATTTGCATTAGATTCCGTGTAGAAGTCATGTATTTTTATCACGGGGAAGAAATGGTAGCGGAAGACGAAAGATGTACACCAGCCGGGAACCTTCTCGTGCACTTGAATAAGTGGTAGTTCAATGGCCATAAACGTTCAATAGATGTACACATTTCCCTCAACTAGCTGTCACCTTTTGTATTTATGCAATCATATTCATTTGGGCTGAGATATGGGAAAAGACAGTTTCCCACAAATTATTCTAACAGACTTTTCGATAGATGTCCAGTGCTGTCAAGTATTAGACAGATAATTGCTTACAGGTGCTTCCTCGCAGAACAATTCCATATAGCAATATAAGCACCAATTTCTCCTATTCAGAATTTCCCGAAGTGTCTCAAAGTCAGGTTTCACATTCACGGGAATTTCAGTGATAAAAGTGCTGTACTGTCCTCAACTTTTCACACTAAAAGATGACCAAGGTGACAGGGACAGGGTTTTTTTGTTTGCTTGTTTGTTTTACAGCAGACTTCAAGATATTTTCAAGACCAATATGCATTCAAATTAATCACTAATTTCTTCATACTAAGTTTGTGTGTTTCTGGGTGTGTGAAAAAAATGTTGTTTCTAGAACAGTATTAATATGCTTTTGAAAACACCACACTATCTACGTTTCCATGATGAAGACAAAGCTCTTTTTGCTTTTTTTTTTTTTTTTTTTTGAGAGACAGAGAGAGGGACAGACAAGAAGGGAGAGAGATGAGGAGCATCAATTCTTCATTGGCAGCACCTTAGTTTTTCATTGATTGCTTTCTCACATGTGCCTTGACCAGGGGGCTCCATTAGAGTGACTCCTTGCTCAAGCCAGAGAACTTGGGCTCAAGCCAGCAACCATGGGGTCATGTCTATGATCCCATGCTCAAGCTGGTGAGCCCACCATGTTCAAGCTGGTGACCTCAGGGTTCCAAACCTGGGTCTTCAGAGTCTTAGGCCGTTGCTCCATCCACTGCGCCACTCACTGCCTGGTCAGGCTGCATTTTAATTTGTATAGAATAACTATAGAATTACCATGCTCCAGACCACAGAGTAAAACCAGTCAGGCTTCTTTGCTTGCTGGCACTTGCGAGCCATGTTTTTTTTTTTTTTTTTTTTTTTTAATTTATAAAATAATCAGTCTGACATACCCTCCACAGAACATGTTAAGTGCAGGGCTGGTTTCTGCTCGGTACAGCTGTTTCCTCCTGTTGAGACTCCACGTGCCTCTCTGAGTGGTTTGTGTTTACCACGGTCCCACCTCCTTCTCAGGGGTGTGTGTGTCCCAAGCCCCCTAGCGAATGCGGGAACCTCAGATAGGACCACACCCTATACACACACACATACACACACTATGCTTTGCCCTAGACTTATACACCTGTTCACTTAGAGGAAGCACTTTCTCGCTTCTCTCTGGCTTATCCAAATGGCCAGCATCACCGCCCTTGTGCTCTGGGGCCATTATTAACTAAAAGAAGTGTCACTGGCACATAGGCCCTGTGGATACCGAGACAGTGAACGTGATCACCAGAAGGCCACTAAGTGGCTGGTGGGTGGGGACTGTCTACAGTGAGAAGACGCTGGACAAATGAATGGACGGAACATGACAGTGGAAGAGCCTATCACGCGACTCGGAATGGAGCACCGCTTAAAACTGACGAATGGTTCACTTCTGGAATGTTCCATTTGGTATTTGAGGACTGAAGTTGACCACAGGTCACTGAAGCTGTGGACAGTGAGACAGCAGACAAGAGGGGCTTGATTACTCTACTCGTCCTCTCTGGCCAGAGGGAGGGGTAAGTGGCTTAAGCCTATTCAAAAATATTTCCATTCATTTTTCTGTTCATATGATTGTTCCGAGGCTAAAACTAGGTGAGCTTACCTGCCCAACGATATTCCTTTCTGTGCAATTGAGAGAGCTGGGAGGTCAGGGGAGAGGTTCATGGAATCATTCAGGCCGGATGCTGCAGCCTGGCCTTCCTGGACGGCCAGTTGGAGAACCGGGAGGAAGAACCTTATGGTCAGTCATCATGGGAACCCAGAGCAAGAGAAAGGTCTTCAGCGGGTCCAGATGGCAGGGCAGGGGGTCTGTCCCTCTGGCCTCACAGCGCAGAGATAGAAACCGCTTCTATTTTCTGTAGAGAAAGGCTTGCTGCATGGAGTGTCGATTCTGCAGGTGGCTTTTCTCCCCTGAACGATCTGGAGCCTGAATTTCTCAACCCGTGTTTCCCAGAGACTGTGCGGTCTGCTTCCCCTCACACTAAAATGTGAGTCTGTGCAGTGGCACTCTGATATCTGCAAGAAAACACAGGGTGGACTGAGGCGGACCCTGCTGGCATCAGCGTGTGCCTCCAGCACCAGGGACCTCACTGTCCCTGTTGGGGGTCCTTTACCCCACGCCCCCCTGCTGGCTGCAGGGGGCTTTCTGCGTGCATTGTCTGAGGACCCGGCTCTGAGCCTGGGGACATCACGGACACATACCCCTCTGAGGGGATGAACCTGGCCCAGAGTAAGCAGGACTCTGAGGTGTGTGGGTGGTTGTTCACAATTGAGAGATGGCCAGAGAAATGGATGCACACAGACCCAGGGACGAATGGGCAGCCTAGAAAGTTAGGATGTTGGACAAACAAGACAGAGGGACAATGACAAGGGGCACTGACTGGTAAAGAGGTGTAAAGATGGGCCTTTATTATTATTTTTTTAATTTTATCTATTCATTTTAGAGAGAGGAGACAGAGAGAGAGAGAAAGGGGGAGGAACAGAAAGCATCAACTCCCATATGTACCTTGACCAGGCAAGCCCGGGGTTTCGAACCAGCGACCTCAGCATTCCAGGCTGATGCTTTACGCACTGCGCCACCGCAGGGTGGGCAGAGGTGTGTCTTCAATGAGGAGGACAGGTGCAGGGCGACCACAGAGGGAATGCGTGCAGGTGAGACCCTTTGCCGTGCATGGTAAGGTGAGCAACGGGGCTCGCTCTGGTTTTCTGCCCAGTGCCACTTGGTGAGATCGCTGACAAAGTGACCACTGAGGTCACGCCTGGGCTCACAGCACGGGCTTCTGCACGTCCATGCCGGTCTCGTCCTCTGTTGCACCAACTTCTGAGGAGCAGAGCCCAAAGCTAACTAACCCTGTGTGACCTGGTCTCTCAGAGCCTGGCACGTCGGGTCTCGTGGAAATTCTTCCAGAACACGGAGGACAACCCTGCTCGGTCACCAAGGCGCTCCGCCCAGGGCGCATGCGGAGCCGTGCTCCTCCCACCAGACGCCAGAGTCCAGCGCTTCCTCGCTCGGGGGCGTGGGGCCTGGGGGTGTCCACACGGAATCCCATTGGCCACTGGCCCACAGATGCTCCAGAGAACACTAACTCAGTGGCATGTCCAGGTGGCATGGGCTTAGCAGGTTCCAGATCAGGGACACCCTGGGGAAGGAGTCACAGAGACTGGCCGTTGGAAGTTAGACTGATGTGGACCAAACAGTTAAATATGAATGGAGCCTCTGTCGTTCAGAGTGGCCTTCTATCGTGGCGGCTGTCATTTCTTAGCGCGACGAAATGTATCAACACTGAGCCGTGTCCTCTGCGGATGACCCCAGAGTAAGACAAAATGACCGTCTTCGTGTTTGGGTGTATCCTTTCCTGACACTTCTTCACCATCTTCATTTATGATGGGGAAATACTAAAATACTCACATGTTTTCTCAAATGAAGATTATAATCTTATGTCAAGAACTAGATTATTATATCACATGAAATAAGGTCAATGAGATAATTATATGGGGAAGTGCTCTTTAATGTATCAGTGAGATAATGATTTCAGTTAATTAATTCCATAAATTCCCTCACATTTAAAGATCAAATAGAACTAAATGTCTGACCTGAAAAGAGCTCAGAAAATTAATCAGGTAAATGGATTTATTTTCATATATAATATTTTCAGATAAAAATTATGCTTTGAGTGAACCCATCCATATTTTATTTTGTTAAACATATTTTATTTCATTAAAAATATATTTAAATTTTAACCTCCATATTTCACACCAGGATATAAGATATAACCAATTTTTCCAAGTTGAGTGTGCTTTATAAATGTGTAAGGCTGCTTAACAATGCTTTAAATGTAGCATAAATCTTACATATTATAGCTTAAATTAATCATATGACTTGGAATGTAATGATATCTTATAGAAAAAGAGAAGAAATGATTGCAGTATCAGAAGAATAGTATGCATCAATTACAATGAGTAAATACAGCAGTCGTTAACTATATTCACAAAATGCTTCTTAAAAATACATCTGGTTAATTCAAATATCTCACAAAATAAATAGGAAAGGTTTAGTTATTATCAGGGATTATCTATAATAGTTGCTATTTTGCTAAACTTTGTCTTTAATAAGATTCACTATTTGCTGTAACACGAACACGATTGACTGTGTTCAGGAGCAGGAGCTATACATTACCAGCTTCCTTCCTTTCCAACAAAATAGGTCTTCATTTCTGTGGTATCAACTTTAATTAAACTTAATATTAACCATGCCTGCTTTAGAATACACCATTATGTAAATTATTTTTCACCAGCCTTTCTATTATTTGAGGCTTACCTACCTGAGTTACTAAAGCATTTTATGATCAGTACACTGCTCAATGGAACTGAAAAACAGGGACTGGCTTATATATTTGTAGTGAAAATAAAACACATTTTCTGAAATTGAATCTTAGTGCAGATTTAGATATTAGGTTTATTTATCCAAAACTTTATTTTCTCAGATTGTAACTTCACATACACTTATCTTCATTATTGTTAACAGTACCACTAACCTCACCTTGAACGTGAAGAATGTTTAAAAAAAATGACAATGAAAACCTTTATTGCAACTTTATAATGGCCAAAGTGAAGTCTAAATATCATAATTCCATTTAAAAAAATGTATGCAAGAACCCACTCATTTTAGACTGTATATATTTTTAGTTCAATGACTATAGTTTAAATACTCCTGATTTCTACATTTTATGTAGCTTTCTATAAAAATATGTTAACTGCAAAAATAAATGATTATAAAAGAGATTTTATTTTGGCATCACAATGGATAAACCTCAGCAACTTGACTAAAACATGAATATATTTGACTATAGGTAAAACCTACAATAAACACTAAGCCAAACACACTTGGTTCTTTATCAGCTGAGATTGTTATCATTAATGTATCCTGAAGTGTCACAATATCGTGTTCCTGATAGGATACTGTGACATGGGACATGAGGACTAGGACATTATTGTTGAGAGATGAGAAAGAATATACAGAAGAAGAAAAAACTATGGAGAAAGCACATTTATTGTCAAACCAGGTGAAAGCATCCATCTGCCGGATACAGAAGTGCTGCAGAATACTGTGCAGCCGGAAGAAGGAGAGGAAGAGAGGAGCTCAGAGACGAGCGATACACAGCAAACTACTGAAAAGCAAAATGACAACAACAACAAAACTACAGACTCAATCCTAAAGAGAATGCAGTGTCCTGAACCGTCTCCAAAACGCTCAGAATGCGGGAGTTACACGGGGCCCTGTTCACCTTACGAGCACGCCGTGTGTTCATGTGTGTTTGTTCTTTAACCACGCAATGGTTTTTCAGTACGTGCATGTGTGTATTCACTTCTGGGATGACTGTGTTTTTAGAAAACTTTGTACAGAAGTTTCAGGAATACAAAGCGCACGGTCATAACCGTACAACCTGCTGGACTTGTACGAAGTGAAAGCACCCATGTCCTCAGTGCCACGTCCAGTAACAGAAAGTGCCTCGGAACTCATGAATTCTCTGTGGCGCCTGGAATCATTAAGTCACTCCAGGACCCCCCACCTGAATTCTCAGATCACAGATCAGCTTGACCTGCTTTTAAAATGTAAATTCAATCCATTTTATGAGCCTGGCTTCCTTGGCTCAACATATGGTTGATGACATTGAGTTTGTTGTACCTGTCTGTTAAAGCATCGCTGGGTTTTTCACCTTCCGTTTTACCAATCGTTGAGAATGTATGTTCAAGTTTCTCGTTAATACTGTCCATGTTTCCTAGTGATATTTCCAGTTTTGCTTTATGTATTTAACACTGTTATTCAGTTTTATTCAGGACGCACAGATTCCGGATGCTGGTAGCTCCTCAGATTGAAATGTCACTGTCATCATTTCAAGTATCTCCTTTCTGCTTCTTGTTTGTTACCTGCAGTGCGTGGAGAGACACCGGCAGAGTTTCAAGAAATGTCAGCTGATTCTTTTTCCATTCTCTCACTTGCGACTTATACCAATCCCTACATTTGAAGTAGGATTCTTATACACTGATGTAAACAAACGCTGTTCCGTCCCACCAATGCCATCTTGAATTGCAGTGCCCTCTGTGACTGTCCCAGGTCGCCAGGTCTCTGTCTCTGTCTCATTGGTGGCATCTGTCTCTTCCCATTGCACGTGGCAGCTCACTCTACGTTCAGTTCTCCAGTGGGTCCAAGAAAAGTCACTAATGTTCGGTTTGTTCAGCTTTTTCTATTTTTATGACAAGAGCGATGTCTTCCTCGCTCTTTCCGTGTCTAAGCTAAATCCAGAAGCACTGTGACAGTTTTCTGATTACAAATTCATTCATCCTCATTGAAGAGAACTTAAAATATACAGAAATATAACATAATCAACAATGAAACAGAAGAAGCGAAGAAGAAAAGGAGGAGGAGGAGGAAGAGGAGGAGGAGGGGGGGAAGAGGAAGAAGAAGTAGAAGAAGAAGAAGAAGAAGAAGAAGAAGAAGAAGAAGAAGAGGAAGAAGAGGAAGGAGAAGGAGAAGGAGGAGAAGAAGAATAAGAAGAAGAAAAAGAAGAAGAAGAAGAAGAGGAAGAAGAAGAAAGGACCTTTGAATGGATTCCTATTGGAATTTAAATAAAAGTAAAATATTTTATGAGGCCTTTTGAAGGCCGTGAGGGGATCAACCATGTCCCACTTTACGCCTTCCCCAGTGACCCTGCAAGAGGCACACTGGTCACAGGTCTTTACCCCTGTTTCCTCTGGCTGAAGTGGCTTTCCTACTCCTCATACTTTCTTCTTCACATTGGCCTTTAAATCTCATTCTAAAATGTTCTGCTTAGAATCATGGTTCCTTACTCACTCCATGTTAAATAAACTCCCAGGTACATTCTTACATAGACTGGACCTATAGCTGACTTCCTTAGTGCGCCCCACTGCCCTGCATTGACACGTAGCCCCATGAAGGAGGACACTGCTTATTTCCTATTCATCACGCACTCTGGTGACTAGCACCTTGGTTGACATACAGTGGGATTTTAATTAATCTTTCCTTATCAATAATTCCAACAAATTATTCTTAACAGCAGTGATTAAGATAAGCAAGCAGAAAGTAAACTCGAAATAGATTTAATTCCCATAAACTCTGAAGCCAAGTTCAATAAATGGCATTTCCTAATGTGTATTAGTGGACAAGGTAGATTTTCTCTCTTGCAAGAGTTTTCTTATCTGTATAATGAAGCTAATTACAGCATTTCAGTGAAGAAAATATAAGCAAATAGATGGAAACCTTAGAAGAGACCCCAGAATATCACTGCTTTAAATTCATTGCTTTCATATAAAAATTAAACATGAAAAATGATCGTAGGTGTCACAAAGAAAGTTGACTTAAAATACTCGGTAGTATTTCATAATGCCTCTTTGGGGTGTTTTGCAAAGCATTAGGACCATAACTAATGCATCTCCCTAAGATTCTCTTGGCTACAACCCACGTGTACCATTTGGTTAATAATCTGTGTCTCCAGTTTACAGAGTCAAAGTCAAAGACTCAGTGAAGGCAACTGTCCTTCCCAGGTCAAAACACACAACTCACAGGATATGCTTTGTCCGAGAGGAGACTGATCTGCTTAAAAAAAACATGTTTGTATTGCAGTTAGCCTTCACTATAATCCATTCAAGGTTAACATGTGTGAACAGTTTATATATAAAATTATTTCAAAGCACCTCAGAAAATGTGCCTCAAGCTATGAAAAGAGAAACAATGAAAAAACAGAGGGAGGGAGAGGGAGAGGAGAGAGAGAGAGAGAGAGAGAGAGAGAGAGGGAGAAAGAACTCCTCAGAAACCATATTTTGGCTTCCCAAACTGGTATCAATAGCCCTGTTTTCCTGACCATCTCTGGTCCGAACTTCCAAGGGCACTTGGTGAGGTGTTGGCATTTTAGAACATGGCTCCATGGCTTTAAATCCAGTATTCTTCTTAGAGTTGTCTACTGACTTGAGGTTACTTCAATCATCCTTAACATTCTTGTTTTAAATATCAAACACATTTCTCAGTTTGGAGCAAAAGGGGTCAATATATTTCACTTTATTCTCTGCTGTTTTACCCCACCTTTGGGCAGGGACTATAAGACCATCATTTACAAATGGATGTGTCCAGAAGAAAGCAAGTGGAATATTGAAAGGACAGGAAGTGGTATCATAATAAAAAATAAAGATGTGTAGATGGTGGGAGTCACACACGTGATAAAAAGAGAGCTTATATCGTACTTTTAGTTATATAGCTGAAGTGCTGTTATCGAAGGAAAATAGAGTACACTTGGCATCTGTGCCCACTTTTCTGTGACACTTCTTCCATATTTTTATATAACTGAAGTTGCTTCTTAACAATTTTACATTTTCCTTCCTCTAACTCAGTGGTTCTAAAAACCACTGCACTTTGAAATAAGTTGGGAAACATTAGAAAGTTATCTATTCCTTGGTCTCATCCATGAAGATTCTGATTTAACTGATCTTAGATGCTATCTGGACAGTGCTAATTTTTAAAACTCTCCACGCTGATTCTCAGAGACAGCCAAGGTTGAGAATTGTAGCTTTAGGCAATGTTACCTTTCTAAACTTTAACTCCTTCACCAACCTAATTACAATTCATTTATCAAGATCTCAACTGAAGTGTTATTTTCTCGGAGTAGCCTAATCCCATATCATTAGGTATCCTTAATTTAAACCCTCATGGTGTCTTGATACTTCCATGATCAAAACATTCATAAAATTTTACTGACAGAATATATTTAAGGTTTGTTTTTTCTTTTCTTTCTTTTTTCTAGAAAAACCCTAAGACAGGGAGAATTTATCCATGTTTTTATTTTGATATTCTACATGTTTTTCACTTCAAGCATGTCTTAGGGTTCCCAATACATTAAAAAGAAACACTCAGATCAAAAGGTGGAAATTTCAATAATAATAGATCCTATGTTAACCTATACTGTTATAACTAAATTAGCTATAAATTATTCCATACTCATGATATAAAATGACGTATTATCATTAGCCTTCTTAGATGATATACATAAAACAAAATAATAGACTGAAGAGGTTAACAAAATCCCTCAAACTCACAATTTAAACTCCGTTGGGTTGACACCACCACCTGTGTGTTTTCCAATGAATAATACTACATCTCAACAACAGAAGAAATAAATACTCTAAAGTTATTCCAGAATTAGATGAGGTCATTTTATATATATTTTATATATATATATATATTCCAGAATTAGATGAGGTCATTTTGTCTACTATGAAGTTTCCATCATTGGCAGTATTCCAACAAATGCTTTCCAGAGAGATCTTCAACACAGATGGTGGATGTTATCATATTATGAATCTCAACTTTTGTTATCCTTCCTCTATGCCTGCTGACTCATCTCTGCCGTGTGTGTGAGGGAATGTAAGTTGGAGGTATAGCTTTGGTCTCTTGCCTATGAAAGTTTTTAACAGACATCTTTATTTTTAATGGGAATTTTAATATGAGAGCTAAAGATAAAATATGTAACATGATGCAATTTGTTTAAATATCGGCTGAGAATCTAGTGGGTTGCATTTTTATTTTTATCTGAATATCAATCAATGTCAACGGTTATTTGCGTGAAGACAAGCGGACCTTCTGCTGTAAGCACGGGAGATCAGGACACCAGTCAGAGCAAGCCTCTGTTAATTAAAGGCACTGTTTAATAATGTAGATGTAAATGGAAAATTATTCTACTTTTCCAGTGAACACAGGCTATTAAAATCATGTTAATTTATAGAACTTAATGTTTAAAATATAGTTCTCCTGCAAAGATAGAGGATGGATAATATGCATAATCATCACCTGCAGGGAAGTTGTTCTCATCCCAGCAGCTTATTTTGAATCCTGGGGAAAGATGTGTTTGCATTTCCAGGGGGTAACAGTATGCTGAAACCTCAGGGAATGAGGGTTCACTAGGAGCAGACAATGCTTAGCTGGCAAAATAACCTTTCCATGTGAATGTGCTATTCTATTCTCTCTCTCTTTAAATCAAGCTTACAGAGTCTTTATCATATTGATTGCTCTGCATATTTTCAGGTCAAAACTGACAGTGGTTATTGCATTATTATTTTTCATTTGGAGTTTATTGATTTCCTGCCAGTACCTTACAGGTCAATTTAGAAACAAGAAAGAGTTATTATAAACACCTGATGTACACACTTTCAAAAGACAGCGCCTCAAGGGGACCCCTTTCATCAGACGGTGAGGGCTGCAGAGCCATTACGCCGAGGGCATTCTGACTTTCGGGATGTCAGAGTTTCTTGTTCATCGGGACACATTTAATACATTTTTTAGACATTCACATATTTCATGTGAGTAAGAAAGTACACATGATAAATCTCTTGCTCAATAGTAAACTGATTTTACAGTGGATTTTTATCACACTCAGAAGCGCCTGTATGAGAAATTAACAGTGTTTTGTTGCCATGAGGCCCTTTAAGCTCAGAGGAGTCGGACACCGTGCAGGAGCCATGGTACTTAGTGCTTCTCATGTCATCGTCTTAGCCGTGGCCTCTAAACAATCCACGGGCTGGTCTTTCCTTCTTCTTGATCAAATAGACTTGAAAATACACACAAAAAAAATACACAAGCCAGCATTGTTTGGGATAGGAAAACTAAAAATTATCGGTCTAACTGCCAATCCCACCATTAGGAGTTAGCTGGAAACAAGCCTGGTCATGGATGCAATCCACGGGGAAAAAACGTCATCTAAAATTAAACATTTTTTTTTACTTGGCATTTCTATTAAGATATATAATTGACTTCCCATAACGATCAGTTCAATATCGGCTCTGTCTAGACTATGAAGATTCAATCTGGAATCTTACTGAAAGCATGAGTAAATGAAAATACCACTAAATAAGAGGTGAATTATGACTTCAGTGCTCCCGCTAAAGAGCTGAATTACTTTGGGAAGGCAAGTTAGCCTAGCGGACTATCAATGACTGTTTTTCTGAGAACTGGGCTAGAAAGACTCTTAGAACCAAATGTCCACATCCATGAAAATGAATATATACTCTGTCCCATAAAAAAAAAGTCTGTGTTTGTAGATGCTTGAATTTGCTCTCCTTGGAAAGGTTGACAAACCAATTCAATGTAGTTCTTAACACCTTAGACCCCTTTCTGGGCCTCAGCTTGATGCCGTTCCTGTTGTGGATAATTCCCGACTTGTTACATCCTGAAAGCACCCACAGTTTAAATCATGCACCTCAGCTGTTCAAATGCATCGGCTCGTTTACTTAATCTGCCCCAGCATTTTTTACTACAACCTTTAGGAATGCTCTTACTGCAAGGACACAGGGACATCCAGAACCCAGGCCATGGTGAGGCTGTCCCTCCTGCACTTTCCCAAAGGAGCCCGCAATGCACTGTCTCCGCGGCGGCCAGGCCCAGGGCCGCAGAGCTGCAGGTGGCCCTCAGTCAAAGACGTGGCGAGAGTCTGAGGGACCATTGCGTTTATCTCCGGGTCCGTCTGTTGGTTTGGAAATGCAGGAAGTGGGACAGATCGCTCACGCCGAACTTCAGACTCACTTTTCATCATTCCTCCTCAACCTCTGTCACTTCTAGAAGCAAAGGGGAAATGGTCTGCAGGCTCTTTAGAAATGTCATTAAGAAAATAACACGGGCTTCACCCAACTAAGGACCCTGTGAGCAGCCATACCTGCCCATGGACACTGCCCGCTGACCCTCTCAGTACCCCAGGCTAAGCTGACTGGTGAGGGTCCTTTCCTGACAAAGCAAACCTGGCAAGTCTGCTCGGAGAGGCGGCTCATTGAAATGCACAGTGCCAATGCCACGGACCAGGTTCACAGAGAGTCAGGTAAATGTGTCATCACCAAAATAATAATAATAATAATAATTAATAATAACAGAAAATGAATAAGGCTCCAATAACTAACCCTACAGAAATGGATATCTGCCATCTATCTGACAAAAACATCAGAATAATTCTCTTCAAGTTCAGACAACTTCAGGATATACAGCTTCATAACCCACAGACAACCAACAAAATTAGTTCGACTACAAATAAGCAAAATGAGGAGTTTGAAAAGAAATAGAACCCATCAGAACAAACAAAAACCAGAAATCCTAGAGCTGAAGATTTTGACAAAATCAAAGAATGAATGGGAAGTTTAACCAGAAGACCCCAGCAAGCAGAGAGCAGCAGTGAAGTACAGGATGGGTCTTTCAAAGTATCCAGTCACAGACACAAAAAGGAAATAGAGTGAAAGACAGTGAAGAAAAACCTGTGAGGCTTCGGAGACAACTCTGGTGAAACAACATACACATTAGGGAATCCCAGACAGAGGGAAACAGAAAGTCTGTTTAAATCAATACTGTTTGAAAATTCCCCAATCTTTTTTTTTTTTTTTTTTTGTGGCAGAGACAGAGAGAATCAGAGAGAGAGACAGATAGGGACAGACAGACAGGAAGGGAGAGAGATGAGAAACATCAGTTCTTCATTGAGGAACCTTAGCTGTTCATTGATTGCTTTCTCACACGTACCTTAACAGGGGGGCTACAGCAGAGCGAGTGACCCCTTGCTTGAGCCTTGCTCAAGCCAGATGAGCCCGTGCTCAAACTGGCGACCTCAGGGTCTGAAACCTGGGTCCTCCACATCCCAGTCCGACGCTCTATCCACTGCGTCACCACCTGGTCAGGCAAAAATCCCCCAATCTTAAGGAAAGAAATAACATTCAAATTCATGAGTACCCAAGGAACTTCAACAGGTTGAGCTCTGAAAGAACTATACCAAAACACACTATATTTAAACACATTATAAAACTGAGATGCATAAGCTTAGACAAAAGCATGGTGGTTACCAGAGGAAGTGTGGTGGCAGGTGGCAGGGGAAATGAGGGTTCAGCACCATGACGGAAGGTGGTTTGATGTGGGGTGATGGACACAATGCAATGTACAGATCATGTGCCATGGAGATTGATACCTGAAACCTGTATGATCCCATGGACCAGTGTTAACTCATTAAATTGAATCTCTAAGTAAAAAAGTAAAATAAAATAAATTAAATTAAATTAAACTGAGATTCAATGTATGACTTATAATAAGACTAAACCAAAAAAAAAAAAAAAAAAAAAAGCAAGAACAACAAAAAAACCCTGAGACCTGAAATTATAAAACTCCCAGAGGAAAACAGAGAAAAAGCACCTCAACACTGGTCTTGGCAACAATGTTTTTGGACCTGATGCAAAAGCAGAAGCAGAAAGTAAAAATGGGACCACATTTAATAAAAGGCTTCTGAATAGGAAGAGATACAGTCAACAACATGAAAGGCAATCTGCACAACGGGAGGATTTATTAGCAAAGCACATATCTGATAACTACTTTCCAAAATGTATAAAGACACTCATACAACTCAACATCAAAGATACTACAACCAATCGTATAGTACATTAGCTAATAATAATAATAATCTGATTAAAAACGGGAAAATGACCTGAATAGGTATTTTTATGAAAAAAAAATGTGCAAATGGTCAAACTTGATTGTTTACTTCATTATTCACATTTTTAGTTTGCTTAACAATTTGTATGAACTTTCTGTGTAAGAATAAAACAAACACTTTAAAATACCTTTGGCCAATAGACTTTCAGGGTTATTGTCATTCGTTTTAATTCAGGTGATCTGAATAGGGATTCTTAATCATATATTTCTGAAATAATTGATTTTGCAGAGATCCCATCTGGAAAACACATACTGCTGCATCACCTGGTGAAGAAACTAGCAGCGTCCTAGCTAGACACTTTGGTCATAAAAAAATTCTGGTAAAGAGACTAGTTCACACATCCTGGTCTGAAGCGCTGGAGAAGATGGGGACAAGTGGGGTCCTTCGGATGCGACCAGCTGGCCTGTGAAATGATGCAGCCACTGGGAACTCTGATGGCTCTTCAACAAGTTACACATAGAATGATCCCATGACTCAGCCATTTCACTTCTAGGTACATACCCAAAAGATTCGAAAAGGGACTCACACATGCACTTGGATGGGTATGTTCATGCTAATACTATTCACGAATATCAAAAACGTGAAGACAACTCAAATGTCCATGAATAAATCGATGGGTAAACGCGTTGGGGTACACACATACCGTACAGAAGATGTTAAGTGAAATAAGGCAGACACACAAGCCTGAGGCATGCCACCCACCTGGGAAGCCCGGGATGGGTGGGTCCACAGAGGCAGAAAGGAATCTGGTCCTTGTGAGGGTCTGTGGAGGGGCAGGAGACAGGGACCGACTGCTGCACAGCTCCTGGGCTTTCTTCTGGGGTGATGAGAATACTTGGAGATGAAATGGAACTAGTTATTGAACAACATCTTCTGTGTGCTAAATGTGACTGAGTATATGCTTTAGAATCGCGGGTTTTAAATCTTATGAATTTTAGCTCATATTAAAAATATTTTGGTTAATAAATATATAACAGAAGTAGGCGGTTACCAAATATTTTCCTATAAGAGTCGGCCTGAAAATAGGATTCTTTAATATATTACATGTATTATGATACTAAGTGACATGGGGTCATGTCTTCCATCGGTTATTGATACGTTTGGTGTATTTTAATGGCTTGTCAGTAATTGTTTACCACGTGAGAAATCAGAGGTGATAAACACAGTGATGTCAAGTTTTAAAAAAGTATTTCTTTAAAGCTTGACATATGCTTTGATAAATGACCTGAAGTACCCTCCCTGTATCACCCCCCTCAATCCATTTTAATTGGTTTTTATATATAATTTTAAGTATTCAGAGACCTGGTAAATATTTCACTCCTTGTCAGCATGATGACATCGATGCTTATAATGTTACATTACTTTTAAAATACATGTAATACGTTTCATTTTTAAAGTGTCTTAAAACCTTTCATCTGTAATATTTAATCTTTAAAATTTTGCTAGAGGTCTGCTTATCATTTTACCTTTCAGATTCAATTACTTCCATATCCCCTTTGAATCTCACTTCAAGGTGAGTTTGACGTTCTGCTTCACTTATTTAAGGGAGAGCCTGGATGAAGTGCAAGCCTGGCACTTTAAGTGAATTTGCTTTTAGTTGTCTAATAAGGGTTTTGTGCCTTCGTGACTTTGGTATTTCAAGGTCTGAAATACATGGCTTGCTTTTTAAGGACTGCACAGTACTCAACAGTTCAGTGGTTGTTTTTTTTTTTTCCCTGCTTTTATCCTGCCTTATGTAATTATACTCAAAATTGCTATCTTTAAGTTTAAAATGGCAACTCTGTGACTTGCACCAAAAGGTCCTCTCTCAATTTTCCACCAAATTTTATCCCTGAAGCCACACGCAGAGTAGAATGACTCTGGAATTGCATGGTCAAATGAATTCTTTCCTCAGCTCTGGAACTGAAGTCCTGGGCAAAATTCTATCAATTTTCAGGTCAGTGGACCAAGGGGGGGTGTGTGTGACAGGTGACACAAAGTGGGATCTCCCATGAAGGTTGGCATGCCATGGGCTTTGCCTCTCATCCAATGAATGAACATAAAAGTATTAAAAAGCAAAAAGGGAAGAAACCAAAATCAGCAACAGCGCCCCAAGAAAACAGTCACAGAAATCAGAGGTGGCTCAATGCGTTACCCTGTTTAGAACCCAATGAGTAATAAATACTCTTTAAAAGTTTCAAAGTGGGCTTAATCCAGGTACGGCACGCCTTCAGGTCACACCATGTCACATGCCAAACATATCTCCAAAAATTCATGACTTCAAATTTTTTACTGGTGGTGGGAGTAAGGGGTTTAGTTCGCGGAACCAGAGAACAAGAGAAAGACACCACACTTGCAAAAGAAACAAAACCCCAAACAGTGTGACATGATAGTTGTTACACATGTATCTCTATTGTTGTACATATTTGTGTACCTAACTTCCCAACTGCGAAATGCTATTGAAATGACATGTGCAAAATCACATTTAAAATAATTAAAACACTGTGCAAATGGCTGATAGCATTATGATGGTTAATAATTACTGCAACAATATTTTACCTCAATAATAACATTACCCATAAGACAGGCTGAATACTCTAATGAAATATACGTAGCCTAATGTAGAATTTGTTCTCCAATGAAAAATGTTTTGTGAAAGAAACATTAAATATTAAAAATAATGTTTTAAGGTGTCAAATAACTCAATGTGAAAATTACTCCTTGTTAGCAGTGAGAAAGATTATTCCTAGAGTTTGACCTGTTTCCTTCCCTCCTCTGGTGGATTTCTTTCTTTCTTTTCTTTTTTCTTTCCTTCTTCCTTCCTTCCTCCCTCCCTCCCTCCCTCCCTTTCCTCCCTTCCTTCCTTCCTCCCTCCCTCCCTTTCCTCACTTCCTTCCTTCCTTCCTTCCTTCTTCCCTCCCTCCCACCCTTTCCTTTCTCCCTCCCTCCCTCCCTCCCTTCCTTCCTTTCTCCCTCCCTCCCTCCCTCCCTCCCTCCCTCCCTCCCTCCCTTCCTCCTTTTTTCCTTTCCTTCCTTCCTCCTTTCCTTTCTCTCTTTCTTTTTTGTACAACTCAACAAAACATCACCTGCTCACTGCCTCATGCGCTTTTGCCCAAAGCCAAGTCTCGCCCTTTCATCCCCTGTTTATCAACTTTCCCTTCCCCTCTTCCCTCTTCCACCCCTTTCCCTCTGACTATCACCACACTGCTGTGTGTGTCTGTGCTGTGTGTGTGTGTGTGGTCTTTTCCCTTAAACTCCACCCCTTCTTTCACCTGGCCCCCCAACACCCATCCCTCTGACAGCGGTCAGTCTGTTCCAGTATCTATGCTTCTGTTTCTATTTTTGCTCGTCCGTTTATTTAGTTCATTACATTCCACATATAAGCGTGATCACAGGGCATTTGTCTTTCTCTGGCTTATTTCACTTAGTCTAATAACTGTTTCTGTGTTAAATTGCTCATCTCACTATGTAACAATTTCAAAAAGCCCTAATCACTCAGGTCTGTTACTTTTGGAAGTAAGGTTGAACTTGGTAGGGTTTTTCAACTCTCTGTTTCTGTTCTTCAAGTGTAGGCTATAATGCTTAATTCAAGCATTAAATGCCTGAGGCCATCTTCTCTTGCACGAGAGATGCGCGCAAGGCCGTGAATATCCTTAGAACACTGAAGCTGGCAGCGGCCGTGACGCGCATGTGCAGAGGGAATAGCAGAGAAGGATCAGCAAGAACGCTCACATGGAATCCCTTTAGTCCTCCAACCGGTCGGTGTTTTAAACCAGAACAGAAGGAAGTAATTGTCCCTTTTAAACGTATCATTTACACAGGGACAGTCAGGATTATACTTTTCATAAAGATAAGCTGTTTGATTCTTTCTTTAAAAATGAATCCTTGGCTACAAAAGAAGAGACTGGCTTTCACTTGCAAGATCTTAGAGCCCCTTCCCTGATTGGCGTCACATTCCATGCAAGGGATACTCAGTCCCACACGGGAACCCAGCAGTGGAAGAGTGTGTACGTCTATCTTGAATTATTTCTACTCATTTAAAAGGTATTTTAGAAAGAAATTATGGTTTGTTTTAAACAAACACAGCTGTAATCAATTGCCAAGATAAATGTCAGGGGTGCACTCTTTTTCCTGCTTGGGGGGGGGGAGTTATGTGTAAGTCCCCTTTATAACAGCACTGGTTACAACATAAAACTGGAGAATTCTGTGGGGCCGGGGGTGTCACAGCAAGGGCCTTGGGACCTGCAAAGTGAGGAAGACTAGCAGACTCTGTTTCCACCCAGTCACGAGATGCGTGGACACTAACCAGCGTTCAACATTTGTTTCTGATTAATGACGGACACTTCGCTTATTCCAGTTTTCGTGGAAATAGTACAAAGTGAAAAATCTAATTTTACTCCAATATCCACTAAATGTCACAACAAATATGAAAGATTAAATCTGGTAATATTAATGCTACTGTATTCTCATTCTTAAATATTTTAAAGTAATTTTTGCCGGATCTTACATGCAGAGAAGCATAAATATGTAACATTTATCCTAGGTTAAGCCATTAGGTATGGAGACCCTTATTCTAGTCATTTGAAAACTTGAATGTCATGATTATCCTTCTCTGAGCTACCTTCCTAACTTCAATATATTTGTTTCCCAGTGAAGGCTGGATATACATTTTTAAATTCTATCCTGCTCTGACCTTTTGTTTTGACATTCAGTCATCTGTTATTGAAGAAATCTAGCTTGATGACTGTATTACTGAGGACATGCCTCATAGGTTCCCAGATCGGTTTTAATGTGGTGTTATTCTCCATTTAATCATTTTAAATCTATTAAAGATATCAGCATAGTTCTGTCGATTGTCATTAAAAGACTTTAAAATAGCTCATTACTGCAATATCTTCACAGTGCTCTATCTAGATAAACATTAAGCAACCATTACATTAAGTTTTGCCCATCAGATGAATATGAAATATGCTTCAGAGGCATAATTTATCTGTCATCAGACTTCCAAAAATCCTTGCTTTAACTTTGATGTTTGCTCTGTTTACTTTGTACTGGTTTCTGAGCCACTTGTCTCTTTTCAGCGACATTTCTAACTCAATGTAAAAATGTGCACACAGAAGAATCATGATATTTACTTTGCAACACTTTTAAAATAAGCACCAATAGACATATTTAAATTTCCAAAAAAACTTTTTACTGGGCAAACATAACATTTTTAATTGACTATTACTTTGTGGTTTTTATTTTTAATCTAGAGTCAGTGATGTTTTTCTGATTTTAAAATTATTCAAGGGGGTTCTACATTCCAGACTATGTCAATCCTAATTCGTATAAGGACAAGCTCTTTTCTCAGGAGACCTCAGAAGAATCTTGGCTTTTTCTACCCTGGACACTGTGCCCACGGCTGGCTGCCCACTCTGGGGGCCTCTCTGTCCCTCTCAGCTTTCTGAACAGGCTCCTTCTGGACTACTATAGGCCCTGGACCTCTCTTCTCTCAAAGCATTTGCCTTAGAAACTTTTAGTTGTCAATTCTTTTTCTGTGTCTTTGAGATGTACAACCTCTGCTCGCTGTACAACCCAGGGAATGACTTTCTCCAGGACCAAGGAGCCTTTGAACTGTAACCATCAAAGGAGGGGTGCCTTTCTGTCCAGTTTCTGTGGGAAGGCAGGAGCCTAACTTCAGACGGCTCTGTCATGATGACCAACCGCCCACCAACATCCCCAAGGGGTTGTCCTCTGGCTGACCCACACTGAAAGTCCCCCAGCATTAGTCCAGACAGAGCATGGAGGCCAGTCTCCCCCCATGGCCAGAGTCAGGAGTGAGGCCTCCTTACCCGGTTTGCACTGCCTGATGCAGTTCTGCCTTTGACAGGTCTATGGAATGTGTACATTGAAGTGCAGAAGCTAAAATTCAAAACCATTTCATATGAGAACCTAATAATAGAACATACAGCAAGAGCACTAAGATGTGCTGAGTGCTGACAATATCGAGGCATTAATACGCATCCACTCATTGAATCATTAAACTCACACACGTGTAAGTGCATACACACACACACACACACACACACCTCCCCATAATTAACCGATGGGTCAAACGCAGTGCTTTTCAACATAGAAAAATAGTAGCTCTTGGTATTAAAAAGAAAAAAGTTCTAAGTTCTCAATTCTTGTCTCATCTCATTGTTGAATTTTCTACGTACACAGCATAAGACAGGCATTCGTAAACTGTTATTTTTTAAAATACTTGTATTTCCCCAGAAGTGCCCCCTCTAACCAGGGCTCTGAATCTGCAAT